>CM077831.1:10865802-11465802 GCA_039720395.1 Liquidambar formosana | reverse complement strand
CCCTATTGCTGAAGTATAAGGGGGTATTTATAGGGTTTGAGGGAAAACCCTCAATGGTTGGGATTAAAACCCTAGGTATTGATCCAAAGGCTCTTAGAGGTTCCCATGGGGCTCAAGTAGGTCAAATAGGGTTGAAACTAGGGTTAAATGGCGGCTGGAGGCGAGCAAATCCGAGGAAATAGGGAGGGAGCCGCGTCAACACTCAAAAAAGGAAATTGGCTCAGGTGACCACCTGGGGCTGGGCGGCTGACCACCTGGGCTGGGCGGTTAGCTGCCAAGCCCCAGGTGGTCACTCGAGCGCGCTATCAGCAATTGCCTTATTTGAGCCCTTTCAGCTTCCAAATGTGTTTCGGGGGTCAAACGGAGTCCGATTTTGACGAAACGAAAGCCAAAACGACCGTGCTTCGATAAGGAATGTAATTTAAGACATTTTAGGGCAAAAATCCCTAGCCATGGCTACATGGTTGGGTTTTACAAAGGCGGCTAACCGCTATGCACCATAGTCGCTAAGCTTAGGTATGCACATAGGGTCGCACTGAATGCTTTCCAATTCAAAATTCAACCTTCCAAAACATCTTTAGGAATGAAATTAAGACTAATTAAAGTCAAATGAGTGGGAATTGAGTGAAAATCATGAGCCGATTTGAGCTAACCCGAAATAGGTCTCTTAACCAACCTGAGCCATATTGAGCCATTTTAATCCCGAACCATCAATTCATTAAATTGAACCCATAAATACCTCAAATTCATCTTCATGAACTCTAATTGACAATTTGGAGATCATTTCATGGTTAAGTGAAAAGTTTGTGACCTAAAAGACGATTATGCCTCTCAAGTCACAAAAGTTCTTATTATCCCTCAAGATCATCTCCAAATTGAACCAAAATTCATACACACCATCCTCAAGGCTCTAGAAGCTCAATGCAAAAGACTAGACTCAAAAAGGAAACAAAAAGACACATGAAATGACAAACCCTAGCTAAGGTGGCAAAAATGGGGTGTGACAGAAGCCCCTCATTGGTGCAGCAAGTTTCACTTGCGAACCAATGATAAAGAACATCCCATTTTTGTCTGGGAGAGTAATTGCATCAAATTCAAATGGAGAACTCCATCATCTTGTGGAATTCATCACATATCTTAAGCAACTAGAAGTCAATGTCTGGGTAAAGGTCAATACCCAGGACAAGTAGAGGTAACTCTAAGTGAAGGTCAACACCTAGGATGAGTACAAGTCAATACTCGAAGAGAATCGGTATTGGGAGTGAAGGTCAATACTCAGGGTGAGTAATAGTCAATACTCGAAAGGAGTAGGGATGAATATGAGTGGAGGTCAACACTTGGTGTGAGTACCCGTCAATACTCAAAATGAATCAGAGTGAAGGTCAACACTTGGGGTGAGTACTAGTCAATACTCAGGACAAATATGCTTTAATGATTAGAATGAGTATGGGTCAATACATAGGATGAGTATGGGCCAACACTCAAGATGCGACAATATTCAGGGTAAGTATAGGTCAATACTTAGGATGAGTATATATCAGTACTCAGAATGAGTATAGGTCAATACTCAGGAGAGCCAATAAGATATCGTATGGGTAAGAGTCATTACTCAAACGGGAACCCATAATGGATAGAATTCAATATCCATACTGAATAGAAGTCAATACTTAAAAACACACAAGCAAGGGTCAATGCTTGCTATGAGTAAAGATCAATACTCACAAAGAAAAGCTTATGGGCAAGGGTCATTGCTTGAAATGAGTAGGATTCAATACTCGCAGAGAAAATCATACGAGCAAGGGTCAATGCTCAAGATAAAATGTATATAAGCAATGGTCAATGCTTGAAATGAGTAGGATTAAATACTCACAGAGAAAATCATACGAGCAAGGGTCAATGCTCAAGATAAAAGGTATATAAGCAAAAGTCAATGCTTGAAATGAGTAGGATTCAATACTCACAGAGAAAATCATACGAGCAAGGGTCAATGCTCAAGATAAAATGTATATAAGCAAAAGTCAATGCTTGAAATGAGTAGGATTCAATACTCACAAAGAGAATCATACGAGCAAGGGTCAATGCTCAAGATAACATGTATACAAGCAAAGATCAATGCTTGAAATGAGTAGGATTCAATACTCAAAGAGAAAATTATTCGAGCAAGGGTCAATGCTTGATATGAGTAGGATTCAATACTCACAGAGAAAATCATTCGAGCAAGGGTCAATGCTCAAGATAAAATGTATATAAGCAAAAGTCAATGCTTGAAATGAGTAGGATTCATTACTCATAGAGAAAATCATACGAGCAAGGGTTAATGCTCAAGATAAAATGTATATAAGCAAAAGTCAATGCTTGAAATGAGTAGGATTCAATATTCACAGAGAAAATCATACGAGCAAGGGTCAATGCTCAAGATAACATGTATACAAGCAAAGATCAATGCTTGAAATGAGTAGGATTCAATACTCAAAGAGAAAATTATTCGAGCAAGGGTCAATGCTCAAGATAAAATGTATATAAGCAAAGGTCAATGCTTGATATGAGTAGGATTCAATACTCACAGAGAAAATTATTCGAGCAAGGGTCAATTGCTCAAGATAAAATGTACATAAGCAAAGGTCAATGCTTGGAATGAGTAGGAGTCAATACTCACAAAGAAGATCATATGAGCAAGGGTCAATGCTCAAGATAAAACGTATATAAGCAAAGGTCAATGCTTGAAATGAGTAGGAGTCAATACTCATAGAGAAAACCATACGAGCAAAGGTCAATGCTCAAGATAACATGTATACAAGCAAAGATCAATGCTTGAAATGAGTAGGATTCAATACTCAAAGAGAAAATTATTCGAGCAAGGGTCAATGCTCAAGATAAAATGTATATAAGCAAAGGTCAATGCTTGATATGAGTAGGATTCAATACTCACAGAGAAAATTATTCGAGCAAAGGTCAATTACTCAAGATAAAATGTATATAAGCAAAGGTCAATGCTTGGAATGAGTAGGAGTCAATACTCACAAAGAAGATCATATGAGCAAGGGTCAATGCTCAAGATAAAACATATATAAGCAAAGGTCAATGCTTGAAATGAGTAGGAGTCAATACTTATAGAGAAAACCATACGAGCAAGGGTCAATGCTCAAGATAAAAGCAAAGGTCAATGCTTAAAATGAGTAAAAGTCAATACTCACAAAGAAAATTATATGAGCAAAAGTCACTGTTGGCGATGAGTAAGGGTCAATACTCAAAGAATGCCGAGAGATTGCATAGGTAGAAGTCAATACCTAAAACAAAAACATATGAACAGAGGAGACATGCTGAAGGGGTTTGGAATCAATACCTATAATGGATAAGAATCAATATTATAGAACGAACAAGGATCAATGCTCGAGAGGGGAGTATGAGTGAATACTCAAAATGAATGAAGGTCAACACTCGAGATGAATAATAGTCAATATTCCAAACGAGCAAAGGTCAGTGCTCAAGAAAAAAGAATATAGGTAAACACTCATAGGGGAGCTTAACAAAACATTAGTTAAGTAGGAGTCACTACTCATAAGACAAGGTTGGTATGAGGACAAAGCCAACACCACATAAAGAAAAAATATCACTCACATGGCTACTTGGGTGTAACCCAATGGCGAATACTCAAGCAAATATGGTCATGGGAAAATGGACCTCCAAAACTCAATGAACACTGCATATTACTAATGCACACATCAACTAATCAATTAACTCAGGTAAAATTGATCCACACAGATTTATGAGCACAAGTTCATGCACAGAAAGATTATCTAGAAATGGTTTTGCAAACCTATCATTCTTTTTCCTTAAAGACCTCTTTACATACTTAGCACAATCATGGAATTTTCAAAAACATTTTTTCTTTGTTTATAAAATGGTGGTCGAGCCTTCTTAGGAAACAATGCATTTCAAGAGGATTGGATCAAACCCATGAATTCTTCTTCAAGGTGTAGGAATCAAGTCGAAACACCTCTTTCCTTCTTCTTTCTGCACTTCTCTTTTATTCCAAAACCCTAACTTTTGCCTAGATTGCCCTTACGGGTTTTCAACCTAGCGGGTTGCCCTAATTTTTGCCTAGGTTGCCCTTTCGGGTTTTCAACCTAGCGGGCTTTTCTTCTTTAGCTTTTTTCTTTTCTCCATTCTTTCCTTTCTCACTAGTGCAAAGAAATGCAACTCATGAAGCCCTAGCCCATTCTCTTCACCAATTCATTTAAGTTCTCTTGAACAAGATAAACCAGCCCCAGCATTCATTCAAATTCTTCTTCAACAAGCATAATCAGCCCCTGGGTTCATAGCACATTCACATTTTTCAATTGAGCAAAATAAATCAGCCCTAATCTCACGAAATCACATGCCTACAGCTAAGGCAAATTGTTTCATAATGGTTACTGCTGCCCCTTTTCCATCATTAAATCCATGACAAGAGTCTAAGTCAAAAGGTAAGAAGATATAGAATTTGATGGAACCCACAGATGAATCATTATGACTGAATACTTTCAACGGACGAGGTCTATGACCACTAGAAACACACAAGACTCAAGAGAGGCAAAGGAAGAAAGTGGAGGGACATCCGAAGGACTCAAACCAAACAAGAACAAGAAGAATAATCAAATTAACTTTCTCGATGACATGTAGTATTTTAGCTCACTAATTTAATGAATAAGACTGTTTCTTCTTAACTTAGTCACAAAGAATTGCCTTCAATGGTTGGTTATATGTAAAGCCTCTTTCTTTTTCTTTTTCAATGAATTGGACCGCACCCAAAGTAACTTTATGTGCTGCCTACGTATCTCCACATTGATCTTCACAAGACATTTACAAAACAAACATTTCTTTTTTGGTGGAGAATCAGGTCTTCGTAGTTCAAAGCATTCTCTTTTCTTTTTTCATCATTTTTTTTTTCAAAAGCCCTAACTTTTGCCTAGGTCGCCTTTTCAGGTTTTCAACCTAGCGGGCCTAGGCTCTACACATAACCACATAGGGACCACCCTCATTTGGCTTGAACTTTTCCTGCGGGTCATGAACATAGGTAGTAGTCCTCTTTGAACACAAGGCCTTCTTCTGATCAATTTTCCTTCTAAATGCTTTTGGATGTATGTTAATCCCTTCCCTTTCTTTTTGTACTTTTTTTCTTTGTTGTGCTCTTTTCTTTCTTTTTTCCTTTTTTTTTTTCACAATTTTTTTCTTTTGACTTTATTTTTTTTTTTTGTCTTTTTTTTTTTTGTCTTTTGAGGGAGAGGGAAATAAATATCTCCAAAAGCTCACCATGCTAATTGATTTCTTCTTTTGATCTCTGAATTGCTTCTTGCAAGGGTTTCAAGATCTTCTCAAGTTGCTTGGCGTAGGTCTTCATGTAGTGTAGTGGGCGGGTGGCCCCTATGTTTACCATTTTGGACTTCTCATTGTTTCCAAGTTAATCAATTGCAGCTCATTCATCATTCATTATGTTTGTTCTTTTAGTGGGAAGAGCTTTCAAGCTTCTTAGGAAATATTTTAATGCCACTTTGATTGTCAATTGATTGAGGACAAGAGAAATAGAGAGACAATGGAATTATTGAAATCAAACTTTTTATTGAGGGAATGAAGGTGAATACATTGACAATGACTAGGACTCAAAAGACTCAAAACTTCAAAGGAAATTTGACTTGAAAGACGAAAACAATCAAATAACTAGAAAACAAAGAAATAAACCCTAAGTCTTCTGTAGGACAAACAACCTAAACTCTTTATCACAAACAATCATGACAAAATTGGTGCGACAGTAAGCACTAAATGGATTGCCTTTAGAGTGAATGATTGGGTGCCTTAGGTGGAGAGACAATTCCCTTGTCAAAGAGGTCTTGGATTTCATGTTTTAACCTTGGGCATCGATCAGTGCTATGCCCCTTGCCTTGGTGGAAGTCACAATACTCATTCTCTTTAAAGCGACGAGGTAATGGGTTAGGCAGCGGTGCTGGGTCAAGGGGTTGAAGCAAACCTTTCACCTTCAACTTCTCAAAAACATCGCTTAATGGCATGTAGAGTTCAGTAAATTGGCGGGACTGTTGGGGAGATATGGCATTAACATGCCTATGTGTCTTTCCATTACTTCCAGTTCAGGAGTTCCCTAATGTCTCATCTTCCTCAATTGTACCGTCACCAATGACATCTTCTACTTGAGTTCTAGCCCCAATCAAGGCCTTAAAGTTCGGAAAATAGCTTGCAAATAGATGCTTATGGTAGATAGGGAGGAGGTTCTTAACTACCATCTGAATCTGCTCTTCTTTATTGGGTCGGTTCACCATTTGAGAAGCCTTTCGTCTCCACCTTGTAATGAATCCAGAGAAGGTTTCATTAGCCCCTTGTTTTGTAGTCTCCAAGTCTCTTCGAGTAACGTCCACCTCCGTATTGTACTTGTAGTGCTCCGAGAATTCATTACATATGTCCTCCCAAGTCCGAGTCCTCTTCTCATCCAATGATAAAAACCATTTCAAAGCGGAAGTGGCCAAGATTTCATGGAACATTTGAGCCAAAAGCTCGTCAGTGGCCCCTCGAGGGTGCATAGCTCGCACATACATCTTCAAATGAGTCTTAGGACAACCCGTTCCATCAAAATTTTCTAATTCGGGCATCTTAAATTGTAGTGGAATACGAGCTTGAGGAAATAAAGATAGGGTATGTACATCTACCATGTCATCCGTCCTACGGATTCCCTTTATAGTTCTCTCCAATGCTTCTACCTTGCTAGCCAACACAGAGTCTGTATCAGAGGTCTTCCCCTTACTTCCCCCTTCTAGGTTAAAAATTTCAGGTGGTTCACTCCCCTTAGGTTTAGTACTTCCTCCTTCATTGGTCTTAGTGCCTTCTCCAGATTGAGTCCCATCTTCGGTGTTATCCCTCGGGGTACGGCCATTATTCTGTTCGGGTTCCGATATCTTATGTTGGATATCTTGGGCCATTTTCAATGCTCTCTCAGATACATCAGTGGTGTAATCAAGCTTAGTCATGATGGCTTTCAAACAAGCCTCAAGGTCAAAGTTCCTTTCACTAGTCCCTTTGTTAGCCATCTCAGGTTCAAAATTTGAGTCCAACCTTAATAAGTTGTCACGGGTTTAATCCAACCCCCCTTCAAGAACAAAATCCCCTTTTTAGGCTATGACCAAAACATTTTAACAATATTTCCATGACTGCGCTAAATTGATAAATGTGATCTTATAAAGCATCCCCTTAGACATCTCATCTTCAAGGATACCTTGGAGTGTGAGGTGACGTACTAAGGACATGAAGGTGAGTCACTTAGCCTTAGGTTCTGGTTATTAACCATCACAAAACCATCAAGAGTCACTTTCCCCCAAGTGTAGGCAAACTATGAGCAAGGTCTAAACAGGATATCTCCCTAGTTAGACACCTTATCCTCAAAAGTGTCCTTAAGATGGAAGGTGAGGTGACATACTAAGGACATAAAGATGAATAAGCCCCAACTTCTTAACCCTTAATTAAACACTTCATTCCAAACAAGCCCTTATTGGTTTACTTAAAAGCCCATGATTAAATGATCTTAGCTCACATACTTTTAATTAGTCCATCCTTCCTTTTGGGAGCCCCTTGGGTGAAGGGTGGATGTACTTACTAAGGGTACGTAGGTGAGACCATATATCAAGTGTTAATCACTACACATGGTTAAAGTAAACCTAAGCCTAGAACACAACTTATGAGCATAGCAACACAACACAAGCACGGCATGATATCATTACAATCAAGTGTGGGTGCATAAAGGTGAGACCATAGTGCCCTACAAGTCTGTCTATATGGACTAATGATAAGGGTAGGCTGGGGTCCTTCACTTGCTTGAGCAATCTTTATACCTAACCACATGTGGAATCAGGAACGCCGCGTGGGTCCAGCAGTACGTGATTAACTCATTTAATATACCCAAGGGCAAGCCCAAGGGTACTTGGCAAGAGAGGTTGAGAGCTTTCGCCCCAACACATGGAATCAGGAAAACCAAGGTTGAGGCTAGGCCCGTCAGTTGCAAGGGACATCGATCCTAACATGCAAGAGTTTGCGCACACAATGCAATAAATGAAAGCACACAATCAAGCGAATGCAATGTGATTGATTTTAATTAAACAAAAGAAATTAACTTAGCCCAATCAAATTGTATAGAGTCTAGCCCACAAATCCCCAGCGGAGTCGCCAAACTGTGAACCCTAAAAAAAAGTGAGGCCCACGAGGGTTGAAAAGGAAATATGGTGGGTTTGAAAACGAAAAGGAAAGGAGTCGCCACCTTATTTTTTAAAGGAAACAAGGAAAACCCTAAAAAACAGTTTTGTTTTAGGAAAACAAAAGAATGACTCCGTGTTTAAAAATGGTAAGGCAAAAGATCTTTTGGAAACCAAAGAAATCGGGGATTCGGAGGCTAAGTTACGATATGGGAAGGTTCTAGGCAAAGCCTATAGGCATCCATATCGCCCTAAACGGTCTCTTAATTTAATTGGGCCAAATTAAAGTCTTAATCACACATCAATTAACAATTATAATCACAAGACAGCATGCATATCATCCATTCATTCATCCATATAAGCAATTAAATCAAAGAAAAACAGAAAAAAGAAAGAGGGGGAGAAAACCTAGGATACTTAGTATCCTAGGGCGGACTTGAACCTCACGAAGAGCGCCTACGTACCATGTATGGAAATACATGGATCAAAGTCCACGTAGTTCGAAAGGGAATAGGGTTATAACCTAATAGAGGCCTATGGTAAACCCTAAGTTTCCTTTCAAGAAAAACATGGTAAGTTTCCAAAATAAATGATTTTCAAAAGATTTTTGGTAAATATGGAATTTGATAAAAAAAAATGGAAACTTTGATTTAAAAGGTATTTTTTTTTATGAAAGGATACTATAGGAATCTACCATACCCCTCTATTAAGGAATAACCCTAGGGGGGGAGAAAGGGAAAGTTTCAAGGAAAGGAAAGAAGGGTGAATTGGGGCACCCTCATACCCTACTTACCTTTAAGCAAAAGCAACCTGTCAAAATAACCACCCTATTGCATAAGGTAATTATCTTATTCGCAAGATTTCATCTTGCAATAGCCAAAATAACCACCCCACATTGGTGGGGTAGTTGCACCTGTTGTACCTGTCAAGCACCTGCAATTTGCATGCAAAAAACACCAAAAATACTCAAGCAATTATCATGCTCAAACATAGGCTAACACATGCTCAAAACTCATCATTAAAGCCATTAAACAGATCTGGACAGAATTGAAATAGGGCTTAAAATCAACCATAAATCATGTAAACAACATGAATCATAAGCTAACTAAAACCTTAACTCAACCCTACATGCAATGACATGCAAAAAACCCTAAAATCAACTATATAAATGCTAGAAATATCATAGTTACCTAATATGGAACACATATGCAGCAACTATGAAGAAAAAACAGAGAAAATCCCTAAGCTATCGTGCTATATGCAACTAAACCAACACAAGGATGATAAAAACCCTAGAATCACACTAGTGCATAAAATCCCATGAAGCAACCCTAAATCATGCAAAACAGAATATGAACAGCATTCTAACCATGCATATTAATCAATAGAATGATCCACACATGCTAAAGACATAGACTTTCACATGAAATAAAGCTATTCTAAGCATAAACTCAATTTCAGCACTAAGGAAACCCTAGAATCCCAAACATGCAGTAAATCACATGGAATAGCATCCTAGCATACTAAACAGCCCATAAATATCATCCTAAACATGCATACTAGCTAATAGAAGCAACAAGACATGATAAAGACATAAACTTGAACATGAAATAATGACTATTCAATGCAAAACCCTAGAAAAGACTCTAGAAACCCTAAAAACACAAACACTCGCAAAGTCACATGGAATGACATTATATCATGCAAAACTAGCCATAAACAATATCCTAATCATGCATTCTAAGCATTAGAAGCATCAACACATGATAAAAATATAAACTTGCACACGAAATAATGCTATCCTATGCAGAAAACCCTAATTTGAATGAAAGAGAGAAAGGGGGAGAGGTATACCTATGGTGGCTGCTGTAGAGAGTCCTCCTCCTCTTATGCACTGCTGGGAATTCCTTCCTTCAAGCCTTCAAGCCCAACTTCAGCCTTCCTTCAAGCTTTCTCTCTCACTCTCTCACTCAAAATTTAGGTTAAACTACCCTAAGGATAGCTGCCATAGCCTCCAAGTCTCATACATGCCTCACACTTCAGAAATTGCCTCCCCTATTGCTGAAGTATAAGGGGGTATTTATAGGGTTTGAGGGAAAACCCTCAATGGTTGGGATTAAAACCCTAGGTATTGATCCAAGGGCTCTTAGAGGTTCCCATGGGGCTCAAGTAGGTCAAATAGGGTTGAAACTAGGGTTAAATGGCGGTTGGAGGCGAGCAAATCCGAGGAAATAGGGAGGGAGCCGCGTCAACACTCAAAAAAGGAAATTGGCTCGGGTGACCACCTAGGGCTGGGCGGCTAGCCACCTGGCCTTGGGCGGCTGACCACCTGGGCTGGGCGGTTAGCCGCCAAGCCCCAGGTGGTCACCCGAGCGCACCATCAGCAATTGCCTTATTTGAGCCCTTTCAGCTTCCAAATGTGTTTCGGGGGTCAAACAGAGTCCGATTTTGACGAAACGAAAGCCAAAACGACCGTGCTTCGATAAGGAATGTAATTTAAGACATTTTAGGACAAAAATCCCTAGCCATGGCTGCATGTTTGGGTTTTACAAAGGCGGCTAACCGCTATGCACCATAGTCGCTAAGCTTAGGTATGCACATAAGGTCGCACCGAATGCTTTCCAATTCAAAATTCAACCTTCCAAAACATCTTTAGGAATGAAATTAAGACTAATTAAAGTCAAATGAGTGGGAATTGAGTGAAAATCATGAGCCGATTTGAGCTAACCCGAGATAGGTCTCTTAACCAACCTAAGCCATATTGAGCTATTTTAATCCCGAACCATCAATTCATCAAATTGAACCCATAAATACCTCAAATGCATGTTCATGAACTCTAATTGACAATTTGGAGATCATTTCAAGGTTAAATGAAAAGTTTGTGACCTAAAAGACGATTATGCCCCTCAAGTCACAAAAGCTCTTATTATCCCTCAAGATCATCTCCAAATTGAACCAAAATTCATACACACCATCCTCAAGGCTCTAGAAGCTCAATGCAAAAAACTAGACTCAAAAAGGAAACAAAAAGACACATGAAATGACAAACCCTAGCTAAGGTGGCAAAAATGGGGTGTGACAGTATCCACACCTAGCATACGCCTTCAAGCTTCCCTTAACTAATCTTTGTTGAAGCTAGAAGAGGAGAGGAAGAGAGAGAGAAAAAGAGAGCTTCTCCAACTCAGCTAGAGCTTAGAGATAGTGAATTAAAGTAACTTGCCACATGCTAGTGTGGCTCTATATAGCCACTAATGAGGGCCGACCATGGGGAGAGAATCCCTTATGGATTCTAACTTGCAATTTCTCCAAATTGTAGTTTAACCCCTTCTTTTTATATCTAATACAAGTGTTTCCCTCTAGAACTTTTCTTATTCAATCTTGCCTTTTCTTTCAAAGCTTTAAAGTCCCTCTTTGCATGATCAGTGTGTGACCCATTGGGTTCACATCATCGAGTAGTAGGAATAGCACAAGGTGTGCACAATGGAACACTTTCTTTAAGGGTCTAATTAGAACAACTTCCAGTTCGCTAATTGATTATAACTTATTTATATCAATTAGGGTTTCTATTAATCATGAGTAGCATCTAGCAATGGCTCATGGTGTGGTCCTTGATGAAGTGAATAAATATCGAACAAAGAACCCTTCAATTATAGCTTAAGGTTACAATTACATCCTTCCATCTATACAATGTCTCTGATTAAACTAATAGGACATGGAAGTCTGTCAAGTCCTTAGTTTAATACTTTATACCCATTCATGAATATTAACTTATTGATGCACTTATGAAAACTCCTTTCCATAATCATCCTACCATGGCTATGGACTTTATGAGTTATATTATGAATGCTATGTGAACATTATCTCTCTTTTACTGAGAGTGTAGATTCCTTATTAATTACTCACATGCCTTCACACATATATCAATAGGTCCGATGAACATCTTTGTAAACCCCATAAGAATCTACACTTAGTGTTATCAAACTTCTAAGGTTATATGCATAAGACAACTATGGTGTCTCAGCTCTAAGTATTACTTGTACCACTGCAACTATGAGAAACTGATTGACAGATGGTTAAAACTCCATTCAGTTAATCTCTTTTTCTATCGTCACATTCAGTGTACTTATTCATGAAATAGGCACCCACATGTTGGTTACAGTGTCTACATATAAAAGCTTGAGACTAGCTATCCTCCTATAGAGCCAACCTAACATGTGTTAGTCTTATGGTTCATTATTGTCCATCACAATGAACCTTCAACTAGGAATGATTTAGGAGTTTAGTACAAATCTATATATATATATATATATATATATATATATATATATATATATATATATATATATACAGTCTCAAAATCACAACTTATTGTAATTTCATATTCTCAACTCTAACTCCATGGACATATTATGTAAATATTAAGAATGAAATAAACATGATAGAATAAACCCTTTATTAAATAATAATAAATGTGACATACAATAAATGAAATCTTATGATTGTTCTTTATCCCTAAAGCATCATCTCTATGATTGGTTGTAGGGCATACTACTAATACAGCTACTATTATTACATCTACTACTACTATAATTGAAGGAATAACTTTTATTGTTATTTTGGATTGAGTTTATCATTGTGTATCGAACTTTTGTAGCCATTTTGCTCCTTCTAGGGATATATTTACCATTAATTCATAGGCTAGCATGTCTTTAGTCATAATTCCAATCCATGATCTTCTGCACACCTTTCTCTTGTTGTTTAGTGCCTTGAATCAGAACTGAGCCAATCTTTTTTCTTATTTCTGTTTTCAAGGATTGTTGTAGTTGAGTGTGAATCACTTTCTCTCATTTTCTTCTTTTTTGGTACTCCATATTTCACTCTTTATTGGTGAAGCCCTCACTTTATTTATTTATAATAACAATCATAATAATAATTATTATTTTTTTGCGTGGATAAAAGTGAAGCCATCAGTGTAGCTGCACAAGGCCAAACTATCTTAGCTCTCTTATCTTGTCATCAATTGTTGCTATTTCTAATTGTTGACCAATGTTTTCAAAAGAGAAAGTGTAAGGTAGGGCATCCCCGTAGCTCCCAACGCTTTGGAGGAGATATGTAATCCCTAAGGTATGAGGCATAAGCCTTTTGAAATTTTTTTTAAAATGTCCAAAAATAATTAAAAATAGTATAAATATAGTAAGGAGTGAAAAGATAATAAATGACAAATCAAATTTAAAGAAAATAAATAAATATAAAGTTATAAACTATTTTGAACATAGTTGATTGATTAAAAAGCATATAGAAAGGCAAGTACAACACCAAAAACTTGCAATTGTCTCTCATGGTCCAACCAAATTATATAATCTCAATACAACCCTAATCAATTAAATCCAGTCCTCAAACGGTCTTTTGAGCATTAAATGTCTACTAAACTTGCTTTCCTGACATTTATTGCTTAGAAACTGTCATATTGGACCCTTAGGCTATTTATACATTAGTTGAGCTCGTTGATGAGCATTTATTGAGATCAAACAACAAAATCAGAATCATTTACTTTTAAGCCTTAGAAATATTTAAGTGAGCATTTATTGTGAAATCAATTATAATTGAGTGAGCTTTCAATTCAATGTTCTCTACTCTTTAGGAGAGTTCCTTGTACAGAAATCAACTACAAATCATCTTGTATTCAAAAGAGTGTTGTGAACCCTAGATTTGAAGTTCTTGAAGAGAGTTTTGTGCAATTGTTAGAGAAGAACACTTGTGGATTGTAAAGGTTTGATCTCCACCCGTAAGGAAATTGGTATAGTAGATTGTGGAATCCTCAAGTGAGCTCTTAAGGCAATAATATAGGCGGGAAGGCCGAACGTCATTAAAATCATTGTTTGCAATCTCTCTATTAATCTCTTGCATATATTCTTGATTGCTTAGAGATTTTAATTATATTGTCATATTTGTCTTTAGAGATTGCTTTAAAGTCCATTTTTAGCTACAACCCTATTTACTCCCTCCTCTAGAGTTGTTCACTTAGGACAACATATATATATATATATATATATATATATATATATATATATAGGATGATGATTAGGTAAGCACGTGCTGATATAACTTATATCAAAACCTGCATTGGGAGTTGTACCTTGTGCATTAGTGAGATGTGAGGTGCATTGAATCAATGCAAGGGGTACAACCCCCAATGCATAGTGCTGATGGGATCACCTCTGTATATATATATATATATCCTCTAGAGTTGTTCACTTAGGACAACATATATATATATATATATGATCCTATCAGCACGTGCTGATATAGGCTTATATCAGCATGACACAAACCTACAATTGCTGATTACAAACCTGCAATTGACTGATTACAAACTTACAATTTGGACAATTATCTGGCCACGAGCGATTGTAGTAAATCAATTGTAAGTTTGAAATCAATCAATTGTAGGTTTGTAGTAAGTGGGATGTTTGTAGAGATTTAAAAGCTGTCCATTTGTAGTCAGTCAATTGTAAGTTTGTAATCAGTTAATTGTAGGTTTGTAATCAGCAATTGTAGGTTCGTAACTGTGCTGATATAAGCCTATATCAGCACGTGCTGATAGGATTGTTATTGATTGAAAAATGTAAGTTTTGGATCAAATAGCAATCGGTGTCTAATCAACTTGATTTTTGGCATGGATCGCCTAAATGAGAAGGCTATCTAATCCATCGGTTGGTTTCAAAAAACTGTAGTCATGGTTAAGAGTTTTGGTGTGCACTTGATGTAAAGTTACATCAGGTGCACTTGATAGTAAAAGGACACTATCTATCTATCTATCTATCTATCTATATATATATATATATAGGTTCCACCAAAGCAAAAATCAGAAATTAACGGGCAAAACAGGAAGGGGAGAAAAAGAAGATTAAGTATCAGTTAAAGTAGACATTTCTCAACAATTGAGTTTCCAATTCATTTTTTTGTCCAGAAATAATTTTACACTTTTCAATGAAAGTTCATGAATTCTCATTTTTTTCGACTTCCATATTTTAATTTGGTGGCATTTCACGTGTTCTCGATATCCAATTGGAGGATTAAGGATTTTTAGATTTTAGAAATTATTTTGAATCAAATTTGATGCTCTTCTAGATGCAACTAATTTATTTTTATTTTATTTTATTTTATTTTTATCAACATAGATGCAATAGTAGTAAGCCTAGAAAATTATTGGTTGAGATTTTGATTCATTTAGAACTATAACTACTGTTGGGTGGCTTTTAGAGTATGATCATAGGTGACCAGATGTATTTGGGCTTGTATAATTTTATTTTTATTTATATTTATTTTTTGTGTGTTAATATTTTGCCTAAGATAATTATCAAAATTTAAAAAAAAAAAAAAAAAATCTTTGAGATATATGATGCATGAGCATTCATTTCTTGAAGTGTTTTGCTCAAGAACATTGAAAGAGCAGTAAGAGCATTGAAAAACTTACATTATTTATATTAAAAAAAGATATGTTTAATGGTCTTCGTTCTTAACCATTCTCAATTTTTGGCCAAAGCCAGTGAGCTAAACTTCAATGGCCCGGAAAAAAAAAAACATATATGTTCTATGTATTTTTCATTTTAGTGGGATTTTTGTATGATTTTAGATTCCTGTGAACCTTTTTTTTTTTTTTTTTTGGATAAGTGAGTGTTTATATTCCCAAAAATAAAAGATATACATGAAGCGCAAAACAAGCCCTCAAAGGGCAACAAAAACAACGAAAGAGACGACCCTCACATCCCGAGGGGGGGAAACAAAGCTACCAGACTAGCCTGGCTCTAAAAAGTTAGCATTGGAACCTTTCCCATTTGGAGATTTCAAAGGCGAGTGCTGTTGGGAATTAGGAGTTAAACGCAAGCATGGAGTTTCAATGCAAGACTTGCTAGCTTTGAGCTTTAAACTAGCCAAAGCAGCATTCAAGAAACTTGATTTTGGAGGCCTATTCTCACTAGGCCTTACCAAACCCGTATTGACAATGGTGGGACGGGCAAATTGAGTCATATTGTGTGTGATCCACCTTACTACCACGATGAGAATCTGGCACCTCAGTCTTGTTCAGCACTAAAGGAGAGCTTGAAGTGGTCTCCTTGTCCTTAGTAGTTTTGTTCCTTTTGACCACAGCAGTCCACTGATTGGAATCCGGAGTAGTACTCTCTTGAACTAGCATTACATGGGTTTTGGTAGACACAGTAGAAATGTTCTCTTGAACTTGCACTATAGGGGATTTGTTAGCCACAGAAGAAAGGCTCTTAGGAACCCAGATCTGTTTGCTTACTGTAGAGCACGATTCTAAATGATGCCCCAAAACATTTGTTCATTTTAAATTCTTTTCATTTTCTTTTGTTCATTTTTGCGGAATTAGGTAATTTAATATGGAAGTATGAGTTGTTTTATTTAATATTTTAGGAAGAACACTTCACATATTGGGTTTTATGTTGGTTAGTCTATAAAAATACCTATGTGCAACGCACGTGTGCACTAAGTAGTACAATAATATGCATGAAGGGAATGAAAGGAGATGAAAAGAGTCTCTGTTACACTTCTTCCAATATATACCAATAACATTAACGAGGGTCAACCAAACTTTAATCACTAGTTAAAACAAATGTTGTTGTCAAATAACCAAATTTGGAGCAAAATTATGCAACTTAATCATGCTTATGATTTACATAATCAATGATAATTCAACAAAAAGTTTGATTTGATCTCTTCTCATATATTACATATATTTCCTGCTCTAACTATTGGGGGAAAGTAGAAATACCATTTGTTCCTCTAAGTAGGATAAGAGATGGGCTCTAATCATTTTCCACCGAGGGTTTTAAAGACCAACGATTGAGACGTTCTGATGCCCTATTAACCTATAAGGAAAAATGGCATTTTGTCTTTAGCTCCTAAATAATTAGAATTGGTAAAAAGAAAAAGACAAGAAATCTATATTTAATTAAAATAATTAAGGTTAATGACGATTTTCTTGAGCTAATTCTTTGGCTCTCATCTTGTCTTTATAAATTTTGAACTCCATAGTCTTATTTCATTTACCTGCTCATCCCAGTCAGTTCTCCATGTAATGTACATAACCGTCAGTGTCTGTGTTACTAGTCCACAGATCATCCCAATCCATACTCCCTACAGAAGGAAAAAAAAAAAAAAAAAGAGAGAAATTATGCACAAGTTAAACGAAATACTGCACCCCAGCAAAAATAAAATAAAACAAAAATAAAAAGAACAAAACACCACCACATTTGACAAATGACATTCAATTACAATGTCCGAATGACATGGTCAGGAATTTTATTTTTTGCTTTGAAACTACATACTCATCGTATCTTCCAGGTCCTGGACATTGGTACTCAAACTACTTAAATTTATTTTCCAAGGGCCCTTTTGCTTGGTGGAGTAAAGAAAAATAAAAAAATAAATTTGAAGACGCGCGCAACAAAAGTAGGTGTTGTGAATTTAAGAAGTGCATATATGGAAACACTTGGAAGCATAACAAGGCTTAATTATTTGCGATGATATCCCTGATAAATGAAATATGCCCACATCTTAATCAGAAATTAGCATGGAACTAAAATTGAAGACATTATCACAAACTAAAATTAGTCATATACTGCCTCTGTCTCATAAAAATAGTCCACTTTAAAAAAACAACACATTCTTTAAAGAAAAGAAATCAAAGGCATTTACACTACATTAAATGTTTCAGACGTTTTGAAGGAACGTTTGGAAGTTTGATACCCTGTTGGCCTGTTGTTGAGTCAAATTTGGTTTGACAGGTTTCTAACTTATTGTCAACTCAGTTTTGGTTAACCAATCAAGCTAGGTCCACTAATGACAATCAGAATTCAACCCCCTCCCCCCCGTCCTTTTTTTTTTTTTTTTAAATGACTCTATAAATTTTTATATAAGAATTAAAATTTTATATTTAAACAGGCATGGATTCTTACCTTGACTTGTAGATGAGCTACATATCCAAGCACAATCCCAATTGGAAGCCCAATCAAATAATAGCAACCAATGTTAATAAGTGCAACTACACCTTGCCTGCCAGCACCTATAACCACCCCTGCTGCCATGAATTTAATGATTTAGAAGAGTGGGAAAAAAAATTATTGAAAGATGATTGCAATACATATGAAGTTTTATTGCTTTATGAATTATGTAAATGATAGGAAAATCATGTATTTTTTCATACGTAAAAGGAATGAAGCACTTGCCTGTAAAAACTGGCTGTACACTATTGAGCAACATTGAGAAAGAAAGTAGGATAGAGAGGCTTGACACAGTCTCTGCAACTTCTTCATTGCTTGTAAAAAAGTGTGAAATGTTTTTACTGAAAATTAAGCACACAATAAAAAAGAAGGCCCCCACACAAACTGAAGTGCTTAAGATGACTTTGATGGAAAATTTTGCAGCTTTAGCATTTCCTCTCCCCAGTTCATTTGAAACACGCACACTGAGCAAAAAGGAAAGACATCAGAGGTACCAAATTTTTAAGAAAACAGAGGAGTAATTCCATCACGAGTGACAAAAGATTGGCTAAGTTTTTAGTAAAGAAAACCATACCATGCGGCGCCTAGGAAGCCAATGCATAACATAAATTCCCATGTACTGATATTTAGGCTGTAGAATTGATTTGATTTAAGTGCAAATTGCTTGGGAATGTGAATTCAGATTTCATACAGATATGGAATAGAGATATGGGATAAAAAGCTTACCAAATGGAGAAGGCAGATATGGCAATCTCTGCATTTTTCATGTATCCTGCCAATAAGACTAGAATAGAACTGTACCACAATTCCAAACTGCAAGATAAAAATTGCTAATTAGACTATTATTAGTCAACCATCAATGAAACTGTATAAAATGTGATAGAAAATAGCACTAAAGATGGATTCGAAAATTTTCAACATTAAACACTTAAGGTGCACGCCGTTGGATATTAAATTAAATATCACACAGTTTATTAATTCCATCATTTTGATGAAACCCAAGTTAATTGATGATTTTTATGCTATATAAGATTAGGTCTCATCTCTATTTGAGTTAATTGATTTTCTTTATGCAAATGATATCCAATCACTAAACATATTTGATCTTCTTAATCTTGCTTTTGCTTGTTATTATTTTTCACATGAATTGCATTTGCGTACGTGTAGTTGACTCTCCTCCCCTATGCATGATTTCTTGAAAATAATTTGACCATATCTCACTTATTGGATGACGGAGAGTGGAGTTACCAAAGCATCACACCAGAGGATATTGAGAGCTTTACTACAGGCAGTATATCATAGAAGGCAGCTTTGTTGAATCCTTTCCATGTATTAGGGCACCAACCCCCGAAAATGTACACGAACTCTCCAAAAACCAGCAACCAACAAGATATGATCATTGCTCCCATTGCACCAGGAATTCCCAAGTTCAGTTTAATGACGAAGATCCAGGACAACAACACATGAAGAAGAAACGAGCAAGTAGATAGCCATGCAATGATCATGTTTTTGAGTTGTGCTTGTAAGTACATTTGAATAGTCAAGCTAAAGACATAATAGTAGAGAATGGGAATGAACCATAGAGCTATATTTCCTGCTACTCTTGCTATGTCTTCTTCCTCACCGAGTAGTGTGAAGATGGGTGTTGTGAAGATGAAGACAAGGACCAAGATTGTTGCCGTTGCAATATTAACAATCCATGATCGTTGCAAGTAGATACCCATCATGTGGTATTGCTTTGCTCCAAATGCTTGTCCACATAAAGTTTCAGTCGCACTGGACATGCCTAGCTGCAGCATGGACAGTAATAATAGTTCAGTATATTCGATCTAACTTGGCAACCAGTACTTAAAATTTCAATAAACAACTTATCATTACGCCATTACAATCAAAGTACTTTAGAACAAATTTAAAAGGGTTTTAGAACTCTTCGTTTCATTTTTATGCTGTTTCTTTTTGGTTTATTATTATATCATAAGGAACTACCAAACCTAATTATAGGAAATCCTATTTTGATTAATATATAACGAGATTTACAAATCAAATAATGATGCATGTCAACTGTTGTTGAGGCTAGCTAGGGTTCTTTATGATGCTTCTACTCTTTTACTAACCCTCTATTTGGTTCATAGATTCTACCAAGGAAAAAAAAAGGAAGGAAAAAATAATGAGGAGGAAAAAAAATGAAAGGAAAAGATAAAATCATATCAAGCCAAAATTATTCTGGTTCTTCTTCTTCTTCTTCTTCCAATTTTCCATTGCAACTAAATAAAAAAAGTACAATCTAAAACTGCTGTTGATGATGGCAATTACAACAGAAAACAAATTTGACGTGGAGGTTTCTGAGCCTACACATCTAAAAACAATGGCAATTGCAAAGTTTTGCTAAGAACTACAAAAGCACATGGGGGAAAAAAACAATATATATAGAGTTTGCATTTCTATAATTTAGTCTGAGTATGAGTATGACATTTCAAATAATAACCCTTGATTTCGGTGGAAAAATCTGTAGAGTATATGGCGTTTCTACTGTTCTAGCTATATGAGGGGAGAAAGGAGAGGGAGTCCTGATGGTTTCTG
Source organism: Liquidambar formosana (assembly GCA_039720395.1). Taxonomy (NCBI): domain Eukaryota; kingdom Viridiplantae; phylum Streptophyta; class Magnoliopsida; order Saxifragales; family Altingiaceae; genus Liquidambar; species Liquidambar formosana. The sequence continues at coordinate 11,444,969 of CM077831.1, read as the reverse complement.
GTCTGGGTAACAGAAGTTTTCATAAGGGTGGTGGGTTCAAAGTTAGGTCTACATGAAGATATGGATCTGTCACTATGAACAAATTGGAGGAATGTACTACTCCTTTCATTGACAACCTACCAGAGAAGATGAATAGGGTGTGGCTTAAGAATATGTTTCTGTGGTTTGGAGAGATTGTCGACGTTTTCATACCTGACAAAAGGAGGAAATTTACAAACTCAAGGTTCGGTTTGTGAATGAAGAGGATGCTATTTTGTTGTTAGATGAATCAATGGAACATGGTGCTTAAACTGTAAATTGTTGGTGAGAAGAGCGGAGTTTGGTTGGGATAAAAGAAGTGTCAATGAAACAGGGGAAGAGAGGACGGTACACAAGAATGGGAATATCGGTAATGGGATGTCTTATGTAGATGTAGTTAAAGGTAGCTAGCATAAGCAGGGGGTAGTGTAGCTTGAGAAAAAAGATAGGGAGATTAATGGAGTTACTGGTGCTTCTATTGAAATGATGAAAAGGTTGAGGCAACAATGGGAGGAAGTGTTAGTAATAAATATAAGGTTGAGAGGGATGGTGAAGGTGATGTGGGTGTGGAGGGTTATAAAGTGAATGTTGATGCCGTAGAGGAGGAAGGGTTTAAGTGCTGTGCAGTGGGCAGATTGAAAGATATCAAAATGGTCTCAGGCATTGAGGAGGGCTTTCGCAGTGATTGTATTTCGGATATTGACATTCGATTCATGGGGGGTAAAATGATTCTTTTGACTTTTGAGACAGTGGAAGAGCTTAAAGCTATGATAGCAGATTAAATGATTTGGCTTTCCAACCGGTTTGATTCCATTGAGGAGTGGTCTCCGAAACTTGTTAGTACTTCAGAGATTGGTATGTATTAGGTGTGAGGGCATTCCTTTACATGGCTGGAGTTTGAATACTTTTAGATTGATAGGGGAATTGTGGGGAGAATTTATATCTATTGATGTTGATACGTATAGTAAGAGCCGATTTGATAGGGGTTGTATCTTGATCCCTACAGATCATTCTAATTGGATCAATCATCATGTTATTCTTCAAGTTGGGGCTGAGTGCTTTCGGATTCGTGTTCGAGAGGAGATTGCTTTTGATAATGGTGGGGAAGCTGAGGAGTTGCAGTGATCAGCGTGGGATTGATTGTAGTCTCGAGGTGCCTGGGGAAGGGAATAACGTTTAAATTTCATATGTTAGGCTGAATATGTTGGAGGCAAATATAGGTCAGTTTGATGGTGTTGGGTTTGGGCCTCAGTTCTTGGTCCAATATGGGGAAGTGGCTGCTAATAATGTTTCACTTGATAATGGGCTGAATGGGTTGGGGCATAACATGAATAAAGGCCTTATTATTTCAGATAACATTAGCAGAGATGGAGGTTATCTAGCTACTCATGAGTCCGATCAGGTGAGAACTTCATTTTGTGAAAAATCTGAAGCAGATGTCGGCATGGTTGTTGATGGTTTGAATAGTTTGTTCGATGGACATGATAAAGTTCTGGCAGCTACTTCAATGGAGGTGGGTTATCATGTGACCTGAGTCGAAATGGTGATGGGGATCGTGTGGGAGATACTATTGCTATTGGTGTTGAGATCTAGTTCCTGAGAATAGTATTATTACTGAAAATGGGCAGCGTATAAAGGGCAAGGATCAGAAGAGTAAAAATTCTAAGCCACTTGTTGATTGGGATAGGTTTTTTGAAGGAATGAGAGAAGATGATATTCTCGAGATAGCCAAGGAAAAGCACCGCCACAATAGGAATAGCAAAATTGTTGCTAGTAGAAAAAGAAGATTGAGAGCAAAAAAGATGGGAGGATGCTTAAAGAATCACTATTGTAGATCTGCATTTTGTTGGTGTTTCTGTTCTACGGCTTGTTGGACTGAGGTGCATTCTCCATCCCAATTTTTTATTCGATTGTGCTTGGCCCTTGGTGGTTTGATCGGAGAGTTGCTCAGGGCGTTCCTCTTTCCTCTGTAATTTGGATATCTTGTTAGGCTTTTGGGTGTTGTATTCTTTTTGGGTATTGTCTTGCCATTATTGGTGTGGGCAAGCGAGTTACTTGTGGTGTTTGGCAGTATTCTATTTGGGTGTTTGCTATTTAACGGTGTTTTGGCTTTGTTTTGGTTTGGGGTTTTTTGGTTCATATTGTAGGGTCTTTTTCAGGTGTTCTTCCTGGGTTGTCTTTTGTATCCTTTGTTCTTTTTGGTTAATCAAGAATATGGGTTTGCTCATAATAATAAATAAAATTAAAAAAAAAAAAAAATGAAGAAAGAAAGAAGAAGAGACATTTCAAGGCAATATGAAAGGGTTCAAGCAATCATCGAAGAATTCTTGTCAAAAGTCATTCATTTGGATATATAATATTTTTTAGCACTCCTAGATATAAATGATTTTTTTCTTTTTTTCTTCTTTTCAGCTGTATAAATTTTTGAAAAGTACACTATATATATATATATATATATATATATTTGAAAAATTATTGGGGATTTTAATAAGGAGTAGATAATATTGTTATACGTACTAATCTCACATTAATTTAGTTTCAGCAAAGCTAATTAATGTCTTAATCTATAAATCATATTATTTGAGTGAAATATATGAAAGTTCTTTATCAAGTTTCATATACTGTCATTTAATTTAAACTATTAAATGAAGTATTATTTCGCCTCCCGTTGCTATATACATGTAATGTCATTATCGTGGGAGTCTGGGACACTATAAAAGGTGAAATAAAAAGCCCATTTAAATGTGAATTCAAAGAATGGCTTCTGAATATTTCAATATATGTCATCTGAACCTATATATTTCAAATATAGTCCCTACTAGCTAGAAAATAATTTCGTACTCAAGTTATTCATAAATCATAACATTGAAAGACATAAAATCCTAGCGTATACCCAGAAATTGTCTATGGCCTATGGGTGATATTTTCTATATTATTAGTATATAATGCATTTGCAAACAACTTGTGTGTGGGCTAGCTAGCGAGCTATCCTACAAGTAAAAAAATTTAAGACATGCAAAAATTAAAGCTTACCAATATCCCATTAACAAAGAGTACATTAATGGTTTGTATGAGCGCAAAAGCAGCAAGATCTACATCACCAATATGTCCCATAAATAACTGTGTCACCACCAAAATTCCAAATGAAGTCACTCTAGATAACATTGATGGAAATGCAACCCTCCATAGTTTTCTTGATTCTGCCCAAATCCTCCCTTTCAGGTCACTTCCATCTTCTCTTTCTGATCCAAGAAGCCTCTCTTCCATGCTGTTACACATGATTATGTAAGAACATGAAAAATCAAAGATAAATGATTTCATTTGGGCCCGGCGTTAAAGTTTTACTCATTATTGAATTTGCATTTGCTTATGTGTATTTCAACTGTGATGTTCATTTAAAAAAAAAAAAAAAAAAAAAAAATCATCTCCATTCATTTGTATAAACCTTTGAAATCTTATTTATTAAGCGGCCTAAAAAAAAATAAAAAAAAAATTCTCTCTTGATATTCACCAAAGATCATTCATCACCCTTCGATTAAAAAGGGGGAAAAAAAATTGTGCTATCATTGTCTACACATCTTAGACATAGTAGACAAAAATGAAGCTATATGAAAGGGTAATGCTACTTTGTCCTACACTTTGTCATACTGTGTGCATTTATGAGGGTTTCAATTTTTAGGCTTTAATCATATCAATGGTTCAACAACTTTATCCTCCCAAATGTACATATATAGTAAGGCAAAGTGTGGGGCAAAGAAGCATTACCCTATATGAAATTGTGAGGGGAAGGGGCCATGGGGGGAGTCATCTCGATCCCCTGGAATTTTTATATTTTTTTTATATATATTTATACCATTAACTCAAATTTTTTAAGAGAAAGGCCTTGTCGCCACATAAAGTCCTCTGAACTTCCCACTTAGTTTACAAGTTTTAAGGTTTTATGAAAAATTTAAAAAGCTTCTATTAAAACTAGTCGCGTTGTCCACTAGAAAACTAGAAAACATCATTCTGAACAAATATGTAGAAGAAAATTTTTCCAAAATCTATCGTTGAAGTGGACTTACATTAGGTGTACGTAAATGGATCCCTCCTCTATATAAATATATGAGGGATTTATTGAGACCTCATGTAAGATTTTTTATTCATACACTCGTCAATATCTTTATGCATATAGAAATCAAATTGCGTCAATCCAACCGTTGGATTAAATACTCGATTCATACAAATATGTTAGATTAGGTCATGTATACAGAATTTCAAATTAACTAGATATTGGGAAGCGTTTGATTGATATATAAACTTACATTTATTTATTTATTTATATAAATGAAACTATAATTTAAGGTACTTTATGGATGACAAAACTCATAATCGCCTATTAATTAACTTGAAATTCAACATGTGACGTGCATAAAGAAAATATCTAATTCAATAATTAGATTGGCGAAATATTATTCCTACAAAAATATATTAATGAGTGTAAGAGTAAAAATCTTACAAAGGTGTTCCTCAATCCCCATATATATATATATATATAGATAGATACACACAATTATGTTCCCATCAGTATGTGTTGATATAAGTTATATCAGCACCATGCATTAGGGGTTGTACCCTTTACATTGGTTCAATATACTTCACATCCCACTAATGTATAAGGTACACAACTCCCAATGCGAGTATTGATATAAGTTATATCAATACGTGCTCACCTGATCATCATCCTACATATAAGGGAGGGATCTGTTTACATTCGGTTTAAAACTTTTTACTCTTACACCCTTCAATATCTTTTTGTGGGAATAATATTTTGTCAATCTAACCATTGGATTAGGTTCTTTATTCATGCAGGTCATGCATGCCGAATTTCAAGAAAATCCGATATTGTAAACTCACATTTTTTTATATAAAATAAAACTATAATTTAAAGCACTTCATAAATGACATAACTCCTAATATTTGATTTACTTGAAATTTGGCATGCATGATGTGCATGAATAGAGAACCTGATCCAACGATTAGATTAATGAAATATTATCCCTATAAAAATATATTAAGGGTTGTAAGAGTAAAAATTTTTAGGGGAAATTAGCAATAACCTCTATTAGGGGACTGCTTTTAACCAAAACCCCACCATAAGAGTTTTTCTTATTGCTATAATCCCTTTTTAATAGTTTTTTTGTGATAAGGTAAGTAAAAATTTTCGTATACCTATTTTACCCTTTTTTGAATTTTCAATATTGTTTATACCAAATTTTTAGGAAGGGTGGATTCCATGGAAGATATGTAACGGTTTTTTTTTTTTTTTTTTTTTTTTTTTTTGGGGGGGGGGGGGGGGGGGGGGGGGGGGTCCATTCATGGGAGAGATTCCTTAGAAAGATTGTCTTTCTCCCTCTTCAACCTAGCATTAATTGGTTGGGAGGAGGTTTCCATTTGTGGAAGAGGAATCTTAGGAAGATTATCTCTCTCTCTTCAACAGAGCATTAATTGGTTTGGGGTTGGTTTCCATTCATGGGAAAGGGATCTTAGGAAGATTGTCTTTTTCTCTCTTCAACTCAACATTAATTGGTGTGTTGCATTCGAGTTCAAATTTGTATTTTCTCTTTCCTATTGTCTTCCACATCTCCTTCCCCTTCCCCTAAATTTGTATTTTTGTCTCCGATGAAGCTAGCGACGGTAGAAGTTGAATGGAAATGATCCAATGATAGCCATGTTACTTGGATCGCAACCTTCGTCGTCGACCTTGTCATTGCACACAACTCCTACTTCTTCTTCTTCTTCTTTTTTCCCGAAAACTTCATTGTTCTAGTATGTTTTCAACTAGTATCCAGATTTTTTTTTTTTTCATTTCGTAGAATCATATCCCCATATTTTGTTTTCATTTTCTTCTTTTATGTGTGTTTTTAGTTGATTTTTTGTACAAACCTGATGAATAGATTCAATCATTTTGAGTTTTGATGCATATTTTCATTTTGTTTTTTACAAATGATGTTCTTTGGAGCTCTTTGATATGCCTTTGTTCCATTTCCAAGCTTGATATCAACCTCACAATTGCCAACAAAAAACATGATAGCAAAAGCACAATGTTGCAAATATAATATGTGACAATAATAACATACTGTTGGAAACAAAAAAACATGATAGCAAAGGCATACTGATGCAAAGTATTGTACTCAACGGTAACAGAATACTATTGGGAAACAAAAACATAATAGCAGGAGCATACCACTGCAAAATATTATGTGAAACAATAATAACATATTGTCAGATGCAAAAACCATGATAGCAAAAGTTTACTGATGCAAAAATTATGTTCAACAGTAACTGTTGCAAACAAAAAACAGGACACTAACAATGTACCCAAGGTAATCATAGTCAAACAAATTACACATTTTAACACCCAATCAAGGTTATCAAATGTATTCCTAAAAATAAAAACATGACGATAAGTAACAAATACCCAAAATAAAATGAAAATTCCAAAACTACAAAATACTCGAAATCAAGTGAGTTAGTATCGTGTTACTATCGGCCATTCAAAAATTTCCAAAACATGTAAGTAGAAACCCCAATCAGTATCAATTTACTGTTTAACATCAAGAAATCGAAATAAAATATCCTAATATTCCAAAAATAAAATACCCAAAATAAAATGAAGTAGTAATGATTTACTATTTTACAATGCAAAATCCACAACTAGTATTGTAACACCCCAAAATTTATATATAGTAAACACGTACAATTTTTATGAGCTACGTACAAATAAACCTTTTCAAAAATAAATTCTCTTTGAAAATGCAGAGTATTGCACAGTTACGGGTAGCGATGGTTAACCCAAAACTTATCATCAATATACATTGGCCAACCAAATGAATAAAATTACGTCAACTTTAAATAAAAAATATACACAATAGTCTCTCCAAATATCGACCTCAATTTTATTACGTGCCTCCAACAGTGATCACTTTAAAATATATTGGGGTGAGCAAACAACAGTCCAGTAGGAAATCCAATTCCTATACAATAAATAATGTTTCAAATATCACATGTAAGCATTTATATATTCAAAATAATATATAAATCAAATAATATGAACTCTAAATCATAAACCTTAAATATAATCGACTGATCAATAATAATTCAATTCCCAAATATATTGGCCTCAATAAAATCAACCATCATAATCCATGACATCAAATAATATCACCATCAATAATTATCACTTTGCATAAATCAAATCTTAACATATACTTCAAAATAATCATCATTTACTGTACAAGAATTAAACCCCTTACCTCAAAATAAGTGAATAAAATGAAAAACCACTGTAGGCACATAGATCTACTCAAGAAATACAAAATCCCAACTCGCAAATGTGGGATTGGAGCTCACATCTCTTGCAAGCATTCATCCACCTTTGCCTCTTTCGGCTTCCTCCCTACCTCTCTCTCTCTCTCCTCCTTTCTTCTCTATTTATTTCTTCTCTCCTTCTCTCTTTCTCTCTTCTTTCTCGCGTCCCTTTCTCCTTTTTCTCTTTCTTCATTTATTTCTCCTTCCTTTCTTCTACACCTACCCACCATTTTTCTTTCTTTCTTTCTTCCTCCTTTTTTTCTCTTCTCACGCCACTTTTTTTTCTTCTTTATTTTCTTTTGACTTTTCTTCCCTTCTTTCATCTTTCCTTTATTATCTTCTCTGACTTTTCTTTCATCCACCGTATAGGTGGTTATATATATATATATATATCACTACCTAATTATCTTCTCCACCCAAAGCAATTTAATGCAATGTCTCCCAACATCCAACTGACCAAATCTTCATTCTCTATATAAAATATTTAAATTTATCACTCTCTGTACAATTCCATCGAATATACACGTAAAATAAATTAATAAATATTCGGGGTATTACAAGTATCTTGTTACTATCAAACATAAAAAGTGTAAATCAAAATCAAAAGTTCTAAAAACAAATGCCCAAACAAAAAAACAAAACGCAAAGAGTACCGATTTACAATTGGGTTTGAACAAAATAGTTCAATCTTCCTAAAATCTCAAAAACGGAAAAAAACAAAAACAACCCAAAACGATTTACTCTTCCCAACCAAAAAAAAAAAAACATGAATCGCAATTAAATGGAAGCATTAGACTCCCTCCTCTTCGCAATTATGTTTCTTGAAACGAAATCGAATAGTCTTCAAAGGAACTCGAATGACACAAATGGTGGAATGGTCTTCAAATAGAATCCAAACGTCTTCAAATGGCTTTCAAACAACAATTTGTTATGCGCGAAAAGGGAGAATGGAACCCTAGAATTGTTTCTTCAAATGTTTGGAAGGAGTTTTTGCATCATTAGGAGGTGTAAATGCTTTGGGTTTTCCTTCTATATCATCGCCGAAAACAATGGTAAACAAAATTCCTAGTTTTTTGGTTTTTGAATAGTATTCCCTGATTTTTCTGGTTTGACTAGTAAAATGGCACATTTGTAAATAGATGGAAGCTTATGATTAGGGGTTTTTTAGTCCGTACAATGTCAAAGGGGTTGCACAAAACCTATTTTGTTTTGGGGTCTATTTTAAAGAGTCTTATACATTGGGGTTTTGACCGAAATTCCCTAATTTTTATATCGGGTGTAAAAAGATCCCTCTACTAGATAACTCCCTGAAGCATGGGAGGTGAACAGAAAATCCTCTTAATGTTCAAAATCAAGCAATGTGCCCCCAAATGTTCAAAATCAAGCAATGTTTGGAATGACTTCGTGAAGACATTGTTGGGGATTCATAAGAAAAATTAGTAATATAAATTACAATAAAAATAATAATAGAACAATGTTACCAGTAAAAACGAAGTGGTGGGTTGAAGCACAGGTATCTCGCTTTCTTTAAGATGATTTGTGCTTCTGCGGAAACTAGTCCGATATAGTAGGTTTACTAGCACGTCGTCCCCAAGATACAACAACCTAGCCACTTATACTGTAGATTCAACGAATCTGCACCATTCGAAGAGTAAAAGCTCCAACAAAATACACCATTTCTTCGCCCTTATAAAAATAGTATAAAATTGTATATGTCTCTATCAATGAAACTTTTCAAATAAAGAAGACTATACACACACCCATATGTAAATATTCCATCCGGTTATTTATTCAAAGGCCAGTAGCCATTATCTCTAATGAATATGTATATTACTAATGTAATAAAGTATAGATTAAATGTATATTTGTAACTCTTGTAATAACATGTACATGAAATGGTTAGAATGAGTAAATACAATATTCTAATGGCACAACATGAGTTACAAAACCAAATGGTCAAAAGTAATAATATATTAAAATATATTATTTTTATTAAAAATACTCTAACAGACATTACTTGATTTTGAATATCAAAGAAAATTTCTATTCACCTCCTATACTTCAGAAGAGTTGTTTGCAATTTATCTTACTTTTAAAGAGTTTTTGGAGATTTACCTTTTAAGAAAAAAAAAAATGAAAAAATGGGGAGCCACTAGCTGATGATGAAGACCATTTACCTATTTATTCTATTATGGCACAAAGCCTATTGTAAACTGTGACGATGCAAGGTAGCCCCACTTGGCCACTTGTATTTTAACTTTAACTCTCGTATATACGTGGCACAGAAAATAATCTTCAAAGGCAGTTGCGTGACGGAAATGTTCACAGAACCAGTTGGTAATCTATGCTTGCTTTGACTGTACAATGATGCTCTTTCGATTTTGACATTCAATTTGTTTGTGAGTTGGCGAATTTCGTACACAAAAAAGGAAAGAGAGTTGGGGCGGGGACCGCCCGACGGAACAACTTAATAATGGAACTGCATGCATCAACTGTTTGTCCCTTTCTATTTCTTTCTTTTTTGGCTGCGGGAAACTCGACTGTTTGTCAAAGCTAGATAGCCCCTGTAGCCACAATTATCATGGGCCTGTTCTCCTTGAAAATCCTCCGAATGGATTGGGGAATCCCCTTTTTAATGTAGTAGGATTACCTGCTGTTATCAGGCTGTAGCTTTTTCTGTGTTGTCTTTCCTTAGTACCAAAAAAAAAAAAAAAAAAAAAAAAAAAAAAAGCTAGATAGCCCTGCCCCGGTAGTTGCAAACAAACATTGATCCACTAGCTGTGAGCATGCAACACAACATTTTATCAAAAATTAAAAATTGACGATAACCCTATTTAGAATAATGTTTTTTTCATGCATGTAAGGGTACTTTTCAATGTTCTTGTTGTGTCTTTGGGGTTGTTCTTCTCGTGCACCTTTTGCTTCATTCTTTTCTCTTAATAATATTTTCAGTTTGCTCATCAAAATTAAAAAATAATAAAAATAAAATATATTAATGGCCAGGTATGTATGTGCTTAGAACATACTTACATGCACATTTAGTGATAATTAATTGGAAAATTAAACAATTAAGATGAGCCAATGAATTAAGGTAGTGAATCCAATTAATGAATTGAAGATGGCATGCCTTGGGCTAGGTCTGAGTTTAACTTTTTTTTGATAGATTGAAACGAGGTTTTAAAAGCTTCCTGCTATTAATTTTGAAAAAGTAGATCGAGTAGATATTGATCATGAACGTCAGTCACCTCTAGACATAAAACATATATATATCATTCACAATAGTAGAATAGTATAAAACTAGAATTGCAAGCTAGGGTAGCAGGATCAACAACATTACATGATCCTGCTGTTGGCATATATGAAGTACTCACACACACACACACACACACACATATACATATATATGTTGAACAACAGCTAGGTTACGTTAACTATATATATATATATATATAGATATACCATTATTATATTGGACAGCTAGAACATTAAAATTAATTGAATAGAAGCACAGCATACCTTGGCTATAGATGCCTTTCAGAATTAGGATCCTTTCAGGAGTTGTGTTACTCCTATATACTGGCCGGAGCTCTTCCACTTTAGAGAGAGAGAGAGAGAGAGAGAGAGAGAGAGAGAGGGAGAGATTTAGGCAACTAATTCAACTCATGGGCATCGATCACTTAAAGAACAACCTACAATTTGAATTTGGTAGCTAGCGTCGTCATTGACAGTATAACACGGGTGAAATATAGAACTGGAATTGAGGGTTTTGTCATGGCATGAGTGGGTGGCTAATCAAAACGTTTTGTCATGGCATGCATGAGTGGATGGCTAATCAAAACAAGTGATTTGGCAGTTAACCTAAATATTTATGCACAATCAAAAAGAGGCAAAAAAAAAAAAAAAAACAAGCAAAGTGCGGATTGGGTCACACTTCCAAGATCCAAGTAACAAATAACCACCTGATACAAAAAAAAAAAAAAAAGAAAAAAAAAAGGGTAACAAGTAACCACGTAAATTAAGAAAGTGTTGAATGGAGTCCACATCGGATCATCAGGAAGCAGAACCACTACACTTCCACAAAAACAAGAGGAGTGTTTGCTGCCACGCATTAATTGGAAAGTCATCCGAAAATGCATGCCATGTGATAAGTGGAGATTTGCACCCACATGACTTTTATGCGGCAGCACCTATCGGTCTAATTGGTGCACCGGCCACATCACCTATCTACCAGGACTGATTGACCTTATGGCCCCATTCAGTGTCACCCCAATCTAATGAAAACCCCACTATCTCACAGCGTCAATACTGAGTAATTATCCACAAATGAAAATACACAGTAATATCCCTCATGCTCAAACCCATTCAGTTTCTTCTTCCTCATTCAACGCTCTCAGTGGAGGTCCACTATAATCAATTTGCATCTCTCTTTTTCTTAAGTGTGTATATATATATATATACTGGCGGCCAGGCAGGCCTATAGTTCACGCCTAATGAAAACCCCACCAGTTCACGCTTCAGGCAAAGCTCCGGCGCTCCTTGTCGGAAAAGGTCGCATTCTCACCAGGAAAAATGACGGAACAGGGGTGGTCTTGCTGGTAATTAAAATGCAGGATGCATATATGTATCTATGCCATAGCAAATCAAAAGTTCAAAACCTCAAAACCCACGTACATATGGATATATATATATACATGCACCCTTAGCAGATCAAAACAAATACATACCCAAAACAAATCAAAACCCATGTAATAACCATAGAAAGTGAGGAAGACATTGAGTTCGTTGGAACCCACTCAAATAGCAAGTGCACGATCTGACGATTTCTTCTTTTTCCGTCCTTTCTTTCTTTCTTTCATTTTTTTTTTTTTTCTTGTACTGTTGAGAGATGGATATGGAGCTGGAATCGAAATCGAAATCTTTTGGGTGTTCTTCATGTGTGTGTGTGTATATATATATATATATATATAGATTTTATGATCAATACAGAAAAGAAAAGAAAAGAAAAATTTTGTAGAGAAAGAGAAGTCAAAATAGTGTATTTTATCTACGATATAAAAACAAGCTGAAGTTTGTGGTGAAGCATCGATTGCAGTATATGCCCACACAACTAGATTCAAATGCTCCCAAGACCCAAGGGCTAGTTCGATCTTCCTAGGAGCTTTTCTTCATTTTTATTTATTTATTTATTATTATAAGCTTAAACGGAGGATTACTCTGCGAGATAGTGGGACTTTAATTTATTGCGACATGGCATCATTGGATTGGGGTGACACGAAAGGAGCACACCAGAAGATCTGGACTCGAATGTGCACTAGCTCACGCAAAAGCTTGTCATATATGGCCCAATTAAAACACGTACACCCAAATGCACGCGTTTACTAGAAAAAATATATATATATATAAAAATTGATCTAGAATCTTCTCCGTGAGCTTGCTCATGAATTCGTTATGTAGATCATATTTGTCATAGTTCGAAGTGGAATTATCAATTGGTTTTAGGGCACCAAGCTTTTGCACTAGACAAACGCGAATTAAAGTTTGAACTTTCTCTACTTGTAAAAGAAATTAAGGTTTGTCTTTTTCACTTCATTTGCTTGCACGTTTCAAATACCTATCGATGGATATTTAAAACCGCTCCTAATTGTTATGTGGTCCAAAATATTCATATGGTGAAGCAACCTTTACGCTGATTTCAGATTCCCTAAGATAAGTTAGTTGAGAAGTTGAAACGTTGACTGGTGGATACACAGTGCTGGATGGGGCACGTCTCCGTATATATTCTCAAAATGGCGAAAGAATTGTCCTCACGTGGTTCATGGGACGCCATCTACAGGGAAGTTCAAGAAAATGGATTAGGTCCACTACTGTCACGCCTCAAAAATAGGATGCTATCAACATCCTGTCACTATTTGTACTCAAGAGCTAATTAGGTCTGTTATTGGTGAGTCCCAAATTTCATGACACAAATCTCTTTGTGAATACAAATTACTGCCCAAAAAAAAAAAAAAAAAAAAAAAAAGAGGGTAACTTTTAGAGACAGATTCTATCCTTCAAAATCCAATGCTAGGGGTTAGCTTTATAACAAGTTGAGTCTGGTCAAGCGTTTCAAGAAGCATAGGTTGAGTTTTCAAATTCCCAAAAAGGCATTTTATTCCCTTTGCGGGGGACCAGTAGCCCGAAGGGCTTGGTAATTACCTAATGCGTGTGGGATGGATCAAGGAGTTGTATGTGCCCGAGTGATTAGTCACTATTGTTAATTTGATGTAATTAAGTACTCACATCACAAAAAAAATTAGCAACAAATCACAAAATCCTTATTGTTTGTAACTAATTTACAACTTCATCCTTTTGATGATTTAGGAACAAATATAACCATTGCTATGTTACATTTTTAAATTTTTAAATATAAAAAATTGATTTAGGAACAGATAAAATTGTCATTAAATTACCTATTTTCTTAAAATTGAAAAAAATAAAGGAACTTACCTTAGTGACCAACATAAAACTGTCGCTTCCTTAAACATTTATTAAAATAAAATAGGGAAATTAATGGTGTGAAGTACACCAGGTTGGATTTAGAGAGGACAAAATCCACAGATAATTCTAGTGAAAATGGCACACTTTGTGAGGTAATTGCATAAAGTCAATGTAAGGAATTGATATAAAAAAATATGTTGCGGAATACATTGAATAACAAAAATTTTGATTCAATTTCCTATAGCCTTGAATCTGATTGTGGTTCATTACAAAAACTTAAATCTTACAAAAACTTAAACCTTAATTATATGAAGAGGGTGATAACTTATAAGAAGTCCCTAAGACGAATGATTGTTGATTCTAGTTGAGCAGCACAAGTATCCTGTCTCTACGGTATCCACACCAAGTAAAAGCCTTCAAGTTGCTTTTCATTTACTCCTTACAATTTGCTAGAAGGAGAAGAAAAGAAAAGAAAAGAAAGAGAGAGAGAAACCAAGTTAGGACAAACCAAGGGAGAGAGAGAGTGTGTTATATGTAGCAAGTGCTAGCATGCTTTAAATAACCCACACCAATAGGGCCGGCCATGGGGAGTTCCACTCCTTGTTGGATTATGCAATCCTCTATAAATTGCACAAATTAACCTGATAACTCACATCTAATGCAAGTGTGGCCTAAATGAACAATTCTAATTATACTCATATCCTTTCTCTAGCTCACAACTTAAAGTCTCACATTGTTTATGAGTGTGTGACCCATTGGGTTCACATCATCTAATAATAAATAATGGCACAACAAGTACCCAATGGAACACTTTCCATTAAGGGTCTAATTAGAACTTCTTCTGATTCCCTAATTGATGATAACTCATTTATATCAATTAGAACTTCTACTAATTATGAATAACATCTAGCAATGGCTCATGATGTAGTCCTAAATGAAGTTAAGATAATTAATCAAAAAACCCTTCAATTATAGTTAAGGTACAATTACATCCTTCCGTCAATATAATGTCTCTAAATAAACTAATAGGACATGAAAGTTTGTCAAGTCCCTAGTACAATACTTTATAAATATTCACAAATATCAACTCAAGTAGATGCACTATGAAAACTCATTTCCATATTCATTCTACTATGGCCATAGACTTACATGAGTTATATAGTAAAAGTCAATTGAGACATTTTCTCCCTTTTACTAAGAGTAATAGATTCCTAATTGATCACAAGTATGCCATCATACATGTAGCAATAGAGTCATTTAAAAACACTTTTGTAAGTTCCCTATGGGGTATATAGTTTGTGCTATTAAACTTCTGAAGTTCCATGCACAATACAACTATAGGACCGAATGCTAACCATTTCACCTAAAACCAATTGGTGTTAGGGAAGGCACCCCTTAAATCTTTAAAGGGCAGCGTAGCAGTCAAACACCACAGCTCGAGTGATCGCCACTAGCATGATGCTGACCCTCAACTTGTATCCCTACAAGCCTAGGCCAACAACAACCATAGTGTCTTAGGTCCAAGAATTACCTGTACCACTATAATTATGAAATATTTATTGACAAGCAAGTAAAATTTCATTCATTATTCTCAAAGTAAGATAATCACATTCAGTGCACCTGTTCTTCTAACAAGCACCCACATGTTTAGTTTATGTATCTCCACACAAATAACTTAAGACTAGATATCCTCTTAAAGAGCCAACATAACATTTGTTAGTCTTATAGTTCATTATTGTCCTGCACAATGAATCTTCAATTAGGAATGATTTAGGAGTGTAGTTGAATGACCTAGAATGTTGTTGTGGGGATCCAACACTTAATGTATGAAGTTATTGGAGCTATATTGTGATTAAAGAATGTATGGATGAGCTATTAGAGTTTGGTATTGAGTATTTTGGAAGTTATAGTTGATTAGAATTGAAGGAGATTCCATTTTTCTTAAAATTTGAAAGTTTAGTCAACTAAAACATGATGTAGTTGACTACAAGTTTCATGTAGTTGACTACAAGTGCTCATGTAGTCAACTACACCTTACTTGTAGTCGACCTACGTGTGTACACCCTTTGGGTTGTGATTTTAGCTTCCATTTGAGACGCAGGTGCATTTTTCATGGTTGTAGATTATTGAATGCATGATTTATGACATTATCATGGGTTTTTGCATGTTTATATGATATGATACATATTTATATGGGATTGGGGTTTGAATTTCTTAAAAATTCATACATTTAGGAAAGTTAGGGTTTCATTTTCCACCCTATTTAGTTATATTTATGTTGTATTGCAAGTCCTAACATGATTTTTGATTAAATGGGTTGAAATTGAAAACCTATGGGTTAAATTATTGTGATTGAACATTTGGGGATCACTTTTATATAAGTGTTAGAAACCTGTTTTTCTACCATTATGAATAAAATGGTTTTGGGAGATTAACATGTAAATGGATGTGGTGTGAAGGCCACTGAAAACAGGATTACTACGATCCTAAAGGAAAGGGACATCTTGCCGTGTCTTTTTATCCTTCAGTCTTGGGCTAAGTGCCCGAACAGAGGTTACTACGGTCCCATGTAGGTGTTGGGAATCAAACAAGAGGGAAAAATAGAAGTGCGGAATATAAAAATTTTTCCTACGATTCCCAATCCCATGAATCTAACTATGCATAACACAAAATCAAACCCTAACTACGAAGAGGGTTAGAATACTTACAGTTTTAATGGCCTTCTCCTTTTTGCTCCAAGCTTCGACTCCGGACAGCGGTGAATGAGCAGCCCAAGTGTGCTGCCTCAAACGGTATCCACACCTAGCTAGAGTTTCAAGTCTTTTTCCTTTTTCCCTTGTTGTTGCTAGAGTAGGAGAAGAGAAGAGAGAGAGAGAGAGAGAGAGTGCTAGAAATTTCGGCCAGCCCTTGGTATCTTCAAAAAGTGATGATGTTACACATCATAGTGTGACTTAAATAGTCTACACTAATGAGGCCGGCCCTAGGGGGAAACCCTTTTAGGGTTTTGTGCAATTTCTCTAAATTGCACAATAACCCCTATTGTTTACATCAAATATAAACAAGGCCTCAAAGAACTATTCTTTATGCACTCATACCCTTTCTCTCATAGACTTTAAAGCTCATCTTGCATGATCAATGTGTGACCCATTGGGTTCACATCATCAAGTAGTAGGAATAGCATAAGATGTGCACAATGGAACTCTTTCCATTTAGGGTCTAATTGGAACTCCTTACAATTCCCTAATTGATTATATCTCTCTTATATCAATTAGGGCTTCTACTAACCATGAAAAACACCTAGCATATGTTTCATGGTGTTGTCCTTAATGAGGTGAATAAGTATCCATTAAAGAACCCTTCTGTTATAGTTTATAGGTTACAATTACATCCTTCCATTTATACAATGTCTCCAATTGAACCAACAGGACATGGAAGTCTGTCAAGTCCCTAGTTCAATTACTTATACTCATTCATAGACATCAACTCAATGATGAACTTATGGAAACTCCTTTCCATATTCATATTGCCATGGCCATGGACTGAATGAGTTATATTATGAATGCTATATAAGACATTCTCTCTCTTTTTCCTGAGAGTAATGGATTTCTTGTTGATCACTCACATGTCTTCATACACATAGCAATAGGGCCAATGAACACCCTTATAGACCCTTGAATAGGGTCTGCACTTAGTGTTGTCAAACTTCTAAAGCTACATGCATAAGGCAACTATGGTGTCTCAAGTCTAAAGATTACTTGTACCACTATAACATTGAGAAACTGATTGACAGGCAGGTTAAAACTCCATTCAGCTTATCTCAAATCTTTGGTCACATTCAGTGTACCTATTCTATTAATAGGCACCCACCTGTTGGTTGTAGTGTCTCCACGCAAATAGCTTGAGACCGACTATCCTCCTATAGAGTCAACCTAACAAGTACTAGTCCTATGGTTTATTACCGTCCATCATAGTGAACCTTCAACTAGGAATGATTTAGGAGTTTAGTACAGAGATATATTTACAGTCTCATAATTACAACTCTTTGTAATTCAATATTCTCAACTCTAACTCCTTAGACATATTATGTAGATATAAATGATGCATATAAACATAATAGAATAAGCCCTTTTATTAAATCAATAATAAATGTGACATACATAAATGAAATCAAATGATTGTTCCTAATCCTTAAACAATCATCTCCATGATTGGCTCTAGGGCATAATCCTAACAGTAGGGATGCCTTGCCGTGTTTCCTCTTTAGGTTACTGCGGTCTCAGATAGGGATGTCTTGCCGTGTTTCCTCTTATTTCCATGCGCGAGAACCCCTTATGAACTAGGGAGGATTATTCAGTTTAAAAGACTGATAATACAGATTGCCAAATATGGCGGATTTATGCTATAAATGATTTCATGTTCTCTCGTACTTATTTTTTTAAATTTGTGATATACAACCCATTGTTATATCATTTTATTTAATTTCTCATATTGGTTTTAAAAACCTTGATATACAACTTTGAAAAATGTATTCTACTAAGTTTATACTCATGCCTATTTTTAGAACATGTTTCGTAGATTATGAACAAGTTAATGATGACTCATATGAGGAGGCATCGCATCGGGGTTAACAGGGGCATTTCATGATGAATGAATGTATTATTTATAGTATGTACAATATTTAAACAGATGTTTTGTATTCTATATGTGTGTATTGATGGTAGAACCATATAGGATTGAATGCCAACTTAAATTTTATATTTTGAACTATGAATGGTTATGAATTCTATTTTAAACTTGTACAGGATCTTAATATCGAGAACTTGGTATATCCTATTTATAGACGGGATCATGCTGGATTTTCTTAAAAATATTTTCTTAATTTATGATTTTAATTTCAAACCATCCTTAAAATTCCATATAATTTAGACTTGTACAATTAACACATCATGGCCTATTTTCCGGGTTGTGACAGTTTTATTGGTATCAGAGCTAGCTAGTAGATCTGTATGGGTGCTATTACGTCATATTGTGTGTGCATGCATGATTTTTGTATTGGGTCGTGCATGGGAAGGGAACATACATGCATTGCATTAGAGATTCCCGAGTAATGAGTCTTTTACGACTAAGTTGTTGAAAGTATTATGGTTTGAATATGACCCTTACCTTATTTTAGAATGTGACGTGGATGTTAAAGTCGAGGCCGGGGTAGAGTGGTAATCCCTTCACAACCTGAACCAGAAGATGAAGTTCCACTTGGGACACCACTTGCACAGGAAAATGCGCCGCACTAAGGGCAATCTGATATATTGAATCAGTTGGTAGCTGTATTATATGGACTCATAGTTATGATAGCTCAGAATCAAGTGCCATAACCCCAAGCACCACTCTTGCCTGTGGGAGATCATGTGATGAAGGTTGACGCATATAAAGCCTTTATGCATATGAAATCCCCAACCTATGAAGGGGACAGGGATCTAGCAATTACTAAAATGTGGTTGAAACAAGTCAAGAAGGCTTTAACTATTGTGGCTACTCTTGAACAATACAAGTGGAGTTCGCTACGTACTTGCTGAAGGGTATGGTAGATAACTAGTGGGAAAGAGTGAAGCCCACTAGGGAGAATGAATATATGTTGTGGGGAAATTTTGAGGATTTGTTCAATAACGAATTCTACCCACAATCATATATAAATAAATAGATGAAGGAGTTTATGAAGCAGGAGTAAGGGAACTTCACCATTAATGAATATGTCAACAAGTTCCAAGAATTGTGCGTTTTTATACCATCCCTTATGGCATATCAACTAGCACTTTGTCAGAAGTTTGAGATGGGATTAAATCCTTACAATAGTAGAATGGTGGTTCCTCACCAAATCAATAATTTTTCCTTGATTGTGGATAAAGCCCTTTTGATAGGGAGGCATGCGGAGGAACACTGGAAAGCCAAGGATAAGGCCAAAGAATAGAAGAAGAATAACTAGAAATCTCAAAAGGGGAGTTCTAGTGGAACTGGTAAGAAGCCACAAGGAGGTGGTAGTTCGAACTATCTCCATCCTGGAGGCCAGCAATTCAAGCAATCTAGCAGTCAAAGTAGTGGGAGTAGTAGTGGAAGCAGTAGAAACCCCAGAGTTTGTTATCTATGTAAATAGAAAGGCCATATTCACCCTAATTACCCCTTTCTGATCGGAGTTCAATCCCAACCATCTGAATCTCTACAGTACACTAATGGTTCTTCTCAATCTTCTTACCACTACCCATAGTACCAGACTGGACAAAGAGCTCAATCATCTTATCCTTATCCCCAGTGCCAACAATATCAAGCGCAATAATTCTTTGGTCAATAACAATATAACCAACCCATTCAATAGCTACAAGGGTATGGACAGCAGCTTGTACAGGGATTTACGTAGCGAGGTTAGTCTCGCCAAGGTGGAGGCAAAAATCAAGGGGATCGTGGTCGTGGAAGAGCCTATGCTATGACTTGACCAATAGAAGGAACATTGAATGCTGTAGTGGAAGGTATATTTCTAGTGCATAATTCGTGTGCCAAGACTTTATTTGATCCTGGTTCTATGCATTTATTTATTTCTGAATCTTTTGCAAGAGCTTTGGGATTAAAGGCAGAACCTTTGGGGTATATACTAGAAGTAGATACACCTTTCGAAAACTCGTGTATCATGGCGAGCATTTGTAAATCTTGTTGCTTGGTAATCTTGGGACAAGAGTTGTCTGTAGACTTGATTGTCCTAGAAATGATAGGATATGATGTAATCCTAGGTATGGATTGGTGATCATCCAATCAAGCCATGATGGATTGTTGCTCTAAGAAGGTGTCATTCTGTTCTTTTGAGGGAATTTCATTTTCTTTTTATAGGGATAAATATATTTCCTTGACGAATACAGTTTTGGACTTACCTATTCCCCGTGTCAAGTCTGAGGGATATGTAAGTTTTCTAGCAAGCATCTGTGGTGATGGACGGAGTAAAGTGCATCTGACCTTCATTCTAGTAGTATAAGAGTTTCCAGACGTCTTTCCAAATGACCTATTAGGTTTGCCTCCAAAGAGGGAGGTTGAGTTTGCTATTGAGGTTTATCTTAGCACTTCCCCTATTTCTATTACTCCCTATCGGATAGCACCAGCGGAATTGAGAGAGTTAAAGACTCAATTAAATGAACTTAAGAGTAAGGGGTTCATTCGGCCTAGTGTCTCCCCATAGGGAGCACCAGTTTTATTTGTGAAGAAGAAAGATGGTTCTTTAATACTGTGTGTGGATTATCAACAGTTGAATCGGGTAATTGTTAAGAACAAGTACCCTTTGCCTCGCATTTATAATCTGTTTTATCAACTTAGAGGCTCTTGTGTTTTCTCTAAGATCAATTTACGACCTGGTTATCATCAACTGTTGATCAAGGATGAAGATGTCAAAAAGATGGCATTCAACACTCGCTATGGACACTACGAGTTCATAGTGATGCCTTTTGGGCTAACTAATGTGCCCGCGGCATTTATGGATCTAATGAATAGGATCTTTCACCCCTATTTCGATTAGTTTATAGTAGTATTCATAGATGACATTCTGATTTACTCGCGAACTCTGGAGGAACACGAAACACATTTGCGTATTGCCTTGCAGTTATTAAGAGAGCATAGGTTATACGCTAAAAAAGAGAAATATGAGTTCTGGATGTGCGAAGTGAGATTCCTCGTTCATGTAGTATCTGAAGCAAGGATTTTTGTGAATCCTAAGAAAGTAGAAGTGATCCTAAATTAGGAAAGACCTAGAAGTGTTACTGAGATCCGTAGTTTTCTCGGTTTAGCAAGATACTATAGGAGATTTGTACAGGGATTCTCCAGTGTTGTTGTACCTTTAACAAGGTTAACAGAAAGGGAGTTCACTTCATGTGGGATGAGGAGTGTGATTAGGCATTTAACATTCTTAAAATGTGTTTAACTACAGCGCTGGTGTTGATTATACCCTAGAGTGGAGAACCATATACAATATATTCTGACACTTCCTTAAAGGGATTAGGATGCGTTTTAATGCAACATGGCAGAGTAGTAGCTTATGGCTCTCAACAGTTGAAACCTCATTAGAGGAATTACCCCATTCATGATTTGGAATTAGCAGCTGTGGTGTTTACCTTAAAGATTTGGAGATGCTATTTGTATAGGGAAAGATTTGAGGTGTATACTGATTATAAAATTTTGAAGTATATTTTCACCCAGAAGGATCTGAATTTACGCCAAACCTGATGGTTAGAGTACCTCGAGGATTATGACTTTGAGATACAATACCATCCAAGTAGGGTTAATATGGTAGTGGATGCCTTGAGTAGGAAATCTCAAGGTGTAACTTATAATCTTATTGTTGCCAAATCAAAGATATTAGTTGACCTGCAGAAGTACAATCTTTGTATCGGAGGCAAGAAGCAGAAGGCTTGTGTTTATAACGCGATGGCTAGACCAGTTATTTTGTAGAAAATCCTTAATAGTCAGTGGAAGGACCCTGCATTGGCGAACATCTGGATTACACCTAAATAATGGTGAGGTTGTAGATAAATGGACAGTTGGAATGACTTTGGGTTGAAGTTTAAGGGAAGGTTAACTGTTCCCAATGACAGATCTTTGAAAGAAGAAATTCTTAATGTAGCACACTGATCCAAGTTTTCTATTCATCATAGTAATAATAAGATGTATAAAGACTTGAGGAGACAATATTGGTGGAGAGGAATGAAGAAAGATGTTGCCTGATACATAGCATATTGTTTGAACTGTCAAGTAGTAAAAGCTGAGCACAAGAAGCCGCTAGGTTTACTCCAACCTTTAACTATTCCACAGTGGAAATGGGAGAATATCACTATGGATTTTGTGGTGGGACTCCTTTGTACTCCTCAGAAACATAATGCTATCTAGGTTATAGTGGACAAATTAACCAAATCTGCCCATTTTATACCAGTCCGCACCAATTATTTTATGGAAAAACTGGCTAAGTTGTATATCAATGAGATTGTTCGATTACACGGGGTACCAGTACACATTGTATCGGATAGGGATCCAAGATTTGCTTCACAATTTTGGAATACCATGTAAGAGGTTTTGGGAACTCGAGTTCAAATGAGTTTGGCTTTTCATCCTGAAATTGATAGTCAATTTGAAAGAACCATTCAGATATTGGAGGATATGTTGAGGATTTGTGCCCTAGATTTTGGCGGCCGTTGGATTGATCATTTGGCCATAGCGGAATTTTCTTATAAAAATAGTTATCAATCTAGCATCAAAATAGCCCCCTTTGAGGCTCTATATGGGCGTCCTTGTAGATCACCACTATGTTGGGTAGAAGTAGGTGATGCCAAGTTGCTTGGCCCAGACTTGGTAAGGGAGACCACAGAGAAAATTCAAGTCATTCGTGAACGTCTTCATATGGCCTAAGATCATCAGAAGTTGTATGCTAACAAATGTAGACGAGAATTAACTTTTAATACTAGAGATTGGGTATTGGTAAAAGTTTCTCCAAAAAGGGGTAAAATTTGGTTCGATAAAAAAGGAAAGTTATCCCCACGGTATATAGACCCATTTCAGATAATTGAGCCTGTGGGAGAAGTTGCTTATCAAGTAGCATTGCCCCTACAGTTTGTTGCTATGCACCCAGTTTTCCATGTTTCAATGTTGAGAAAATGCATTACAGAGCACACACCTATCATTGACTGGCAAGATGTGCAGATTCAAAAAGATGTGTCTTATGTGGAGAGGCTAGTACAAATTCTGGATTATCAAGAGTGAGTTTTGCGCAACAAGGTAATTCCATAAGTTAAGGTATTGTGGAACCACCATGGGGTGGAGGAGGCTACTTGGGAGCTTAATTCACTCATGTGTGAAAAGTACCCACATTTATTCCAGAATCAGGTTAGTGTTTTAAATTCGAGGACAAATTTCCTCCAAAGAAGGAGGATTGTGATGAACTAGAATGTTGTTGTGAGGATCTAACACTTAATGTATGAAGTTGTTGGAGCTATATTGTGATTAAAGAATGTATGGATGAGCTATTATAGCTTAGTATTGAGTATTTTAGAAGCTATAGTTGATTAGAATTGAAGGAGATTCAATTTTTCTTAAAATTTGGAAGTTTAATCAACTAAAACATGGATGTAGTTGACTACAAGTTTCATCTAGTTGACTACAAGTGCTCATGTAGTTGACTACACCTTACTTGTAGTTGACTAAACCTTACAAAAATGCTATATGATATTTGTAGTTGACTACATCATTGATGTAGTCGACTAAACCTTGCGGGAATGGCCTGATATTAAATTTTTATTATGTTGAAATGACCCTTTTGCCGCTCTATCTATATATAACCCTAACCTATGAATTTTTCTCCTATTTCTATACTTTCTCTGCTGAAATAGAGAGAAAGAGAGGAGGAGAGAGAGTGAAGGGCTAGGGAGAAAGAGGAGACCGTAGATGAAGTATGCGACCCCGCGGGGCTCCAATCTTGTGATTTCTACTCCGACCTATGTGTGTACACCCTTTGGGTTGTGATTTTAGCTTCCATTTGAGACGTAGGTGCATTTTTCATGGTTGTAGATTATTGTATGCATGATTTATGACATTATCATGGGTTTCTGCATGTTTACATGATATAATCCATGTTTACATGGGATTGAGGTTTGAATTTCTTAAAAATTCATACATTTGGGAAAGTTAGGGTTTTGTTTTCTACCCTATTCAGTTATATTTATGTTGTTTTGCAAATCCTAAGATGATTTTGGATTAAATGGGTTGAAATTGAAAACCTATGGGTTAAATTCTTGTGATTGAACATTTGGGGATCACTTTTATATAAGTGTTAGAAACCCGTTTTTCTACCATTATGAATAAAATGGTTTTGGAGATTAATATATAAATGGATGTGGTGTGAGGGCTAATGAAGATAGGATTACTGCGATCCTGAAGGAAAAGGATGTCTTGCCACGTCTTCCTATTCTTTAGTCCTAGGCTAAGTGCCCGAATAGAGTTGTTACAGCCCATGTGGGGATGCCTTGCCGTGTTCTGTCTTTAGGTTACTGTGGTCCCAGATAGGGATGTCTTGCCATGTTGCTTCTTATTTCCAGTGCGCGAGGACCCTGTATGATCTGGGGAGGATTATTCAGTTTAAAAGACTGATGATATGGATTGCCAGATATGGCGGATGATGTTGTGGATTGCCAGATATGGCGAATTTATGCTATGAATGAGTTACATGTTCTCCCATACTTATTTTTTAAAATTTGTGATATGCAACCCCTTGTTATATCATTTTATTTAATTGCTCATAAGGTTTTAAAACTTTGATATACAATTTTGAAAATGTATTCTATTGAGTTTATACTCACGCCTATTTTTAAACCATGTTTCACAGATTATGAACAAGTTAATGATGACTCATATGAGGAGGCATCGCATCAGGGTTAGCATAGGCATTTCATGATGAATGAGTGTATTATTTATGGTCTGTACAATTTTTAAACAGACATTTTGTATTCTGTATGTGTATATTGACGGTAGAAGATTGAATGCCAGCTTAAATTTTATATATTGAACTATGGATGGCTATGAATTCTATTTTAAACTTGTGCAAGTCCTAATGTCAAGAATTTGGTTTGTCCTATCTACAGATGGGATCATGCCAGATTTTCTTAAAAATATTTCCTTAAATTATGATTTTAATTTCAAACCATCCTCAAAATTCCATATAATTTAGACTTATACAATTAACACATCATGGCCTATTTTCCAGGTAGTGACAATAGTACAGATATATAGCCTCCTAATCACAACACCTTGTGATATCATATTTCCAACTTTAATTCTATGAACATATCATGCAAATATATAAAATTAGAATAAATATGATAAAATAAAGCTCTTTAATTATTTAAAAATAATAAATGTAACATACAATAAATGAAATTCTATGATTGTTCTTTTTCCCTAAAGTATCATATCTATGATTGGCTATAGGGCATACAACTAATAATCAATATTACCCCTGAGTTATTATTTTTAATTTTTAAAATGTCATAAATTTCAATCTAAACATCAGTAATCAATAAAATTTATATTTTTGGAATATATTCGTCTCGTCCTTTAAAACAAGACTAGTGATAGATAAGAAATTATTTAAAAAAAAACAATTACATTTTTTGTTGTGACTAAATGTGACTATTTTAAAAACAATTACATTTTATGTGTTTCGGTTACATTTTATGTGTTGTGACTAAATGTGAATTTTTTTAGAAACAATTACATTTTATGTGTTGTAAATAAATTTAACTTTTAAATTAGGAACAAAATAATTCAATTTAAATGGTTATGTCTTTCATTACTCATTTATGTGTTTCTTAATTGTAATAGTCAAAGGCAACAACATACTCATATGAAAACAATTAAATATAACTGTTGTGAAGCCCGGAAATTGGCCCACAAGGATTGAAAAAAAAAATAAGTTTGAAAAAGAAAAGGAGTCACCACCTTATTTTTTAAAGGAAACAAGAAAAACCCTAAAAACAGTTTGTTGTAAGAAAACAAGTTGAATGACTCCATGTTTAAAAAGGAAAGGCAAAAAACAGTCTTTTGGAAACCAAAGAAATCGGGGATTTGGAGGCTAAGTTATAATATGGGAAGGTTCTAGGCAAAGCCTATAGGCACCCATGTCACCCTTTCGGTTTCTCGGTTTATTTGGGCTAAATTAAGATCTTATCATACAAAAACCAGCGAGTATATCATCACAAGAATTGCATGCATATCATATATCCCATCCAATCATCCATGCATAATCAAATAAAGAAAATAAAATAAAATAGAAAAAGGAAGATAGAAGATAAAAACCTAGGATACTTGGATCCTAGAATGGACTTGAGCCTCAAAACGAGCGCCTACGTACCATGCAACGAAATACATGGATCAAAGTCCACGTAGTTCGATTAGAATAGGGTTAAATCTTAATATAAACCTATGGTAAAAACCCTAGGTTTCCTTATTTGAAAGAGAATTGAATAAACCAAGTTTGAATTTAGGAAAACTTCTACAAGATTGAAACTTTGATAGAAAATCAGAATTTTATTTAGCAAGGAAACCTTTGATTATGACCATATGTTCATATTAAGAAGAAACCCTAAGAGGGAGAAGGGAAAGAGTTAAGGAAGAAAAGGTGAATCGGGGCACCTTCAAACCCACTTACCTTTGCGCAATTACTCCAAGCATTAGTGAGCTTTAAGCAATAACAGCCCTATTTGCCATAAGCCAATTATCACACCTATTTGCACCCTTACACGTGCTCAAAATTATGCAAAAATAACAATATGCAAATCTAGACAGAATAGTACTATGGCCTAAAATCATCCACTAAACATGTTAAAAGCAGAAATAGCGAATAAACATAAACCTAATGCAATCCTAATACCATAACATGCATAAAAACCCTAGAAATCCACTACATGAATGCAGAAAATATCATAGTTATCATATATGCAATACATATACAACAACCATGAAGAAAAAACAACAAAAAAAAAGCCTAAACTAACATGCTATATGAAACTAAACTAAAACAAGGACAACATAAACCCTAAACTCACAATTATGCTTAAAAACATATAGAACAGCACTAAAGCATGCTATAATCATGATAAACAATGTTTATTCCATGTATATTAACTAACTAAAGCTTACAAACATGATAAAAAACCCAACTTTAGCATATTATAAGCTTATTCTATAAGAAACCCTAGTGTAATCATTAATAAAACAGAAAGTTACCTTAGGAAAGCTTCCTTGCTGTTGTAGAGACCCTCCTTTTGACTTGTGGATGA
This sequence comes from Liquidambar formosana, assembly GCA_039720395.1. Taxonomy (NCBI): domain Eukaryota; kingdom Viridiplantae; phylum Streptophyta; class Magnoliopsida; order Saxifragales; family Altingiaceae; genus Liquidambar; species Liquidambar formosana. Next base: position 11,417,274 of record CM077831.1, on the reverse strand, counting down.
CTTGAATCAAGCTTTCTTCAAGGCTGTAGTAGGAACTCTAGCTCTCTTTCAATGCCTTCTCTCTTATTCTCTCTCAAACACTCAGGTTTTATGCATAAAGTAGCCTCTGGGTGCCTCTAATTACCTTCCCTTGTGTTCAAGCATAGAGGGGTATTTATAGAGTTTCATTAGGATAAATCAATGGCTGGGATTAAAACCCTAAAAATTAATCCAAGGGTTCTTAGAGACTCCTTTGGTGCTTATGTAACTCAAAAGTTACCAAAAATTATAAGGAAACACGTCCAAAAGAACCCAAGTATGTCAAAATAGGTAAGAGTCCGCTTTAGCAACAAAGTAGAGCAAAAATAGGAAAGTGGTCTCAGGTGACCACCAGGGCCCAGGTGGCTAGGCGCCCGAGGCTGGGTGGTCACCCGAGCCCACTTCAGTTTTTCTCTTTTTTGGACTTTGTTACCTTCTAGGAGTGTTTCAGGAGTCACATCAACTCCAATTTTGATGAAACAAAAGCCAAAACAATCGTTTTTCGAAGAGAACTACATTTTTGAAAATTTTAGGGCTTAAAACCACTAACCATGGGGGCATGGTTAGGTTTGACAAAGGCGGTTAACCTCTATGCTCTACCTTTGCAAAGCATAGGTATGCACATAGGATTGACCCAAATGTTTTCCAAACCAAAATTAAACTTTCTAAAACACTTTTAGGGATAAAATGATAACTAATTAAAGTCAATTTGAAAAGATTTGGTTGGTAATTGTGAGTCAATTTAAGCTAACCCAAAGAAGGGTCAATTAACCAACTTGAACTACGTCGAGCCATTTTAATCCTGAGGCATTGATTCATCAAATTGAACCTAGAAATATCTCATATGCATCAATATGAACTCCAATTGATAATTTGGAGGTCATTTCAAGGTCAAATAAAAAGTTTGTGACCTAAAAGATAATTATGCCCCTTAAGTCAAAAAAGCTCTTATTATCCCTCAAGATCAACTCCGAATTGAACCAAAATTCATATCCATTGTCCTTATGACCCTAAAAAACTGAATGCAAGTGACTAGACTCGAAAACAAAACAAAAACATGCATGAAATGATGAGCCCTAGTAAGGTGGTGCAAAAATGGGGTGTGACAACTGTTTATTTTTTAAGAGTTAAACTTGGTATCAATGAATGAGAATGTTAAGTTTTTATTTGAAAGAGGGGAATACCTTTAAAATAGTTCAATGTAACTATTCTTAAATTAATTAAATGTAACTCTTTTAATAAAGTTAAATTTAATTGTTTTGTGAGTAAATTTAACCACTAATGAGTGTTGTGGCAAGTAACCTAATTCTAAACAACCTAGAAAATTAAAAGAGAAAAAAAGAAAAGAATTCTTAAAATGAAAATAGTTAAATATAAATGTTTTTATAATAGTTAAATTGAATAGTTTTTAGTAGTCAAATTTAATGTAGTTTCAAAAGACCTCACATTAGTGTTCATTTTGGACTTCCTACAAGAAATGTAAGAACAAATGGAACTCTGAATTTAGTAGAGGTCAATAACCATGTAAGAATCACAAACACTTCTCTAGAGGTTCCATGTTCATGTCACATACATATCAAACATGACATTCCTTTGACACACTTCCAATATGACACTCTTTCTTCCCATATTTCTTCTTCTTCTTCTTCTTCTTCTTCTTCTTCATTTTTTCCCTATCTTATCAATGAATAACTCCACTTGGGTTTCCAAAAACAATACAAAATATGCATTTCGTATCCTATTAATGCATTTCGTATCCAAAAACAATCAGTGAATAGATGCCATGTTCTCTGATATTATCTAGTTATATATATAAAATATATATTTCATTAATGGTGTGTCCTCAACGTGTTGCATCTTAGATTTTAAGGATTTTATGTGTCCAAGTGTCCGTATGTGTCATAACGATGTCACATGTCAATATTCGTGCTTTTTAGACAACCATCTAAGAATGATATTAGATATCCAACACTTCAAAATCATGCTGATCTACAGAAATCTATTCTTGCTTTATTATATTCTCTAGTGATCATGAATGTGGTGTAATGGTGGGATTACATACCTCGTTATCAAAGTTGGTTTATTTTGAGGTGTCCTTGTAGATACTCTATTTTAATACGCCTTCACATTGAGGTTATCATCACATGTACTTTTTGGTCTCTATCAGCTTGTCATTTGTTTTGTTCATTTTTCTTGATGATGGAGAATGTGCCATATGATTCTCAATAGAGCTCGACTAATTCTATTGGGAGGACTTAAGTATATGGGACTTGAAAGACATTTTTGTCATTTCACCTCCTAAATATTTGTTTTGACATCCTATTCTCACCTAATTAGTTCTTTTTGATCTTGTAGAAATGGGGAATCTATTTATAAGATTGGCTTCAGATTAGGTTTGGTTAAGGATGATCGATTAAAGGCATTATTTGGACCCTTTTTCATCGGCTTTCTAAAAGAATTCTTTTAAATTTGATATTATTTTTAGAACTTGTAAGCGCCATATGTTGCTACCCCCTCCAATTCAAAAGTTTCTCAGCTCGCCATGTTCCCTTTCCCATGCAGTGGTTCTAAGTCATAAGTGGGACGACGTACAGGCGCATTCGTATGCCCTTACTATCTAGCTATGTTGTGTGGTTAATATTGGAGGTATTTAAAAATGATTTTGAGTAAGTTTTTTAGAAGTATAAAATTTTGATTCAATTCAACTCATCTCGTGGTACCTTCCATCATTCGGTTATACAGACACAATTTTATGAGAAAGGCTTGGAGTTGCCACCTACCATTGGTTTATAGACATGAGTGGTCCTCTTTTAGGTCTCAAAGCTTTTTGAATTTAAAATGACTCCTAATAAGGTCTGAGTATAAGAAAAATGAGTAAAGAGGCTCTATTACGAGTGGGGAAGGTGTTTAGCACCCTAACATATCCGTTTTACAATGGTTGCCTGTTTCTTTAACTTTATTTATTTATTTATTATTATTTAAAACTTATTTGTGAAGTGAATTCCCAATTTGAGTCTTGAAGTCTTAAATGAATATACCACCCTAGGTTGTGATCTTATTGAAGTCTTATTTACGCTTTTTGCAAGTGACGCAATGCTTGAAAAGTTGAGTTGTGACTTCATTCTACTTGGAAATGGGTCGTTTGATGTGTTTGAAAAGAAAACATTAAAAATGATTTTTTTGATAAGGTTGTTGATATAAACAAACAAACAAACAAAAAAAGTAGCATTTTGGGTTTTTTCAAGGTAGCTCCATCCCTTTATGTTAAGACACCTAAAAAGTAGTTGAAAACGATGCTTTTGAAAAATAACTTCTTTAAATATGGTAATTTTTGTCTCAAGTGAACAACCCTAGAGAGGGGTGAATAGGGTTTTCGATTAAGTATGAAATCAAATGCAATCTTAAAATTAGTTTATTACAACTAAGAATAAATCTAAGAATAAGTAATAAGATATTAATAAGGAGATCAAGAGAAAGAGATTGCAAACGATGTTAATAAGGTTCGGCGTCTCCTCCTATATCCTCGCCTCAAGAGTTTTCTTGAGGATTCCTCAATCCACTCTACCAATCTCTTTGCGGGTGGAGATCAAACATTTATAATCATAAGTGTTTTTCACTAACATTTGCACAAAGGCACTCTTCAAGTGCTACAAATTGGGTGTTCTCTCAACCCTTCAAGAAAAGATGATTTAAGTTTATTTTTGTGCTAAAGAAGCACTCTCAAAAGAGTAAATACACAAGAATTGAATGCTCAGCTAATAATTGAATAACAATGAATGCTCACAAGAGAATTAAGGCTTATAATGAATGATCTTGTTGTATATTCAATGAATGCTCATAAATGAGTTTAAACCCTTGTATACATAGCCCCTTGGTCTCATATGACTGTTTAGGGTCAATAAATGCCGAGAATCAAAGTTTGGTGGGCATTTAAAGCTCAAAATACTGTTTAAAAAACTAGTTGCTATGTATCAGCCCAAGGATTTCAGCCGGCTAAAAATACTTTCAGCCGTTTAAAACGTCCAATTCAGTCGTTTGACTAAGGCTACTAAAAATTCCATAGAAGGTATAAACTAGGTCTTTTGCTTTAGACTTTCAGCCGACTTAAAGTGATCTTCAATCAGCTCAAATAGCCGTCTGAAATTTCCAGAGAGTTAAAAACAAGTCATGTAAGTTTTAGCTAGTTGAAACTTTTTAGCCTACTAAAATTGCACGTCTGAAATGTCTTTCAGCCCTCTGAAACTACACAGTTTCATACTTATATTCATTTTATTTAAGCAATAAGACTTGTGATTAAAATCCCTTATCTTCGATAGTGTAACACCCATAATTTTTAAGTAAAGTATTAAGGGTTTAATACTTTATTAGTACATGTATTATTGGATTTTGTCGATTTGTATTCATGCATGGGTATGGGCATGGTATTGATTTTTATATGCGTGGGCGTGTTTATTTTATGTTTAAAAGTCATTTTAATGGGTTTGAGAACGTTCCGGGTGATTTGGAAGCATTTGGGTGAGTTTTTGCTAAATGCTGACAAAAACTCACAAACCGTGAGGGTTTCAATCGATCAGGGTTCTGAGGCCAATCGATCAATACCCCTCTAGAAATGGCACCCCCTGATTGATCGGACCTTTGTTGAAATGGTTTTTAAGTACTAAAATGACGCATGTGCCCCTCCACCAGCCTTATATACTCATATCATGACTCATACACACCAGATCTGGTGTTTTTCACCTAAAAAGAGTGTGGGAGAGCTAGAGAGAGAAATAAAAAGATGAGGAGAAAGAAAGAGGGTTAGGGTTTTTGACCCATTTTGCTCTTGCATGTCACATTTTGAGGCTAAATCAAGCTCCCCTCATCTCATGGCTGCATTATTGAAGCATGGTTCATCATCTACTCTCCACCATTGTTGATTTTGGAGCTATTTCTTGTTCTTAGAAGCTAGAATTTGAGTCTTGAGCTTGGATTTCATAAGTTTTGGGCATGGATGTTCATCCTCACCAATTCCTTTGCATTTTGGAGGTATTTTCTTACATTTTAGAGCTAGGGTTTATAATTTATTTTGGATTATCATCTCATTCTTACATTTTTTGGGTTTATTCATGTATATTGGGGAGTTTTGGTGCTGATTTGGAGTTGAGACCTCCATTATCTTTATTAACTAAGTCATTTAGGAGCTAGGGCTTGGATTGGGAGCTTGCTGTTAGGATTGTGCCCTAGAGCCAGTCATAGAGATGATTGTTTAGGGATTAGGAACAATCAATTGATTTCATTTATGCATGTCACATTTATTATTGATTTAATAAAAGGGCTTATTCTATTATGTTCATATGCATCATTTATATTTACATAATATGTCCATGGAGTTAGAGTTGAGAATATGAAATTACAAAGAGTTGTAATTTTGAGACTATAGATATATCTCTGTACTAAACTCCTAAAACATTCCTAGTTGAAGGTTCACCATGATGGACAGTAATGAACCATAGGACTAGCACTTGTTAAGTTGACTCTATAGGAGGATAGCTAGTCTCAAGCTATTTGTGTGGAGACACTACAACCAACAAGTGGGTGCTTATTATAAGAATAGGTACACTGAATGTGACCAAAGATATGAGATAAACTGAATAGAGTTTTAACCTGCCTGTCAATCAGTTTCTCATTGTTATAGTGGTACAAGTAATCCTTAGACCTGAGACACCATGGTTGTCTTATACATGTAGCTTTAAAAGTTTGATAACACTAAGTGCAGATCCTATTCAGGGGTTTGTAAGGGTGTTCATTGGCCCTACTACTATGTGTGTGAAGGCATGTGAGCGATCAACAAGGAATCCATCACTCTTAGGAAAAAGAGAGGGAATGTCTCATATAGCATTCATTGAATATAACTCATTAAATCCATGGGCCCATGGTAGAATGAATATGGAAAGGAGTTTCCATAAGTTCATCATTAAGTTGATATTAATGAATGAGTATAAAGTAATTGAGTTAGGGACTTGACAAACTTCCATATCCTATTAGTTCAATTGGAGACATTGTGTTGATGGAAGGATGTAATTGTAACCTATAAACTATAACAGAAGAGTTCTTTGTAAATGACTATTCACCTCATTAAGGACCACACCATGAGCCATATGCTAAGTGTTACTCATGGTTAGTAGAAGCCCTAATTGATATAAATGAGTTATAATCAATTAGGGAATTGAAAGGAGTTTCAATTAGACCCTTAATGGAAAGTGTTCCACTGTGCATAACTTGTGCTGTTCTTACTACTTGATGATGTGAACCCAATGGGTCACACACTGATCATGCTAAGAGAGCTTGATTGTCTATGAGAGAAAGGGTATAAGTGATTAAAGAAAAGTTCTTTAAGGGGCTAATTTGTATTTGATGCAAACTAGTGGGCTAATTGTGTAATTAAGAGTAATTACACAAAACCCACTAGGGTTTTAAGTTCCCCCTTGGCCGGCCCTATTGTGTGGCTATATAAGCCACATTATGATGTGATGACATCATCACAATTGGGATTCCCAAGGTGCTGGCTGAAATTCTTGAAGGAGACCCTCTCTCTTTCTCTCTCTTCTCCACCTCTAGCAACCTTAAGGAAGAAGAAGGAAAGGACATCAAGCTTAAGCTAGGTGTGGATACTGTTGGAGGCAGTATGCTTGGACTGCTCAATCAGAATCGAAGCTTAGAGCATAAAGGAGAAGACTTTATCAACTGTAAGTAATCCCAACTCTTTTGGTAGTTAGGGTTTATGTTTTTGTATTATGCATAATCGAATTCATGGGTTTGGGAATCGTAGGAAAATTTTTATTCCGCCTTTGTATGTTTTCCTCTCTAGTTCGATTCCCAACACTTGCATGTTCATCTTAGGGTTTGGATTTCATACCTACAACATCAAAGGTTGCATTTTCTACACAATTGGTAGAGGTAGGTGCAATTTACATAGGTTTAAACTATGGACAAGATAATATGGTATATATTATCATAGTATTATTATTCTTGGAATTTAAAATATGTGTATAAAGGATTTATGGAATAAATCTTGAAATGGAACTTTAGATATTTGATAACATAAATTGGAAATTATGTTTATTAATGAGTTTGATTAATTTTATACCTTTCATGGAGTATAGATGTATGGATTTATGGTTAATTCCATGTTTAATTGATATTTTTCGATCATGACTTTAAGGCTATAATCATAATGGGAATTTACATTGTTTATCATAATTTGGTATAATTATGAGGTTATTTGATTTTAGATTATATAGCATATTTTGGAATTGATTTGGTTAAAATCATTTTATGGTTTATTGCATTTCATGTTGGGCATAATCATGCATGAAATGGAATTAATGAATACTTGGTAAAAGTGCATAAAAAGGGGTCATTGGAATTGGACTACTTGCAGTCAAGGGATTTTGCGGTGTTTTCCTTTCCTCTGGTCCTTAGTGCTTTTCGGTTCCAAGTAGGAACTCTTGTGTTCCCGAATTGAGGCTACTTTCCGGGCTTAGGTAGGGATCCATAGTGTTGTCCTCATAAAAGGCTACTTTCCATCCTTACTGAGGGTGCAGTGTTATCCTCTTGGAGGTTTGGTTAAATCCTCCCTTTCCGCATGAAGACTCCTGCGGGAGTGGTCAGTAATTGATAGAATTAATGTAAATTGGACATGAGTCACACGCATTGGGAATTATGCATTATTTAATTTAAGTTATGGATTATAACTTGATCTGGATTCTTTTTAATATACTCGGTTAGTATATTTTCATTTAAATGATATAATAGGATTTTATTTATATCATTGCTTTAGTTTACTATGTTAAATTGTACCTACTGAGTTGTCGAACTCACGCCTATCGTTTTAAATGTTTTAAAGATAATTCAGGGGTTGGTTTATGCTATCATAGGGGGGAAGTATGCTTAATGGAAATTTCTTTATGTTGATTATTGATGTATTTTCAAGGGGGAAAAATATAATGTATTAATTTGGTTTTTCTTTTGGACCATTGTATATGTAATTAAGGATGTAATTTTAATTATTTACGGTTGCAAATATACGTGGAATGTGATACATGGGATGATACCACTTGTATGGATGACACGAAATTTTTATGGAATGAATTTTATAACAGGTTTCATGATGATATGTCCCATCTACGGATGGGTCATGCTCGAAAATTTTAAAATGGTTGAGATTTTGACATATTACATCCACATTTTATTAAATGATTTATTAAACAAAACATGATTTATCATATTTGATCCAAGCTTAATTAATTTGGGTCATGACAGATAGCGTGATGGATCGTTTAGGCCTCAAGTTAAATGAAATGCATGATCCTAAGCCCTTTTTACTTATGTGAGCAAAGATTAAAATTAATCTTACATAAAGATCCTAACATTCTTACGACTTGACATGTTTCTTTACTTGATCATTTCTTGAATATTGGATTGAGCCAAATGTCAACTTTATGAGGCTCTAAGCTTTTGGTTGGTTCAATGCATCATTTGATTTGCATTATGAAGCTTTGATACCTGTCTTGAGATTGAACTGAAAATCTTATTAGTTCTGAACATCATCTAATGTATTGTTATCATCAAAATCATGAGATTGAAACCATTTAGGCCAATAGTAAAACTCCACTTTTTAATTAAAATGATGTTGGTTTGATTTTATTTTACTTCATTACAGCTTAAATTATGGGCCTTTTCATGGTAATTTCATCTCTCTGTGTTGAGACACCACATTATCGGGTCTATTCTAATATTCTATTTAGTATGTCAAGCCTCAACTAAAATAGCATGAAATTGATTAATAACATTGCAAGCATTGGTGTGTCAAAGTCTATCACTGTTTAATTCTCATTTGAAAAGAGTTTGTTTTTTGAAAGAAACTATAGAAAAGATTATGAGGACTAATCAAGTAAATATGACAAGGACTCACTAACTCTAGCAAAGTCGTACAAAATAATAACAATTAAAATAATAACAGTAGATAAAAACATAGGATATATAAACAGTTATGTCACACCCCATTTTTGCACCACATTACTAGCGCTCATCATTTCATGCATGTTGTTTGTTTGTTTTTTTTTTTTTTTTTTTTTTTTTTGAGTCTAGTCACTTGCATTAGTTTTTTAGAGTCACAAGGACAATGGATATGAATTTTGGTTCAAATTGGAGTTGATCTTGAGGGATAATAAGAACTTTTGTGACTTGAGGGGCATAATTGTCTTTTAAGTCACAAACTTTTTATTTGACCTTGAAATGATCTCCAAGTTGTCAATTGGAGTTCATATTGATGCATATGAGGTATTTCTTTGTTCAATTTGATGAATCAATGGCTTAGGGTTAAAATGGCTTAATATGGTTCAAGTTGGTTAATTGACCCTCCTTTGTGTTAGCTCAAATTGACTCACAATTACCAACCAAATCTTTTCAAATTGACTTTAATTAGTCTTTATTTTATCCCTAAAAGTGTTTTGGAAAGTTCAATTTTGGTTTGGAAAACATTTGGTTCAATCCTATAAGCATACCTATGCTTTGCAATGATAGTGCATAGCAGTTAACCGCTTTTGTCAAACCTAACCATGCACCCGTGGTTAGTGGTTTTCACCCTAAAATTTTCAAAAATGTATTCATCATCGAAACACGGTCGTTTTGGCTTTCGTTTCATCAAAATCGGAGTTAATTTGACCCTAAAACACTCCTAGAAGGCTACAGAGTCCAAAAAAGTCAAAAAACTGAAGTGAGCTCGGGTGACCACCCAAGCCCGGGTGGCTAACCGCCCAGCCCCTGGGTGGCTGACCACCCAAGGCCTGGTGGTCACCTAAGACCACTTTCTTATTTTCTTGCAAATTCCTTGCTGAAGCGGATTTTCCTCAATTTTGACGTACTTGGACTCTTTTGGACGACTTTCTTTCTAGTTTTTGGTAACTTTTGAGTTTCTTAAGCACCAAGGGAGTCTCTAATAACCCTTGGATTAATTTCTAGGGTTTTAATCCTAGCTATTGATTTATCCTAATGAAATTCTATAAATACCCCCTTATACTTCTGTGAACCACGGGTTTCGATCCAGGGGGAAGGAGAACCCTTCTTTTAAAAAGACTTGTAGAGATTTAAATTAATAAAAATCTGGTTTTTAAAAGGTTCACAAAAACAAAACAAATAAGGAGTCGCCACCTCATTTTTAGGAAAAGAGGAAAACCATAAAAATAGTTTTTAAAGAAAACCTTTGAAAACAAACCACATGACTCCGATCAAGGAACAGCAGGTCTGTCAAAACAAGAGAGGACTCGGAGACTAAGTTACGATATGGGAAGGTTCTAGGAAACATCCTATAGGCACCCACATCGCCCCAAAATGGGTCTCTGAATTTATATGGGCTATTTCAATCACTTCCTAATTAGTCACTATGCATATGCAAAGAATCATCCATAAATAATCCACATTCGTCCATGAACATCCATAAAACATATAAACATCTATAAAGCATGTAAACATCCATGAACAAGTATGAGAGATATGGAAAGTAAGTAAGAGATAGAGAAAATGAGCAAACAAGTCCATCCTATCCACTAGCAAATATGTGATGGATAAATGAGCAAGCAAACAAATCCATCCTATCCACTAACAAATATGTGATGGATAAATGTATAAGCATGGGTCCATCCTACTCCACTAGCATATATGTGATGGACAAATGGGTAGAGAGAAAGAGAAAGAAAGAAAAAGAAAACCTAGGATACTTAGTATCCTAGGGCGAACTTGAACATCAAATGAGCGCCTACGTACTTTATATACAAAGATATAAGGATCAAAGTCCACGTAGTTCAATTGAGAAGGGGTTATTCCTTTTACAATGAACTATAAACCCTAAGTTTCCATTAAAAGAAAAGAAGAGTTTTAAAAAAGAAGGATTTCCAAAAAGGAATTTGAGAAAAGATAGAATTTGAAAAGAGATAGAACTCTTATCCAAAAAGAAGTTTGAGAGAAGTAGAATTCTAAAAGAGATAGAACTCTAGATAAAACAGAATTTTAAGAAAAGTAGAATTCTAAAAGAGATAGAACTCTAATTAAAACAGAATTTTGAGAGAGTTGGAAACTTAGGACTTCTAATTCAAGGTAAAGACAATAACCCAAGGGGGGAGAAGAGAACAATTCACAAAAGACTTACCATGAACCACTTACCATATGCAAATTATCCTGAAATATCGAGAAAACACCAATTAATCACCCTATGTATTCTATAGGGCAATTATTAAGCTCAAACCAATCATATTCATGCTCAAATCATCATTAGAAGACCTAATTCAAATTTGGACAGAATACTAAATATGCATATAATGACCTAACACTCATGCAAATAACAAAAATCAAAAGAAAAACTCCATCCTATATGCTCCTATATGCTCAAATCATCCTAAAACATCGAGAAATCACTAATTAATTAGCCTATGTATTCTATAAGGCAATTATTAAGCTCAAATCAACCATACTTATGCTCAAATCATCATTAGAAGACCTAAATCAAATCTGGACAGAATGCTAAGCATGAATGTAATGACTTAATACTCATGCAAATAACAAAAATCAAAAGAAAAACTCAATCCTATATGCTCCTATATACTCTAAATACCCTAACATGCACAAAACTATCAAAAGCATGTTAAATAGGCATTACCATGATGAAAATATCATATGACAATCCTAAACATGAAAAGAAAATCCACCATGATGCCTTAGGTAAGTACTTTATGTAAGAATGTGAAATAATCATCCTTACGGCGAGCTTTCTTAAGTAAAACTATCCGGAGATAATTTTACGTAGAAACCACTCTGTATGAATGATTTCTTCACATATCCTATGTAAAATATATACCTAAGAATGCAAAGAAACTCACGGCGCACTTAAATACACTCTAGAAAGCACCTATGCACAACCTCACCCTCTAAGGATGATAATTATCCTCGAAAAGGATAATCATCCATGCACCTATGAAGAGGAGGCTTACACAACAAGTGTCCTATACAAAAGATGCTTAAAATCATGCATATAATTGAACCATGAAGAGAAAATGGCCAAAACACATCAATTGATTTTTTATGCAAAACGTACCTCTATCCTTAAGAGAGAAACTATCCTACCAGCAAACAATTCGCAATCCTAATCCATTAACATGCATTCTCATCATCTTTGAACCATATACACTCTAAAATATAGAGTATATATGATTCCTAAATCAATTCTAAGCTATAACTATGCAGAGAATGGAGTAGAAGAAGAAGGAATCATAAAAGAAAGCAAAGGAGACTTACAATGAAGCAAAGGTCCCTGCTGCGTTCTTCCTTCTCTTTGGCTTGGTTCCCTTCTAGTTCTCCTTTGAAATTGTAGTAGAAAGCCTCCTCCAAGTGATATGGGTGTGTGCAAACTCGTAGTCCCTCTCTCTCTTAGGAATATGAAGTGTCAAAAGTCACCAAAAGTCCTTTATGCTAATGAATGAGCCTCTATTTATAACCAACCAACCATATGAACCAATGGTTGAGATTAATTCACCATAAAATCAATCTAGGGCTGTAATTAAATCCCATGAATGTTAAACAACTCAAAACCACCTCCCAATAGGCTTAGAAGTCCTTTAGAAGGCTGAAATTCGGAGTGGTAGAGTCCCATTTCGTCAAAAACTCGAAAGGAAAAAAATCAGGACGAAGGGCTCGGGTGACCGGTTGGGTGAACCAGTCACCCAAGAGTGAGATCAGGTTTCCTCGGTTTTGAGGATTCCTGACTCGGTTTGGACTCCTAACTTCAAACGGACTTAAATTCTTCATTTTAACTCCGATTTGAGTGATTCAAAAGCCAAAATTTCAAGGATTCAATGTAGAATAAGCGTAGAATATTCTTGAACCAAGAATCCCTGACCACGGTCAGGTGGCTAGGTTTTCATGAGGCGATTACCCGAAAAAAGGTCAATTAAGCATAGGGTAATGTGGTGAACCAATCCCAAACCTATCAATAAAATAAATTGGCACTTCAATTAGGCTCATTTCATCATTCTAAGGTCAATGGAACACTTCGGAACAAATTTGGAAGTCAATTGGAAAATATACGAAGTAAAAGACGAAATTGCCCTTCAAGTCGCAAAAGTTCTAATTAGCTATCCAAACCTATCTGGAATTGAACCAAATTTGACACACATATCCAAAATGATCCTAGAAACTAAATGCAAGTGATGGTACTCAACAAAAAGACAAAAATATGCATGCAATGATGATCTATTCTCTTAAGGCTTAAAAGGGCAAAAGTGTCCTTTAAGGCTTAGGGACTCCTAAATGCTTCTAAACCTATCCAAATGCTATCATGAACTCATGGGGATGAAAATGGGGTGTCTACCGCTTCAGCACAAACCTGAGTGTGTGAGAGAGAATAAGAGAGAGAGAGAGCTAAAGGAGAGTTGGAGTTCTTGCTGTAGCCTTGAAGAAGCTTGGTTTAAATCATCCACAAAAGCAAGAGAGTCTCTACAGCAGCAAGGAAGCTCTTCCTAAGGTAAAACTCCCTTCTATTCAAGTTTAAATTAGGGTTTCTTGTAGAATAGGACTATTGCATGCTAAAGTTGAGTTTTTTATCATGTGTTATAGCTTTAGTTAGTTAATATACATGGTTTAAATACTGTTCATCATGAGTTATGCATGCTTTAGAGCTATTCTATAGGTTTTTAAGCATGATTGTGAGTTTAGGGTTCCTATTGTCCTTGTTTTAGGTTAGTTTCATATAGCATGTTAACTTAGGCTTCTTTGTTGATTTTTCTTCATGGTTATTATGTATGTCTTTCATATAGAATAATTATGATATTTTCTGCATGCCTGTTAGTGGATTTTAGGGTTTTTTTGCATGTCTTAGTGTTAGGATTGCATTAAGGTTTAGTTTATTCACTGTTTATGTTATTTGTATGATTAGTGGATGAATTTAGGCCTTAATACTATTCTGTCCAGATTTCTTTGTTCTTCTTTTTGTCTTGTTTTGAGCACGTGTAAGGGTGCAAACAGGTGCGATAATTGCCTCATTGCAAATAGGGCTAAGCTTGCTATTTGCTTGGAGTAATTACCTAAGATAAGTAGGGTGTGGAAGTGCCCCAATTCACTTCTTTCTTCCTTAACTTTTCCCTTCTCCCTTTTTAGGGTTACTTCTTAATATGAATCCATGGTGAATTACTAGAGGTTTCCTTGTTAAAATAAAGTTGCCTTTTTCTCAAAGTTTCCATCTTGTGGAAGTTATTTCTATTTCAAACTTGGTTTAAATACCAGATTTTCTATCTTTCAAATAAGGAAACCTAGGGTTTTTACCATAGGTATATATTAGGATTTAATCCTAATTCTTTTTGAACTATGTGGACTTTGATCCATGTATTTCGCTACATGGTATGTAGGCGCTTTGAGGTTCAAGTCCACCCTAGGATCTAAGTATCCTAGTTTTGTTTTGTTTTCTTTGTTTTTGTTTGTTTATTATGGATGGAATATATGATATGCATGCAATTCTTGTGATAATATAATTGCTGATTTTTGTATGGTAAGACTTTAATTTAGCCCAAATAAACTAAGAGACTGAAAGAGTGACATGGGTGCCTATAGGCTTTGCCTAGAACCTTCCCATGTCATAACTTAGCCTCCGAATCCCGATTTCTTTGGTTTCCAAAAGACTGTTTTTGCCTTTCCTTTTTAAATATGGAGTCATTCAAATTTTTTTCTTAAAACAAATTGTTTTTAGGGTTTTCCTTGCTTCCTTTAAAAAAATAAGGTGGCGACTCCTTTTCTTTTTCAACTATTATTTCTTTTCAATCCTTGTGGACCACTTTTTGGCGTTCACAAGTTACATCTTTATTGATATGATTTAACAGGTGTTACAATGGTGATGGTAATAACCATTAGGGCAAGTTCTTGAGTAAAAATATAATATTCAATATGATAGTATATCCACCCAGACAAATGTCTAACCAAAAATAATATGAAAGAAAACAAAAAGTAGTTGTATATTAACATGAAAAGTAAAGCCATTGATATGCCAGGAGGGTCGTCTCATGTCCTTGTAGGCACCGAGCGATTGTTGCCCAAATAGTTGATAAATACAATTGATAAAGCAATTGATATATAATCTACATGCTTAAACTTCGAATATGGCTTAGTACACCCTGTAACTACTACACTAACGAAAGGATAAGTAGCGTCTGAGTCCCATCGACTATATCTTTCATATTTGCATATGAGTAAAGGTTAAAAAATGTGTGCTTTGTGTCACACCCCATTTTTGTCACCTTAGCTAGGACATATCATTTCATGTAGGATTTTGAGTCCTTTTTGAGTCTAGTCTTTTGCATTGAGTTTCTATGGCATTGAATATCATGTGTATGAATTTTGAAGTGATTTGGAGTTCATTTCGATAGTCAATAAGAACTTTTACGACTTTAAGGGCATAATCGTCTTTTAAGCCGTATATTTTCCATTTGACCTTGAAATGAATCCCGAGTCATTCCATTGAGTTCATATGGTTATATAGAGTCCATATATAGGTTCAATTTCATGAATTAATGGTTTAAGATCAATTCGGCTCGTAATGGTTCGGGTTGGCTAAAAGACCCTTTCTTGGTTTGCTCAAATTGACTCATAAGACCCAACCAATTTTCTCTCATTTAACTTCAATTGGGCTTTATTTACATCCTAGGTTTGTTTAGAAAGATCGAATTTCGATTGGGAAAGCATTCGGTTCGACCTTGTGTACAAACCCAACTTAGCGACGGTGAAGCACCATGGTTAACCACCTTTGTAAAACCTAACCATGCACCCATGGTTAAGGATTTTTGTCCTAAAATGCCTAAAAATGTGTTCCCCTTCGAAACACGGTCGTTTTGGCTTTTATTTCGTCAAAATCGGACTTAATTTGAAGATTTTAGGACTTCTACAGCAAGTGGGAGTCAAAAGCGGAGCAAAAATAGGGGACCCTCGGGTAACCGTCTGGGGTTGGACGGTCAGCCGTCCAAGCCCATACGGCTAACCGTCCGGGGCAAGTTGGTCACCCGAGGAATCCTTCTTCAAGTGAAATTCTAACTCTTCTCTCCCTCTTTTGACGGTTTCCTCTGCCAAAACAACTTGTTTGAGCTTAGGAGTGTGTAGGTTTGAGTTGTTTGAGCACCAAGAGAGTCTCTAATAGCCCTAGGATCATTGTTTAATGAATTAATCTTAGCCATTGGTTTAGGGGGTCAGTTCTCTATATAAAGGACATGGTATTCAGCACATAGGGGGAGGTTAATTACACTTTACACTTAGAGAGAGAGGGAGCTACGAGTTTGGAGAGATAGAAGGACATCAAGAGGAGGCTCTTCAACCCCAAGCAAGCAAGGAAACAAGAAGTTTGAAAACAAGGAAGAGTCTACAAGAGGTAAGCCTATCCCTTTAATGCTGAACATGAATTTTCTGCTTCTGCTTCTTCTTCTTCTTCTTCTTCTTCTAGGGTAGTTATAGTGCATGAAATAGCTCTTCTTATGGATTGAATTCAATGCTTGTGTGATGTTGTATGAATGATTTTGAGATGATTTATGGCTTTATATGCTTGATAATCCCTGGTTTACTAAGGATTTGAAAGTATTATCATTTCTATCCTCTTAAATCATGCATAGTTCACATGTTTAGGTTGCTGTGATAATTATCATGAATTGATACTCCTGTTAGTTAATATATATGATATGAATGATATCCATGATAATTTGAGCATGTCTTAGAGTCGTTTCGTAGGTTTTAATGCATGGTTGTGAAATTAGGGTTTCGATAACCCTGAATTCGCACAAGTTTCATACAGCATGCTTAGCTTAGTTTTTTGAGTTGTTTCTCATCATAGTCATTCTATATATGTTGCATATAGTCGAATCATGCTAGGTTTGCATTCATATAGTATATTTTATAGGGTTTTTGGAGACATTATCCTTTTCTAAGGATAATTATCCTTTTCGTTAAGTAGGGTTTCGCATGAGAGCCTTTTGTGATGTGTTTAAGCATGAAATCACTTCTATTGTGTTCAAGTATATATTTTTTACGTAGGATCTGTTGATTGCACCTTCCCATAACGACTTTTTTACGTGAAATTATCTTAGGATAGTTTTGCTTAAGAAAGCTCGCCGTAGGGAGGCCTATTTTCATATTTTACATGAAATATCATCTTTTTGGTTAGAATGTGCTTTGTTATCATGTTTATTGATATCATTGGAGTCTCTTATGCTTGTTAGTGTGTCTTTGGTAGGTTTTTATGCATTCTAGTCGAGTCATTGCATGTAGGATTGAGTTAGAGTCCTTAGTTATTCATTATTCTTGTTGTTTGCATGATTAATGGATAGTTTTAGGCCTTGTCATGGTTCTGTCCAGATTTGCATATTGCTTTCTTTGCATGATTTTGTGCACTTGTAAGGGTGAAAACAGGTACAATGCTTGTCCTATTGCAAATAGGGCTGCTATGGTCTGAAATGGCTAATGATTGGAGCTTTTGCGCTCAGGTAAGTAGGGCTTAAAGGTGCCCCAATTCACCTTTCTTTTTCTTTCTTTTCTCTTCTCCCTCCTAGGGTTACTTCTTAATACAAACATATAGTGTTTATCAAAGGTTTCCTTTATCAATAAATTCTGGTTTTTTATCAAGGTTTTCCTTTTGTGGAAGTTTTCGATTTTGGACTAAATCAATACATTTTCAAATAAGGAAACCTAGGATATTTACCATAGGTTCGTATTAGGTTGTAACCCTATTCTTTTCGAACTACGTGGAATTTGATCCATGTATTTCGCTGTATGGTACGTAGGCACCCTTCGTGAAGCTCAAGTCCGTTCTAGGATCCAAGTATCCTAGGTTTTTCTTTTCTTTTCTTCTTTTTTCTGTTTTGTTTTATTTGAGTGATTATGCATGGATGATTGGATGGAATATATGATATGCATGCTGCCTTGTGATGATATATGCTGGTATTTGAGTGAAAAAGATATTAAGTTAGCCCAATTAAATTAAGAGACCAACTCGGGCGATGTGGGTGCCTATGGGCTTTTGCCCAGAACCTTCCCACGTCGTAACTTAGCCCCTGAATCTAATTTTCTGGTTTCAAAGACTTTGCTTTTCCTTAAATGGAGTCATGTGGTTTTGAAAATAAAACATTTTTGTGGTTTTCCTCTTTTTCCTAAAAAATGAGGCGGCGACTCCTTTTCGTTTGTTGTCTTTCACCCATTCCATACTTCTTTCCGCCAAATCCTTGTGGGCCGTTTTCTGGGGTTCACACTTTGCACCCCTTTACCTAACGGTAAACAGGCAAAGTGATTGCATGTTGTAGACTATAATTGAGTGTGTGAGTGTGGTGACGGATGTATATGGAAGATGTTTTTAAGGGATTTTGGCATAATTACAACTTAAAAATTGCATAAAAGGATATTGAGAGCACTTAAGGAGTAGTGGAACCCTACAGTCATGGGATGTCCTATTGTGTTTTCTTCTCCTTTGGTCCTAAACTACTACAGTCCCCATGCGGGATGTCTTATCGTGTGGTCTGAGTAGAGGCTACTACAGTCCCTGGTCAGGATGTTTTGCTGTGTTGTCCTCTTGGGGTTTAGGTTTTAATCCCCCATTCTATATGCGATGGCCTATGGATATAAATTGGATATGGAGTCGCATATTGCATCATGACATTGCATTCATTTGTAATAAGTTATGGGTATATAACTTATATTTGTTGGTAATTTATTAAATTTGATTATGGATTATATGGAGATATTTCTATACAATTTTATAAAAATAAAGTAATATGAGAATGATTCTAGACTAGGAAGCACAGATACTTTCCCAAAGGCTACGTGTCTGTGTCAGACACGTATTAGACATGACACTTGTCCGACACTCCTTTGACACAACATGATAGTTCTCCCTTTGCCTTTTTTTCCCTTCTTATTGTTCATTATTTTCCTTTCTGTTATATATTTTCTACTTATAACTCAAATAGATTTATAAAAACAATACAAAGGTAGCCATTTTGAATGATTTATGTGATGTTACGTGACATTTTATAATTATTTGTAAAAAAATAAATATTCTATTAATGCCATCGTGGACCTCGGAAAGTGGCCCACATGATTGAAAAGGGAGTCGCCACCTTATTTTTTAAAGGAAATAAGGAAAACCCTAAAATGTTTTATTTTCCAAAACAAGTGACTCCATGTTTAAAAAATGGAAAGGCAAAAGATCTTTTAAAAAACCAAAGATTGTGAATTCAGAGGCTAAGTTACGATATGGGAAGGTTCTAGGCAAAGCCTATAGGCACCCATATCGCCCTAAACGGTTTCTTAATTTAATTAGGCTAAATCTAAGTCTTAAACACACATAAATCATCAATTATCATCTCAAGACAGCATGCATATCATTCATTCATCCATCCACATAAGCAAGATAAATAAATAGAAAAGAGATAAAAGGAGAAAGAAAAGAAAACCTAAGATACTTAGTATCCTAGGGCAGACTTGAACCTCAAAGTGAGCGCCTACGTACCATGTATGGAAATACATAGATTAAAGTCCATGTAGTTCGAATGGGAATAGGGTTAAAAACTAATAAAGGCCTATGGTAAAACCTAAGTTTCCTTTCAAGAAAATATGGGGAGTTTCCAAAGATAAATGATTCTCAAAAGATCTTTAGAAAATATGGAATTTCAATAAAGAGAAACTTTTTATTTGAAAAGGAATTTTTTATAAAAATAAACTATGTTTTACCTGCCTGTCAATCAGTTTCTCATAGTTGCAATGGTACAAATAATCCTTAGACCTGAGACAGCATAATTGTCTTATGCATAGAGCTTTAGAAGTTTGATAGCACTAAGTGTTTATCCCTATGGGGTTTACAAGGGTGTTCATTAGCTCTACTATTACATATGTGAAGGCAAGTGTGTGATTAATAAGGGATCCATCACTTCTAATAAAAGGGAGAGAATGTTCTCATAAGAATACTTATAAATATAACTCATGTAAATTTATGGCCACAGTATGATGATGATCATGGAAAAGGATTTTCATGATGCATCTTATGAGTTGATATTTTGAGTAGGTTCATAAATGCATTAAACTAGGGACTTGACAGACTTCCACGTCCTATTAGTTTAAGCAGAGACATTGTGTATGATGGAGGGATGTAATTGTAACTTTAAGCTGTAACTGAAGGGTTCTTTGTTTGATAATTATTCACTTCATTTAAGACCACACCATGAGCCATTGCTAGATGTTACTCATGGTTAGTAGAAGCCCTAATTGATATAAGTGAGTTATAATCAATTAGGGAGTTGGAAGGTGTTCCAATTAGACCTTTAATGGAAAATGTTCCATTATGTACACCTTGTGCTATTCCCACTGCTCGATGATGTGAACTCAATGGGTCACACACCAAAGATGCAAATAGGGACTTTAAAACTTTGAGAGAAAGGGCAAGAGTGAATTCAAAAAAGTTCTTAAGGGCTATACTTGCATTGGATGTAAATAGGAGAGGTTAATGTGACATTTCAAGAAGTTGTAAATCCCACACAAAGTGGGATTTCCCCCTTTATGGTGCTTATATAAGGCACACTAGCATGTGTCATAGGTATTAGAATCACTCCACTCTCTCCCCTTGGTCGAACCCTAAGGAAGCTCTCTCTCTTTCTTTCTTCTTCTCCTCTTTTAGCATTCAATAAGGGGAATTAGAAGGAAACTTGAAGGCCTTTGCTAGGTGTGGATACCGTAGAGGAAGTGCACTTGTGCTGCTCGTAACTGCTTGTTCAAGGATTATTCATTGCTATCTAGAAATTCAAAGCTTGGAGTTTGAAGACTTAAATCAACTATAAGTGCTTTAACCCTTCTTCTAGTTAGGGTTTTATATTTTGTATGAACCACAATCAGATTTATAGGCTTTAAGGAATTGTATTATGATTTTTGTTTATCATTATGTTTCAATTTGTAAGTTTTTCTCTACACCAATTCCTTACAGTATTTTGAATTGTGGTATTTTAATGATACTATTAATGAGAAATATTTGCATCTTAGTTCCTGAGGCATTTTACAAAATAGATGATATTCTTTATGATAGGTAGTAAATTACTGATGTATTTTTTTGTTGAATATAATTCAATATCTTGGTGATGTACATTTTATTATTTTGGAATTGTAATAACTTAGTTCGGTTTGGGATCCATGTGCAATATGAGGCAAGTGATGAGCTGATGGTACTTTATATGGATGGATACTAGACTTTTTACACTATTTTTAATAGGTTATTGATTTTACTTGGCTATCCCATATTGCAAATAGGCTGTGCCGAATTTTTGTTAAAATAACAATTGAAATTATTTTATTACCATCTACATTTCGGTGAGAAAATTCAAATTTTAATTTTTCCTAAAATCAAACGTTTTATTAAATCAATCCTACTTTATCATGACTTGATAATTGCGGGTTGTAACATTAAGTAAGCACAAAAAAAAGTTTTGGTCTCGCCCGTGCTTCGTATTTTTGCCTTTTTCACTCCAGAAAATATAAGTCATCTTTTGAAATGTTTTGAGAGCCTAAAGACTTCATCTATCTCATCTCATCTCATTGGAGTAGGCATCATTTAATTTAAATAATTTTGGTTTCAAATTTGAGAAAGTGGGAACAAGTAACAATAAGTTGACCACACTGTTATATTAATGTCAAAACATGACTATTTTTAAAGCATTAATATTTAATTGTTTTAAAAGCATCTCATTCTCTCAAATACAAAACTTTTAAGGCTACTAATAACAAATTTAATTATCCTAAAGGGGTTTTAGCCTCAGGTCTATATTATAGCATTTATGTAGGCATAAGGACATGAGGATTTCCTATGTCCCCTAAAAGTCCAGCATGCAATACATGTACCAAAGTACCCTATTAATTATAAAAAAATATTCACATTACTGCTATTTAGTTATGCGCCCAATTTAAGGAGAAAATCTTACATTCTATTTGGATGATAATCAATTTAAGGAGAAAATCGTCTATTTCATTATGCACCTCATTTAAGGAGAAAATCTTACATTCCTTTTGAAATTTAGATGTAACTATTTTATTAAAAAATTATATGTTTATTGAAAACAATTCGCCAGGGGGAAAATTTTGAAAGGAATGTAGCTATTTTATATGTGACACATATATATTATTCCAGAAATTTATATGTAACAATTTTCAACAATTTTACATAACTGTTTTTTACATGTGATTATTCATCTCTCTTAGAAAGAAAAAAGGAAAACAAAAATGGTTCTTTTCACATTCAAATTTACCAAATTTGGGAATATTTGAAAATGTAATTCCATTTTCTAATGTATAAATAGTGGAAAAGATATGAAAGATTTGTTGACATACGTGAAAAAAGAAATACCATTATTTAATGCATAAATCATGGAAGAAAATTCAAATTTAAACCTTAACAAGTTATACTTTTACACTTCGTACCATAATTGTCAAGTGGGCATATATGGCATTAAAAAAATTAAGGAAATGTTAACATTTCACTCTTAGTTTAGACTTGTGGTTATATAAGAATTTTGGGAGGACTTTTACCTCTACAAGTTATTGCATATGGACTTTTCCCTAATTTCCCCTTATTTTATTCATAATATACCTATTAAATTTACCAAAAAAACAATTAATTTAAATTTATACTCTACTAAAAAAAAAAAAATTAAGGGCAAAATACAAAAACCTCGCCCCTAATGTTTATGCATTTTTCACAGGTTGCAATGTGTTCCTAAACAGCCTACAAATTTAGCAATGTAAATTACAAGATTTCCTTGTGCCCCCGTTAATCACCGTTCGTGAAATTAACAATGATTACATAACATTTTTATGTCTCCTTCCATTAAAAATGATTAAAGGTGGCGCTAATTATTAAATTTGTAAGTTGTTTGGAAGTACTTTGCAACCATTATTTTTCTTTTGGGGGGGGGGGGGGGTTTATGTGAAAAAAGTTCAAACATTATGAGGGTTTCTTATAATTTACCCAAAATTTAATTTAATTTTTTATGAACCAATTAAATATAACTGTTTTAAAATAGTTCCACTTGGCCGGTGTAAATATAAAATCCCCTTCTTATGAGGTTAACCTATCCTAATTTTGCATTAGGTCACCTTCCAAAACTCTATCTATGATTTGAACTCTGCCAAGTGAACCGTTGGATTAGATCTTTTTCGTACGAAGGTCATGCATACCAAAAATCAAGCTAATCCGAGATTAAGAGCTACTTCATCCAAAAATTCCAAAATGAGCAATTGTCATTAATTAAAAAAATATAAGTTTTGGATCAAATAACAATCAGTTTCGGATCAACTTGATTTTTGGCATGCATCACCTACATAATAAGACTATCTAATTTAAAGGTTGATTTCGCAAAACATAGGTCATAGGTCTAGTTTTGGAGTGTGACCTAATGCAAAGTAGAATAAGGTTAAATCTCATAAGAAGGGGACTCTTTCTCTCTCTCTCTCTCTATATCTATACACTTCTGATCAGGTTAACACATGTTGATATAAGTTATATCAGCACCATGCATTGGGGGTTGTACCCTTTGCATTATACCAATGTATCTCCTAATGCACTAATGCATGAGGTACAACCTCCAATGTGGGTGTTGATATAAGTTATATCAACACATGCTTATCTGATCATCATCCTATATATTTATATTCATAATTTCATTTTTATTATGGGTCTTGTTTTGAATATCTTGATAAATACATCATAAAAATATAATTTTATTCAAAATTGACATATAGATTGAAAAGTTATGACATTTTAAAGTTTAGAAACAAAATAACTTAATGGTTATATTGACTTTATGCACTTAACCCTCTCACAAAACACTATCGTTTTTCTTAAATTTGTCCTTATGACTACATAAGAATCCTGCATTGATTTTTTTACTTCAAGCCAATTTCTTGTAAAAAAAAAAAAAAAAAAAAAAAAAAAAAGGAAGAAAAAGAAAATTGACAGATCCCATCATTGCTTTTAGGCTATGTTTATTATTAGGGAGTGAGAGAGGGAATGGAATGGTAATTCTATTCTTTAAAAAAAAAATGAGTGTTTGGTTGCACAAGGGAATGGAATAACTATTCCCTTGTGAAGGTTTATTCCTTCCAATGAGGAAATAACCATTCTTTTCCAAATAAAAGAAATAGTTATTCCCATTTTTCAAATAGTAAAAATCATTAAAAATGGGTCCCAAGTATGCTTTTTCATTTTATTCCCACCTCTTACCAAACATGGGCATGGAAAGTCCATTCTCATTCTCATTCTATTCCATTCCTTCAAACCAAACGCAGCCTTAATGCTTTGGAACAAGGATGAACCAAACGGATCGAGAAAAGACAGCCCGAGACTGAGGTAAAATAACTCATTTTCCAAACAACCCCTTGGGTTTGAATATTTTTTGAAAAGTTTTCTTCCAACCAATCAGCACGCAATAAAGGAACGGATAGCTTGTTTGGGAGGGAGAGGGTGCGCAGAGACGGTTCGGACACAGAAACTATTCGATCGGTACTCTCTGTCTCTGTCTCTCTCTTTATCTCTCATCAAAACGAGTTATAATTTTGAAACTGCCTGTCATAAGGTATAAATTTGATTTGTTCTACTCTCATCTAGGGCTTCTATGACGATATATATATGTGTGTATTGTGTGATATCTATGCACGTTGGTTGAATGGTTTGGATCTGTTAGCGTTTTTGTTTATGTGTTTGATTTCTTGTGATTCGATTACGTCCTTAGATTTGATTCTGATTGTAAGTTTACTAAGCCATGTTTGACTTGTGTAAATTGTATAAGAAATTTGGGTTCTTGAAGTTTAATTTTGTTTTCTAAATGTTTTTTTTCTTGGAAAGGCCCCAGGGTTTGTTTTGGGGCCACTGATGCATCATAATATTATTTATGATAAATTATGAATTGAATTAGAGGAAAACTAGGTATCTAGCCGTCAGTTGTCTGATTTAAATAATCAGATTAATTTGTATTTGGATTTAATTTGATAAGATTAGACTTTGTAGTTATTATTGTTTGTTGAAAATGATTTGAGAAAAATTCACTGCATCCCACTTTGGGTTTTCATTAGTATGTACCTAATTTTTCTAACGCCAATAATCCTTGTCACATAAAGAGAAGTGCAGTCTCGCAAGACTCATGGTAAATATAGTAGCAAGTTGATCAGTGCTAGAGGTGAATTTGACACTCAAATTACTGCGAAACACTTGTTGACGAATGAAATGATTTTCAATTTAATATGAGCATGGCGAGCTGGATGGGTGGGCAAAAAAGTTGCTCTGATATGATCGTGAATAATGGTTGGAAGAGTGAAAGGAAACAAAAATAAAATTGAAACTGAGAACTGAAACAACATAAAATTGAAGGTGAGAGAGCTAACCAGAGTAAGATCACTAACATCGGTTGTCAGTGCTTGCTATTCAGATTCTATCCTAGAGCAAGAACCGATTGCTTGTGATTGGTGCCCCAAGAAACTGATTTACAAGTTTTCAGTTTGGGATTTTGGGTTCTTTTGGTTTGAATTTTTTGCTTGGACTCGTAGTCCACTTTGTGTTGCCTTTTTAATAATAAAGTTTGTGTTCTATTCAAAATAAAAAATGATGCTTTTCACCAAGGAAGACATAAAAGTTGATGTATATTGATTATCATTTGAGTATTTTGAGATGGGGTTGGAGAACATATGTCATGTTGAAGAAGCAGCACGTCCAATTATCATTTATAGTTGAGTGCAAAGCGAATATCAGAACAATATATAGGTTGAGTAGCATTAGTCACTTACATTTTTTTATGAGCCCAAACAATGGATTTGATAATACCTTGTCAATAATCACATTTTCCATGTCATGGTCATTTACCCGGCCTACATGGTTGACAACACTACAATACTTGGTCACATATAGTAAAACATTTCCACCATGTTAGGAAAGCCTAGAGCTGGAAGCTTTTGGAGTCGTTATTGACTTTCCACCTAGCATGCTAGTGCGGAAAGTAAAACTAATGTGTGTGTGGATTGAGTCAATTTCATTCTAGTGATTTTTTCTTTTGGAGTTGTTATACTCACTTTCTAGATTACTTTTGTATCCTACACTAAAGTAATTTGTTTTTTCCGTCTAGTTGACATTTTGTTCATTTGTTAGAAAAATAAACATTGATTAATTAGTTTTTAAAATTTTAACTTAAAAATTTAATGTTTGTTTTCTATAAATAAGTTTCAGATTTTGAGGATTACCTCAGTCTTGTGATTTAATGGGTGGTGTAGGAGGCGCACCTATAATATCACCCTTTTAAAACTTGAAGACGTGTGAGATACACTAGCTAAACATGCTCATGAAACAATTATGAGGTGTACCAATATTTAACGCAATGAAAACATTGATAAAAAACCAAATAAAGACTCTGGACTCCCACAATGAAAAGGTTCAGATTTTACTTGTTCCGACTTTTGTTCATCACCATTCCTTTATCATTTTATGTGCTTGTCCCATACAGTTTACTCTATGGACAGTGAGGTTCGTTGCATAATTGCACTTGAATCTAGGTTGAAGTTCATGTTAAGTTGCTTATTAGTGTGCAGTCGTCATCTTGATACCTCTGGTATAGAATTCTTTGTACTTCTTTTTGCTTTATTTATATATAGAAAATATGAGAAAGGAAGGGAGCGAGAGAGTGTGTGTGTGGGGTTAGTTCCATTGTGGGGGAGTGGGGAGATGCATGGTAGGTATTTTGGGGTGGTTAGACTCTTTTGCTCCTGCTGATTTTTTATTGCATCTCCTTTAAAGGATTATTATTGGAATATTGGGAATATACTCGGCTCCTAATAGTGGAGGAGCTCCTCTTGAACCCCACATATTTTTCCATGTGTCATAGTTAGTCAAAAAAATATGGACACACGGATGCAAACCCATGAATATGTGGACATGGACATGTGGACACGCATTCGTGTTCACATGGACACGTAGACATGGACATGTGGACATGTGTCCATAATCACATAAATATGTGGATGCATGCATGATCAATTCTCATTAATGTTTTTAGATGTGGAAAAAAGGTAAGGAGGAGCTCCTCCTCCATTGTAAGTAGCCAAGTATTATCCCTATTATTGGGCCTTTAGTTCTAGAGATGTGCTTTGTGTAGTATAACAGTATAATTATGTGTTATTATCCCTCTTTCTCTCTCTCTCTCTCTATATATATGTGTGTGTGTGTTTTTATTTTTTTTTGTGTGTGTATATATATTTCATATATATAGATAATTTGGTAAATAATTTTTTCATTGACATACACTTCATGCATACTGATTTTCCTTGCTGCGAATATATAATGACAAATTGCTTTAGGACTGTCCATTTATTTTACAACCTACCTAGCTTCTGACCTGTGCGATGCACAAGTGATGTTTCTAAAATAATATCGTCTAATGAACTACTTACATATAAATATATGTTTATAAATTTATAAACACCATTCGTTGCATGGGATATAAATGAATGGCATAAGAGTTGGAATTTTATGTTATCTTTTATTGACAAAAATGTTATCCCCGATCTTGACCAAAAGTAATGTTGTTAATTATGAGTCCAAAACTGTGGAAAAAGAGAGGAGAGGAACCAGCTAATTTGTTAATCCATGACCCATTTCTTCTCAACATAATGTGTTACTATAATAAAATAAAAAGAATGGTAGAACAACTCAATAAGGGTAAAAAGTCGTTTCTTTTAAATTTACAACACAGGAATGCAAAGGGACATTGTTCTAAACACTACTCAGTGAAAGCTTCATTTTACACAAAAAATAGAAGAGACTCTTTGGGAGATGTAATTATTAATTTTTTTAAAATTTTCATATTAATAGTAAAATCGCATCCCAACACTTGTTAGCATATGATTTCACAAATATGGCTTTTACTATATATATTAGATTGGTAATATTTGCTTACATTGGACAGATATTTAGCCATAAATATTCCTTACAAACAGTAAGATTTAAGATTGAGGTTTTAAACATAATTGAGTGTTAGAAGTTCCTCAACCAGCCTAAAAGAAAAAATAAGGTTCAGTAAATCACAAAAATAAATCAAAATTCGGCTGTTATAATGCAATAGAGGAGGTACTGTGTAGTTGATTAGATTAGGCTTACGACTTGGGGGAGAACTAGGTAGCCAATTATCTGAGTGTAGCATTAGATTTGATATGCCGATTATGTACTTCTCATTACTGGAATATGATGGGTAGATGTTGTATGCCATGGCTGCCATAATCCTCCTTCCGACCTCCCCTTCCTCTCAAATTTTGGTTCCATGACTAGAACCCTTAATTGGCTATTTGAAAATGAATAAATGGAGCCACAAACTAGCGATAATGTTTTTTATATGCCCCTGCTTGTAAGACTTGTCTGTTTTGAGTGGTTTTGGAACTTCCTTGGTGAGGTAATTATCAAAAACTCTTCCCCTACGTTTCCACTAATAAATTGGTCCCATTTAGTTCTACGATCGAAATAAATAGTAGGGGATTTTTATCTGCATGACAATCATGAGTACTATTTAACTGTGGGTTTGATGTAGGAGTAGAACTAGATATCTCTAACATTTTCAGAGCTACCCAACAGAAAGAGTCCAAGAGAGATTCCCTTGTTGGTTTGTGACGAAACAAATAAAAAGATAGAACATAGAATAGAGTGAAAAAGATAAAAAAGCTTAGTGCTTAATTGTTCAAAACCTTGAAGTTCTAAAAGGGGTTCATGGGATGGAAAAACTCAAAACAAATAAATAATCAGATCAAGACGCCTAGAGTGGTGCGTGTGGACAAGAGGGGCCAACTGCAACTATTGGCTGTGACACCCATGTGATCCCCATCGTTCTTTCTGGTGGATCTTAGGGTTTGACGACTTACCCTAAGAACCCTAGCTAGATGCATAACCATGCTCTGATACCATGTTTCTTCGGTTTATGACTAACAATGAAACTATTAAAAAAGGAAAAAAATAGAAGGTAGAGGAAAGAGATAAAATGAGAATGGAAGAAGAGAGCTTATCCTCTGCCTTGAATAACAATAGTAAAGTTGGCTAGTTATGGGGTCAAAACTAATCACCATGGCAGTGCCTAAAATACTTCCAACAAAGGCAAGTTTATCAACTTACATTTTTTCCATGCCTTTTGGTTCTTATTTAGCTACTAAAGTTGAGATTAGAGCTGTTTTAATGGGGTTGAGATTTGCTAAAAGTGAGGGCCTTGGGATTACTAATAATAGGCAAAATAGTAATTTCATACTAATTTGAACTCAAATCAACTAATCCACTATCCTCACAATTCTCTCCAAGGGATAATTATGATTTTGTGCACGCACACGTATCGCATGTGCACACCACCTCTAGGATATATGTACTGGATTACAAAGTTTTAACATTCGAGTATGAAGAATGTACATGTTTTGGATTGTTTAATTTGTGTTGCAAATCACTTCTCTCTCCTTTCTTTAGTAAAAGTGGCCAATACTCGCTACTAGCATTTTGTGGTAACCTGTTATTGGATGATTTTTCGAATTTGTGGCTTTGGTTTTGGCAGAATGTCGTTTCCTTATACTTTAGGTGCTAAGCTGTTGGATCATGAGTAGTACCCCTGTTGTCGGGCGCCTGTAAGCCATGAACGGCTCTCATCACTGTCGCTCATTGGCAATGTCTTGCAGGTGAAAGTGACTATATATATAAAGCTTTGATCATGTGTGGAATATCCTGGATATCCCGTTCGATTACGGCCATCTGTGAGCGACACGCGTGGGCACGTGAATGCGTGTGTCACTCACGACAGCCGTGATTGAATGGGATATTCTGGGATATCCTGCACATGATCAGCGCTATCGAGAGAGAGAGAGAGAGAGAGAGAGAGAGAGAGAGAGAGAGAGAGAAGTTGCTTCTTTATCGTCAGTTTAGAGGGAGCCAATCTCACAAGTTTGAGTTGAAATTTGGCGAGTTGCGTATTTATCAAAAGAAAAACAAAAGTACTACACTAAGTTGCAGGCTTGCAGTGAAGTCCAAATTAAATGCTCCATTGACCCCTGTGAATACAAGTGTACTAAATTACTTGAGAATATAGTAAACTGATGCTTAAATGGATGTTGTAGTTCTTTATTTTATTTATCTTTGCACTCAAGACAAACTTGAAACTCCCTGTTTGTATTTTCATGGTATTTCCCTTTCAAACAAGCACTTTCTCAGTTAAATCAATGTGGACTTTTGCAGGACTAGCAGATTGTCATTATATGGATAAGAAACCATCAGTCAAGGAGGCTTCTGAGGATGTGATTCGGGAGTCGCTTATTGCTATCTCTTACTCTGTTCCAGACAAGGTTCTTACCTCCAAACAGTCATCTGAAAATCTGAATGTTGAGAATCTTGTTGAAGGAATAGATTGTGACGGAGCAGATAAGTATAGGTCTGAGCTGATATCAATTTCTTATTCGCAGTCACCAGAAATTAAAGCCCTACCAGCTCTGCTTGGAGAAATTAAGGGTTAACCTTTGGTTCAGTGTCAAAGCAACTTCCTGTAATATATTTTCATGGTCTTTTAGGTCTAGAAATGTCCTAATACTGTGCTTTTCTTTAAGTAAAAAGTTTATATGAAGTAAACCTTAGCCAGTATAGACAGTAGACAGCTGTGCTGATTCAGCAAGGTAGCTTTCTTTATGACAATGAACGGAAATAGACGTCCTTACTATATTGGATTCCTGCATAAGTTTCCCTTTAATCTGGAAATGTTTAATTTTGTAAATTTGGCGTTAAATGTTATTTTATGGTGCTGCATCTCTTGTTTGTCTCAGTCTTGTTGCTATTAGTTGATCAGTGGAAATTTTTTTTTACCGTTTAGTTGTTTGCCGTTTAGTTTTTATTATATATCTTAGACAAGCCTGATATGGTCATCCGCAGTGGATTTCCTTACTTTTTATTGCTTGAGTTTTAAGGGCTATTTGGCAAACTTGAAAACCTCACCAATTGAGGGTATGTCTGGTCAATTTTGATTTCGCATTGTTTGGTAAATCTCTTTTTCTTGCTAAACAATTCAATTTTGTTCTGAAAACAAGGCATAAACACAATTTTTTTTTTTCAAACCAATTGCGACTTGGTTTATTTAAAAACCTAATAAAAGTTATGGAATAGACCAATCTGATCTAGTTTTTAAAGGAGGGGGGCTATTGCAACCCCTCAACTTTATTTGTAAACCTTATTTTTCATTTTTCAAGATTTTATGAAAAATATAAAAGTTTTTTTTTTTTTATGAAAACTAGCTGCGTTGTCCACAAGAAAACATTATTTTGAATAACTTTGTACAAAATATTTTTTTTTCCAAGATTTGTCGTTTAAGAATACTCTTTGGCCATTATAGTCTATAAATTTTTACAAAAACAAAAAATATAAATGGTCAAAAATTCCACGTAAACGACAGATTTGGAAAAACTTTCTCCTTCAAAGTTGTCTAGAATGATGTTTTCTAGTGGACAACTTGATCAGTTTTCTTAAAAACTTTTTATATTTTTCAAAAAACTTAAAATTATGAAGAAGAAAAGGTGGTCTATAAATAAAGTTGAGGGGTTGTACTAGCCGCCTACTTTTTGGAGTTCCCAAAGTGGCCCTTTGTGGCAGTGTTGCATTATAGCCAATCTTGCCCAAATTTTCCTAATTGTTGCCCAACAAAACTGCTGTTAGAATTAGGATATGTCAACGTACATTACAATAACGATTATTCTTATGTGACATTCCCTAGCATCTCTTCTATCTTTACAATTCTTATCTTCAGGAGTCCCCATTTCCCTGAGGAATGGGGAACACACCCAGCAAAAAAGTCTACACATATGATCTATAATGTTTGAGTTGGATCTCCACTATCTTTGTCATTTTGTATCAACTTTTAAAGCAGGAAATGATGGTCAAGAGCTTGTTCTGTTTGATTTGCTACCTAGCGATTAGCGAAGATGAAATCAAAACACAAACTTCATTGTCTTCTTTTATCTTCCTTCATCTCCTACCAAACCTTGAACCCTTCACCTTGAGGTAACGAGTGTATTGAACTCACTCGATGAAACTGACTTTAATTTGTTACTCTCCACGAAGAGATTGAGCTGGACACCCAACTTGCTGCAAGTGCTTCATACTTCTGATCAAAGATTGTAGCGGGTGCAGTAAATTGTTGAGCTGACTATGAAACTGACTTTAAAAAGATATAAGAATTTCTCTCAGTTATTGCATTTTGCAACACGAAATCTTTTTGCCAGTTGGAACTAGATCTCAACTCAATTTAAGTGCCATGAAATCTTTCCTTTTTTCTGTTTTTTTTTTTTTGGGAATGTTTTTCTGTTTTTAAAGCAGTGGGTTTCAAAAAAATTATTTTTGTTTGCATTCCATGGAATATTTCATGGAATTTTTGTTAAGGATATCGGTGGGTTAAAGTTGCAAAATTTTGGAAAAAGGATAACAAAGCAAAAGCTTTTTGAGTTTTTATATTCCATATCTTTTCATTTTTGTAAATTAGTTAGTAAGTTTTTGGCCAGACATTTCTATCTTGAATCCTGAACAACACCCCCCCCACCTCTCCCCCGAACCAAAATAATATAGAAATAAAGGTAATAAGGAAAAATGAAAAAGAACTAACTTTGCAAGTTGTAACTGTGCCCCATTGTCGATTTGATGAAGCGTTTGTCAGTCTTCTTCCTATATGCGTTGGCCATTGCCAACAAGGCCTATTTTGACACCTTTTTGGGTTGCAATTGAATTTCTCCATGGCATATTTTCAAACTACTACCTGCTTATGGAGGGTAATGATGCAGTAAAAGAAAAAAAAACAAAGCGTGGAAATAGGCCTCCTGCAATTGCCCCTAAATCAAAAGAAACATGCAAGTGCATTAAAAACTTCCATTTGGTCCACTGATATATGCATAAGGAGAGGTTCCTGCACGTTTGCCTAAAGAGGCTATTACCCAGTGTTGCCCCTTTACACCACGGAGGGGGGGTCCTGGGAGAGCTAGATAGAGTTCTTACATTTGTTTTGTTTTGTTTTTTAATGCTTTTGTTTTTGTTTTTGTTTTTGTTTTTGTTTTTTTTTTTTTCTAATACAAAGTGACCGTTCTCAAGACTTGAACATGTGCCTTCACACTTGGTAGTTTGAGTTTTACCATGGCATTTGCATCAGATAGTGGGTGGCTTTTGGGATTTATGTATTTTTTCTCGTTCAAAGCCTTTCGCATTCTCATTTACCTGATTTGTTGAAAATATCAAGCTTAAGATCTACATTTGTAGAAAATTTATTCCATGTGATCGGGGTAGTGCACCTTCTCAATCTCTCACATTCACCTGTCATGTGATCAACACATACATGAGAGATTGGATATGAGAGGGGTGTGCATTGTGTTAGACACATGGAATAAATTTTCTATTTTGCTTGCATCATTTCATAGATTTTATTTTTCTTTTTGAAGACGCTTCACTTTTAATGTGTGCATATAAGGTGATCTTGTGAAATATATATTTAGGAAGATGATCGAGTGCTCCAAATAGGATTGTACTACTGGGAGTTGTGCGATCCGTCTGGCACGGTTTGCACCTAATCATTTTATATACACACAAAACTCCAAAACTCTATAGTCTTTATATTATCAAGTGCACCAAATAATAACTAATGATTGTATTTTGTGAAACTAGCTGTCGAATTAGATCTACTTCATATATAGGTAATCGATGCAAGTTGATCTAAGATTAAGATCTACTTATGATGAGGATCAATTAGACTCTATGGTTGTTATCGATACTTCTACCAAATCTTCAAGGGTGTGTTTACTATATGCAAGGTTGGATTTCCATTCTAGGGACATCCAGCTATCTGTAGACACCCCAATTTGTACCCATTGTTATCTTGAGTCCTAGGGTCCCGATGATGAGACCAATGCTATTTTATTACTTTAGTCAATTGATATTTGATAAGAGAAATAAGCACAGTGAATTTTGGAGGCAAAAACCACCACAAAAGGCCAAAATTTGCTGACCATGCGTAAGCATAATTTGAATATGCGTATGCATGCTGTCCTTTTTTTATTTTTATTTTTATATTTTTTTTTATTTTTAAATAAACTCGAAAATCAAGCTTTTTTTTTTTTTAAATTTTTTTTTGCCTATTTTGAGCTCCATAAACATGGAAATCGGCGGGCCGGGGGGGGGGGGCTTTCCTAAGGTATTTTAAACCTAATTTCCACTATAAATACCTAACCTTAAAGAAGGATTCTAAACCCTGGTGGCTAGAAAACCAAAAAAGAGAGAAACCCTAGTTAGGAAGACCTTAGAGAGGGATGGACACGTTAGGAATCGAACTAGAAGGAAAACAAATGCGGAATGAATTGATAAACAAAACTTTTCCTAATCAATTCCTTAACCCATGAATCCAATTATGCTTAATACAAAACAAAACCCTAACTAGAAGAGGGTAAGAACACTTATAGTTTCAAAAAGTCTTCTACTTTTTGCTCCAAGCTTGAATTCGGACAGCAAAGAATGAACAGTCCAAGTGTACTGCCTCCAACGATATCCATACCTAGCTTGAGCTTTGAGTCCTTTCTTCTTTCTTCCTTGTTCTTGCTAGAGGTGGAGAATAGAAGAGAGAGAGAGAGAGAGAGAGCTCTATGTGAAATTCAGCCAGCACTTGGGAGGGTACTTCAAGTGATCATGTCATCACATGACTTAAGGCTATTTATAGCCTCCACATAGGGCCGGCCATAGGGGATTCCTATCCCTAATTGGTTTTGTGTAATTACTCCTAATTACACAATAACCTCTCTAGTTTATATTAAATACAAACTAAGTCCTTAAAGAACTATTCTTTGTTCATTTATACCCTTTCTCTTATAGAGTTTAAAGCTCTCTTAGCATGATCAGTGTGTGACCCATTAGGTTCACATAATCAAGTAGTAGGTATAGCACAAGTTGTGCACAATGGAACTCTTTCCATTAACGGTCTAATTGGAACTCCTTCCAATTCCCTAATTGATTATAATTCACTTATATCAATTAGGGCTTCTACTAACCATGAGTAACACCTAGTCTACGGCTCATGGTGTTGTCCTTAATGAAGTGAATAGATTTCTAACAAAGAACTCTTCTGTTATAGTTTATAGGTTAAAATTACATCCTTCTATCCACTCAATGTCTCCAATTAAACTAATAGAACATGGAATTCTATCAAGTCCCTAGTTCAATTACTTTATACTCATTCATGAATATCAACTCAATAATGAACTTATGGAAACTCCTTTCCATATTCATTCCACCATGGGCCCATGGATTTAATGAGTTATATCACTGAATGATATATGAAACATTCTCTATCTTTTTCCTGAGAATAATGGATTCCTTATTGATCACTCATATGCCTTCACATACATAGCAGTAGGGCTAATGAACACCCTTACAGACCCATGATTAGGATCTGCACTTAGTGTTATCAAACTTCTAAAGCTATATGCATAAGACAACAATAGTGTTTTAGGTCTAAGTATTACTTGCATCACTATAACAATGAGAAACTGATTGATAGGCAGGTTAAAACTCTATTAAGTTTATCTCATATCTTTGGTCACATTCAGTGTACCTATTCTTATAATAGACACCCACTTATTGGTTGTAGTGTCTACACAAATAGCTTCAGACTAGCTATTCTCCTATAGAGTCAACCTAACAAGTGCTAGTCCTATGGTTCATTACTGTCCATCATAGTGAACCTTCAACTAGGAATGTTTTAGGAGTTTAGTACATAGATATATCTACAGTCTCAAAATTATAACTCTTTGTAATTCTATATTTTCAATTCTAACTCCATGGACATATTATGTAAATATAAATGATGCATATGAACATAATAGAATAAGCCCTTTTATTAAATCAATAATAAATGTGACATATATAAATGAAATCAAATGATTGTTCCTAATCCCTAAACAATCATCTCTATGATTGGCTCTAGGGTATAATCCTAACAGGACAAGCCACTTTGTGCCTCCAAAAAAGAACTGGGGGATTCGCCTTGCTTATTGACCTTAGAGAAAGAGATCGACGATAAGCTTTTGCAATAGACAGGATCAAAGAATCAACCATGACATTACATGTGGTGAAACCTTTCTCTAAATCCATATTTTACTACTCATATGATTGAGATAGTATGATTTTAGTTGTTGAAATGCATGATTCAGGTGTAAGGAATTGAATCAGAGAAAACAAGAATGTGGAAAAAAGTAAATAAAAAAAATTTTCATTCAATTCCTTAAAACCATGAATTTGATTGTGATATAATACAAAACATAAAACCCTAATTCAAAGAGGGGGTTTAAAACTTATAGTAGGTCCTTAAGATGATTGATTGATCTTTAAACGAACAGTAACCAGTAGTACAAGTGTCCTGCCTCCATGGTATCCACACCAAACAAAAGTCTTCAAGTTGTCTTCTGGTTCTCCTTGGGGTTTGCTAGAATGGAGAAGAAGAAGAAGAAGAAGAGAGAGAAAGGCTTTCTCAAACTTGGCCTAGGGAGAGAGTAGAGTGAATTGTAGTGTATCTTAGCACATGCTGGTGTGCTATTTATAGCCACACCACAAGGGCTAGCCATGGGGAGGAATCCCACTTAAGTGGGATTTGCAATTTCTCTAAATTACCCTTTAACCCCTCTTATTTACATCAAATGCAAGTATGGCCTTTACGAACTTTTCTCGATGCACTATTGCCCTTTCTCTCACAACTTTAA
Source organism: Liquidambar formosana (assembly GCA_039720395.1). Lineage (NCBI taxonomy): Eukaryota > Viridiplantae > Streptophyta > Magnoliopsida > Saxifragales > Altingiaceae > Liquidambar > Liquidambar formosana. The sequence continues at coordinate 11,380,407 of CM077831.1, read as the reverse complement.
AGTCCCTCTTCACTTATTGGTGTGTGACCCATTGGGTTCACAACATTTAGTAGTAGGTAATGGCACAAAGAGTGCCCAATGGAACGCTTTCCAGTAGGGGTCTAATTGGAACACCTTCCAATTTCCTAACTGATTATAACTCATTTATGTCAATTAGGCCTTCTACTAACTGTTAGGATTATGCCCTAGAGCCAATCATAGAGATGATTGTTTAGGGATTAGGAACAATCATTTGATTTCATTTATGTATGTCACATTTATTATTGATTTAATAAAAGGGCTTATTCTATTATGTTTATATGCATCATTTATATTTACATAATATGTCCATGGAGTTAGAGTTGAGAATATGGAATTACAAAGAGTTGTAATTTTGAGACTATAGATATATCTCTGTACTAAACTCCTTAAGCATTCCTAGTTGAAGGTTCACTATGATGGACAGTAATGAACCATAGGACTAGCACTTGCTACGTTGACTCTATAGGAGGATAGCTAGTCTCAAGCTATTTGTGTGGAGACACTACAACCAACAAGTGGGTGCCTATTATAAGAATAGGTACACTGAATGTGACCAAAGATATGAGATAAACTGAATGGAGTTTTTCCTGCCTGTCAATCAGTTTCTCATTGTTATAGTGGTACAAGTAATCCTTAGACCTGAGACACCATAGTTGCCTTATGCATGTAGCTTTAGAAGTTTGATAACACTAAGTGCAGATCCTATTCAGGGGTCTGCAAAGGTGTTCATTGGCCCTATTGCTATGTGTATGAAGGCATGTGAGTGATCAACAAGGGATCCATCACTCTCAGGAAAAAGAGAGAGAATGTCTCATATAGCATTCATAATATAACTCATTAAATCCATGGCCATGGTAGGATGAATATGAAAAGAGTTTCATGAGTTCATCTATGAGTTGATATCTATGAATGAGTATAAAGTAATTGAACTAGGGACTTGACAGACTTCCATGTCCTATTAGTTCAATTGGAGACATTGTGTTGAAGGAAGGATGCAATTGTAACCTATAAACTATAACAGAAGGGTTCTTTGTAAATGACTATTCACCTCATTAAGGACCACACCATGAGCCATATGCTAGGTGTTACTCATGGTTAGTAGAAGCCCTAATTGATATAAGTGAGTTATAATCAATTAGGGAATTGGAAGGAGTTCCAATTAGACCCTAAATGGAAAGAGTTCCATTGTGCACACCTCGTGCTATTCCTACTACTTAATGATGTGAACCCAATGGGTCACACACTGATCATGCAAGAAGGGCTTTAAAGTCTATGAGAGAAAGGGTTTTAGTGAATAAAGAATAGTTCTTTATAGGCCTATTTGTATTTGATACAAATAATAGGGGTTAATGTGCAATTAAGTGTAATTACACATAACCCTATTAGGGTTTCTTCCCCATGGCCAGCCCCCTTTAGTGGGCTGCTTATATAAGTCACACTTATGTGTGACATGGCATAAGAGGCTTGCACAATAAACCCTAGCCGTCCAGCCCCTTGGAGGCTCTCTTCTCTCTCTCTCTCTTCTCCACCTCTAGCAACAACAAGGAAGAAGAAAGAAAAGGCTTGAAGCTCTAGCTAGGTGTGGATACCGTTGGAGGCAGCACACTTGGGCTGCTCATTCACCGCTGTCCGGAGTAGAAGCTTGGAGCAAAACGGAGAAGACAAAAATCTTGTAAGTGTTCTAACCCTCTTCGTAGTTAGGGTTTGATTTTGTGTTATGCATAGTTAGATTCATGGGATTGGGAATCGTAGGAAAAATTTTTATATTCCGCACTTCTATTTTTCCCTCTTTGTTCGATTCCCAACAGTGGTATCAGAGCCATGATTATGCATAATACAAAATACATATGGGCTGGTAATTATGGTGTAGTTGAATGATTCAAAAATCTGGAAAATTTTTCTGCATAATTGGTTTTCCTCCATGGCTGAACCTAGGGTTTGCAACCCTAGGTCAATTCTCTTTTACTCCTCTTCTAATTGATGGTTAAGTGTAGCCATGGATGCAATAGGTTGCATAGGGTTTGAGTTTGGAGAAGAAGAATAAGGAAACTAAGGTTTTATAAAACTGTTATGAACAGTTTTCATGGTTGCCATGAAAAACCGTCATCTTGTTTTGCATGCCGAATTCAGAGTTCTTCTCCAAAATTTTCGAGCCATATATGGTTAGAAAGGTCTTCGAATAAGCTTTCCAACCCAACAAACGGTGCGTCAATCCGAGTTCTGTAGTGAAAGTTATGAATTTTTTACTACAGGCTGTCTGGAAAGACAGTTTTGCTCGGGAATGATGCAATAGCCACAACTTTGAGTTATTGATGGAGATCAAAGGCATGGCAATGGTTGCCATCACTTGGGTTATGTTCTAGACATGGTAGGGAAAGGTTCCCAAGCATTTAGATGCATCATAATTGGATTAAGATGCTAGAACAGAAGGAAGAAGGAGAAGAACACCATGGAGGCTGAATCTGGGTTTTAGAACCCAAAGGTTCTTGCAATTAATTCTAATTAAAGCTGCTGTATTTATGATGGAAGATCATTGTAGGATCATTATATATCATGTGTATATGATTTTCTTTAAGTTTCAAAAAGGTTTTGATGGAAAAAGATTCAAAAAGTTTGAAAATTTTTCATGAACAGCATAGCAGATTTTCTCTGCAGAAAAGTCATCAATGGAGTTTTGATTAGAACTTGAGTTAGGGAACTCCAAATTGCATGAAACGAATTGCATTAGTTTCTTAAGACATGTAGGATACTGGGAAAATTCGTTTGGTAGCCTGACTTAATCATCTTGCTGGGTTTTAAATCAATTTCTGACCATGGACAGTATGCTGTCAAATTCTGGGCAGCCTACTGTTGTTTTAATTGTTTAGAACAATTGGTGATGATTTGATCATCCAAACCTCTTCTATTAGCTTAGTATTTCATGTAGGGACATGATACAAAAGCTGGTTTCAATGGAGGAGTCGAATTGATAAGAATTTAGAAGCTATTGTGACCTTCAAGGTCTGCAACAATGGCTCCAGCAATGGGTTTTGGAAACCCTGATTGTTCTTGATGATGGCAGCCACTTCCACCACTTCTCACGTGTCCAGAGGCTTGTCCCACACCCCTAGGATGTTCTCCCATGGCTGGTCATGGCCTCCCACAGTCGTTGGTGGCCATGGCAGCCTAGCCAGGCTCAGGCAGCCCCCTGGTAGTGACGGCTGCATAGAGTTAAGGATGAAACCCTAATTTTGAGTTAATGATGAAACCCTAATTTCATTATGGCATTAATTAAAACCCTAATTGGAATATTAATTATCTTAATTAAGAGTTAATGATTGGTCATTAAATGACCAATCATGGTTATTGATTGTTAGGGCATAATTAATACCATTAATGATGTCTAGGGTTAGGGTTTTGGAAACCCTAATTAGTGTAATTAATTAAGGGTAATTAATACCCTATTTGGCATTAATTAAACCCTAATCCCTTTTATTAAATACCATATGAACCTAGGGTTTTAATGATTGGACATTAAATGACCAATCATAAGGCATTTAATGATTAGGGCTTGCATTTAGGGTTTAGGGTTATGCATTTAGGGTTTAGGGTTTTAGGAAACCCTAATACACTAATTCATCGTTTTAATGATTTTATTTAATTCCTATATTAATTATTTAATTAATATTGATTAATTTTATAATGTTTTAAATGGTTTAAAACACAATTAGGGATTAAATTAAAATCTGGAAATTCTTAATTAAATGAAATTGTTTTGTTTAATTAAGGAAACCCTAATATTGGATATTAGAGTTATTTTAGGAAACTTTGCATGTTTTAAATTAATTTGATTAATTGAAACTGTAATGTCTTAAATGTTAAGACTTTATTTAATTATGGATATTTTTGTTAAAACCTAATAAGATTAGGATGCATTAATGAGATTAATGTAAATCATTCAAGAGAATTACCATACTGCCCATATGTTTTAATGCTTACAGTTTTTCTTTACATTATGCAATGAGATTGTATGTACGTGTTTGGATGATGATTATGGACTATACCCTTTAAACCAATTGTGATTGGCCGTCTTATGAATGGGATGTTATTATTTACAAGAGTTGTAATTTTATTAAGGTGATGTAATTTATTTGGGGCTTGCATGCCACCTTCCCTCTCCCTCTCTCTCTATCATTCTCTTATGTACCCCACATTCCCCTTATGTATCCCTTTCTTTAAATTATGTAAATGTTATGTAATCGAGAGCGCACTAAGGAGCATGGTGGACCCAAAGGAGCATGATAGAGCCCAACAAGCCAATGGTGGAGACCATCAAGCCAAGGGAGCAGATTGAAGGACTTGAAAGCTTAGAGAAGTGTTTCAAGACAGCATGCATGTTTCGAATGTGTTATTTTACGATCACCTACACCCACCTTAGACCTTGGATTCAATCTATTGGCTTGGATTGAATCCTCTCAAAGTCCATAATCATCATAGTGGGAGCTTTAATTTATGAGATAATTGTATTAGCTCCAATACCATAGTTTGGTATATGTTACCTATTCACTTAGGGACTAATATCAAAATATGGTACTTTATATATGTTGATATATAATAGCATGCGATGTATGATTTATAATAGCATGAGATGTATGATTATAAATAGCATAATTTATATGTTTAAATTTTGATACATAGGATGCATGTTAATTTGATGAGACCCTTTAAAACCCCTCTTATTTAATATTAAGTTGAAAATGGAGAAGTCATTGGGGAATGAATTCTTCATTGCCTTCCATCATTATAGGATCATCTAACGTCCCTTAATGTGGGTACCTGGCTGCAGACATGTAGGAGCTACCCATGTTAAAGACATTACTTGAAACTATCACATATGAGATATCATGGGGTGCCTAAACTGGTATATACCAAGAAACTAACATGTGAGGTATATATTTGGCGAAACATACCTGTGTGAATGATGGGTTTAACTTAACTAGGGAAGTATTCCAAGAAACTAACATGTGAGGTGTATGTTCCCTAGAGGCAAAACGATTGGAACTTGCTTATGAAGCAATAGACAAAGAGTTGTCTTCTTATTGTGGGTTAGAAGCCAAGAAACTAACATGTGAGGCTTCTAGGTCACAGTGGGACCCCAATCCCCATTAGGAATGAGATTCCCGAATTCCATTAGAGGGTGTATGGAATTTGATAAAATAGTGGGAGGTACCATATGATTAAAGACCCAATCATTATGGATAAAAATGAAATCTAATTCTCTGTTTATGTAGATTACCTAATTACTCACCTCAAAACCCCTATTTCCTAATATATAGGATATTGATAGTTTGACTAAACCCGATTTCTTTGATTGACTTAGGAAATTGAGAATTGTTCTTAATTTCAAAAGATTGTTCATATGCTATTAGGCCTTTTCTTAAAGGCCCTCCATAAAACATCCTAAGAAGAAAAAGACACTATGCACAATTGGCATCTTGTTGCCATGCTATATGATAGTATTGATGACTAATGAGCTTCAGAAGCAAAATTAGTCAATGCAAGTGCCTTTGATGTCCTACATCACATACAAAGGTTGTATAGTGAGTAAAATAATACTATAAAGTATAGTACTTATAAAGGACTTCTTCTAGACTAGGATGTAATAAAATTTGTTTATTAATAATTATTCTTTTGAAAAATGATTAATCACATAGAATAGCTTGAGAAGCTAGATGTGATTAAAAATGGAAGCATAGAGGAAAGCAAGTCTTGAAAAGTCAAAGACAAAGAAATATAATTATTTTGTAGTAAATATAAGGTATTGTAAAGGGAACTTGATAAAGTATCAGTCTTCCTAGAAGAACCAAACTTTTGAAGTTTTGGTTCATGCTCTAAACTAAATTGTTGGTTAGTTCTGCTTCTTGGTTTTTGGATTCTAGTATAATCTAAATCGAAGCAGAAAGTTAAGTAGATAATAAGTTACCTTTAAAAATTTTAATAGAGCAAGAGTTGCTAGATTAATTTTGGGAACTTATTTCTTAACTAAGTCATTTAAGACATTCTAGAAATTTGATTTCCGAATTTAAATGACTAATTAGAGCGAATGCAACGTATTCCGAGAATACAAGAGATGTAGAGACTCTCATTTAAATGTAACGATTATGACTTGGTTATGAGATGACCAAACCCATCTTTTACTTGGTGAAGTGAATGAGTTACATTTATAATTTGACTACACATTGTGATGTATACAGTCATGTAGAGCATGCATTCAATTATTGTAGACTCATCTTAGAATACCATAGCTCAATGGTGAATCTAAGAGAACAAATTGAACCCTATTAAGATATGGTTTGATCCATGATGAGTTTTACTAATGAATCCATCTAGGATATACCTTAAAATTGCTACATATTGATAATTTAGGGTTCACTCCAGTTTTGTCCCAATTATATGAGATATGATATGGGAAGAAACCCAACTTAAAGAAGTTAAGGCTTGGGCTTGTGCTACGTTTGTCTGGAAACATAATGTAGACAATCTGGAAATAAGGTCAAGTAAGTGTTGAATTGTGGTATATCCCAAAAGTGGTTGGGATAGTATTTCTATTACCCTATTGAACAAAAGTTGTCCATTAGGATGTTTGCTGGATTTTCTTGAGAAAGATTTCATTCAAGAAATATGCAAAAGTAGATAGAATTTATAGAATTGTCTGTAAAGCCACAAACGAACAAAGATCCAACCCTTGTCTCTGTTGAGACAAAAACCCTTAACTACACTACAATCTTTTCATAGATCAAATTGGATATTTCTTAACATAAAAGAGATATTGTATCTCTACTAGAATGTGAAAGAATTGTTCTTTGGTGATAAAGATCACCAAGATAATCCTATTGATTATGACTAGACGATGTTTCACATCAACTCGAGAAATGACTAAGGGTCATTAAATCCAATATGGATAGGTAGAGACCTAAAAGGCTTGGCTATTTAAGAATGTTTTCAACATAGGCAAAAAGTTGTCTATAAAGAAACTTGTTTGATAATAGTTATGCTGAAATCCATTTGGATCTTGTTATCTATAAACACACATTTTGAATATGAGATATGTCAAAAAGGATATAAAGATGTTATATCAAATGGTGAAAAACCATAAAAGTGAGTAAGTTATAGAAGTCTATTAATAGACTACAAGGTTCTCATAATTAGAACATCTATAAAGTTGAAGTAATCAAATTGTTTGATTTCTCTCATTGTATAGATGGACCATGAGTGTATAAAAGGTTAGTGGGAGTACGATCATTTTTCTTTATCCTAAGTATAGATGACATCCTAATCATTATGAATGATATATGAATGACATCCTAATTGTTTTAGTTTTTGGAGAAAAACTAATTCATGAAAGATTTGGCAGAAGCATCCAACAAGATCTATAGAGATAGATCATATAGATTGCTAAGTATCTCCAAATCATCAAACATAGTTGAAATGTTGAAGGAGTTCAACATGGAGAATTCTAAGGGAGGTCTGATTTACTTCAGATAAGAATTCATTATTCAAGAGCATGTGCCCTAGGATAACACAAGTAAGGTTCTTACAGTGTTAAGAAGCCTTATTCTACACTATGTATTGAACCTGATATCTATTATGTTGTAATTGTTACAAATAGTTATCAGTCAATTCAAATTTGGAATATTGGATTGTATATGGAAATTGTAAACTCATAGTAGATGGGTATATGGATTTGGATGTAATCCATATGGGGTATATTTTATATTCACTTTAGTTGGTGAAATACTTAATGGAAGAACTGTATGAAAGATACAGTGGATTCCATTATTGAGGGTGAATTAATTGTCGCATTGTCTAGGAGACTGTTTGGATCTATAAGTTCATTTAGAACTTAGAGTTGTTCCTTCCATTGAGTTGCCCACACCTTGTTTTGTGACAACAATGGGTCTATAGCTCAAGTATAGGAATCACGGTCTCATCAAAAGTCCAAACTCATAGAGTGACAATTCCAAGTGATTAGAGGAATCATTGGAAGAGGTAATAGATACATTACAGAAGATATTATCTACATAAGTTTTTGTAGACCTACTGACTAAAGCTTTAAAACATAATTGGTTATGTCTAAGACCAACATCTTGAGAAGATAGGTATGCGATACATGGTCGATTGGCTTTAGTGCAAGTGGGAGATTGTTAGGATTATGCCCTAGAGCCAATCATAGAGATGATTGTTTAGGGATTAGGAACAATCATTTGATTTCATTTATGTATGTCACATTTATTATTGATTTAATAAAAGGGCTTATTCTATTATGTTTATATGCATCATTTATATTTACATAATATGTCCATGGAGTTAGAGTTGAGAATATGGAATTACAAAGAGTTGTAATTTTGAGACTATAGATATATCTCTGTACTAAACTCCTTAAGCATTCCTAGTTGAAGGTTCACTATGATGGACAGTAATGAACCATAGGACTAGCACTTGCTACGTTGACTCTATAGGAGGATAGCTAGTCTCAAGCTATTTGTGTGGAGACACTACAACCAACAAGTGGGTGCCTATTATAAGAATAGGTACACTGAATGTGACCAAAGATATGAGATAAACTGAATGGAGTTTTTCCTGCCTGTCAATCAGTTTCTCATTGTTATAGTGGTACAAGTAATCCTTAGACCTGAGACACCATAGTTGCCTTATGCATGTAGCTTTAGAAGTTTGATAACACTAAGTGCAGATCCTATTCAGGGGTCTGCAAAGGTGTTCATTGGCCCTATTGCTATGTGTATGAAGGCATGTGAGTGATCAACAAGGGATCCATCACTCTCAGGAAAAAGAGAGAGAATGTCTCATATAGCATTCATAATATAACTCATTAAATCCATGGCCATGGTAGGATGAATATGAAAAGAGTTTCATGAGTTCATCTATGAGTTGATATCTATGAATGAGTATAAAGTAATTGAACTAGGGACTTGACAGACTTCCATGTCCTATTAGTTCAATTGGAGACATTGTGTTGAAGGAAGGATGCAATTGTAACCTATAAACTATAACAGAAGGGTTCTTTGTAAATGACTATTCACCTCATTAAGGACCACACCATGAGCCATATGCTAGGTGTTACTCATGGTTAGTAGAAGCCCTAATTGATATAAGTGAGTTATAATCAATTAGGGAATTGGAAGGAGTTCCAATTAGACCCTAAATGGAAAGAGTTCCATTGTGCACACCTCGTGCTATTCCTACTACTTAATGATGTGAACCCAATGGGTCACACACTGATCATGCAAGAAGGGCTTTAAAGTCTATGAGAGAAAGGGTTTTAGTGAATAAAGAATAGTTCTTTATAGGCCTATTTGTATTTGATACAAATAATAGGGGTTAATGTGCAATTAAGTGTAATTACACATAACCCTATTAGGGTTTCTTCCCCATGGCCAGCCCCCTTTAGTGGGCTGCTTATATAAGTCACACTTATGTGTGACATGGCATAAGAGGCTTGCACAATAAACCCTAGCCGTCCAGCCCCTTGGAGGCTCTCTTCTCTCTCTCTCTCTTCTCCACCTCTAGCAACAACAAGGAAGAAGAAAGAAAAGGCTTGAAGCTCTAGCTAGGTGTGGATACCGTTGGAGGCAGCACACTTGGGCTGCTCATTCACCGCTGTCCGGAGTAGAAGCTTGGAGCAAAACGGAGAAGACAAAAATCTTGTAAGTGTTCTAACCCTCTTCGTAGTTAGGGTTTGATTTTGTGTTATGCATAGTTAGATTCATGGGATTGGGAATCGTAGGAAAAATTTTTATATTCCGCACTTCTATTTTTCCCTCTTTGTTCGATTCCCAACACTAACCATGAGTAACACCTAGCATAGCTCATGGTGTGATCCTAAATAAGGTGAATAATAACATACAAAGAACCCTTCAGTTACAATTAAAGTAATAATTACATCCTTTCATCATACACAATGTCTCTGATTAAACTAATAGGACATGGAAGTCTTTTAAGTCCCTAGTTTAATTCTTTTATAATCATTTACAAATATCAACTCATTGATGCAATATGAAAACTCCTTTCCATAGTCATCCTACCATAACCATGGACTTTCATGAGTTATATTAGTAAATGCTATGTGAAGCATTATCTCCCTTTTACTAGGAGTGTTAGATTCCTTATTGATCACTCACATGCCTTCATACATGAAGCAGTAGGGCGAATGAACACCCTTGTAAACCCCATTGGAATATACAGTCAGTGCCATCAAACTCCTAAGGCTCCAAGCATAAGACAACCATGGTATCTCAGGTCTAAGGATTACTTGTACCACTGCAACTATGAGAAACTGATTGACAGGCAAGTAAAACTCCATTCAGTTTATCTCAAAATACTTTGGTCACATTCAGTGTACCTGTTTATATTTAATAAGCACCCACATGTTGGTTTTAATGTCTTCTACACAAATAGCTTGAGACTAGCTATCCTCCTATAGAGCCAACCTAACATGTGCTAGTCCTATGGTTTATTATTGTCCATCATAGTGAATCTTCAACTAGGAATGATTTAGGAGTTTAGTACAGAGATATATTTATAGTATCATAATCACAACTCTTTGTGATTTGATATTCTCAACTCTAACTCCATGGACATATCACGCAAATATAAAGAATAGAATAAACATGATAAAATAAAACCCTTTATTAATTAATAATAAATGTAACATACAACAAATGAAATCCTATGATTGTTCTTTATCCCTAAAGCATCGTCTCTATGATTGGCTATAGGACATATAACTAACATTAGGATGATATAGGTTGTTTCTGTGAACCCACGGAAAAGCGCGGCGCCCACAAGGGTGTTTGGTCAGAAAGATAAGTAGGGTGAAAGACAACAAATGAAAAGGAGTCGCCACCTCATTTTTAGGGAAAAGAGGAAAACCACAAAAATGTTGTATTTTCAAAACCACATGACTCCATTAAAGGAAAAGCAAAGTCTTTAAAACTAGAAAATTGGATTCAGGGTCTAAGTTACGACGTGGGAAGGCTCAGGGCAAAGCCCATAGGCACCTACATCGCCCAAGTTGGTCTCTTAATTTGATTGGGCTAACTTAAGATCTTTTTCACTCAAATATTAGCATATATCATCACAAGGCAGTATGCATAACATATATTCCATCCAATCATCTCACTCATCCATGCATAATCAAACAAATAAAACAAAACAGAAAAAGAAGAAAAGAAAAGAAAAGCCTAGGATACTTGGATCCTAGAACGGACTTGAGCCTCACAAAGAGCGCCTAGTACCATGCAGCGAAATACATGGATCAAAGTCCACGTAGTTCGAAAAGAGTAGGGTTGCAACCTAATACAAACCTATGGTAAAAACCCTAGGTTTCCTTGTTTGAAGAATGTATTGAATAATCCACAATTGAAAACTTCCACAAGATGGAAACTTTGATAGAAAACTAGAATTTTGTTAACGAAGGAAACCCTTGTTAATTACCATGTGTTCGTATTAAGAAATAACCCTAAAAAGGAGAAGAGAAAAGAAAGAAGAAGAAAAGTGAATTAGGGCACTTCATACCCTACTTACCTGAGCGCAAAAGCTCTAAGCATTAGCAATTTCAAGCAATAGCAGCCCTATTTGCAATAGGACAAGCATTGTACCTATTTGCACCCTTATAAGTGCACAAAACCATGTGAGAAGAATAATGTACTAATCTAGACAGAACCATGACAGGCCTAAAATCATCCATTTATCATGCAGACAACAAGAATAATGAATAACTAAGGACCTTTACTCAATCCTATATGCAATGACCTGACTAACATGCATAAGAACCTATGAGAAATATGCTAACAATCATGAGAGACTCCAATAATATCAATAAACATGATAGCAAAGCCTATTCTAACCAAAAAGCTAACATTTTATGTAAAACATGAAAATAAGCTTTCCTACGGCGAGCTTTCTTAAGCGAAACTATCCAGAGATAATTTCACGTAAAAAAGTCACTGTGGGGAGGTGAAATCATCATATCCTATGTAAAACATGTATACTAGAACACCATAGAAGAGATTTCATGCTTAAACACATCACAGAAAGCTCTCATGCAAAACCCTACTTAACAAAAAGGATAATTATCCTTAGAAAAGGATAATGTCTCCAAAAACCCTATAAAATCTACTATATGAATGCAAACCTAGCATGATTCAACTATATGCATCATATATAGAATGACTATGATGAGAAATTACTCCCAGAGTTAAGCTAAGCATGCTGTATGAAACTTGTGTGATTTTACGGTTATCGAAACCCTAATCTCGCAACTATGCATAAAAACCTATGAAAAGACTCTAACACATGCTCAAATCATCATGAATATCATTCATATCATATATATTAACTAACAGGAGCATCAATTCATAATAATAATCACAGCAACCTAAACATGTGAACTATGTATGATTTAAGAGGATAGAAAGAGTAACACTATCCAATCCTTAGTAAACCAGGGATTGTCAAGTATATGAAGCCATAAACCAACTCAAAATCATTCATATAACATCACATAAGCATTGAATCATCCTAACATGTGGAGTTACATCATGCACTAGAACCATCATAGAAGAAGAAGGAGAAGGAAAAGGAGAAAACCCATGTTCAGCATTCAAGAAGAGTGCTTACCTCTTGTAGGATCTTCCCGGTCTTCAAAATTCTTGTTTTCTTGCTTGTTTGGGGTTGAAGAGCCTCCTCTTGATGTCCTTCTAGCTCTCCAAACTCGTAGCTCCCTCTCTCTCTAAGTATAAAGTGCAATTAACCTCCCCTTATATGCTGAATATCATGTCCTTTATATAGAGAACTGACCCCCTAAACCAATGGCTAAGATTAATTCATTAAACAATGATCCTAGGGCTATTAGAGACTCTCTTGGTGCTCAAACAACTCAAACTTACACACTCCTAAGAGAAAACAAGTTGTAATGGCGGAGGAAACCGTTAAAAGAGGGAGAGAAGAGTCAGAATTTGAGTTGAGGATGGAGTCCTCGGGTGACCAACTAGGCTGGACGGTTAGCCGTTGGGCTTAGATGGCTGACTGTCCAGCCCCAGACAGTCACCCGAGGGCTCTTCTATTTTACTTCGGTTTTGACTCCTACTTGCTTCAGAAGTCCTAAAATGTTCAAATTAAGTCCAATTTTGACGAAATAAAAGCCAAAACGACCGTGTTTCGAAGGGGAACACATTTCTAAGCATTTTAGGACAAAAATCCTTAACCATGGGTGCATGGTTAGGTTTTACAAAGGTGGTTAACCATGGTGCTTCACCGTCGCTAAGCTGGGTTTGTACACAAGGTCGAACCAAATGCTTTCCCAATCGAAATTCGATCTTTCTAAACATATCTAGGATGTAAATAAAGCCCAATTGAAGTTAAATGAGAGAAAATTGATTGGGTCTTATGAGTCAATTTGAGCAAACCAAAAAAGGGTCTTTTAGCCAACCTGAACCACTATGAGCCGAATTGATCTTAAACCATTAGTTTATGAAATTGAACCTATATCTAGACTCTATGTACTCATATGAACTCGAGGGAATGACTCGGGATTCATTCCAAAGTCAAATGGAAAATATACGGCTTAAAAGACGATTATGCCCTTAAAGTCGCAAAAGTTCTTATTGACTATCGAAATGAACTCCAAATCACTTCAAAATTCATACTCATGATATTCAATGCCATAGAAACTCAATGCAAAAGACTAGACTCGAAAAGAACTCAAAACCCTACATGAAATGATATGTCCTAGCTAAGGTGACAAAAATGGGGTGTGACAGTTTCTTTTTCATATGTTTGATTATATGAATATTCTGATATGATGAGCATGCTGATAATATCATGATTTTCTTTAATAGATAGTGTTGGTGATTAGAAAGATTGAATTAACCTGTTGTTTTGTAAGAAGATTAACCTATCATTTGCAGGGAATTGGTGCATATGCATAGGGTACTATGTGTACGCATTATTTTATTTGTGTACGCATAGTGATACATGCGTACGCATATTAATTTATGCGTACGCATGACTGGCTTCCTCGTAGTATTCGATCCCTTTGGCAGTACTTTATTCTCTCTTCTTTATTTACTTGTTTAATTTGGTTTATTATTTTAACTCTCGATTTGTGTGTGCGTTTAAATTGTTGTATGACTTAGGGTAATCCTAATCAAATTGAGTTATTAAATATAGTTAATAAATATAAAGTGGGGACTGGTCTGGTGTCCATGTGACGTCGAGTGCCAAACACCTTCTTGACGACGTACCCTAGCTCCGAACCCTCTCTGGTTATGACGAGTTAGACCCTTGTAAGGGGTCAAGTTTGGTTCCCAGATTTTTTGGCTAGCAACTCCTCTCTGCACTAACCCTCCTAGTTAGTTGCATATTCCTGAGTTGCATGGTTTAGGGCGTAACAGTCATAGTAGTGACTCCACCAGAGATAAAGGGTTAGATCCTATAGTATTTATTAACTATATTTAATATTTTAATTTAATTAGGAAAACCAAAAAATTTGCACACACACACTTAGCCATTATTTACACCCCGATGACAATTTGGTGAGGATTCCCTGGTTCCATTCATCCTATGGGCAATTTGTAAGCTACATCCTCAACCCACAGCCTATGCTACTAGCCTATGATAAGATAGCGGGTTAACGGTTTGCTCATTGAGCATCCTAGCTTGGGTAACCCATTGAAGGAGGAGGATATAAGGAAACCCTTTGATTGACCCCATGTGGATAGCTCATGGACAACCTTTGTATAACCCTGTATGAATGTGTGCCACTTTACATGTCACATTGCATTTGCATATTATATCCATACTATTTAGTTAGCTAAACCCAATGTGTTACTTTGAGTTCGTGTGTAATTCATTATTGGGGTTCTTCTTAGGATTTTAGATCCATTATCATCCTTTTCCTAGGAGCATCTCATTCATTAGGAGTCTTAGGTTTATTTGTGTGTGTCATCTTTTAGTTGGTCCATCTTAGGGGCATTAGGCCCATCCTTTTAGAGTTTATTTTGTCTTGGTTCCTTAATTGTTTTTGATGTCTTCATTTTAGGAGTCTAAGTTCATTTGCATTTTCCTTCTTAGGTCCTTACGTCTTATTTTAAGTATGTCTAGGTTCTTTGTTTGGTTCACCTCTTTAGTCTTTGATTAGGCTTTACCCAAGGGGCATGTTTGGTTGGAAATTGATATGAAATCATTATGGATAATCATGGTAAATGGCTTTTATAAGGATAAACATATTCTTTGCATGGATAATCAATTATTGTTTCTAAAGAGAATTCTGCACTGCTAACTTGGATTCATAATTCATTTGAGAGTTAGAAAGAATAGAATCTACCCAAGCTATTGCAATGGATGTCGAAAAAGACTTGGTAAAGAAGATGGAAGAGATGATGGTAAAGTTAATGGAAAGGACGATGGCGTCTGTTTTGGAGAGACTCTAAAAGATTAAAGTTAGTTAGGGAAAGAAAATAACTACGGAAGAAGCTGAGACGGAGGAGGAGGATGAAGATCTTAGTTTTAATGAAGAAGACTACCTTAAAAAGAAGGAAGCTGAAGCTAAAAAGCAAGAAGTTGAGGCTAGGAAGAAGGAAGCTAAAGCTGAAAAGAAGGAATCTGAAGTCAAGAAGACAGCAAAGGGTAAAGAAGTTCAAGACATAACTACTGAAATGGAGAAAATGAAGAATATTTTGAGGAAATCCCAAGGTGTTGAGGAGTACCCGTTAGAAATGGATGAACTGTGCCCATTCCCAGATGTCTAGTTACCACCTAAATTCAAAATGCCTAAGATAGATATTTTTTTATGGGATTGGTAATCCTTGTAATCATTTAAAGCAGTTTATTTTGGCAATGAAACCTATAGGGCATTCTGAGGAGTAGATTGTGCATTGTTTTCCAAGGACTTTTGCTGGTGATGACATAAATTGGTATCTTTTTTTCGATAATGTGAAGACTCAAGACTAGAAGGAGCTAGCCATGGGATTCGTGCATCATTATAACTACAATACCCAACTTAATGTCACCTTGCGAGATTTGGAGACCACTAAATAAAATAATAATGAGACATTTTCTAAATTCTTGACAAGGTGGAGAGCCAAAGCTGTCAAGATGCCCAATCGTCCAACTGAGAAGGATCAAGTGCACATGATTATAAAGAATCTTCTGCTGGCTTTGAGAATTTGTACGATGCAGGTATACAAGTCAAGGATGTTATCGATAGTGGGCTAATTGACAAGAATGATGGGAAAAAGCGCATATATAGATTTAGAAGCTCCAGTGCAAGTACTAGTGGCAAGGCAACTGACATTAATGTTGTTAATTCTTGCACCAGTGCTAGAGAATTTTCTCAACTTGGTGTCACACCCCATTTTTGCACCACCTTACTAGGGCTCATCATTTCATGCATGTTTTTGTTTTGTTTTTGAGTCTAGTCACTTGCATTAGTTTTCTAGAGTCACAAGGACAATGGATATGAATTTTGGTTCAAATTGGAGTTGATCTTGAGGGATAATAAGAGCTTTTGTGACTTGAGGGGCATAATCGTCTTTTAAGTCCCAAACTTTTCATTTGACCTTGGAATGATCTCCAAATTGTCAATTGGAGTTCATATGGATGCATAAGAGGTATTTTTAGTGTCAATTTGGTAAGTCAATGGCTCGGGATTAAAATGGCTCGATGTAGTTCAAGTTGGTTAATTGACCCTTCCTTGGGTTAGCTCTAATTGACTCACAATTACCAACCAAATCTTTTCAAATTGACTTTCATTAGTCATCATTTTACCCTCAAAAGTGTTTCATGAAGTTCAATTTGATATGGCCTGATGATGAGTTTAGTGTGGTTATTTACGGATTATCCTTGAAGAATTAGTGTGAATCACAGCATGAGATTTTTGGTTAAAATGAAAAGAAAATTATTTTATTAAATTAGCCATTTTTATCATGACACTAACACGTGTACGTATGTGATGAGTGTGTGTACGCACATACGATACATGTGCATGCGTGTTAGCGGTCAGTCTCCCAATTTTTATAAAAGACAATTTCCTTTTCCTATTCAGATTAGAAGTCTTTTATCATTATAAAATACCTTTTGATTATTCTCCAAGGAAACCTAGTCCAGGAAGGAAAGGGAAACTCCAGATTTCAGCTATAAATACTCTCTTAATGTCTTTAAACAAGGGAGAGGAGAAGAGGGTTTGGAGGGAGTGAAATTCGTCATAATTCAGCAGCAGATTTTCTGAAAACCAGCAGTCGTATTTTAATCATAACTTTTTCATCCGAAGTCAGAATTTGATGAAATTGGTCTTGTTAGAAAGATAATTCAATTCTCTACAACTTTGTATTTCACAAGCTTTGTCCAAATCCAACGTTTTCATACCCAAAAACGCGATTGAAGTTGCTGCTGCTGCAAAGTGACGAGAATCACTTTTTCTTTTCTCTTGTTCTCTTTTTGTTTTCTATTTCTTTTCAAAGTTGAGTGAGTTTTGATCTCTTTGCTGTGATACCACTTTGACAAAGAGGAGGATTCGTGTTGGTTTGATTCACTCTAAAGACCTGAGGAGCCACGAACAATTACAAACACAAGGGGAGCCACTTCCTAAGGTATTCTCCTTCTCTATTCAAGTTTAAACTAGGTTTTCATATGGGTTAGGCCTATTGCATTTTAAAGGTAACTTTTTTATCATGTATTAACACTCTAGCTAGTTAATATACATGGAATATCTATTTTTTATCTACTGATTAGCATGCTTTAGGGCTGTCCTTTAGGTTTTTAATGCATAGTTGTGATTCTTGTGCTCCTGTTTGTCCTTGTGCTAGGATTAGTGTCATTGCATGTTAGAGTTAGGATTTTCATCATGTTATATTGCTTTAGTTAGTTAATATGCATGATTTAATTTCTGTTTAATTTGGTTTTAGCATGATTAAAGTATGTTTTGTATGTTTTTAAGCATATTTGTGAGTTTAGGGTTTTAGAGTCATTGTTTCGTGTTTGTTTTCATATAGCATGATAAAGTAGACTTTTTTATTTGGTTTTTCTTCGTGTTTGCTGTATATGTTTTTCATATGGAGTAAACATGATAGTTTTGCATGCATGTTAGTATGTTTTAGGGTTTTTATGCATGATATGGTTCTAGGAATATGTTAGGACTTATTATTGTTCGCTGTTTTTTCTATTGGCATGCTTAGTGGATGATTTTAGGTCATAATACTATTCTGTCCAGATTTGCATGTTAGTGTTTTTGCATGGTTTTGAGCACTTGTAAGGGTGCAAATAGGTGTGGTATTTGTCCCATGGCAAATAGGGCTGCTTATGTCTGAAATGGCTAAATGCTTGGAGCTAATTGCGCTCAGGTAAGTGGGTGTGAAGGTGCCCCAATTCACCTTTCTTCTTAACTCATTCTCTTCTCCCTATTTAGGGTTAATTTTTAATATGATCCTATGGTTTAATTAGAGGTTTCCTTAACCAACAAAATTCTGGTTTTTATTAAAGTTTCCATCTTGTGGATTTCTTTCCTAAAATCAAACTTTCTATCATATTCAACTCTTTTGATCAAATAAGGAAACCTAGGGTTTTAACCATAGGTTTATATTAGGTCTTAACCCTAATTCTAATCGAACTACGTGGACTTTGATCCATGTATTTCGTTGCATGGTACATAGGCGCTCTTCGTGAGGCTCAAGTCCGTTCTAGGATCCAAGCATCCTAGGTTTATTTTTGTTTTCTTTTCTTCTTTTTCTTTTATGTTTTTATGTGCTTATTATGCATGGATGGATGAATGAAATATATGATATGCATGCAATTCTTGTGATGATATACTTGCTGATTTTTGTATGGAAAGATCTTGATTTAGCCCAAATGAACTGAGAGACCGAAAGGGTGACATGGGTGCCTATAGGCTTTGCCTAGAACCTTCCCATGTCATAACTTAGCCTCCGAATCCCCGATTTCTTTGGTTTTCAAAAGATTGGTTTTTGCCTTTCCTTTTTTATGGAGTCATTCAAATTGTTTTCCTAAAACAAACTATTTTTAGGGTTTTCCTTGTTTCCTTTAAAAAATAAGGTGGCGACTCCTTTCCTTTTTCTTTTTCAAACCCATTTTCTTTCAATCCCTTGTGGGCCCAATTTCCGGGGTTCACAGTTTGGCGACTCCACTGGGGATGTTGTGGGCTAGACTCTATAAAGTTTAATTGGGCTAAGTTAATTTCTTATGTTTAATTAAAATCAATCACATTGCATCCGCTTGATTGTGTGCTTTCATTTATTGCATTGTGTGCGCAAACTCTTGCATGCTAGGATCGATGTCCCTCGATGTATCCTTGCCAACGATCGGCCTAGTCTCAACCTTGGTTTTCCTGATTCCATGTGTTGGGGCGAAAGCTATCAACCTCTCTTGCCTAGTACCCTTGGGCTTGCCCTTGGGTATATTAAATGAGTTAATCACGTACTGCTGGACCCACGCGGCGTTCCTGATGCCACATGTGGTTAGGTATAAGGATTGCTCAAGCAAGTGAAGGACCCTAGCCTACCCTTATCATTAGTCCATATAGACAGACTTGTAGGACACTACGGTCTCACCTTTATGCACCCACAATTGTTTGTAATGATGCTATGCCGTGTTTGTGGTGTGAGGCTTTATATCTTATGCCCTTAATATAGACCTTTAAACCCTAGCCTTCGTTAAGGCCATGGGTTAGGAGGAATAAATTAAGGAAATAGGATGTAAAGCTATGTTTGTGATGTGCTAGTCCTAGGGGATTAATTAAACCTAATTGAAGGACTCTATGCCCTATTCTTTAAAACATACCCTTAATCCATGACCCCTGTAAAGGTAATTGGATAAAAGGAATGAATTAATTGAACATGGTGTAGAGACCGAATTCATTAAGGAAAATATGGAGGTTTAGGACAGATCCTTAGGCTAAAGGTTAAAACTTTTCTATCCATAGACGTGCTGGCTTGGATCCGCAATCCACAAGGGCGTCTAGTGAGTGTTGAGTCTACCCATCAGACAGACATGGCCGACGAAAGAACTAGTGAGGGGCACTTTGACCTTGAGGCTTGCCTGAAAGCCATCATGGCCAAGCTTGACCATACCGCCGAGACATCCGATATCGCATTGAAAATGGCTCAAGAGAACCAACAGAAGATGGCGGATCTTGAACAAAATGGCTCTAAGGCCTATTCCTCGGGTATACCTCATGGGGCTGGCACCGAAGAGGGACCTCAATCCAATGAGAACACCAAGACAAGGGGGGGAAAGTAGCTCGAAACCTGAGGTCACCAACCTAGAAGGGGAAGCCAAGGGGAAAGGTACTAGCAGTGATTCCGTGTTAGCTAGCAAGGTAGAAGCTTTAGAGAGAACCATAAAAGGGATTCGCAGGGCTGATGACATGGTCGATGTGCGGACTCTATCCCTGTTTCCAACGGTTCGTATTCCACTACAATTCAAGATGCCGGAGTTAGAAAAGTTCGATGGGACGGGTTGCCCTAAGACTCATTTGAAGATGTACGTGCGAGCTATGCACCCTCGAGGGGCTACTGACGAGCTTTTAGCTCAAATGTTCCATGAAACCTTGGCCACTTCTGCTTTGAAATGGTTCTTATCCTTGGATGAGAATAGAACCCGGACTTGGGAAGATATATGCAATGAGTTTTCAGAGCACTACAAGTATAACACAGAGGTGGACGTTACTCGAAGGGACCTAGAAACTACCAAGCAAGGGGCTCATGAAACTTTCTCCGCTTACATTATAAGGTGGAGACAAAAGGAGTCGAGAATGACGGATAGGCCGAATGAGGAAGACCAAATTCAGTTAGTGGTTAAGAACCTGCTGCTCGTGTATCACAAGCACCTATTTGCCCACTATTTTCCAAATTTCAAAGCTCTCATTGGGGCTGGCACGCAGGTTGAAGATGCTATCAATGATGGGACAATCAAGACTGAGGAAGTGAGGAGTCGCAAGACAAACTTTACTGGGAAGAACAATGCCGAGGTCAACACCATAACTCAACCAATCCAACCCTTTTCTCTCAATGATGTCAACCCACCTCGCCAATTCACTGACCTATTCATGCCACTCGAAAGAGTCCTTGAAAAGCTCATAAGTCGTGACCTATTGAAGCCACTCGACCCAAGACCTCCACCAAATCCCTTACCCAAGAGCTACAATGAGAATGAGTACTGCAAGTACCATCAATCCAAAGGCCATGCCACCAATCGCTGTATTCGCCTTCGCCACCAAGTCCAAGACCTCATTGACAAGCAAGTCATTTCACCACCAACCCGTCCAAATGTCACCCGTAATCCTCTCCCATCACACAACAACACACCCCCACCTAACACCATAAATGCCATTGGGGTTGAATCCTCTCGCCCTCGCCATCCCATAAGACAATACACTCCGCTCCCCATGACCTTAACCCGTCTCTTCACCATTTGCCGCAATAACAGCCTTATCATGCCACTTCCACCAAAGCCAAGGCCATCAACCCCTCACCAATATTGCCAATACCATCGTGCACCCAGCCATGACACCGAGGCTTGTTCTATACTAAAGAAGATCATTCAAGACCTCATTGACCAAAAAGTTTTGTTGTTGCCAAAGAAATCTATCCAACAAGAGCTGAAAGAAAGATATGAAGCAGGGGATCCTCAGGTTGGCCTATTAGGTCAATCATCGGGGAAATTTGATTACTATGTGCTGTACTCAAGCCCAAGTCCGATATCAGATGAGCCGATAGTCCCTTCAGGTTGGGATGACTTGCCGACAGAGATGGAGAGCATTGACATGATAGAATGGGATGACTTAATGAATGACTCCGAGGAAGTCCATGACATATGGGCTAGCGATGATGAGTTGGACCATATAACCAGAGGGGGTCGTCATTTCAAGCCTCCCCACCTAGAGTCTGAAAATCCATTGGAAGATTTGGAAGGGCAGAGGCGCCCTAACTTGCAAGAAGAAGAGGATGAAGTGCTTAGGCAACTGAAGAAGACCAATGCCAACATCACTATTTGGGGCTTGCTCATGGCCTCGCATAAGCACAGACAGACCGTGTTGAAACTGTTGAATCAGATACAAGTGCCTGTTGACACATCCCCCGAGGGATTGGTACATTTGGTGAATCCAACTCCCAAGAACTCAACCATCGTGTTCACCGATGTAGACCTACCTAAAAGCGGGCCGAGCCATTCTCAAGCTCTCTATGTGACCATTGACACTATGGGGAAGAGGGTTCCCACCGTTCTTGTCGGCAATGGGTCCGCACTGAATGTATGTCCTCTCTGAACTGCCACTGTTTTGGGTTTGGGACCCACTGATTTCACGCCATCTGGGCAGATCGTAAGAGCTTATGACAACACCCGCCGAGAAGTAATAGGGGTAGTTACTTTGCCTCTTATCATGGGACCCACTGAATTTAGGGTAGAATTCCAAGTGTTGGATGTGCCGTCATGTTTCAACTTGTTGTTGGGCCGACCTTGGATCCATCCTGCTGGGGCTGTGCCATCTTCACTCCATCAAAAGGTGAAGTTTCCTTATGAAGGAGCCATAGTAACGCTTCAAGGGGACTATGAATTGAAACTCGCAGGTGTGCCTATATGTGAGATACAACCCGAATCAGCAGCGATATCGCTATCTGGGTTTGACTATGTCCAATGCATTGAGAAAGAGCTCGAAAAGGGTGAATTAATACCCTTGGACTTTTGCCCCCATGGCAACTTGCATGTGAAATCATGAGAAGGATGAGTTTCTTCCCAGGCATGGGGCTAGGGCGTCGCCAACAAGGGATCCCTACGTTTATTTAAAGCCGTGTCACCTCATATACTTTTGGGTTAGGATATGAGCCCTCCAAAAATGATTATGCGGAAATGCTGAAGAGGAACAAAGAGAAAGTAAGAGCCAAAGCCGAGGGAAGGGTGCCAGACCTGAAGATCTCGCCATATCGACCTACTTTGAATGGTTACTTCGTCAAAGAAGGGGATGATTTTCTATATTGCGGGTTTCCAGAGCCCACCTTTGACCAAGCTACCAAGATCCGAGTTCCGGGTTTTGAAATCTTCTTCACCGAATGGTATCCAATCACAGCTGAAATGGTGGATGATGATGCCATCAATGATGAGTTCTGGGAAAAGAAAGAGGAGGACTGGGCAGAGAACCTTGATGCGGGGGCTATGACTGAAATGTTCCAAGACATGATCTTTACCGTGGAAGACTCGACCATTGAAGAACTCCAGGGTTCATCCATTAGCCATGCTACCGTGCCATTCCTGAATTGGTACCTTGAATGTGGTGTCATTGCGGAGATCCATGAAGAAGAAGACCTTGGCCTACCTGATAGCAGCTTGTAGGTGTCTTAGTTTAGTAATATTTCCCTAATTCAATAAGATGTATCTACTTTACTCACTTTGTGGAGTCATAGTATTGATACAGATTTGTTTGTTTTCCTTCTTTCTTTTGTGTGTCATTCCCATTATTCCTAGTCAATAAAGTGTGCTTTCTTTCTCTATATATGCAGTGTCTCTTTTCTCTCCTTTATGGATATTTATGGCTTGGATATAGATCCTAGGAACGATGTCCCCCCGGAGCTCGTTGAGCAAAGGAAAAGGGGCGTCACCGAACCTAATATGGATGAATTGGAATCAATCAACTTAGGGACGAATGAATTGCCAAGAATAGTTAAAATTGGGAAAACCCTCTCCCCCGTTGAAAAAGAAAAGATGATCTCCCTCTTGAAAGCCAACATTATGGCTTTTGCATGGTCTTATGAAGACATGCCTGGCATCGACCCCGATATTGTGCAACACTATATCCCCACTAATTCCCTAAAGAAGCCGGTAAAGCAGAAACTCAGAAGATTAAAACCAGAATGGGCTCTAAAAGTAAAAGAAGAGGTAACTAAACAACTAGACGCGGGTTTCCTCCAAGTTGTGGAGTACCCCGAATGGTTGTCAAATATAGTGCCTGTGCCAAAAAAAGATGGGAAAGTAAGGATGTGTGTCGATTTCCGAGATCTCAACGCCGCGAGCCCTAAGGATGACTTTCCTTTACCCCATATCGACGTGTTGGTGGATAGTACAGTGGGACATGCACTCCTCTCCTTCATGGACGGATTCTCCGGGTATAACCAGATAAAGATGGCGCCTCAAGACATGGAGAAAACAGCCTTTATCACGCAATGGGGAACGTACTGTTACAAGGTAATGCCTTTTGGCTTAAGAAACGCTGGGGCTACTTACCAAAGAGCAGCTACGACCTTATTGCATGATATGATCCATAAGGAAGTCGAGGTTTATGTCGATGATATGATCGTAAAGTCCGTGGATAGAGAAGGGCATTTCAAGGCACTAGAAAAATTCCTAGAGCGAGCAAAAAAGTACAATCTCCGTCTCAACCCACAGAAGTGCGCTTTTGGTGTCACTGCAGGCAAGTTATTGGGGTTTATGATCACTCAGAGAGGTATCGAAGTGGACCCAGGGAAGATAAAAGCTATTGTGGAGATGGAGCCGCCTAGCACTGAGAAGCAGATCCGGGGTTTTCTGGGAAGAGTTCAATACATAAGCCGATTCATTGCCAACTTGACCATGGTTTGCGAACCAATCTTCAAATTGCTTAAGAAAGGTGTGCCAAAAGTATGGAACGAAGAATGCCAAGAGGCCTTTGAGACCATTAAGAGATACTTAAGCAATCCTCCAATCTTAGTTCCCCCACGGCAAGGCGCGCCACTTTTGTTATACTTAACGGTCACCGAAACCGCGACGGGAGCTATGTTAGCTCAATATCTTGAAGGATCTACAAAGGAAAATGCCATTTATTACTTAAGCAAGAAAATGACAGACTATGAAGTGAAGTACAATGCAATTGAAAAGGCTTGTGTGGCACTAGTATGGGCGACGCAGAAACTCCGGCACTACATGATGTCCTTCGAAGTGTTCTTGATAAGTCGCATGGACCCGTTGAAGTACCTGGTAGAAAGGCCAGTATTGTCATTCAGAACTGCTCGATGGTCAATTCTCCTCAATGAATTCGACATCAAGTACGTGAATCAGAAGTCTATCAAGGGAAGCGTCATTGCAGACTACCTAGCCAGCTGTCCGGTGTCATCATCCGCTCCGTTCAACGATCAATTCCCAGATGAGGACGTGCTAGAGATTGGTAGAAAAACTTGGAGAGTATACTTCGATGGGGCAGCCAATAAGAAAGGTTATGGGATAGGAGTCCTGCTGGTCTCACCCGAAGAGGCATTTACACCGTTGGCGATCAAGTTGGGGTTCGAAGCCACCAACAACATTGCTGAATATGAGCCCTGTATCCTAGCATTGGAAGCGGCACTTGAATTGGGGATCAAAGAATTAGAAGTGTTCGGGGACTCGGCGCTAATCATTTGTCAGATAAAAGGGGAATGGAAAACTCGAGATGAGAAGCTGCTACCCTACCATGCCTATCTGGAAGCTCTAACCAAGGAGTTCTCAGAGATAGAGTTCAACTACCTTTCAAGAAACAAGAACCAGTTCGCCGATGCCTTGGCGACCCTAGCATCCATGGTGGAGATACCTGAAGGGGGAAATGTGAAGCCGTTGGTAATAGAATGCCGAGACAAGCCTGTGTACAGTTGTGCAATCCGAGGAGGGGAAGTGAATGATGGCCGTCCGTGGTTCCATGACATAAAGAAGTTCATTGAAGAAAGGGAGTACCCAGAAGGAGCATCTCACATTGATAGAAAAACCCTAAGGCGGTTGGCAAGTCACTATGTACTTTGTGGAGGAAAGCTATATCGGAGATCATACGACGGGATCCACCTGCTGTGTGTCACCGAGGAAGAAGCCGAGCATCTGATTAAAGAAATCCATGAAGGGACAGGGGCTCCGCATATGAATGGCTATATGTTAGCTAAGAAAATCATGAGGTTAGGCTATTATTGGTCTACCATGGAAAGAGACTGCCACGCACATGTCAAGAAGTGCCACAAATGCCAACTGTTCGCCAGTGGACAACATTTGCCTTCTATGCCTTTAACAAGTATGTCGTCACCATGGCCATTCGCGGTATGGGGGATAGATATCATCGGACAGATCAAGCCAAAGGCGTCAAATGGGCATGAATACATCCTGGTTGCCATCGACTACTTCACTAAGTGGGTGGAAGCAGCGTCCTTCAAGACCTTGAATTCCAAGAAGGTAGCACAGTTCATACAGCACAGCATCATCTATCGATATGGGTTACCGCATGAAGTTATCTCAAACAATGGCCAGCACTTTCAGAAAGAAACCCATGAGCTCTTGCAAA
The DNA here is from genome assembly GCA_039720395.1 of Liquidambar formosana. NCBI lineage: Eukaryota > Viridiplantae > Streptophyta > Magnoliopsida > Saxifragales > Altingiaceae > Liquidambar > Liquidambar formosana. The sequence continues at coordinate 11,354,054 of CM077831.1, read as the reverse complement.
AGTACGGCATAGCCCACCATCTGTCGTCACCATACCGTCCTCAGACTAATGGAGCGGTGGAAGCAGCTAACAAGAACATCAAGAAGATACTACAGAAGACTGCGGACTCACACACAGACTGGCATGAGAAGTTGCCATTGGCTCTATGGGGTTACAGAACATCAATAAGATCGTCAACAGGGGCTACCCCTTATTCTCTAGTTTATGGAATGGAGGTCGTGTTGCCAGTTGAATTGGAAGTTCCTTCACTAAGAGTTGCCGTGGAGAGCCAAATAACAGAAGTGGACTGGGTTAAGAGCCGCTATGATGAGTTAGCTTTGCTGGATGAAAGGCGTTTAAGGGCGCTGTATCATGTTCAGGGGTATCAACGGAGAGTTGCCAGAGCATTCAACAAGCATGTCAAAGATCGAGGTCTAAAGAAAGGGGATGTAGTGTTGAAAGAAATCAGAGCTCCAGTGTTCGATCTGCGGGGAAAATTCAAGCCAAGTTGGGGTGGGCCATACATTATCAAAGAGATATTGCCAGCAGGGGCTGTTCGCCTCATGGATTTAGATGGAATTGAGTTCGCTCGTCCAACTAATTTGGACCAATTGAAAAAATATCATGTTTGAGGCCTGCTAGGTTGAAAACCCGTAAGGGTGGCCTAGGCAAAAGTTAAGGCATAAGAACTACGTAAGACCTGATTCTCCATTCAAAAACAAAAAAAAAACAAAAAAAAAAAAAAACAAAAAAACAAAAAAAACAAAACAAAACAAAACAAAAACAAAAAAAAAAAGAAGAAAAAACCATGGAGATACGTAGGCAACCCATAAAGTTACCTTGGGTGCGGTCTAAATCAAACAAGAAAATCCCAAATTTGATTTATTATTGGCAATTTATTCAAAACTAAAATTGATTGACATAGCAATTCATTTGTATTAAGTAAAAGAACTATAAATATGCCATAAATATCCTATTCTATTTTCTTGAGCCTCTTTGCAGCTCGCTCCTCAGCTTTCTTCTTCTCTCTTTCATGTCTTCTTTTCTTCCTCAAGTCATGTTCATAAGCTGCTGTCACTGCTTCCATAATATCTTCTCTGCAAGATCCAAGTTCGTTGTTCTTGATAAGTCCAAAAATCCTTTCTCTTCGAGTAGTCTCTCTCTCACCTAAATTGCTTTTCAACCATTCCTTATACTCGGGGCTCATCATATATGGACCATCAGTATTCGTAACTTGGGTTAGTATCAACTTGCTAGGCCATCGGTCCTTCGCCCAAGTCACTACAGAAAGACCCGCGGGCACCATAAGATAGTCACCTTTCAAGGAAGTGGGTATGGTTTGCATGGCGCCCATCTGACGTAGAACCCTTGAAGGCCAATAGAAGGAAGTAGACCTCAGTCCTATGAGTCTCACCATGGCGCATCCAGAAGTCCGCAGAAGCACCTGGTCACTGCAGCCCCATATGAATACAAACCACTTGACACTCCTCCAAGAAAGGGTTTGGTAGTAACCTAGCCAATCTCTCAATGAAAATTGCCCAGGTAATTCAATGCGGCGAAGGCAGTAATGCTGGGGCTTGTATGGTGTAATGGCAACTGGTGACAAGAAATTCAGTCTTTCAAGCAACCACATCTGCAGTAGAATGGGGCTACCTCCTAAAGGAACCTTTGGGTCCTCATGAGTTTTATCCAAACCATTCAGGGTTTCAGCTAGCACCATGGGAATCAAGTTATGGCCCTTGGCAAGGAGAGGAATCAAGTCACAGATTTGAACGGGAACATGTGGAGTACCAGTGGAAATAAGAAAACGACCAATGAGGCAAAAGGCAAGTGCATACTTAATAGGAAAGGTAAAATTCAGAATACCTTTACTATCACAAGCTAAAAAAGAGGTTGCTAATTTCATCAAGTCTACCATATGGTCCTTTACAAACGTAGAGGCATATTGTGAGTGAATCCCAAGTAGATTGGAGAAAGAAGTAAGAAAGCTTGGGCGAGGAGTAGGGAGAATGAAAGGACCTACCGTTGAAACTCCATACAATGCACAGAATTCCTCCATGGTTGGGCACAGTTCTTCATAGTTGAAGCGGAACACATGAACTTGAGGATCCCAAAAATATGTAGCAGCAGTCAAGAGGTTCGTTTCAAGCCTCACATGCCTCAAGGAGAGCAATGGATCCAAGCCAAAGCACTTGAACTCAGATTTTGCTTCAGCACTCATAACTCTCAAAAACCCTCCTAAAAATTTGTCTAGAGCCTCCACAATTTCTAATGAATGAATACAAGTAGGTTTAGGAACCTCTTGGATGTGTTTTTATAGGGAAAAGGTCACAAATCCAAGTTCAAATAGGAAAAAACCCATCAGAATAGGAAGTTTCCTATTCAAAGTGGGATTTCCGCTTCGGGCTCGGGTAACCACCCAGGCCTGGGCGGCTAGCCTCCCGAGGCCTGGTGGTCACCCAAGCCACCTTGTTTTGGCTTTCTCCCTCGCTTTGTCTCGCCTTGACGCGTGATCAAACCTCCTTCCAAATGAGATATTCAACACTTTTTGAGCTTAAAATCAATCAAATTCCATCTTGAAATCAATTCCTTGAATTGATTTTATGTTCAAAAGGGTTGAATATATTTCCCCTGTGCCATGCCAACTCAAGTGACAATGTGTTAAGATACTTTCCTCTTGCACCATGCTTGTTTAATCTTGATAAATTGATCATATATCCTCATGTCAAATCTTGATTTTTCATCTCACTTGGTTGAATGTATTCATCACTTGAATATATTCTTCCATTTCAAAAGTGTATTCACCCTTTGAATATACTCCTCAGTTTCAAATTCTTGATTTTCCATCCCACTTGGTTGAATATACTCATTACTTGAATATATTCTTCCATTTCAAAAGTGTATTCACTCTTTGAATATGCTTCTCAGCTTCAAATTCTCATTCTCTATCATACTTGGTTGAATATATTCATCACTTGAATATATTCTTCCATTTCAAAAGCATGTTCACCCATTGAATATGCTTCCTAGTTTCAGATCCTCATTATCACTTACTTGGTTAAATATATTCATCACTTGAATATATTTCTCCATTTCAATGGTATACTCATCACTCGAGTATACTTCTCAGATATTTCGTCACTTACTTGGTTAAGTATATCCATCGCTTGGGTATATTTCTCCATTTCAATGGTATGTTCATCACTTGAACATACTTCTCAGATCATTTGTCACTTACTTGGTTAAGTATATCCACCACTTGGGTATATTTTTTCCATTTCAATGGTATGTTCATCACTTGAACATACTTCTCAGATCATTTGTCACTTACTTGGTTAAGTATATCCACCACTTGGGTATATTTTTTCCATTTCAATGGTATACTCATCACTTGAGTATACTTCTCAGATATTTTGCCACTTACTTGGTTAAGTATATTCATCACTTGAATATATTTCTCCATTTCAATAGTATGTTCATCACTTGAACATACTTCTCAGAATATTTGTCACTTACTTGGTTAAATATATTCATGACTAGAATATATTTCTCCATTTCAATGGTGTACTCATCACTTGAGTACACTTCTCAGATTATTCTCTATCTTACTTGCTTAAGTATATCCATCGCTTGGATATATTTCTCTATTTCAATGGTATGTTTATCACTTAAACATACTTGTCACTTACTTGGTTAAGTATATCCATCACTTGGATATATTTCTCTATTTCAATGATATGTTTATCACTCAAACATACTTGTCACTTACTTGGTTAAGTATATTCGTGACTAGAATATATTTCTCCATTTCAATGGTGTATTCATCACTTGAGTACACTTCTCAGATTATTCTTATCTTACTTGGTTAAATATATCCGTCGTTTGGATATATTTCTCCATTTCAATGGTATGCTCATCACTTGAGTGTACTTCTCAGCTTACTTGGTTAAATATATCCATCACTTGGATACATTTCTCCATTTCAAAAGTATGTTCATCACTTGAACGTACTTCTCAGTCTTTTTCAATCATTAAGTATACTCATCACTTGAGTATATTTCTCAGCATCTTTTTCATCACTTGGTTAAATATGTTCGTGACCTGAATATATTTCTCCATTTCAAAAGTACACTCATCACTTGAATACACCTCTCAGATTATTCTTATCCTACTTGGTTAAAGATATCCATCGCTTGGATATATTTCTCCATTTCAATGGTATGCTCACCACTTGAGTATACTTCTCAGATTTCATTCTCAGATTACTTGGTTAAATATATTCGTGACCTGAATATATTTCTCCATTTCAGTGGTATACTCATCATTTGAGTATACTTCTCAGATTTTTTGTCACTCACTTGGTTAAATATATTCGTGACCTGAATATACTTCTCCATTTCTAAGGTACGTTCATCACTTGAACGTACTTCTCAGATCTCATTCTCATCACTTGGTTAAATATATTCGTGACTAGAATATATTTCTCCATTTCAAAAGTATGTTCATTCGTAGTGGCTTAAATATGCTTCTCTTGACAATCATCAACCCCCAGTGGTTTAAGTATACTCATGACTTGAGTACAGTTCCTTATTTCAGTCTCAGGTTTTCAACCTCCCATCATTGTTGGTATCAGTGTGTGATTTCTCCGGGCTTTTTGGCCAAAAATGGGTTGTTCTTTATCATTGGTTCACAAGTGTAACTTGTTCGCCAATGAGGGGCTTCTGTCACACCCCATTTTTGCACCACCTTACTAGGGCTCATCATTTCATGCATGTTTTTGTTTTGTTTTTGAGTCTAGTCACTTGCATTAGTTTTCTAGAGTCACAAGGACAATGGATATGAATTTTGGTTCAAATTGGAGTTGATCTTGAGGGATAATAAGAGCTTTTGTGACTTGAGGGGCATAATCGTCTTTTAAGTCCCAAACTTTTCATTTGACCTTGGAATGATCTCCAAATTGTCAATTGGAGTTCATATGGATGCATAAGAGGTATTTTTAGTGTCAATTTGGTAAGTCAATGGCTCGGGATTAAAATGGCTCGATGTAGTTCAGGTTGGTTAATTGACCCTTCCTTGGGTTAGCTCTAATTGACTCACAATTACCAACCAAATCTTTTCAAATTGACTTTCATTAGTCATCATTTTACCCTCAAAAGTGTTTCATGAAGTTCAATTTTGATATGGCCTGATGATGAGTTTAGTGTGGTTATTTACGGATTATCCTTGAAGAATTAGTGTGAATCACAGCATGAGATTTTTGGTTAAAATGAAAAGAAAATTATTTTATTAAATTAGCCATTTTTATCATGACACTAACACGTGTACGTATGTGATGAGTGTGTGTACGCACATACGATACATGTGCATGCGTGTTAGCGGTCAGTCTCCCAATTTTTATAAAAGACAATTTCCTTTTCCTATTCAGATTAGAAGTCTTTTATCATTATAAAATACCTTTTGATTATTCTCCAAGGAAACCTAGTCCAGGAAGGAAAGGGAAACTCCAGATTTCAGCTATAAATACTCTCTTAATGTCTTTAAACAAGGGAGAGGAGAAGAGGGTTTGGAGGGAGTGAAATTCGTCATAATTCAGCAGCAGATTTTCTGAAAACCAGCAGTCGTATTTTAATCATAACTTTTTTATCCGAAGTCAGAATTTGATGAAATTGATCTTGTTAGAAAGATAATTCAATTCTCTACAACTTTGTATTTCACAAGCTTTGTCCAAATCCAACGTTTTCATACCCAAAAACGCGATTGAAGTTGCTGCTGCTGCAAAGTGACGAGAATCACTTTTTCTTTTCTCTTGTTCTCTTTTTGTTTTCTATTTCTTTTCAAAGTTGAGTGAGTTTTGATCTCTTTGCTGTGATACCACTTTGACAAAGAGGAGGATTCGTGTTGGTTTGATTCACTCTAAAGACCTGAGGAGCCACGAACAATTACAAACACAAGGGGAGCCACTTCCTAAGGTATTCTCCTTCTCTATTCAAGTTTAAACTAGGTTTTCATATGGGTTAGGCCTATTGCATGTTAAAGGTAACTTTTTTATCATGTATTAACACTCTAGCTAGTTAATATACATGGAATATCTATTTTTTATCTACTGATTAGCATGCTTTAGGGCTGTCCTTTAGGTTTTTAATGCATAGTTGTGATTCTTGTGCTCCTGTTTGTCCTTGTGCTAGGATTAGTGTCATTGCATGTTAGAGTTAGGATTTTCATCATGTTATATTGCTTTAGTTAGTTAATATGCATGATTTAATTTCTGTTTAATTTGGTTTTAGCATGATTAAAGTATGTTTTGTATGTTTTTAAGCATATTTGTGAGTTTAGGGTTTTAGAGTCATTGTTTCGTGTTTGTTTTCATATAGCATGATAAAGTAGACTTTTTTATTTGGTTTTTCTTCGTGTTTGCTGTATATGTTTTTCATATGGAGTAAACATGATAGTTTTGCATGCATGTTAGTATGTTTTAGGGTTTTTATGCATGATATGGTTCTAGGAATATGTTAGGACTTATTATTGTTCGCTGTTTTTGCTATTGGCATGCTTAGTGGATGATTTTAGGTCATAATACTATTCTGTCCAGATTTGCATGTTAGTGTTTTTGCATGGTTTTGAGCACTTGTAAGGGTGCAAATAGGTGTGGTATTTGTCCCATGGCAAATAGGGCTGCTTATGTCTGAAATGGCTAAATGCTTGGAGCTAATTGCGCTCAGGTAAGTGGGTGTGAAGGTGCCCCAATTCACCTTTCTTCTTAACTCATTCTCTTCACCCTATTTAGGGTTAATTTTTAATATGATCCTATGGTTTAATTAGAGGTTTCCTTAACCAACAAAATTCTGGTTTTTATTAAAGTTTCCATCTTGTGGATTTCTTTCCTAAAATCAAACTTTCTATCATATTCAACTCTTTTGATCAAATAAGGAAACCTAGGGTTTTAACCATAGGTTTATATTAGGTCTTAACCCTAATTCTAATCGAACTACGTGGACTTTGATCCATGTATTTCGTTGCATGGTACATAGGCGCTCTTCGTGAGGCTCAAGTCCGTTCTAGGATCCAAGCATCCTAGGTTTATTTTTGTTTTCTTTTCTTCTTTTTCCTTTTATGTTTTTATGTGCTTATTATGCATGGATGGATGAATGAAATATATGATATGCATGCAATTCTTGTGATGATATACTTGCTGATTTTTGTATGGAAAGATCTTGATTTAGCCCAAATGAACTGAGAGACCGAAAGGGTGACATGGGTGCCTATAGGCTTTGCCTAGAACCTTCCCATGTCATAACTTAGCCTCCGAATCCCCGATTTCTTTGGTTTTCAAAAGATTGGTTTTTGCCTTTCCTTTTTTATGGAGTCATTCAAATTGTTTTCCTAAAACAAACTATTTTTAGGGTTTTCCTTGTTTCCTTTAAAAAATAAGGTGGCGACTCCTTTCCTTTTTCTTTTTCAAACCCATTTTCTTTCAATCCCTTGTGGGCCCAATTTCCGGGGTTCACACTTGGCTTGTCTCTAACTAAAGCCATTCGAAACTTAGTGAAGAGAGGAAATCTAAAGCCATTGGATCCCACTCCTATCAGCAAGTCAACACCAAACTACAATGAGAATTAGCTAGTACTGTAAGTTTTATCAAGGTCATGATCACCACACTGATAGGTGTGGTTGTCTCCGCCACACTATCCAAGATATGATCGACTCAGGGAAGCTTCCTAAGCTAAGAAAGCCTAATAACACCAATAAATCCAATCCCAGACTACCATGCCATGTCGCCTCCGAATGTGAATCACATGCAGTGGGAATGAAAGTATTTTCTACAATTATTAGGAATTTCTTTATTCCAATATTAGTTTTTGGGATATTTATGGTTGGATTATTATTTTCGAACAATTATTTTGGGATGGTTGTTTTCTATTTATGAATGGTTTGCATTAATTTGGTACTTGATTTATCAAGAATTTGATATGGTTTGTTTTTCTAGCACGAGTTAATATACTTGCCCTTTTAATGCTTGAATTACGAACAATGGAAATCAAAATGAAGAGAGGCCATCATTTCTGCTATCCTTTAAAAGAAAAGAAAAAAGAAATCCCTTGCTAACCCTTTTGAGCATAAATAGTTTCTTTTCTAATAGCCTTGTCAATGATTACCTCCTACACTAGGAGCAAATTTTGAAGAAATGTTTCTTTGAAAGAAAGGGTGGTGCATAGATGAAAAAACATATAGAAAGCAAGAAAAGATGAAGAATGTGAGCTCCACATCCTAAACCACGATGGTTCAAGAATACGCATCTTGTCTTGAAAGGCTAGCATAGAAAGGAGTCACCACCCAATTACTATTTGGGAACAATAAACCCTAGTAGGGTCCAGCTCGTCATAACCAGAGATTTGGGTTTGGAACTAGGGTAAATCATTAGGAAGGTGTGAGGCATCCAATGATGCCTGGTCGAAACCGGCCCCCATATGTGAATATTGGCCTTAATTAATTCGATATTTAATTAAAATTAACCTTAAATCATATAATAGATAAAATAGCATGCAATAATGACAACGATAATAAAGTACATGAGATAGATAATTTACAGCAATTATACAGAATATACAAACCATGCAGAGAGCTATTAATCAGTAAGCAAAAATAGGTGTGCATAGAAAACAACTTATTATCTGCCAAGCTTGTGTGCATACGCATCTATGCTAGTTGTGTACGCACCATATATTGTCTATTAACCTTGTTTGACAGATCAGGCATATATAGAACAAATATACAAGAGAATAGAATATATATGAGTGGATAAGGAATCTATCTGTCAGAAGAGTGGTGCGTACGCAACCCTTTGGCACATAACATAGATTCAAGCAAAACAAGAGGCATACTCATCAACACATGCATACTTAGAAGGGGCAAACGAAACATAAATAATTTTTCCTAGAAGGGAATGCATATGTACTGAAGATAGGTACGTACAGACCCTATGGGCACATCATACAGAATCACGGAAGCCTTATATTAATCTACATCATGCATCCTCAATAAAATAAAATATACGAATAAATATGAATATAAAGTAAACCTAAATCATGTTAATTCATGCTTTAGACAAAAATAAATAAAATAAAATAAATGCAAATTTACTGACTTTATACTTGCTTGTGGCCCCTCAAGTCTTTGGATTGAATCAAACCAACACGAATACTCCTTTTTGTCAAAGTGTTATCACAGCAAAGGGATCAAAATTCTCTCAACTTTGAAAAGAAATAGAAAACAAAAAAGAATAAGAAAAAAGAAAAGTGATTTTTGTCACTTTGCAACAGTAGAAACTTCAATTGAGTTTTTGGGTGTGAAACGTTAGAATTTGACAAAACTTGTAAATACAAAGTTGTAGAGAATTGAATTATCTTTCTAAGAACACCAATTTCATCAAATTCTGACTTCGAAGTCAAATGTTATGATTAAAATACGTTCGCTGGTTTTTAGAAAAAACTGCTACTAAATAATGACGAATTTCCTCCCTAAAAACCCTATTCTCCTCCCCTTTTTTAAGGCATTAAAAGAATATTTATATCTGAAAACTAGGGTTTTTTCTTTTCCTTTCTAGACTAGGTTTACTTGGAGAATAATTAAAAGATATTACCAATAATTAGAAAAGTCTTCTAATTTGAATAGGAAAGGGAAATTGCATTTTCTAAAAATTAGGAGAGTGACCACTAGCACACATACGTATGTATCGTACGTGCATACACACCTATCACATACGTACACATGCTAATGGCACAAGAAAAATAACTAAATGAATAAAATAATTATCCTTTATTTTAAACAATTAATCCTATGCTGTGAATTGCACTAATCCTTCAAGGATAATTCATGAGTAATCTCACTAAACTCATTATTAGGATCAAAAAGGATTTTAAAATTATTAGGTGGTACAAAATAGGGGGTCTACAAAGAGAAAAAAAGAAAAAAAGAAAAACGAAAGAAAAAAAGAGAAAAAAAAATAAAAAGAAAAGAAGAAGAAAGAAAAGAAAATAAATAGCAAGTGAAGTGCCAAGTTAGAAGGTGAAAGGAGCAGTGATGAAGTAATCCTTAACAGATAGGAACCCATGGAAATTAATTTTGAATCTTCTTTATCATTTCTTTCATAAACCTAGAGCCCTGAGCCTCAATTGCAATCCAAATAAAAGTCATCTCTAATTGATTGAAGTTGTTCAAATATTAATGAACTACGTAAGGCTTGATCCCTTTTTGGGTGCATAGGCAACCTTTAAAGGTGCAACCACATCATGCAAAGGGCACGGGCAAAAGACTCGTGTGTTAGAAGGTTGAACTATTAATAATCCAAAAAGGAAGCTTAGTACTCTGTTAATGTTTTCTATGCCATGAAAGAAGGTCTCAACAGTTCAATACCATAGAGAAAATATGATTATGATGGCGAAAATGATTGTTTGGAGATGTTGATGATGGGGTCATTGGTGGGTGAAGGGGAACACTTGCTAGGTTGAAAACTCAAAATGGCGGCTGTCACACCCCATTTTTGAACCACCTTACTAGGGCTCATCATTTCATGCATGTTTTGGTTTTTTTTTTTAGTCTAGTCACTTGCATTAGTTTTTTAGGGCCACAAGGACAATAGATATGAATTTTGGTTTAATTTGGAGTTGATCTTAAGGGATAATAAGAGCTTTTGTGACTTGAGGGGCATAATTGTCTTTTAAGTCACAAACTTTTCATTTGACCTTGAAATGATCTCCAAATTGTCAATTGAGGTTCATATTGATGCACATGAGATATTTATAGGTTCAATTTGATAAATCAATTGCTTAGGGTTAAAATGACTCAATATGGTTCAAGTTGGTTAATTGACCCTTCTTTGGATTAGCTCAAATTGACTCACAATTACCAACCAAATCTTCTAAAATTGACTTTAATTAGTCTTTATTTTATCCCTAAAAGTGTTTTAGAATGTTTAATTTTGATATGGAAAGCATTTGGTTTGATCCTATGTGCATACCTATGCTTTGCAAAGGTAGAGCATAGCGGTTAACCGTCTTTTTCAAACCTAACCATGCACCCGTGGTTAGTAGTTTTCATCCCTAAAGTGTTCAAAAATGTATTCCTCATCGAAATATGGTCATTTTGGCTTTTGTTTCATCAAAATCAGAGTTGATTTGACCCCTAAAACACTCCTAGAAGGCAATAAAGTCCAGAAAAAGCAAAAAGCTGAAGTGGGCTCGGGTAACCACCCAAGCTTGGGCGGCTAGCCTCCTAGGCCCAGGTGGCTAGCCGCTCAGGGCCTAGTGGTCACTCGAGACCACTTTCCTATTTCTTTGCTATTTTCTTGCTGAAGCGGACTTCTTCCTATTTTGATGTATTAGGACTCTTTTGGACGTGTTTCCTTCTAGTTTTTGGTAAACTTTGAGTTTCTTAAGCACCAAGGGAGTCTTTAATAACCCTTGGATCAATTTTTAGGGTTTTAATCCTAGCCATTGGTTTAGCCTAATGAAACTCTATAAATACCCCCTATGCTTCAACGTAAGGGGGAGGAACCCATAGCCACTTTTATGCATTAAATTTGAGTTTGTGAGAGAGAATAAGAGAGAGAGAGCTAAAAGAGAGTTGGAGTTCCTGCTGTTGCCTTGAAGAAGCTTAATTCAAGTCATCCACAAGTTAAGAAGAGAGTCTCTATAGTAGCAAGGAAGCATTCCTAAGGTATTTTTTTGTTTTATTCAAGCTTAAATTAGGGTTTCTTATAGAATAGGTCTATTGCATGCTAAAGTTGACTTTTTTATCATGTGTTGTGGCTTTAGTTAGTTAATATCATGGTTTAAATACTGTTCATCATGAGTTATGCATGCTTTAGGGTTGTTTTATAGGTTTTAATGCAAGTTTGTGAGTTTAGGGTTTTTATTGTTCTTGTTTTAGGTTAGTTTCATATAGCATGTTAGCTTAGGCTTTTTTGTTGGTTTTTCTTTATGATTGCTGTATATGTATTGCATATAGAATAACTATGATATTTCTTTACATTCATATAGTTGATTTTAGGGTTTTTATGCATTTCATGGTTCTAGGATTGCATTAAGGCTTATGAGAGTTTGCTATTTCTGCTGTTTGTATGTTTAGTGGATGATTTTAGGCCATAATACTATTCTGTCCAGATTGCTATTTTGTTCTTTTTGTCTTGTTTTGAGGATGTGTAAGGGTGCAAACAGGTGTGATAATCGTCCTATTGCATATAAGGGCAGTTATTACTTAAGTTTGCTAAGGCTTAGAGTTATTGCGCGAAGGTAAGTATAGTGTGGAAGTGCCCCAATTCACTTCATTCTTCCTTAGCCTTTTTCTTCTCCCTTTTTGGGGTTATTTCTTAATATAAACATATGGTCCTAATCAAAGGTTTCCTTAATTAATAAAATATTGATTTTCTATCAAAGTTTCCATCTTGTGGAAGTTTTCAAATTTGGACTATTCAATACATTCTCAAATAAGGAAACCTAGGGTTTTTACCATAGGTTTATATTAAGATTTAACCTTATTCTTATTTGAACTACGTGGACTTTGATCCATGTATTTCGTTGCATGGTACGTAGGCGCTCATTTTGAGGCTTAAGTCTGCCCTAGGATCCAAGTATCCTAGGTCTCTTCTTCTCTCTCTTTTTCTCTTTTTGTTTCTTTTCTTTATTTGATTGTGCTTGGATGGATGGGATATATGATATGCATGCAATTCTTGTGATGATATACTTGCTGATTTTTGTATGGTAAGATCCTAATTTAGCCCAAATAAACTAAGGGACTGTAAGGGTGACATAGGTGTTTATAGGCTTTGCTTAGAACCTTCCCTTGTCATAACTTAGCCTTCGAATCCCTGATTTATTTGGTTTCCAAAACAACTGTTTTTGCCGTTCCTTTTTAAACATGGAGTCTTTTCAATTGTTTTCCTAAAATAAAGTGTTTTTAGGGTTTTCTTTATTTCCTTTAAAAAATAAAGTGGCGACTCCTTTTCTTTTTTTTTTTTTTTGTTTCAAAAACCTAAACTATCTTCTTTTTTTCTTGCCAATCCTTGTGGGCCGCTTTCATGGGTTCACAGTGGCCTACGCAAAAGTTAGGGCATAAGGAATATGAAAAGAATAATGAAAATGAAAGGAAGAATTTCAAGCATGGGGCAAGGTGAACCTTATTAGGATTATGCCCTAGAGCTAATAATAGAGATGATTGTTTAGAATTAGGAACAATCATTTGATTTCATTTATATATGTCACATTTATTATTGATTTAATAAAAGGGCTTATTCTATTATGTTTATATGCATCATTTATATTTACATAATATGTCCATGGAGTTAGAGTTGAGAATATGAAATTACAAAGGGTTGTAATTTTGAGACTATAAATATATCTCTGTACTAAACTCCTAAATCATTCCTAGTTGAAGGTTCACTATGATGGACAGTAATGAACCATAGGACTAGCACTTGTTAGGTTGACTCTATAGAAGGATAACTAGTCTCAAGCTATTTGTGTCTAGACACTACAACCAACAAGTGGGTGCCTATTATAGAATAGGTACACTGAATGTGACCAAAGATATGAGATGAACTGAATAGACTTTTAACCTGCCTGTCAATCAGTTTTTCATAGTTATAGTGGTACAAGTAATCTTTAGACCTGAGACACCATAGTTGTCTTATGCACATAGCTTTAGAAGTTTGATAACACTAAGTGCAGATCCTAGTCATGGGTCTGCAAGGGTGTTCATTGGCCCTACTACTATGTGTGATCAATAAAGAGTCCATCATTCTCAGGAAAAAGAGAAAGATTGTTTCATATATCATTCAGTGATATAACTCATTAAATCTATGGGCCCATGGTAGAATGAATATGGAAAGGAGTTTCCATAAGTTCATTATTGAGTTGATATTCATGAATGAATATAAAGGAATTGAACTAAGGACTTGACAGACTTCCATGTCCTATTAGTTCAATTGGAAACATTGTATGGATGGAAGGATGTAATTGTAACCTATAAACTATAACAGAAGGGTTCTTTGTTAGAAATCTATTCACCTCATTAATGAGCACACCATGAGCCATATGTTAGGTGTTATTCATGGTTAGTAGAAGCCCTAATTGATATAAGAGAGTTACAATCAATTAGGGAATTGGAAGGAGTTCCAATTAGACCCTAAATGGAAAGAGTTCCATTGTGCACACCTCGTGCTATCCCTACTACTTGATGATGTGAACCCAATGGGTCACACATTGATCATGCTAAGAGCGCTTGAAAGTCTATGAGAAAAAGGGTATAAGTGAATAAAAGAATAGTTCCTAAGAGGCAAGTTTGTATGAGATATAAACTAGAGGGGTTATTGTGTAATTAGGAGTAATTACACAAAACCTATTAGGGTTTGGGATCCCCCCTTTGGGGGCCCTAATTGGAGGCTATTTAAAGCCTCTTATGAGGTGATGACATCATCACTTGAACCACAATTGAGGCTCCCCAAGTGCTGGCCGAAAATCACTAAGGGTTGTCTCTCTCTCTCTCTCTCTCCTCTCTTCTCCTACTCTAGCATTAACAAGGGAAAGAAGGAAAGGACTTTAAGCTCTAGCTAGGTGTGGATACCATTGGAGGCAGTACACTTGGATTGCTTATTCTCTGTTGTCCAAATTCAAGCTTGGAGCAAAAAGGAGAAGACTTTTTGAAACTATAAGTGTTTTTACCCTCTTCTAGTTAGGGTTTTGTTTTGTATTAAGCATAATTTGATTCATGGGTTTAGGAATCGATTAGGAAAAGTTTTGTTTATCAATTCATTCTGCATTTGTTTTCTTCTTTAGTTCGATTCCCAACAGTGGTATCAGAGCCATGATTATGCTTAATATAAACTGCATATGGGCTGCTTGTTATGGTAAATTGATTAGTTTAATGAACTAGGGTTCATGTTTATGCATTAGCTTGGTGTTCTCTCTCATAGACGAACTTAGGGTTTATGAACCCTAGGTTGTTTTCTCTTCTACTCTTCTAAAATAAGTTTTAGAACTGCTGGTTATTCAAGAGTTGAATAGGGATTGAGTTTGGAGAAGGAGCACAGTTTTCATGGTAGCAATGAAAAACCATCATTTTGTTTTGCATGCCGAAATCAGAGTTCTTATAAAAAAATTTCAAGACAAATATGGTTAGAAAGCTCTTCGAATAAGCTTTCCAAGCCAACAAACGGTGCATCGATCCGAGTTCTGTAGTGAAGGTTATGAATTGTTTACTACAGGCTATTTGCGAAGACAATTTTACGCGGGAATGATGCAACAGCCACAACTGTGAGTTTTTGATGGAGATCAAAGGCATGGAAATGGTTGCCACCACTTGTGCTATGTTCTAGACATGGTAGGGAAGAGTTCCCAAGCATTTGGATGCATCATAATTGGATTAAGATGCTTGAACAAAAGGAAGAAGGAGAATACCACCAGGGCAGAATCCAGGTTTTAGAACCCTAGGGTTCTTGCTACCGATTTGATCAATAACTTTTGTAAAATTGATGTAAAATCATTATATGATCATGATATATAATGTATAAATCATATTCATTAATTTTCAAAGGAGTTTTGATGCATAAAGAATCAAAAAGTTTGATTTCTTGAAAAACACAGCAGGCTGTTTTTCTGCAGAAAAGTCATCAATGAAGTTTTGTTCCTAACTTGATTTAGGGAACTCCAAATTGCATGAAACCACTTGCATTAGTTTCTTAAGACATGTAGGATACTAAGGAAAAATAATTTGGTAGCCTAACAATGTCATCTTGCTAGGGTTTTAGAGCGATTTGTGAACTGTTACAGTAGGCTGATTTTTCTGGGCAGATTCTTGTGTAAAGAATTGGTTAGATCAATTGGGGATGATTTGATCATCCAATCCTCTTCTATTAGCTTAGTAATTCATGTAGGGACGTGATACAAAACTTGGATTGGATGAAGGATTCGATTTAATGGTGTTCTAATCGCAATTGTGACCTTGAAGGTCCTCCCATGGTGGCGCCAGTAAGGGTTCTTGAAACCCTAATTTGTTTTGAACAAGACAGCCCTATGGACCATCCCACACGTGTCCAAGGGGCTTGGCCCACACCCTAGCAAGAGTCCCCATGGCTGTCCATGGCCTGCCACTGTTGTTGGTGGCCATGGCAGCCTTGCTTAGCCAAGACAGCCCCCTGGCCAAGCCATGGCAGCCTGGCCAAGCCATGGCAGTCTTGCAAGCCTAGCCAAGCCATAGCAGCATGGCCAAGCCAAGGCAGCCCCAAGGTGTTGGCGGCAGCGTTAAGGTTTTCTTAGGAAACCTTAATTCCCATTAATGATGAAACCTTAATTCATTTATGGCATTAATTAAAACCCTAATTAAGCTATTAATTACCTTAATTAAAGAGTTAATGATTGGTCAATAAATGACCAATCATGGTTATTAATTATTAGGGTATAATTAAGTGCATTTATGATGTCTAGGGTTTAGGGTTTAGGAAACCCTAATTCTATTAATGCATTGACTAATGACTAAACCTAGTAATTAATATGTCTAACCTGGGGTTAAATGATTGGTTATTAATGACCAATCATGATCATTAAAGGTTTAGTAATTAATCATTGGCATTTAATAGGTTTAAGGTCTAGGGTTTTAGAAACCCTAATTAGTGCATATTAATTAGGTGTAATTAATATCCTAGGTGGCATTAATTAAACCCTAATCCTAATCATTAATACCGTACAAACCTAGGGTTTAAATGATTGGTTATTAATTGACCAATCATAAGGCATTTAATGCTTTAGGGTTACAATTAGGGTTTAGAGTTAATGCACTTAGGGTTTAGGGTTTTAGGAAACCCTAATGCACTAATTAAATAATGAATTGATTTTAATTAATTCCGAAATTGATTAATTAATTTATATTGATTAATTTTATAATGTTTTAAATGGTTTAAAACACAATTTAGGATTAAATTAAAATATGAAAAATTTTAATTAAATGAAATTGTTTTGTTTAATTAAAGAAACCCTAATATTTTGATATTAGAGTTTAAATAGGGGACTTTAGTTGTTTCAATTGATTTGATTAATTGAAACTAAATGTCTTAAATGTTAAGACTTAATTATATTATGGAAATTATGCATATCCTAATGAGATTAGGACACATTAATGGATGGATGATGATTATGGACTATACCCTTTAAACCAATTGTGATTGGCCGTCTTATGAATGGGATGTAATATTTTTCAAGAGTTTTTTATTTTTGGTGATGTATTATTTATTTGGGGCTTGCATGCCACCTTTCTCTTTCTCTATCATTCTTTTATGTATCCCACATTCCCCTTATGTATCCCTTTCTTTGAATTGTGTAAATGTTTTGTAATCGAGAGCACACTAAGGAGCATGGTGGACTCAAAAGAGCATGGTGGTGCCTAACAAGCCTATGGTGGAGACCATCAAGCCTATGGAAGAGATTGAAGGACTTGAAAGCATAGAGAAGATTTTCAAGAATGCATGCATGTTTCAAATAAATGTTTTACGATCACCTACACCCACCTTAGACCTTGGATTCAATCCATTGGCTTGGATTAAATCTTCTTAAAGTCCATAATCATCATAATGAGAGCTTTTAATGAGATTAATAGTGATAGCTAAAAATCCAAAGATCGTTATATGTCACCTTAAAGGGACTAATATCGATAAGTGGATTATATATATATATATAATGTTGTTATATTTTATTTATATGCATCAGATGTATGTTAAATTAGTTAATTTGATGAGACCCTTAAAACCCCTCTCTATTAATATTAAGTTGAAAATGAAGAAGTCATAGGAAATGAATTCTTCATTGCCTTCCATCATTATAGGATCATCTAACGTCCCTTAATGTGGGTACCTGGTTGCAGACATGTAGGAGCTACCCATGTTAAAGACATTACTTGAAACTATCACATATGAGATATCATGGGGTGCCTAAACTGGTATATACCAAGAAACTATAATGTGAGGTATATATTTGCCGAAACATACCTATGTGAATGATGGGTTTAACTTAACTAGGGAAGTATTCCAAGAAACTATAATGTGAGGAGTAGTTCCCTAGAGGCAAAATGATTGGAATTTGCTTATGAAGCAATAAACAAGGAGTTGTCTTCTTATTGTGGGTTAGAAGTCAAGAATCTATCATGTGAAGCTTTTAGGTCACAGTGGGACCCCAATCCCCATTAGGAATGAGATTCCCGAATTCCATTATAGGGTGCATGGAATTGGATAAAATAGTGGGAAGTACCATATGATTAAAGACCCAATCATTATGGATTAAAAATGAAATCTAATTCTCTATTTTATTTTCTATATGTAGTTCATTGAAATGGCTCACCTCAACCCATTATCCAAAATATTGGAGACCAACCGTTTGACTGGACTGAATTGTCTTGATTGTTTAGGAATCTAGAAATTGTTTTGGATTCTAAGAATCTTACCTATGCACTTAAAAACCCACTTCCCATTGCTCCTGCTGAGGCTGTAACTCAACAAGAGAAAGACGCTTACCAGAGGCGCATGGACGACGATCTCATGGCAAGGTGCTACATAATGGTATTTATGAGTCTCGAGCTTAAGAAGCAACACAAGTCCATAGGAAGTGCTTACGAGATTTTTCTCCACATACAAGAGTTGTATGGGAAAGAATTCTTGCTTGAATTTAATGAAGCTGCTACTTCCAAGTCTAAGCTCAAGCCCAAGGGCAAGGGCATAGCCAAGGGTAAGAGTATCCCGATCGAAGAAGAAAGGTAACAACAAAGCCGATGGAACTTGTTTCCACTACAGCAAAGATGGACATTAGAAACGTAAATGCTGGGAGTATCTGGATACTCTAAAGAACCGACCTTCGAAAGGTATGGATCATGCTCTAAACTAAATGTTAGTTTTGCTTCCACTTGGGTACTTAATTTTTATGTGAATTTTGATTCCATGCAGAATCTAGTGGGAAGCAGAAGGTTGAGTAGAGGTGGAGTAACCCTGTGAGTGGAGAATGGAGCAAATGTTGCTACATTAGTTGTGGGGCTTGCTGCTTGACTCTACCTGATGGAATAATTTAGAAATAGTAGTTGGCTATCTTAACATTCTAGAAGTTATTAGAAACATTATTTCTATTTCAGTTTTTCTAAACATGGTTTTTGTTTCATTTTAATGTTTTCTATTTTAATAATGAAGAGTTCATTACTTCAAGAGTTTTTGTGGATGGCCTTTATTTTCTAAACTTTATTGCGAATATGAATTGCATGGAGCATGATAGTTCTAAATTGAATGCTAATAAACCTAAGAGAACAAGAGATGAGAACTAATACATAATGATGTATGTAGAGGTTTCTCTTACTTTACAACCTTTACCAATGATTCATTCTAGGCTTGGGTGTATATACTTAATGAAGTGCAAATCTGAAGCATTTGAAAGTTTCAAAGAATTTAGATATGAAGTGGAGAAACAAACCGGTAAAAGTATTAAAGCTCTTCGATTAGATCGAGGAGGCGAATATTTAATCGGTAAAATTTTAGATCAACTTGTTCAAGCAGGCATTCTATCTTAATGGATACTTCTTAGAACACCACAACTTAATGGTGTCTTAGAAAGGAGGAAAAGGACCTTATTAGATATGGTCCGATCCATAATAAGTTACACCGACCTAATATTATCCTTTTAAGGATATGCCCTAGAAACTGTCGGGTACTTGTTAAACAGAGTTCTATCCAAAGCTGTTCCTAAGATCCCATATGAGATATGGAAAGGGAAAGCACCAAGCCTTAAACATGTTAAGGTATGGAGTTGCATTGCATATGTAAAGACACATGATGCAACTAAATTGGAATCAAGATAATTTAAATGTAGGTTTGTGGATTATCCTAAAGAGAGTTTAGGATACTAAATCTATTATCCTGAAGAATAAAAGGTGTTTTGTTTGTAAGTTTGCAATCTTTCTTGGAAAAGAGTTAATTTAAGAAGGAGGCAACAATAGGAAAATAGAACTCAAAGAGTTGTCTTATGAAACACAAACCGATAATGATTCAACCGCTGTCCCTATTAAGACAGAACCCATAATTGTACCATAATTGTACAAAAAGGGTTAGTGGGAGTGCAATCACGTTATCAAAAGTGAAATATTGACTTTCACAAAATTTTCTCCATGATAGATATGGGAGAAGCATCCTATATTCTAAGAATAGAGGTCTATAGAGATAGATCTAAAAGGATGCTAGGTCTCTCCCAGTCGATGTACATAGACAAGATTTTGAAAGGGTTCAAAATGCATGATTTCAAGAGAGGTCTAATTCCTGCTAGACATGAAATCAAGTTGTTTAAAAACACATGCCATGCTATGTACATGAACAGATATCAGTTTTGCTGTAAATGTTACAAGCAGATATCAGGCAGACCTAGGTAAGAAACCCTGGGAAGCAGTCATGGCTATCCTTAAGTACTTGAGAAGAACTAAAGGACCTATGCCTTGTCTATGGAGAAAGAAACTTGGAAATGGTTGGTAGAACGGATTCAGATTTTCAATCTGATGATGATGATAGGATATCAATATCGACGTATATTTTCACCTTAAAAAGTGGAGCTATAAATTAGAACGCATTGCTGCATGTTTGGATTAAGAAGTTCATTACTGAACTAGGAGTGGTTCCTAACATTGAGAAGCCTATATCATTGTTTTGTGACAACAACGGGGCTAGTGCTCAAACCAAGGAACCACGGTCTCATCAAAAGTCCAAACTTTAAGAGGCGATTCCAAGTGATTAGAGATGTCATTGGAAGAGATGACATATACATATAGAAGATTAATATAATAGAGAATGTAGAAGACTCCTTCACTAAAGCTCTGATCCAAGTTCAGTTGGATCACCACCGACAGGAAATGGGTATGAGATACATGGTGGATTGCCTATAGTGCAAGTGGGAGATTGTTAGGATTATGCCCTAGAGCCAATCATAGAGATGATTGTTTAGGGATTAGGAATAATCATTTGATTTCATTTATATATGTCACATTTATTATTGATTTAATAAAAAGGCTTATTCTATTATGTTTATATGCGTCATTTATATTTACATAATATGTCCATGGAGTTAGAGTTGAGAATATGAAATTACAAAGGGTTGCAATTTTGAGATTGTAAATATATCTCTGTACTAAACTCCTAAATCATTCCTAGTTAAAGGTTCACTATGATGGACAGTAATGAACCATAGGACTAGCACTTTGTTAGGTTGACTCTATAGGAAGATAGCTAGTCTCAAGCTATTTGTGTGTAGACACTACAACCAACAAATGGGTGCCTATTATAGAATAGGTACACTGAATGTAACCAAAGATATGAGATGAACTGAATGGAGTTTTAACCTGCCTGTTAATCAGTTTCTCATAGCTATAGTGGTACAAGTAATCCTTAGACCTAAGACACCATAGTTATCTTATGCACATAGCTTTAGAAGTTTGATAACACTAAGTGTAGATCCTAGTCATGGGTCTGCAAGGGTGTTCATTGGCCCTACTGCTATGTGTGTGAAGGCATGTCAGTGATCAATAAGGAATCTATCACTCTCAGGAAAAAGAGAGAGAATGTTTCATATATTATTTAGTGATATAACTCATTAAATCCATGGGCCCATGGTAAAATGAATATGGAAAGGAGTTTCCATAAGTTCATTATTGAGTTGATATTCATGAATGAGTATAAAGTAATTGAACTAGGGACTTGATAGACTTCGATAACCTATTAGTTCAATTGGAAACATTGTATGGATGGAAGGATGTAATTGTAACCTATAAATTATAATATAAGGGTTCTTTGTTAGAAATCTATTCACTTCATTAAGGACCACACCATGAGCCATATGTTAGGTGTTACTCATGGTTAGTAGAAGCCCTAATTGATATAAGAGAGTTATAATCAGTTAGGGAATTGGAAGGAGTTCTAATTAGACCCTAAATGGAAAGAGTTCCATTGTGCACACCTCGTGCTATCCCTACTACTTGATGATGTGAACCCAATGGGTCACACACTGATCATGCTAAGAGACCTTGAAAATCTATGAGAGAAAGGGTATAAGTGAATAAAAGAATAGTTCTTAAGGGGCAAGTTTGTATGAGATATAAACTAGAGGGGCTATTGTGTAATTAGGAGTAATTACGCAACACCTATTAGGGTTTGGAATCCTCCCTTTGGCCGGCCCTAGTTGGAGGCCTATTTAAAGCCTCTTATGATGTGATGGCATCATCACTTAAACCACAATTGAGGCTCCCCAAGTGCTGGCCGAAAATCACTAAGGGCTCTCTCTCTTTCTCCTCTCTTCTCCTACTCTAGCATCAACAAGGGAAAGAAGGAAAGGACTTCAAGCTCTAGCTAGGTGTGGATACTGTTGGAGGCAATACACTTAGACTGCTCGTTCTCTGCTGTCCAGATTCAAGCTTGGAGCATAAAGGAAAAGACTTTTTGAAACTGTAAGTGTTCTTACTGTCTTCTAGTTAGGGTTTTGTTTTGTATTAAGCATAATTAGATTCATGGGTTTAGGAATTGATTAGGAAAAGTTTTGTTTATCAATTCATTCCGCATTTGTTTTCCTCTCTAGTTCGATCCCTAAGAAACCTTGTGAGGGATGTGTTCCAAAGTAAAAGAACATTTCAAATATTATCTGTTGTGATTTCATGAATAAATCTCCTCTTTATCGTGTCTTGAGAGTCTTCTCTTCTTGTGCTTGTTCTGTGAGTTGTGTTTTTGTTGTTCATCACTTAGGATAGGTTTACTTTCTGTTATTCATCCTTTAAGTAGGGTCTACATTCATATGCATTTAAGTAATTTGATGTTTTCGTGTGCATTCCCCATAAAAAGGATGAGGTCTTTCATATAATATACTCTCTGTTTTTTAATTAATTATTATGTTGCACTTCTTGGTAGAAGCCTATGTCATTTATAGTCTTTGGGCTTGAATTCTAGATAAAATTCTTACTCGTCTTGCGAAACACCTCATCACAGTTTTTGGGTTTGAACTCTAGATAGAGTTCCTGCCCGTCTAGATGAACACCTTTGGGTTTGAATTCTAGATAGAATTCTTACTCGCTATGAGCGCCACGCCCTAAACCACATAGCTCAAGAATACGCATTAGCCTCAAAGGACTAACACGGAGAGGAGTCACCACCCAATAATGGGAACGAGTGAACCCTAGCAGGATCTAGCTCGTCATAACCAGAGATTCGGGTTCGAAGCTAGGGTACACAGCTGGGAAGGTGTTAAGCACCCAGCCATGCCCGGTCGGAACTGGCCCCCGCACATGATCGATGGCTTTAATTAATCTAACCATTCAATTAAAATTAACCCTAAATCATACAATAATAACAGCACACAAACAATGATGTTATGATAGAAGCAGAAATACGGAATAAGCATAAAAAATGGAGATATAGAGTGACCTACTGTCAAAATAAATACGATAAAGAAAAGAAACTGTCTGCCAATACTTCTCATGCGTACGTAGTGATAGTTACTACGTACGCAATACAATCATTGCGTACGCACCCGTTGGCAATTTATGTCATCTCTCAAAACTCCACATATATATCATGAGAAGGTATACACATGAATTTCCACAGACTATCATACAACAAACCTACATACTAGCAAATTACCACATAATAAAACCCTAGTTTCTCCCTATGGAGAATCTACTACATGATGCATCCCAAAATAAATAAAATACAGAAATAAATACAAATATGAAAACTAAACCTAAATCATGCTAATTATGCTTTAGACAGAAATAAAATAAAATAAAAATAATAAAAAGAAGAACTAAAATAAAAAGCTAAGTAAAACTAAATTTACCAACTTTATGCTTGTTCGTGGCCCCTCAGGTCTTTGGATTGAATCAAACCAACACAAATCCTCCTCTTCTTCAAAGTGTTCTCACAGCAAAGAGATCAAAACTCACTCAACTTTTAAAAGAAATAGAAAAACAAAAGAGAATTAGAGAAAGGAGAAGTGATTTTCGTCACTTTGCAACAATAGAAACTTCAATCGAGTTTTTGGGTATGAAAACGTTGGAATTGGACAAACCTCATGAAATACAAAGTTGTAGAGAATTGAATTATCTTTCTAAGAAGACAAATTTCATCAAATTCCAACTTCGGGTGAAAACATTATAATTAAAATACGATTGCTGGTTTTCTGAAAAACTGCTGCTAAATTATGACGAATTTCACTCCTTAAAAACCCTATTCTCCTCCCCCTTTTTCAAAGACATTAAAAGAGTATAAATGGCTGAAAACTAGGGTTTCCCTTTCCTTCCTAAACTAGGTTTCCTTGGAGAATAATTAAAGAATATTACTAATAAACAGAAGAGTCTTCTAATCTGAATAGGAAAGGAAAGTTGCATTTTCTAAAAATTAGGAGAGTGACCGCTAACACGCATGCACATGTATCGTATGTGCGAACACACACCTATCACATACGTACACATGTTAGTGGCACAATAAAAATGATCAATTTAATAAAATAATTTTTTTTTCATTTTAATCAAAAATCTCATGTTGTGATTCACACTAATTCTTCAAGGATAATCCGTAAATAACCACACTAAACTCATCGTCGGGACCATAGGACTTAAGATGACAACCGGTACAAAATGGGGTGTCTACACTCGCCTTGCGAGGCACCTCATCACTGTTTTTAGGTTTGAATTCTAGATAAAGTTCTTGCTTGTCCAAATGGACACCTTTGGGTTTAAATTCCAGTTAGAATTTTTACTTGCCTTGCAAGGCACCTTGTCATTATTTTTGGGGTTTGAACTCTACATAGGGTTCCTACCTATCTAGATGGACGCCTTTGGGTTTGAATTTTAGATAAATTCTTACTCACCCTTGGGAGCATCTTATCACAGTTTCTATAAATGATCCCTGGGGACAAGGATCGCACCTTTATCACCAAAGGGACAAGGAAAAAGTTTTGATGATGTTTTTCACGTTCATTCCCCAAGAAAGGAATAAAGTTTTCATGTTTGTCTTTTCAATTAGTAGCTTCAATAAATTATTTACTGAATGCCCATATTATTTTGCATGAACTACACTAGGTTTGATCTCTAAGGAGTACATAGGTAGTCAGCTGAGTTTGGCATGACCTTATTACATGTGTGTGTGTAGATTTTAAGACGTTAACTGGTAAAATGGTTTTTTTTTTTTTGGGTTTTGATTTTTGTTTGTGATGAGAACTCAATCAAAAAAGGAGCAATTGTAGACATCCCATTTTGTACCGATTGATATCTTGAGTCTAGGGGTCCCGATGATGAGGTCAGTGTTATTTTATTGCTTTAGTTAATCGATATTCGACAAGAGAAATAAATATGGTGAATTTCAGAGCAAAAACCACCACAAAATGCTAAAATTTGCTGACCATATGTATGTGCGCTTTGACCATGCGTATGTATGGTCGGACCATAAGGAGACCATGCGTACGCATGGTTGACCTATGCGTAAGCATAATTTGAATATATGTACGCATGCTATCCAAATTCGTTTTTTACTCGAAAATCAAGTTTGTTTATTCCTATTTTGAGCTCTAGAAACTTAATGGCTAGAAAACCCAAAAAGAGAGAAACACTAGTGAGGATGACCTTAGAGGGGGACAACCCACCTTGTGCTTCGAAGAAGAACTGGGGGTTTTGCCGTGCTTGTTGACCTTAGAGAAGGAAATCGACGACAAGCATTTTGCAATAGACCTCAAGGATCAATGAACCAACCACGACATTGCATGTAGTGAAAATTTTCTCTAAATCCATATTTTACTACTTATATGATTGAGATAACATGATTTTAGTTGTTGAAATGCATGATTTAGGATAATATAGGTTGTTTCCTTTTCATATGTTTGATTATATGAAATATTATGATATAATGAGCATGTTGATAATATCATGATTTTGTTTAATAGATGGTGTTGGTGATTAGAAAGATTGAATTAACCCATTATTTTGCAAGGAAGATTAACCTATCATTTTGCATGGAATTGGTGCGTTTGCTTATTTTATTTATGTGTACACATAGTGATACATTCGTACGCATATTAATTTATGCATACGCATGAGTGGCTTCCTGGCAGTATTTGATCCCTTTGGCAATACCTTATTAACTCCACTTTATTTAATTGTTAAATTTGGTTTATTATTTTAATTCGTCATTTGTGTTTGCATTTAAATTTTTGTATGACTTGGGGTGATCCTAATTAAATTAAGTTATTAAATATAGTTAATAAATACAAAGTGGGGGCCGGTCTAGTGATCAGGCAATATCGGGTGCCTAACACCTTCCCAATGGCATACCCTAGCTTCAAACCTTCTTTAATTATGACGAGTTAGACCCTTGCAAGGAGTCAAGTTTGGTTCTCAGATTTTCTGGGTGGTGACTCCTCACAGCGCTAACCTTCCTGGTTAGTGGCATACTCCCAAGTAGTAGGGTTTTGGGTGTGACGCTCACACTAGCCTTTGGGCATGATCCTCTCTACACTCTCTCCACTATTTTCCTATAACTTCACTTCTAGGATTCTTTGGAGTCTATAAAGTTCCTATGGGTGTCTGGGAGGCTTTGTGAGGCTCCCATGAGTCAATAGCAACTCTAATTAAGTCGAGAAAGCGTCATAGATTGTACAAAGCCTTTTACGATTTTTTGCAGTATATAGAGCTCCTATTAGTGTCTAGGAAGCTTTGTAGGGCTCCCACGAGTCAATGGCGTGCCTAATTGAGTCTAAAGAGTGTCGTGGAGTCTAGATTGCCTTATAGGATTTTTTTGGTGCGTATATAACTCCAACGAGTGTCTAGGAAGCATTGTTAAGTTCCCACAAGTCTATGGTGACTCTTATTTAGTCTAGAAAATGTTGTGGACTTTTGAATGCCTTGTATGATATTTTGGAGCGTATAGTACTCCTACAGGTGTTTAGGAAGTGTTGTGAAGCTCCCACGAGTTAATGGCGACTCTAGTTGGATCTAAGAAGCGTCATGGAGTCTAGGATGCCTCCTAAGATTTTTTGGAGTGTATAGAGTTCCTAACGGTGAATATAAAGCGTTGTGAGGCTTCCTACGAGTGTATTGTGAGTCTAATTGAGTCTAGAGAGCGTCGTGCAGTCCATGTAACCTTATATGACTTTTAGGAGCATATAGAACTCCAACAGGTGTCTAGGAAGCGTTGTTAGGCTCCCATTAGTCTATAGCGACTCTTATTTAGTGTAAAGAGCATCGTGAACTCTAGAATACCTTCTAAGATATTTTGTAGTGTATAGAGCTTCTACGGGTGTCTATAAAGCATTGTGACGCTCCCACGAGTCTATGGCGACTTTAATTGAGTTTAGAGAGTGCAGTGGACTCTAGAAAGCCTCCGTGGATTTTCAGAGCATATAGAACTCCTATAGGCATCTAGGAAGCATTGTTAAGCTCCTATAAGTCTATAGCGACTCTGATTTAGTCTAGAGAACATCGCAGAATCTAGAAAGCATCGTAGGATTTTGGGAGTGTATAAAAGCTCCTACGGGTGTCTAGGAAGCATTGTGAGGCTCCCATGAGTCTATGGTGACTCTAATTAGGTCTAGCGAGCATCGTGGACTCTAGAAAGCTTCTGTGGTTTTTTAGAGCGTATAGAACTCCTATGAGCATCCAGGAAGTGTTGTTAAGTTCCCATGAGTCTATAGCGACTTTGATTTAGTCCGGAGAGCGTCGCAGACTATAGTCTTAGTTATATGCCCTACAGCCAATCATAAAAATGATGCTTTAGGGATAAAGAACAATCATAAGATTTCATTTATTGTATGTCACATTTATTATTATTTAATAAAAGGGCTTGTTCTATCATGTTTATTTCATTCTTTATATTTGCATGATATATCCATGGAGTTAGAGTTGAGAATATGAAATTACAATGAGTTGTGATTTTGAGACTGTATATATATCTCTATACTAAACTCCTAAATCATTCCTAGTTGAAGGTTCATTTTGATGGACAATAATGAACCATAGGATTAGCATATGTTAGGTTGGCTCTATAGGAGGATAACTAGTCTCAAACTATTTATGTGTAGACACTATAACCAATATGTAGGTGCCTATTACATGAATAGGTACACTGAATGTGACCATAGAATATGAGATAAATTGAATGGAGTTTTAACTGTCTACCAATCAGTTTCTCATAGTTGTAGTGGTATAAGCAATCTTTAGACCTGAGACACTATAATTGTCTTGTGCATATAGCCTTAAAAGTTTTATAACACTAAGTGTGGATTCCTATGGGGTCTACAAAGGTGTTCATTGGCTCTATTGATATGTGCATGAAGGCATGTGAATGATCAATAAGGAATCCACACTCTCAATTAAAAGGGAGAGAATGTTTTACATAGCATTTATAATATAACTCATAAAATCCATGGCCATAGTAGGATGACTATGAAAAGGAGTTTTCATAGCGCATCAATGAGTTGATATATATGAGTGGGTATAAAGTATTAAACTAGGGACTTGACAAATTTCTATGTCCTATTAGTTTAATTAGAAACATTGTATAGATGGAAGGATGTAACTATAATTTTAAGATGTAACTAAAGGGTTCTTTGTTCGATATTTATTCACCTCATTGAGAACCACACTGTGAACCACGGGTTTTGATCGGACCCTTTTTTAAAAAGAATCAGAGATTTAAATAAATAAAAATATGTTTTTAAAGGTTCACAAAAACAAACAAATAAGGAGTCGCCACCTTATTTTTAAGGAAAAAAGGAAAACCATGAAAAGTGTTTTAAAGGAAACCCTTGAAAACAAAACACATGACTCTAATCAAGGAAAAGCAGGTCTTAACAAAACAAGAGAGGATTTGGAGAATAAGTTACGATGTGGGAATGTTCTAGGAAACATGCTATAGGCACCCACATCGCCCCAAAATGGGTTTTTGAATTTATATGGGTTATTTCAATGACTTCCTAATTAGTCATCATGGATATGTAAAGAATTATCCATACGAATTCATTCATCCATAAACATCTATAAAGCATTCATAAACATTTATAAAGTATCATGAACATCCATGAAAAAATAGGAGAGATATGGAAAGCAGAAGAGGGAGAGAAAGAATAAAAGAAAAGAAGGAAAAAGAAAACCTATGATACTTTGTATCCCAGGGCGGATTTAAACATCAAATGAGTGCCTACGTACCCTACATACAAAGATGCAAGGATTACAGTCCACGTAGTTCGATTGAGAAAGGGTTATTCCCTTTACGATGAACTATAAACCCTAAGTTTCCATTAAAAGAAAAGAAGAATTTTAAGAAAAGAAGAACTTCCAAAAAATGAATTTAAGAAAAGAAAAATTTGAGAAGAGATAGAACTCTTATTCAATAAAAAGTTTAGTAAAAGTAGAAAACTTAAGAATCATAGTTCAAAGCAAAAAGAATAACCCAAGCGGGAAGAAGAGAACAATTCATAACATATCTCATCACAAATCAACTTACCTGTAAGCACCACGCCCTAAAAAAGGAAATTTTCATTTAGCCACCGCGATGGTTCGAGAATACGCAATTAGCCTCGAAAGACTAATCGTGGAGAGGAGTCGCCACGCAGTTACTATCTGGGAACAATAAACCCTAGCAGGGTCCAGCTCGTCATAATCAGCAATTCGGGTTTAGAGTTAGGGTACATCATCGGGAAGGTGTTAGGCACCCGACAATGCCCGGTCAAAACCGGTCCCCACACATAACTATTGGCCATAATTAATTTGATATTCAATTAAAATTAACCCTAAAACATGCAACAATTTATATCATACGAAAGTGAATGAGACATGCAGAATATAACCCAGGAGTCATGAAATAAGACCGAACAAAATCCAAACTAGAAGACAAGCTTACTGCCTGCAATTAACGTGGTGCGTACGCATCTATGCCAATTGCGTACGCACCTTTGTCCATGTACCTGTACTTCTGTTAGTCTCACTGTAGTAACTCACATGCATCTCAGACAATAATAATTAAGAAAACTTTAAAGCACAGAAGGCTATTTGCCTTAACAAGGGTACATACGCATCTTAGAGTCGTGCGTACACAACCAGTAGGCATTTACCCAGATTTCAGAAAACAGAAAGAAACAACCTAAGCCAGCCCCAGGTTTATATTATGAACACTGCAAACATATAAAGTTACTACGAAATCATGGGATATAATATTTGCCTAACATATCCGAATTAACATCATTAATTGACATTAACTATGATAAACAGGCAATAGGTTCTGTTCAGATTTAGCCTACCCCTCTATCACATCATATCGAATCAATAACCCAACAATATAATCATTTATACATGCTTCACATTATCATATTAATTCCTAATCATGCAGAATTCATAGAGAATATTTCTAGTATCCCACACATGCGATTATACTCCTTATATGCATAACCCTATTCTACAAATCCGAATAAACGATTAAAATAGGAATTACCCTCAGGTTTATTCGCGTTCTATCTTGATTTATCCTCCTTTGCAGCCCTTTGGAATCACAGCTCTCCTTCAAGCAATTCCTTCTCTCTCCTCGTATGCAAAAGTAGTCTCTCCCTCTTATTTTTCCTTAATTTTTCTCCCCCCTTCATAGAATTATAATGGTACATTTATAGGGTTTGCTAGGGTTCCTAGGAGTCCTTCCCCAAATTGCTCTCCTTTTCCCATCCCAAATGGACTCTAACTCTCAGGTTGGATAGTCCTCATAGACAGGGAAACACAGTTTTAGAAAAATGAGTCAGAGTGTGTACGCAACCCAAGTAGTGGCGTATGTAAGGTGCATACTCATCCAGCAGAGATGCGTACGCACGGGATCTTTGTGATTTTGTTGAAGTCGTGCTGTGATTCCACAGGTTTGCGTGGGATTATTTCACGTACTTCCAGGTCGAATAATAAATATCATCATCGGGATAAAAGAGATTTAGAATTATTAGTGGTACAAAATGGGGTGTCTACAGTTGCCCCTCTTTTCGATGTTACTCACTCGTCAAGTTACATCGGAAGACTTTATAGATCGAACCACTTTGACCAACTAATGATTCAAAATCATGGTTCAAAACAGCAATTCGGGTCGAAATCAAGGATCACCTAACTTACCTACGTACTCTTCATGGAGATCAGACCCATCGTAGTTCAAAAAGTAACAAAATGAAGCTTCATTCGAGCAACGATGAAGTAAAAACAGAGACAATCATCCCAAACCAAAAAATATGACCTTGACGAAGGCTGTGGATATAATATCGAGCCCTTTGTAAAGGATGGACCTTAAAGTGAACTGAGAGTGGGTCCTATGGCAAGGACGGACCCTGAAGAAGGCCAACGAATGATGTAAATGTTAGTTATATGCCCTATAACCAATCATAGAGATGATGCTTTAGGGATAAAAAACAGTCATAGGATTTCATTTATTGTATGTCACATTTATTATTAATTAATAAAGGGTTTTATTCTATATTGTTTATTCTATTCTTTATATTTGCATGATATGTCCATGGAGTTAAAGTTGAGAATATCAAATCAGAAAGAGTTGTGATTATGAGACTGTATATATATCTCTGTAATTAACTCCTAAATCATTCCTAGTTAAAGGTTCACTATGATGGACAATAATGAACTATAGGACTAGCACATGTTAGGTTTGCTCTATAGGAGGATAGCTAGTCTCAAGCTATTTGTGTAGAAGACACTAAAACAAACATGTGGGTGCCTGTTTAATATAAACAGGTACACTAAATGTGACCAAAGTATTTTGAGATAAACTGAATGGAGTTTTACTTGCCTGTCAATCAGTTTCTCATAGTTGCAGTGGTACAAGTAATCCTTAAACCTGAGACACCATAGTTGTCTTATGCATGGAGCCTTAGGAGTTTGATAGCACTGACTGTATATTCCAATGGGGTCTACAAAGGTGTTCATTAGCCCTATTGCTTCATGTATGAAGGCATATGAGTGATCAATAAGGAATCTATCACTTCTAGTAAAAGGGAGAGAATGTCTCATATAGCATTTACTAATATAACTCATGAAAATCCATGGCCACGGTAGGATGACTATGGAAGGAGGTTTCATAGTGCATCAATGAGTTGGTATTTGTAAATGATTATAAAAGAATTGAATTAGGGAATTGACAGACTTCCATGTCCTATTAGTTTAATCAGAGACATTGTGTATAATAGAAGGATGTAATTGTAACCTTAACTGTAACTAAAGGGTTCTTTGTATGATTTATTTCACCTCATTTAGGACCACAGCATGAGCCATGCTAGGTGTTACTCATGGTTAGTAGAAGCCCTAATTGATATAAGTGAGTTATAATTAATTAGGGAATTGGAAGGTGTTCCAATTAGACCCTTAATGGAAAGTGTTGCATTGGGCACTCTTTGTGCCATTTCCTACTACTAAATGTTGTGAACCCAATGGGTCACACACCAATAAGTGAAGGGGAACTTTAAGTTGTGAGAAAAAGGGCATAAGTGCATTGAGAAAAGTTCAAAAGGGCCATACTTGCATTTGATGTAAAAGGAGGAATTAAAGTGCAATTTGAGAAAGTTGCAAATCCCACTTAGAGTGGGATTCCCCTAGGACTGGCCCTTGTTGTGTGTCTATATAAAGTACACTAGCAAGTGCTTTGACACACAATTATTCACTCCACTCTCTCTCTCTCTAGCCCAAGTTTAAGTAGGCTTCTCTCTCTTTCTTCTTCTTCTTCTCTATTCTAGCAAACCCTAAGGAGAATTAGAAGACAACTTGAAGAATTTTGCTTGGTGTGGATATCGTGGAGGCAGGACATTTGTGCTGCTCGTTTTTTGTTCGTTTGAAGATCAATCAATCGTCTTAAAGACATACTGTAAGTTCTAAACCCTTTCTTTGTAATTAGGGTTTTATCATTTTGTATTATATCACAATCAGATTCATGGGTTCAAGGAATTGAATGAAAATTTTTGTTATTTACTTTCTTCCGCATTCTTGTTTTCTTTGATTCAATTCCTTACAGTAAACAAGCCTTAATGAAGGCGGACCTTGAAGAAGGCCTCTGTGAACGGGCCTTAATGAATGCGAACCTTGAAGAAGGCCTCTGTGAACGGGCCTTAACAAAGGTGGACCTTGAAGAAGGCCTCGGACTGATGTGAATGGGCTTTAACAAAGGTGGACCTTGAAGAAGGCTTCTATGAACGGGCCTTAACGAAAGCGGACCTAATCACAAGATTCAATCCTTAACGAAGGTTGACCATGAATCAGAGACTTAATGACGATCAAGGGTAGGAGCTTACTTACTTGTATCCTCAAGAGATCTTGCATACGCCTTGGTTCTTCATGCATATGCACCTTGTGTCTGTAGCCATACCATATACGTACGCATTCTACCGCGGCTTTAGGTAGTAAATGCAACGGTGTCGTTTTCACTTGGAAAGGAAACCCAAGGGCCATGACCCTTCGTCTCCAGCATAGTGCAACTCCTCTTATAGCTATTACACCCGAAAACCACTCCCTTCCTGATTCAAAACCTCCTATCAAACCTTAACTCCTTTCTCTTATTCTCTTTGGCGTCACTTAAACTACCTCTATATTCTTTCTTCCTCATTATCTCCCTTCCATCATCGTCAACCCTGAAGCTCTATCATCGGCTTCAATGGCACCTAAACACGTTCGAGGAGATGACGAAAGTTTTTTCATCAATTGATAGGACCCGCAAATCCCTCCCAATGCCATCCCCAATATCCTATAGCGTTCGATGGAGCACCGATCACACATAGCCCCTCTGCAACGGGTACATACTCGAACTTTGAGTTTCTGTGCTGCTATTTTTCTTCTCTTCTCCTCCTTTTTATTTTTCAAAAAGGTTTGGTTTTTGCCAATGCATGTTCTGGAAAACCCCGGAAAGTAACTTCCCCTCCCCTGTGAAATCTGGATATAACACGGTGAAAGAAACTTTGAAACTGTCTATAAAAAATTGGATTCAGCGTTGCGTACGTACCCATGGTCAATGCGTACACAACACTGAATTTAATTTGACCACTTGGACTCAGAATTTCTAAAGGCTCTTCATAAAACACATTCCTTTTCCCCTATGAAACCTAGGCTCTGCCTTGTGTACGCACTATAGTACGATGCGTACACAAGTCTGTGATGCGTCTCCAATGTTGTCTGCTGCGTACGTATAATCTCTGTATACTGCATATTTATATGATTTTCAATCCGTGCAAATCCCGAAGAAGAAGTTTGGAAGGGGCAGCATGGATAGCCTCTCGAAATGGTGGGGCAGACTGACTGAGGGGACCTGGCAGCTGGTCATTAATGCAGGATTCGGGAAGCTTGCTACTGATACGATTACTCGATGACCGAGCCCGACCCTGATCTTTTGTCTAGCCGAGCGGTGGTGGGATACCACCCACACCTTTCACATTGTTGGGCGCGAGTTCACGATGATGCCCTACGATTTCTATCGTCTAACCGACCTTCATATGCGAGGGAAGAGGTTTACTTTTGAGTTAGTTGAGGCGAACCATAAGGCTTTGACCATACGATTATTAGGGGTTCCCTACACCTCAGCTACGATGAAATACCCTGCATTGAGAGCCGCTTTCCTGGGGTAAGGCCAGAATATTGATGAGGAGCAAGCCCAAATGGCTAAGGCTTTTATTCTATACCTCCTAGGTGCCTTCTTGGTCGCTAATTCTGCACAGACAGTGGAGCCTAGATGGCTGTTGGCCCTTGAGGACTTGGGGGCTACTAGGGAGTTTGGATGGGGGAGCACGGTCTTGTCTCATTTGTACGCTACCATAGACTCTCTGAGCCGCCTCGTCTCTGATCCTATTGGTTACTGGCATTTGTAGGAGGTAAACTGCTTCTTCTTTTTTTTTTTTTTTTGTTCATTTCTTTCCTTGTTTTATCTGCTCATTATAATCCCTGACTGCTTATTATAATCCTTTAAACTATACAGCTGTAGGCCCGTGAGTACCTCACTCTAGATCCCCTGATTGAGGGGGACGGAGGCTTCCCATACCGTAGTCAGGGAGTTCTTGGACCGGTTGGACAGGGTATGCATTCCTTCTTTTCCCTATCTTTTCTTTTGTATATTATTTTTCTTTCAACTGTACCGATCCTTTTCTTTTGCAGGTGAATGCCCGGCCATGGGTGGGGGCTCTGGAATTAGGTCCTTAGGAGTGGGAGGACTATGCGTTCAAGATGTTAGAGATATCTTGCCAGTTGTCCTACCCGCAGGCCCATGCTTTCCTATTTTGCCAAGAGAGTTGTGCCTCAGCTCACTGCCGACCCCGAACTGCATTTTCGGGTGCCTTATGATCCACCAGCCTTCTCGTTGACACCTTATTCGATGAGCGTGGTCGATTTGGAGGAGTGGTGGGACTGTATCCACTATCTTACTCGACTACTCGGTTATACTAAGGTTTATCCTACCTTTGCCCGAGAGAACCTTATGCCTGGCTTCATAGGTCACCAGGTATATGAGTCATTTCTGTACTTTCTATTATCTGCAATCCATTGTTTATGTCTCATTTGTTCTCCTTGTCAAGCCCTGCTGCTAGCATACCGGGTGATGGGTTCCCACCGATATTCCCGTCCTGGTCTGTTCCCTTGTTTTGCCGCGATGGTAGAATCTGAGATGTGCGCATCCCGAGAGACTTTCAAGGTATCCTTGCCCTATTGCTCCGGGAATGCGTCAGGTATAATTTCTTGTTTCCTGTAGAAACATAGTTATGATATGATGAATGCATGTCCTAATTTTTCCTTATTTGGGTGATAATTGACGATCCCTGAGACTGAGTTCGTCTATCAGATGATAAGCGGACTCAAGCAGATGTGCATCGACCAGTCACAGACCATTTTGCACCTATGTGGGGGTCCTGGACGGGGTGGTGGCGGTAACGGTGACAATGACGATGATGATGATAATAGAGGTGACGAGGAGCAAAGCATGGCACAGCCTCCTCGAAGCCGTGGCGGTGCCAGCTCATCGGGCACCTGCTCTCGGGGATATTAGTTTGTTTGAACTGTGAACGACCATTTGGACATGTTTTATATTTTAGACACATATTTCTTTTGGATATTTTTGGGGATATGTACTTAAACATTTTTACTTTCAGTACTTTGCTTTTTGATTTCATTCATTTGCTTCCTTCATATCTTGGATTGCTTGCTCTTATTTCATCCATATTAATTTCCTTTGGATTAGTATCTTTATTATCCATGAAAGTAACTCGAGAGTGAAACAACCAATATAGGTGAGGAACTGGGAACACAAAAACCTATTTTTCATAGACTCAGTCAGGCCATAGAACGTGGTGCGTACGCATCCATACTCTATGCGTATGCAATGTTGCGTACATTGCTACATATGATGCGTACGAACCATATACTGAATCCTGTTTTCTCTAGGATTAGGAGTCCTGATTTTTTCTCTATAAAAGGTGAATGTCCCTCTCCATTCTACTCTGAAAACCAGAAGATGATGGGAGACTCTGAAGCATGAAAGACCATCCTGTAGTGGTTCTGCAGCTTAGACCGTCAAGCCAAGGATGAATTCAACATGAAGTTCAATCTTCCCTCCCTATTTGATTACTGTATAGTGAGTGTCAACTTTCCCTTCTTCCACGTGGTGATAGAATTTTGGGACCCCTTTCGCCATGTCTTTCGCTTTAACAACACAGAGTTATGCCCTACCATAGAAGAATTTGGCGCCATCTTGGGTCGCGGCCAATTTTCCCATATTCTGCTCCTGACTGTCGACCTTATCAAAGCTGACGAGCTTTCAACTGCCTTTGGGGTTTCTCTGCAGGGTTGCTTATGCATGGTAATTCAAATTATCAGGTTGACCTTTTGTCTGTGGTGACCTATTTTCAGAGCCAGCCTATTCTAACGATTGGTTGCCTCCAAGACTATTATTTGGGCGCGTTATGCTTCTGTGTGATATCCGGGGTCCTCCTTAACAATCCTGGTAAGGTGCCTGTATCTCTAGTGCGCGTCTTGCCTGAGCTTAGAGAGAAGAACCCATGCATGATGATTCTGGTAGATACTTTGAATGGCCTGGACAAGGTGGCTCATAGTGAGAGTTCAACAATCAACGGCAGTCCTTTGCTTCTGTAGGTTCTGTAATTCTGCCTATGTTGCATACGCATCTGTATATTATGCGTACGCACGATGCATCCGTAGTGGATTCCAATGCGTACGCACCATGATAGTCATTCTGACCCTTCTTTGTCTTCTGCAGATTTGGCTCCTCGAACGGTTACAACTGATCCCTAAGCCCGTGGAGTGCCCGTGGTTTTACCAACCTCAACATTATCAACGTCTTTTGCTTCCAGAGCCTTCCCCTAAAGATGAAGTTGTTCACGACATGCTGACCCATATGCCTTATTATAGCATTCGCTGGTATTGTCCGTGGTGGAAAATTCATGACATAACTTTGAGGCTAGTGTTGCCCCAGTGTGTGATCCTGGCCAACTTGTCAGAGGTATCTTTCTGTCCTACTCTTCATATTCAAAGACAATTTGGATTGCCTCAGAACCTGATCGATAAAGATCATCTTGGCTACACATGCCCCTTATGGTTCCGAATCATTGAGTGCATTCAAGAACTATGGTCATCACGGATTCAGATTCATCAGGTTGCTGCTCCCAAAGTTATTAGTCCCTCTGCTTTGTATTATGCGTGGCTTGCTCAAGATCTCAAGTCGTCAGACTCAACAGAGAATCAGCACAACGAGTGGAGCAAAAGAAATAGTGCTCAAGAAGATGAAGAAATGATTTGCAATGTTATTGCTTCCCTCACAGTTTATATTACATTATGTCTTAATTCCCCTTTTTTAGACTTGTTAATCGAATAAATGACCATCAAAGTATTAGTTGAAATTATCAATAAAGTGAAATTATTTCTATTTAACTTTAGCATTAATTGGATCCCCTGTCCATACAGAATTAGTCCACTTAAATATAATACTTTCGCAATCAGTCCATATTAACTGGGTTTGTGAACTCATTCCCCTCCTCATCCATGATTTTAACGGCTCCACCTAGCAGTATGGTCTTGATAATGTATTGGCCTACCCAGTTTGGTTTGAATTTATCCTTAGGATCTGAGACATGGGCTAATACTTCTTTCAGCACTAGGTCTCCTTCCTTCAAATTCCTCAGCTTCACCTTTTTGTTAAATGCCTTGGCCACTCGTCGTTGATAGCCTTGCACATGGTATAGGGCCTTAAGCCTCTTTTCATCCAAGAAGGCTAACTGCTCGTATCGTGCCCTTGACCAATTAGCCTCTGGGATTCGATTTTCCATCATGACTCTCAGTGACTCCACTTCCAATTCTACTGGTGATACGGCCTCCATGCAATATACCAAGGAATAAGGAGTTGCCCCGGTTGACGTTCTAATGGATGTTCGATAACCCCATAACGTATATGTTAGCCTGTCTGCCCAGTCTGTATACGTCTTGGCTGACTTAACTAAGATACGCTTGACATTCTTATTGGCTGCTTCTACTGCCCCATTGGTCTGTGGCCTGTAAGGCGAGGATTTATTATGCTTGATAAGGTATTTCTGGAACACCTCCTGGACTTCTCTTTGGAAATGCAATCTATTATCTGAAATGACTTCATGAGGTACCCCATACCTACAGATAATGTTTTTCTCGATGAACTTTGCCATGTGCTTAGCTTTTATCTCTTCATAGGCTATTGCTTCTACCTATTAGTGAAATAATCGATGGCCACCAATATGTACTCGTGCCCTCCTACTGCTTTTGGTGTGATCTTCCCAATGATGTCAATTCCCTAGACTAATAATGGCCATGGCGACGTCAACTGATGTAACTGAACTGGAGGCATAAACTACATATTGGAATAAACTTGGCACTGGTGATATTTTTTCACGTACTGTATGCAATCTGATTCCATAGTTGACCACTAATAACCCATTCTGATCAGATTTTTTGATAACATCATTCTGCTCATGTGTGGCCCGCATACCCCTTTGTGTACCTCAGTAATCAGTATGCGGGCTGCTCTTTCGTTAACACATAGTAAATGCGTGCCGTTGTGTGACCTTTTAAACAATTTCTCCCCACATGTGATATACTGTATAGCCAGTAGCCTCAATGCTCTACGACCCTTCTTATCGGCTCCTTTCGGATATTTTCCCTGCTCTCGAAAGTTCTGAATATCAAAATACCACGGCTTACCGTCATTAGGCTCTCCATCTATAGTCATGATCGCGGTTTCATAGGCTGGTTGATATCTTTGTTGTATGGTAAAGGGTTGCAAGTGGATCCCCGTAGGGATATTAATCAGTGAGGCTAGGGTGGCTAAAGCATTGGCGAATTGATTTTGGGCTCTTAGCAAAGGGGTAAAGGTTATTTTTTGGAATTTCTGGGCCAGGCTTTTAAGGTAGCTTTGGTAAGGTTTTAGGTGTTCTCCTTGGTTTTCCATATGTTCTGAACTTGTGCGATGACCAACGCTGAGTCTCCAAAGACTTCTGCTTCTTGAATTCCCAACGTTAGCAATGCTTCCAACCCTGCTATGGATGCCTCATATTCTACCGTGTTATTAGAGTTCCAGAAGTTCAGCCTGATTGATAATGGTACATGGGAATTATTAGGTGCAATAAGGATAACTCCGACTCCATCCCCATACTGATTTGAGGCTCCGTCAAAATACATCTTCTATACCTTTGCATATTCTACCAGGAAGAGATCTTTGTCTGGGAAATTATCTTTTAGAGGTTGCCCCGTGACTGGGTGTTTGGTACAGTACTCTGCCACTGCTCCTCCCTTTATTGTTTTTTGAGTTACATGGGTTAAGTCGAACCCTGCCAGCAGGAATAGCCATCGTCATAACCGCCCGTTCAACGTAGGTTTTTCAAATAGATACTTAAAGGGATCCATCCGAGAAAGAACCCATACTTCATAATGTACTAGGATGTGTTTCAACTTCTGGATAGCCCAAAACTAATGCAAAACATGACTTTTCCACCCTTGTATATCTTGTCTCATATCCGTGCAACTTTTTGCTTAGATAATAGATGGCGTGTTCACACCCTTGATCATCCCTTTGTGCCAGCATACTCCCCATGGCTTCCTCCAAGACCGATAGGAACAATAATAGAGGTTTCCCTAGGCGTGGTGAAACTAGGACCGGTGGATTAGCCAGGTATTCTTTTATGGCTTCAAAAGCTTGTTGACACTGGTCATTCCACATTTTTGGCTCTCCTTTTTTCAACAGCTTAAAGATAGGCTCACAGGTCGACATGAGTCTCGCTATGAACTTGCTAATGTACTGTAGTCTCCCCAAGAAACCCCTATTTCTTTCTCTGTTTTTGGTGGCTGCATCTCTAGTGTGGCCTTAATTTTTATAGGGTCAACTTCTATTCTTCTGTTTGTCACGATGTGTCATAGGAGCTTCCCCGATGTTACCCCAAATGTACATTTCTACGGATTCAACCTTAGCTTATATTCCTGGATTCTTCTGAAAAATTTCTTCAGGTTGCATAACTGACCTTCTCTGGTCTCCGACTTCACTATCATATCGTCTACGCAAACCTCCACTTCTCAGTGTATCATGTCATGTAGTAATGTCATGGCCATTCGTTGGTAGGTTGCCCCTGCATTCTTCAACCCAAACGGCATCATCGTGTAATAGTACGTCCCCCACCCAGTAGTGAAGGTTGTCTTAGTCATGTCTTCTGGTGCCATCTGAATCTGGTTGTATCCAGGAGAAGCCATCCATGAATGACATTAACGCACTCACTGCTATATTGTCAACCAAAACATCTATATAAGGAAGGGGGAAATCGTCCTTCGAGCACGCCTTGTTGAGGTCTCGGTAATCCACGCACACCCAGGCCCGTCCATCCTTTTTCGGCACTGGTACTATATTGGCGATCCAATCGACTTGATCCACTGCTTGTATGAATCCCACTCTTAACAACTTGGTGACTTCCTCTTTTACTTTCAGCTGCCATTCGGGTAACATTCTCCTAAGTCGCTGTTTTACAGGTTTGAATCCTTCTTTGATGGGAATGCGATGTTGCACAATTTCAGGGTCGATCTCAGGGCATGTCCTCGTACAACCATGCGAACACATCTTGAAACTCATGTAATAGTGCAATGAGATCGGATTGCTCAGTTATAGATAATGTGGAACCAATCTGTATGTTCTTAGGATTTTCCTCAATGCCTAAGTTAATTACTATAGTTTCACTTTTTAATGGTTCAATGTTCTTTTCATTATCCTCATTGATTACTTTGTTTAAATCAGGATCTTCAGACATTAATGCAATATATTCTTCGAGGGACACATCAACATAAGCAAAATCGGAATTTATTTCATCATTAAAAGGGTAGTTACATCAATGGTAGCTCCAGAGGCTTTATTAGACTTAACAGACTCAGATACTATTTTAGAAATGAAAGTTGGGACAGGTTCATCTTTCTTTAGAATGAGTTTTCCATTTGCCCCGATGTGCACAGCAATCCCTGCTTCTACTTCCCAGGTCCATGAGCTAGTACTCTCATTGGCACTTGTGATCAGCTTTGCCAGATCTGCAATGGCTTCTTCTTCAGTTATGGCTAATATGCCTAGGTTGTGTTCAGACAACAACAAGTCCCAGTTCTCGATTCCCAGATTGTCAGTCCAGTCCATTTCTAGCACTTCCTTTTTTGGTGGCTTATCTTCACCAGGTTCCAACTTCAGTTCTTCAGCGAAAAAGATTTCCAGACCATGCATTATCTTCCCACTCTTCCTAACCATCCATGGTTCTGGGAAACCATAAAAAAGGAAGTTCTCTCCTTTTTCAACAAAATTCCCATTGAGGGTATTCCTATTTTTTGGCGTCCCTTCTATTTTTTGTGCGCGGAAGTTTGGGAATTCAGTGATCCCTTTACCATCCTTTCCTATTCCCATGCCTAGTATATATCCCATCTTCTTCATAATGTAAGCCACCATATACCCAATCCCCTTCGCCAAAATCTGGGCATACCTTCTCTTTTTCTTCGTTCTTTCTATCCAGCATCTGAATTAGCTCGATTCCTCTCCACCCCAGACTTTCTTCACCTTCTTTAATACCCAACACCTAACCGGTGATCTC
The DNA here is from genome assembly GCA_039720395.1 of Liquidambar formosana. Lineage (NCBI taxonomy): Eukaryota > Viridiplantae > Streptophyta > Magnoliopsida > Saxifragales > Altingiaceae > Liquidambar > Liquidambar formosana. Next base: position 11,311,902 of record CM077831.1, on the reverse strand, counting down.
TCCATCTCCATTGATTACCAGCACTCCTCCTTCCCATGGCAGTTTTATCTTTTGATGCATGGTAGATGGGACAACTTGTAGAGGGTGAAGCCAAGTTCTTCCTAACAGTAAATTGTAGTTAGCAGGTATATCCATGATGCAAAATTTGACTATAGACTCAATGGGTCCCACCTTGCAATATGCTTTGAAAGTGCCCAATACGCCTCTAGAGTTGTTGTCATACCCTCTCATGGTCATTGCAGATGGTGTGAGTTCCTCTTTGAGAACTCCTAGGCGAGTAGCGGTGCGCAAAGGACATACATTCAGTGCTGACCCATTATCCACAAGGACCACCGGGATCCTCAACTCTTTGCACTCAACTGTTATGTACAATGGCTTGGCATGCTCTATCTCTTCGGTCGGGAGATCTTCTTTTGAGAAAGTTAGGACAGCCTTGTCTAAAGACCCAACCCCCATAATGGACAATACCTGATGAGGGGTAGTTTCCACGGATACCTCCTACCTAGCTAGTGCTTCTAAAAGTGTTTGCCTGTGTTTCTTGGACGTTACTAGCAACCCCCATAAGCTAATGTTGGCTTGTGTCTTCTTTAGCTGTTTTAAAACTTTGTCCTCCTCTTCCTCTCTCCCCAAATCTCCTATCCGGTGCCTTAGTTTTTCTATGTCCACTTCTCTGTTTACGTCCCTTCCAGGATGGTTGCTCTCCAAATGAGGTGGCTTAAAATGACTCCCTGTACGAGTGAGATGCATTGTGTCCTCACCTTTTACTTCTTCCCAGAACTTTTTTCCCTTTATCTCTCTTTTCTTGTCGCTATCATCCCATGGTGAGTATGCGGCTATGATTAGTGCAGATGGGTCTAAGTCCGCCTCTTCTCCCCCAATCATGTTTGCATATGGCAGCGCATTCTTACAAGTGGGAATAGGATTCTGGTGCATATTGGGCTTCTTTTCTCCTCCTGGCAGTGGCAGCTTACCTGACTTAATCATGTCTTGAGTTACATGTCTCAATCGGGTGCAGTCGTCAGTCTTATGCCCAATGCGTTGGTGAAAGTCACAAAACTTGTTCTGCCTCCAATTAGATGGAATGGGGTTAGGCAATGCTCTAAGCTCTAATGCTTATAAGTGCCATTTCCTTGATAAATTTGTGAATGCTTTCGACAAAGGAACTCCCAAGTTGTAGAACTCCTTAGGTTTCCTCTCAGTTTGCTAGACGGCGCCGATTGTAGCTTGCGTTGTCCCTCCGGTTCTATAAGCTCCACTCAAACTGCCACTATTTGCTCTATATATTCTTTTGGGCTTCCCTTCTATCTGGCCCTTGTGTAGTACATCCTCTATCCTCTTCCCGCATTGATATAACTACTGGAAGTCCATGATGGATGAGGTCAACATTTTATTAAAGTAGACAGGGGTTAAGTTCCTCAGCACCATGTTGACTTGGTCTATCTCAGCTGGCCTATTTACCATCTTTACAACCTTTGCCCTCCATCGCGCCAAGAAGTCCGAGAAGGTTTCATCTATCTTCTGCCTCGTCATTTCTAGGTCCCTCAAAGTCACATCGGGCATGATGTTATAGTTGTACTTATTAGTGAATTCTTGGGCCAAAGCTTCCCAAGATCCGGTAACCTTTTCCTCGAGCCCATAGTACCATTTAGAAGCATCCCCTGAAAGCGACAAAAGGAACGCGTACTGGACTTGTTCTGAAGTCAAACCTCTCATTCTGGCTATGCTTAGATATTGACGAAGGTGTTGCTTGGGGTCACCAATTCCGTCGAACTTTTTATAATCCGCTATTTTGAACTTAGGGGGCAATTGGGTCTTGGCCTCGGAGGTTATTCCCGCTATAAAGAACATGTAGTCGTCCATCCCTTGGGATTTACGCTATGCCATTTTCATTTGGTTAATCTAATCCTTCATCTCTTGGTTTTCTTTTTCTAGCTTATCCACCCTTGGATCTTTTCCTTTGCCCTTATCTTTGACATTCTTTCTGGCCACATAGTTTGTGTAGTCTTCATCGTCCCACACATTCTTATGGTCACTTATTTTAGTGGCACCACTTTTTTCTCCAATCTTCTCGCCTTTTGATTCCCCTTTAGTTCGTTTTAGTCCTTCATGTCCTTTGTTTTTTCTCCCCATTTCTAGAGTTGTTAGCTTCTGTACTAATCCTATCATTATATTTTTTATCTCGGCCCTTTCTTCTTTCATTTCGGCTCTTTCTCGCTGCAATTCAACCTTGTTGTTTTGCAACATAGCCATGAGGTCAGCAAGGGTTGTTTTTGCCATCTGTTCTGATCTTGTCTTCCTTAAACGGTTCGTTGTAGGCGAACGGGTCCAAACACAACCTGGCACACTAGTACTAGAACACGGTCTCCTAATTTTGTCTGAAATTACCAGGCGAAGTATTTAGGTACATATCCCTTTTTGTATCCAAGTAAAGCCTGTTCCATTTCAAGATTACCCAATTTCTTCTTATTACAACTTAGGCCTCGTCATGTCTATTAAATCTTCCAAGTGCCCAAGGTGTAATAAGTACTCACAAAGTCAATCATTTTTTGAATTCAAGCCCATTACAAATGTTCTCATCTCACTAGTACTTTGGATCCAAGCCCATTACTCTTTTTCTTTTTATACATGTGGGCCTAAGTCCAATAACAAGTGCACATCTCTCCTTAATTGGGCCCAACTTGAAATGGCTAATAAATAACATGGGACTCACCCCATACTCGCGATAAATATCTAATATGGATGCAAAATGACATACATTCAAACAGGGCTATGCAAAGGCCTCGGGGGGTAGTTAGTGTGGTCGATCTATTAGGGTTTCTTCTCCTTCAAGGGTTACCCAAGCTAGGGCGCTCGAAGAGCGGCCCGTTAACGTACTCACTAGCTTATCACAGGCTAGTGGCACAGGCTGGGTTGATGATGCCAACTTGAGTAGCCCATAGGCGCGTGTGGGGCCCGAGGTCTCTTGTCAGACTGTCATTGAGGGTAAATAAGGTCCTTATACGCGTGTGTGCAACTTGGTTTCATTTAATTAAAATTTCAAATTAATTAAAGCCAATAGTTACTATGGAGTCTAGCTCTCTATCCCCAGTGGAGTTGCCACTGTGAGTACCACGCCCTAAAAAAGGAAAATTTTCATTTAGCCATTGCGATGGTTCGAGAATACGCAATTAGTCTCGAAAAACTAACCATGGAGAGGAGTCGCTACCCAGTTACTATTTGGGAACAAGGAACCCTAGCAGGGTCCAGCTCGTCATAACCAAAGATTCAGGTTCGGAGCTAGGGTATATCATTGGGAAGGTGTTAGGCACCCGACAATACCCAGTTGAAACTAGCCCCCACACATAACTGTGAACCCCGGAAATTGGGCCCACAAGGGATTGAAAGAAAATGGATTTGAAAAAGAAAAAGGAAAGGAGTCGCCACCTTATTTTTTAAAGGAAACAAGGAAAACCCTAAAAATCAGGTTGTTTTAGGAAAACAATTTGAATGACTCCATAAAAAAAGGAAAAGGCAAAAACCAATCTTTTGAAAACCAAAGAAATCGGGGATTCGGAGGCTAAGTTATGACATGGGAAGGTTCTAGGCAAAGCCTATAGGCACCCATGTCACCCTTTCGGTCTCTCAGTTCATTTGGGCTAAATCAAGATCTTTCCATACAAAAATCAGCAAGTATATCATCACAAGAATTGCATGCATATCATATATTTCATTCATCCATCCATGCATAATAAGCACATAAAAACAGAAAAAGAAAAAGAAGAAAAGAAAACAAAAATAAACCTAGGATGCTTGGATCCTAGAACGGACTTGAGCCTCACGAAGAGCGCCTACGTACCATGCAACGAAATACATGGATCAAAGTCCACGTAGTTCGATTAGATTTAGGGTTAAGACCTAATATAAACCTATGGTTAAAACCCTAGGTTTCCTTATTTGATCAAAAGAGTTGAATATGATAGAAAGTTTGATTTTAGAAAGAACTCCACAAAATGGAAACTTTAATAAAAACCAGAATTTTGTTGGTTAAGGAAACCTCTAATTAAACCATAGGATCATATTAAAAATTAACCCTAAATAGGGAGAAGAGAATGAGTTAAGAAGAAAGGTGAATTGGGGCACCTTCACACCCACTTACCTGAGCGCAATTAGCTCCAAGCATTTAGCCATTTCAGACATAAGCAGCCCTATTTGCCATGGGACAAATACCACACCTATTTGCACCCTTACAAGTGCTCAAAACCATGCAAAAACACTAACATGCAAATCTGGACAGAATAGTATTATGACCTAAAATCATCCACTAAGCATGCCAATAGCAAAAACAGCGAACGATAATAAGTCCTAACGTATTCCTAGAACCATATCATGCATAAAAACCCTAAAACATACTAACATGCATGCAAAACTATCATGTTTACTCCATATGCAAAACATATACAGCAAACACGAAGAAAAACCAAATAAAAAAGTCTACTTTATCATGCTATATGAAAACAAACACAAAACAATGACTCTAAAACCCTAAACTCACAAATATGCTTAAAAACTCACAAGACATACTTTAATCATGCTAAAACCAAACTAAATAGAAATTAAATCATACATATTAACTAACTAAAGCAATATAACATGATGAAAATCCTAACTCTAACATGCAATGACACTAATCCTAGCACAAGGACAATAGGAGCACAAGAATCATAACTATGCATTAAAAACCTAAAGGACAGCCCTAAAGCATGCTAAACAGTAGATAAAAAATAGATATTCCATGTATATTAACTAGCTAGAGTGTTAATACATGATAAAAAAGTTACCTTTAACATGCAATAAGCCTAACCCATATGAAAACCTAGTTTAAGCTTGAATAGAGAAGGAGAATACCTTATTCTCTCTCAAACACTCAAGTATTAATGCATAAAGTGGCTCCCCTTGTGTTTGTAATTGTTCGTGGCTCCTCAGGTCTTTAGAGTGAATCAAACCAACACGAATCCTCCTCTTTGTCAAAGTGGTATCACAGCAAAGAGATCAAAACTCACTCAACTTTGAAAAGAAATAGAAAACAAAAAGAGAACAAGAGAAAAGAAAAGTGATTTTCGTCACTTTGCAGCAGCAGCAACTTCAATCGCGTTTTTGGGTATGAAAACGTTGGATTTGGACAAAGCTTGTGAAATACAAAGTTGTAGAGAATTGAATTATCTTTCTAACAAGACCAATTTCATCAAATTCTGACTTCGGATGAAAACGTTATGATTAAAATACGACTGCTGGTTTTCAGAAAATCTGCTGCTGAATTATGACGAATTTCACTCCCTCCAAACCCTCTTCTCCTCCCCCTTGTTTAAAGACATTAAGAGAGTATTTATAGCTGAAATCTGGAGTTTCCCTTTCCTTCCTGGACTAGGTTTCCTTGGAGAATAATCAAAAGGTATTTTATAATGATAAAAGACTTCTAATCTGAATAGGAAAAGGAAATTGTCTTTTATAAAAATTGGGAGACTGACCGCTAACACGCATGCACATGTATCGTATGTGCGTACACACACTCATCACATACGTACACGTGTTAGTGTCATGAATAAAAATGGCTAATTTAATAAAATAATTTTCTTTTCATTTTAACCAAAAATCTCATGCTGTGATTCGCACTAATTCTTCAAGGATAATCCGTAAATAACCACACTAAACTCATCATCAGGCCATATCAAAATTGAACTTCATGAAACACTTTTGAGGGTAAAATGATGACTAATGAAAGTCAATTTGAAAAGATTTGGTTGGTAATTGTGAGTCAATTAGAGCTAACCCAAGGAAGGGTCAATTAACCAACTTGAACTACATCGAGCCATTTTAATCCCGAGCCATTGACTTACCAAATTGAACCTAGAAATACCTCTTATGCATCCATATGAACTCCAATTGACAATTTGGAGATCATTCCAAGGTCAAATGAAAAGTTTGGGACTTAAAAGACGATTATGCCCCTTAAGTCACAAAAGCTCTTATTATCCCTCAAGATCAACTCCAATTTGAACCAAAATTCATATCCATTGTCCTTGTGACTCTAGAAAACTAATGCAAGTGACTAGACTCAAAAACAAAACAAAAACATGCATGAAATGATGAGCCCTAGTAAGGTGGTGCAAAAATGGGGTGTGACAATAACTATTGGCCATAATTAATTCGATATTCAATTAAAATTAACCCTAAAACATGCTATAATTTATATCATACGAAAGTGAATGAGACATGCAGAATATAACCCAGGAGTCATGAAATAAGACCGAACAGAATCCAAACTAGAAGACAAGCTTACTGCCTGCAATTAACGTGGTGCGTACGCATCTATGCCAGTTGCGTACGCACCTTTGTCCATGTACCTGCACTTCTGTTAGTCTCACTGCAGTAACTCACATGCATTTCAGACAATAATAATTAAGAAAACTTTAAAGCACAGAAGGCTATTTGCCTTAATAAGGGTGCGTACGCATCTTAGAGTTGTGCGTACACAACTAGTATGCATTTACCCAGATTTCAGAAAACAAAAAGAAACAACCTAAGCTAGCCCTAGGTTTATATCATGAACATTGCAAGCAGATAAAGTTACTACGAAATCATGGGATGGAATATTTGCCTAACATATCCAAATTAACATCATTAATCGATATTAACTATGATAAACAGGCAATAGGTTCTGTTCAGATTTAGCCTACCCCACTATCACATCATATATAATCAATAACCCAATAATATAATCATTTATACATGCTTCACATTATCAAATTAATTCCTAATCATGCAGAATTCATAGAGAATATTTCTAGTATCCCACACATGCGATTATACTCCTTATATGCATAACCGTATTCTATGAATCCGAATAAACGATTAAAATAGGAATTACCCTCAGGTTTATTCGCCTTCTGTCTCGATCAATCCTCCTTCACAGCCCTTTGGAATCACAGCTCTCCTTCAAGCAATTCTCTCTCTCTCCTCGTATGCAAAAGTGGTCTCTCCATCTTGTTTTTCCTTAATTTTTCTCCCCCCTTTATATAATTATAATGGTATATTTATAGGGTTTGCTAGGGTTCCTAGGAGTCCCTCCCCGAATTGCTCTCCTTTTCCCATCCCAAATGGACTCTAACTCTCGGGTTGGACAGCCCTCACAGACAGGGAAACATGGTTCCAGAAAAATGAGTCAGAGTGCGTATGCAACCCAAGTAGTGGCGTATGCAAAGTGTGTACTCATCCAGCAAAGATGCATATGCAAGGGATCTTTGTGATTTTGCTGAAGTTGTGCTGTGATTCTGTAGGTTTGCTTGAGATTATTTCACGTACTTCCAGGTTGAACAATAAATATCATCATCGAGATAAAAGAGATTTAGAATTATTAGTGGTACAAAATGGGGTGTCTACATTACCATATGCCAAACATCTCAAAACATTGAGAAATCATCAATTAATCACCCTATATATGCTATAACGCAATTATCATGCTCAAATCATCATTAGAAAGACTAAATCAAATCTGGACAAAATACTAAACATCCCTAAAACATGCTACTAATCATGCAAAGAACAAAAATCAAAAGAAAAGCAAAACCCTAATATACTCCTACATGCCCTAAACACCCTAACATGTATAAAACTATCAAAAACATGCCAAATATGAATTATCATGATGAAAATATCATATAACAATTCAAAACATAAAAATAAAATCTAATATGATGCATTAGATAAGTATTTTATGTAAGAATGTGAAATAATCATTCTTACGACGAGTTTTCTTAAGAGAAACTATCCTAGGATAATTTCACAGTAGAAATCACTCCGTATGAATGATTTCTTCACATATACTACAGTAAAATATATATCTAAGAATGCAAAGAAACTCATGGCGCACTTAAACACACTCCAGAAAGCACTTACGCACAACCTCACCTTTTAAAGACGATAATTATCCTCTAAAAGAATAATTATCCATACACCTATGAAGATGAAGCTTTCACAGCAAGTATCCTATACAAAAGATGCTTAAAATCATGCATATAATTGAACCATAAAGAGACAACGGCCAAAACATATCAATTGGTTTTCTAGGTAAACATAACCCTATCCTAGAGAGAGAAAACTACCCTACCGGCAAACAATTCACAATCCTACTTCACTAGGATGCTTTTAACATCATACGAATCATATACACTCTAAAATAGAGAGTATATATTATTCTTAATTCAATACTAAGCCATAATTATGCAGAGAATGGAGTAAAAGAAGAAAGAACCGTATAAGGATGCAAGGAAACTTACAACAAAGCAAAGGGTCTTCACTACGTTCTTCCTTCTTATTGGACTTGATTGTCATTCTTTCCTCTTTAAAATTTCAGTAGAATGCCCTCTCCAAGTGATATGGGTGTGTGCAAATTCATTCTCCCTAGCTCTCTTATGAATATGATGTGTCAAAAGTCAAAAGTGCCTTATACTGATAAATAAGCCTCTATTTATAGCTAGCCAACCATATGAACTAATGGTTGAGATTAATTCACCATAAAACTAATCTAAAGCTATTATTAAATCCCCTAGGTGTTGGACAACTTAAAATCACTTCCTAATAGGTTTAAAACACTTTTGGAAGGAAGAAATTCAGAGTAAAAGAGTCTAAATCCGTCAAAATTACAAAATAGGACATAAAAACACAGAGTCCTTGGGTGACTGGTTGGGCCAACCGGTCACCCGAGACCAAGCTCAGGTTTCCACAAAAATTGGGATTTCTTGCTTATTCTGGACTCCTATCTTCAAATGGTCATATTTTCTTCAAATTAACTCCAATTTAAGTGATTCAAAAGCCAAAATTTCAAGGATTCAATGTAGAATAAGTTTAGAATATTCTTGGACCAAAAATCCCTGACTATGGTCAAGTGGCTGGATTTTCATAAGGTTGTTAATCGAAAAATGGTCAATTAGCTATAGGGTAATATAGTGAATCAATCCAAAACCTATCAATTAATTAAATTGGCACTTCACTTAGGCTCATTTCATCATTTTAAGATTAATGGAATAATTTAGAACAAGTTTCGGAGTCAATTGGAAAATATCCAAAGTGAAAGACGAAATTGCCCTTAAAGTCACAAAAGCTCTAATTACCTATCCAAACCTATCTAGAATTGAACCAAATTTCACACACATGTCCTAAATGATCCTAGAAACTAAATGCAAGTGATGGGACTCAACAATGAGAAAAAAAATATGCATGCAATGATGAACCATTCTCATAAACTTAAAAGGGCAAAATGTCCTTTAAGGCTTAGGGACTTCTAAATGTTTCAAGAACTCATGAAATGAGTTCATGAACTCCTAGGGATGAAAATGAGGTGTCTACACACACCATGAGCCATTGCTAGATGCTACTCATGGTTAGTAGAAGTCCTAATTGACATAAATAAGTTATAGTCAATTAGGGAATTGGAAAGTGTTCCAATTAAACCCTTAATGGAAAGTGTTCCATTGTGCACAACTTGTACTATTACTACTACTCGATGATGTGAATCCAATGGGTCACACACTGATCATGCAAAGAGGGACTTTAAAGCTTTAAGAGAAAGGACAAGGTTGAATAAGAAAAGTTCTAGAGGGCCATACTTATATTGGATATAAAAAAGAGGGGTTAAATTGCAATTTTGGAAAAGTATCAAGTTAGAATCCAAAAGGGATTCTCCCCCTAGGGCCGGCCCTCATTAGTGGCTATATAAGCTACACTAGCATATGGCAAGTTACTTAACAATTCACTATCTCAAGCTCTAGCCAAAATTGAGGTGTCTTTCTCTTTCTCTCTCTCTTCTCTTCTCCTCTTCTAGTACCAACAAAGAAAAAGCAAGGGAAGCTTAAAGGCCTTTGCTAGGTGTGGATACCATTAGAAGCACCCCTCTTCTAGTTAGGGTTTATAGTTATGTATTGAAACACAATTAGATCCATAGGCTACATGGTAATTGATAGGAAATTTTTGTTATTCAAATTATTCCACATTCTATTTCCTTCTAGTTCAATTCTTTACATATAGGAAGCCTCGTAGAATTTTTGGAGCATATAGAGCTCTTCTAGATGTCTAGGAAGCATTGCGAGGCTCCCACGAGTCTATGGTGACTCTAATTCAGTCTAGAGAACATCATGGACTTCAGAAAGTATTGAACGATTTTAAAAATGTATAGAGCTCCAACGGGTGTTTACAAAACGTTGTCAGGCATCTTTGAAGCTTTGTGAGGCTCCCACAAGAGTATGGCGACTCTAATGGAGTCTAGAGAGCATCGAGGACTCTAGAAAGCCTCTTAGGATTTTTCGGAGTGTATAGAGCTCCAACGGGTGTTTTGGAAGAATCTTGAGGCTCCCATGAGTCTATAGCGACCCTAATTGAGTCCAAAGGGCTTCGTAGATGAAAGGTTCGTACCATTTTTTGAACTGTATAGAGCTCCTACAGGTGTTGCAGAAGGTTTGATAGGCTCCCACGAGTCTATGGTGACTCTAATTGAGTCAAAAGAGCATCGTGGACTCTAGAAAGCTTCGTAGGATTTTTCGAGTGTATAGAGGTCCTACAGGTGTCTAGAAAGCATTATCAGGTGTCTTCGAAGCTTTGTAAGGCTCCCACAAGAGTATGGGGACTCTAATTGAGTGTAGAGAGTGTCAAGGAGTCTAGAAAGCCTCCTATGATTTTTTGGAGTGTATAGAGGTCCTACAGGTGTCTAGGAAGCATTGTGAGGCTCCCACGAGTCTATAGTGACCCTAATTGGGTCTAAAGAGCGTCATTGATTGTAGAAAGACTTCTAAGATTCTTTGGAGACTATAGAGTTCCTATAGGTGTTTAGGAAACTTTGTGTGGCTCCCACGAGTCTATAGCGACTCTAATTGAGTCGAGAGAGTGTCATAGGTTGTACAAAGCCTTCTAGGATTTTTTGCAATATATAAAGCTCCTACCAACGTCTAGGAAGCTTTGTGGGGCTCCCACGAGTCCATGGCGTGTCTAATTGAGTTTAGAGAGCATCGTGGAGTCTAGATTGCCTCATAAGATTTTTTTGGTGCGTATATAACTCAAACGGGTGTCTAGGAAGCGTTGTTAAGCTCTTACGAGTCTATGGCGACTCTTATTTAGTCTAGAGAGTGTCGTCGACTTTTGAATGCCTCGTAGGATATTTTGGAGCGTATAGTGCTCCCACGAGTGTTTAGGAAGCGTTATGAGATTCCCATGAGTCAATGGTGACTCTAGTTGGATCTAGGGAGTGTCGTGGAGTCTAGGATGCCCCCTCGGATTTTTTTGGAGTGTATAGAGTTCCTAAGGGTGAATATGAAGCATTGTGAGGCTTCCAGGTGTATTGCAAGTCTAATTAAACTTAGAGAGCGTTATGGAGTCCATGTGGCCATATAGGACTTTTAGGAGCATATAGAACTTTAACGGGTATCTAGGAAGTGTTGCTAGGCTCCTATAAGTCTATGGCAACTCTTATTTAGTGTAGAGAGCATCATGGACTCTAGAATGCCTTGTAAGATATTTTGGAGCGTGTAGAGCTCTTATAGGTGTCTATGAAGCGTTGTGACATTCCCAGGAGTTTATGGTGACTCTAATTGAGTTTAGAGAGTATCGTGGACTCTAGAAAGCTTCTATGGATTTATGGAGCATATAGAACTCCTACGGGCATCTAGGAAGCGTTGTTAAGCTCCCATGAGTCTATAGCGACTCTAATTTAGTCTAGAGAACATCGTGGAATCTAGAAAGCATCGTAGGATTTTAGGAGTGTATAGAGCTCCTACGGATGTCTAGGAATTGTTGTGAGGCTCCCATGAGTCTATAGTGACTCTAGGTGGGTCTAGAGAGCGTTATGATTGTAGAAAACTTTTGTGGTTTTTTAAAGCGTATAGAACTCCTACGAGCATCCAAGAAGCGTTGTTAAGCTCCCTTGAGTTTATAGCAACTCTAATTTGGTCTGGAAAGCGCCGCGGACTCTAGGAAGCATCGTAGGATTTTGGGAGTTCATAGAGCTCCTCTGGATATCTAAGAAGCATTGTGAGGCTCCTACGAGTCTATGGTGACTCTAATTCAATCTAGAGAACATCGTGGACTCTAGAAAGCATCGAAGGATTTTGGAAATGTATAGAGCTCCAACGGGTGTTTACAAAACATCGTTAGGCGTCTTCGAAGCTTTGTGAGGCTCCCACAAGAGTATGGCGACTCTAATGGAGTTTAGAGAGCGTCGAGGACTCTAGAAAGCCTCTTAGGATTTTTTTTGAGTGCATAGAGCTCCTACGGGTGTCTAGGAAGCATCGTGAGGCTCCCATGAGTCTATAGCGACTCTAATTGAGTCTAGAAAGCTTCGTGGACGAAAGCCTTGTAACATTTTTTGGACTGTTTAGAGCTCCTACGGATGTCGTAGAAGGTTTGTGAGGCTCCAACGAGTCTATAGTGACTCTAATTGAGTCAAAAGAGAGTTGTGGACTCTAGAAAGTATCGTAGGATTTTTGGAATGTATAGAGCTCCTATAGGTGTCTAGAAAGTGTTGTGGGTGTCTTCAAAGCTTTGTAAGGCTCCCACAAGAGTATGGTTACTCTAATTGAGTCTAGAGAGCATCGAGGACTCTAGAAAGGCTCCTAGGATTTTTTTGAATGTATAGAGGTCCTATGGGTGTTTAAGAAGTGTTGTGAGGCTCCTACGAGTCTATAGCAACCCTAATTGGGTCTAGAGAGCGTCATAGACTCTAGAAAGACTTCTAGGATTCTTTAGAGTCTGTAGAGTTCCTACAGGTGTATGAGAGGCTTTGTGAGGCTCCCATGAGTCTATAGCGACTCTAATTGAGTCAAGAGAGCGTCATAGATTATACAAAGCCTTTTAGGATTTTTTGCAATATATAGAGCTCCTACCAGTATCTAAGAAGCTTTGTAGGACTCCCATGAGTCCATAGCATGTCTAATTAAGTCTAAAGAGCATCGTGGAGTCTAGATTTACTCATAGGATTTTTTTTGGCACGTATATAACTCCAACTGGTGTCTAGGAAGCGTTGTTAAGCTCCCACGAGTCTATAGCGACTCTTATTTAGTCTAGAGAGTGTCGTCGACTTTTTAATGCCTCGTAGGATATTTCGGAGCGTATAGTGCTCCTATAGGTGTCTAGAAAGCGTTGTGAGGCTCCCACGAGTCAATGGCAACTCCAGTTGGATCTAGGGAGCATCGTGGAGTCTAGGATGCCTCCTAGGATTTTTTGGAGTGTATGGAGTTCCTAATAGTGAATATGAAGCATTGTGAGGCTTCTGCAGGTGTATTGTGAGTCTAATTGAGTCTAGAGAACGTTATAGAGTCCATGTAGCTTTATAAGACTTTTAGGAGCGTATAGAACTCCAACGGGTGTCTAGGAAGCATTGTTAGGCTCCCATGAGTCTATGACTACTCTTATTTAGTGTGAAAGATTTAGTAGACATGACGAGGCCCAAGGTATGATAAGAAGGAATTGGGTAATCCTAAAATGGAACGGGCTTTTTCCAAATAAAAGGGATATAGACTTAATCGTTTCACCGTGGCTACTTTCAGTAAATATTGGGTGATCACCATCAAATACAAGGGTGTGCCAGGTTATGTTTTGATCAGATCACCTACATCGGACCGTCTAAGAAGAGTAGAACTAGAACATATGGTGAACCAACCCTAGCTAATCTTATGGCCCTGATGTAACACGACAAAGCTAACATGCAGCAAGAAAGGGCCGAAATGCAATAAGAAAAGGTCGAGATGAGGAATGTGATCACCAGATTGGCATAAAGGCTGAATAATCTAGAAATTGGGAGATCTAAAGGGCATGAGGAATCAGAGTGAGCCGAAGGAGAAGCAGAAAGGGAGAAGACCGAAGAGAAAAGTGGTACACACAAGACAGGGGAAAATGAGAACGTGTGGGATGATGAAGACTATGCTGATTATATGACTAGAAAGAATGCCAAGGGCAAGGGAAACACCCCAAGGGTAGACAAGCTGGAAACGAAAAACTAAGAGATGAAGGATCAGATTAACTAAATAAAAACTACATGGCGCAAATCTCAAGGGATGGATGACTATATGTTTTCCATGGCGAGTAGTACTTCTGAAGCCAAGATTCAATTGCCCCCAAAATTCAAGATAGCAGATTATAAGAAGTTCGATGGAATTGGTGACCCCAAACAACATCTTCGCTAATATCTAAGCATCGCTAGAATGAGGGGTTTGACCTCAGAGCAAGCCCACTACGCCTTTTGTAGACACCTCATTTTGTACTACCTAATCAGATGTGAAATTGCGCGATTTGGAATCCCAATGATGAGGTTTATTGTATGTCTCGGGAAATTAAAAAAGTAATTCCTAACGAGTCACCAAGATTGCAACCTGAGAGAATCTAATTCACACCCCATTGGGTACGCATCCATTACATATGCGTACGCAACCTTGACATAAGTGTGTACGCACCATAGGTGTATGCATACGTACCTTGCACCTTTCCCAGGTCCCTACACTTGTGTTTCCCCTCGAGTCTAAAGAGCATGGGGAAGGGGGAAAGGGGCCGACGGCCTTTCAAGTTTAAAGAGCGTGGGGGACAAGAAAAAGGACCGGCCGTCTGCCAAGTCTCCATGGTCGCATAAGTACGATTGTGATTCCGATGGAAAGAGCTGATTTATTTAACCACTTGAGCCTATAAATAGGGACCCTTCTCAACAGAGACCGGGGTCAGAAAATCATTTAGTGGAAAGGTCGGTTAGTCAGTTGAAGGTGGGAGGAAAAACCAGAGAGAAAAGATAGGAAACCATTCACTAGATTCTCACCCAAAACACCAGAAAACCAAGAGAAACCAAGTGAGCTTGGAGCTGCAATCCAAGGAGGCGAGGCAGGGAATTGCCGTATTGATACCTGTAAACACCTAAATTTTGTCGGGCCGCCTCCAGACAAAATCAGTAATACTGTTGACATTGGGAATAGGCCGAACACACCCGACATCTAATTCTGTTCACAATGTCCTATTCAAACCAAGGGGATACATTTCCTCAAAACCAATTTCCATACCTTAAAAAGGGAAACCAACACAAAGTCTGGAACCTTTGCAAATCGTAATCACTTACCTAGCATAGCTTTAAGTACCTTAATTCCTCGGATCCAACCATCCGATTGGCAATCATATGCTACTACATCTCAAACCTCTAAACCAAGTTTAGAGACCTCAATCAGCATACCCTACCGCACAATTGCAAAATCGAAGATCCAGAAACCTTAATTTAGCTATTAGGGTAACTTTAGGTGACTCAAGCTTTCAATCTCACCACCTAATTCATGATCAAATCATTTTAGGATGTCAATGAAACCCCTAAAACATATTTAGGATGTTTCATTCCCATGATCAACGAACCAATCACAGACCGGGATTCTAAAAACCCAAATCACCACTCAAATCAAACTTTGGGTGGCCTGATCCTTCAAAATTCCCCATCCAACGGACAATCCAACCATTGGATCTTCAATTCTAGTTCCCAAGATAAATTTGGGACCACTTGATTGAAGATCAAAAGATATGAACCTTATAATCTTCAAAACCCCTAATTATACCTCCCTAAAGCAACTCAGGGTGGTTTGATTCCTTAAAATTCTTCATCCAACAGACAATCCAATCGTTGGATCAGCAATTCAAGTCCCTAAGATCAATTTAGGACCATTCCACCAAGGATTGGAAGGCACAAGCCTTACGATCAATGAACCCTATTCATCACTACCCGTATTGAACTTTGGGTAGCTTGGTTCTTCAAACTCTCTCCTCCGATGACAAATCCAACAGTTGGATTTCAAATTTAATCCCTTAAGATCAACTTGGAGCCATTTGATCAAAGATCAGATGTCGTTAAACTCTACAATCAAAGAAACCCTAATCAGAGGCTTAATGAGTGCCAACGCGCACACAGAGCATTCAATGTAGTTTCTAAAAGCACTTATTTCCTACAATTAGTCCCAAGTCAAACTTGGGAAACTTAAGTTTCAATCCATACTTGAAAACAACTCGTGAAATCAATCGAATCAAATATTCAAACAAAACCAAGAGATCCTGACAATCAGAAGGGGTATACTATGCACCCTACCACACCTAATCAGCTCTAAATGATCAGATAAGGACATGCTGCCCTAGGAATCACATTTTTCTAAGCAAATCATTGCTGATTTGATAAAAAGGTTGTCCACGCCTACCATATAGGTGTGGGTAGCCTACCCTTTTTTACTTTTACATGCCAGATTCCTCTAAAAGTGAAATATCATGTGGCAAAGGGCAAAACCTGCTCACGCCTACTGTCACACCCCATTTTTGCCACCTCAACTAGGTTTGTCATTTTATGTGTCTTTTTGTTTCCTTTTTGAGTCTAGTCTTTTGCATTGAGTTTCTAGAGTCTTGAGGATGATGTGTATGAATTTTGGTTCGATTTGGAGTTGATCTTGATGGTTAATAAGAACTTTTGTGACTTAAGGGGCATAATCGTCTTTTAGGTCACAAAATTTCCATTTGACCTTGAAATGATCTCCAAGTTGCCAATTGGAGTTCATATGGATGCATTTGAGGTATTTATGGGTTCAATTCGATGAATTGATGGTTCGGGATTAGAATGGCTCAATATGGCTCAGGTTGGTTAAGAGACCTATTTCGGGTTAACTCAAATTGGCTCATGATTTTCACTCCATTCCTTCTCATTTGACTTTGATTAGGCTTTAATTTCATCCCCAAATGTGTTTAGGGAGGTTGAATTTCGAATTGAAAGACATTCGGTGCAACCCTATGTGCATACCTAAACCAAGCGACGATGGTGCATAGCGGTTAACTGCCTTTGTAAGACCTAACCATGTAGCCATGGCTAGGGTTTCTTGCCCTCAAGTGACTCAAATTACATTCCCCTTCGCAACACGGTCGTTTTGGCTTTCGTTTCGTCAAAATCGGAGTTGATTTGAACCTTGAAATACATTTGGAAGCCGAAAGGGTCAGAAATAGGCAAGAGATGACAAGGCCTCGGGTGACCACCCAGGCCTGGGCGGCTAGCTACCTGGGCCCAGGTGGCTAGCCACCCAGCCCCAGATGGTCACTCGAACCTCTTTCCTTTTTTGAGTGCTGAAGCGGATCCTTCCCTATTTCCTCGGATTTGTCTGCCTCCAGCCGCCATTTAACCCTATTTTCAACCCTAATTGACCTACTTGAGCCCCAAGAGAGTCTCTAAGGACCCTTGGATCAATACCTAGGGTTTTAATCCCAACCATTGAGGGTTTTCCCTCAAACCCTATAAATACCCCCTTATACTCTAGCATTAAAGGAGGCATTTTTTTGAGGTGATTAAAGAGTGACTTAGAGAGACTTGGAGGCAATTACAGCCATCCTTAGGGTAGTTTAACCTAAATTCTGAGTGAGAGAGTGAGAAAGAGAGCTTGAAGGAGGGCTGGAGCTTTACTTGGAGGCTTGAAGGAGAACTTTTCAACTTGTCCACAAGAGGAGAAGAGGAGTTCTACAACAGCAACTATAGGTATACCTTTCCCTTTTTCTCTTTTCTTTGAAATTAGGGTTTTGCATAGGAAAGCATTATTCCATATTCAAGCTTATGTTTTTATCATGTGTTGATGCTTCTAATGGTTAAAATGCATGATTAAAATAGTGTTTATGGTTGGATTTGCATGATATAATGTTATTCCATGTGATTTTATGTGAGTTTGTGATTCTAGGGTTTCCTTAGTGCTGAAATTAGTTTTCTGCATGACATAACTCTTTTGCATATTAAAGCATATGTTTTTATCATGTTTTGCTGCTTCTATTAGCTAGTATGCATGATTAGGATGATGTTCATGGGCTGTTTAGCATGCTAGAGGATTATTTCATGTGATTTAATGCATAGTTGGAATTCTAGGGTTTCTCTTGTGCTGAAATTGAATTTCTGCTTAGAATAGCTATATTTCATGTGCAGGCCTATGTCTTTATCATGTGTTGATCATACTATTAGTTAATATGCATGATTAGAATGCTGTTCATATTCGGTTTTGCATGATTTAGAGTTATGTCATGTGATTTTATGCACAAGTGTGATTCTAGGGTTTCATTCATCCTTGTTTTAGGAAAGTTGCATAAAGCATGGTAGTTTAGGGATTTTCTTTAGTTTTTTTTCATAGTTGCTGTATATGTGTTGCATATTAGATAACTATGATATTTTCTGCATTCATGTAGTTGATTCTAGAGTTGTTTGCATGTTATTGCATATAGGGTTGGATTAGGGTTTATGTTATTTCATGATTCGTGTTGTTTACATGACTTATGGGTGATTTTAAGCCTTATTTCAATTTTTTCCAGATCTGTTTAATGGTTTTAATGATATATTGTGAGCATGTGTTAGCCTATGTTTAAGCATGATAATTGCTTGGTTAGAAACTAGGTTTGTTTGTTGTTATTTTTGGTGTGTTTTGCATGCAAATTGCAGGTATATGACAGGTACAAACCTATAGAAAGTGGGATATGATAGGTGCAATTACCCCACCAATGTGGGGTGGTTATTTTGGCTATTGCAATATGAAATCTTGCAAATAAAGTAATTACCCTATGCAATAAGGTAGTTATTTTGACAGGTTGCTTAAGGTAAGTTAGGTATGAGGGTGCCCTAATTCACCTTTCTTTTCCTTGAAACTTTCTCTTTCTCCCCCCTAGGGTTATTTACTAATAGGGGAACATGGTAAGTCGCTAAAGTTTCCATTCATAGAGAATTCTTTTTTTAAACAAAAGTTTCTATCTTTACTTGAAATTCCATATTTTCTAAAGATCTTTTGAGAATCATTTATCTTTGCAAACTCTTTTATCAATGAAAGGAAACTTAGGGTTTACCATAGGCCTCTATTAGGTTATAACCCTATTCCCTTTTGAACTACGTGGACTTTGATCCATGTATTTCCATACATGGTACGTAGGTGCTCTTCGTGAGGTTCAAGTCCGCCCTGGGATACTAAGTATCCTAGGTTTTCTTCCTCCTTTTTCTATTTTCTATTTTTCTTTGATTTAACTGCTTATGTGGATGAATGAATAGATGATATGCATGCTGTCTTGTGATGATAATTGATATCTAATGTGTGTTTAAGACTTTGATTTAGCCCAATTAAATTAAGAGACCGTTTAGGACGATATGGGTGCCTATAGGCTTTGCCTAGAACCTTCCCATATCGTAACTTAGCCTCCGAATTCACAATCTTTGGTTTCCAAAAGACTTTTTGCCTTTCCATTTTTAAACATGGAGTCACTTGTTTTGAAAAATAAAACATTTTAGGGTTTTCCTCTTTTCCCTTAAAAAATGAGGTGGCGACTCCCTTTTCAACCCCACATGGGTCTTACTTTTTCCGGGGTCCACACCTACCATATAGGCGTGAGTTTCCTTTTGGCAGAATACCCATTTGCCATTTCTTGACCTTTTTATCACCACAAATGGAGACCATTTGGAAATCATCACTATTGTAAAAAAGCCAAAATGAATTTTTTTCAAGGAGCCTGGCCCCCGCACGACTCAAAATCCATATCAGAGAAAAAGCTGCTGTCAAAATCTAAGACCATAGTCAAATTGAAGAGCTCAAAAATATCTTTCGAACACCCCTTGATTCATCTCAATTGGACTCCTAGATCATAAGATATAAATATTTCAAATTCCACTTTACAATTGGACATACCCCACCTTCCTTGAAATGCATGCAAATTTCAAACTACAATCATCAGACAAGATCACTGTCAAATCAAAGGGCACGTCACAATCTTTCCAATGCTTCTTGAATCACCTAAATCGGAGTTCGGGAGCTTCACTTATAGCCGTTCAAAGTTCACATCATATACAAGTGAAATAGGGTGCATGGAGCGTACCATACCCCGCGCCACATGGTATCATTTAACCCATTAAGTGCACGGCTGCCTTTTTCTTTGCAAGCCCATGGGCTTTCCTATACTCCTCCCCACATGGGATCATTCTTCCTTGAGAGGCGGCAAAGCCAAGCCTTAAGCATTAAGGCTTCTCTACTATCTATGTGTATATATATATATATATATAGATATATATAGAGAAGAGAAGAAAAAAAAGAGAGAGGACGGATTCAGGAGAGAAAAAAAGAGAGAAAAAGGGAGAGAAAAGAAGGAAAAGGGTGAAGGGCCGAACCAGGAGAGAGAACGGAGACAAAAGAAAGAGGAGAGAGAGAGAGGAGGAAAAAGAAAGAAAAACTGCTGCTGTTTTTCCTACGAATCGACTGCCAACTTCACATCTGTTGCCTGGTAACTTCCTATCTGTTGACTGGTAACTTCACTATGTTACCAAGATTTTCATCTCTAATCCACTCCATCACCTCTATCACTTCTACCACCACTAAACCGTCATCACCACCACTCAAAAACCCCTCCATAGCTGCTATAAAAGATTATCCCAACCACCAAAAATCTCTTTCTTTGGGTTTGGGTGACAAAGAAAGCCAAAAAGTGGTGGTTTCCACCACTTCTCATCTCCACCACCACAAATTTTCTCAAACCCTACCATACATCCTTCCACAAACATCTCTCCCGTGGATTTAGGGACTGATTTTGAGGGAAAATCAGTGGGTAAACCTCCACTTCTGCCTTGGGTAGCATAGGAAGTCAACACAAAAATCTGCTGCTGTTTTACTACAGATTGACTATCAACATCACCTCTGTTATCAGTCAACTTCGCTTTGATTTACTGGTAACTTCACTGTATTAACAAGTTTTCACTCTTAGTCCATTCCCAACCTTGTTCATGTCAACTCCACCACTCCAAATCATCTTCAAAACACCAAATCACCACTTTAACATACATAATCCTCTACTAAACCTTCAATTCTCAATCCATCCACATCCTTTGAGCAACACTTGGAGCATCAAAGGAGCATTTGAACGGAGCTTTTGGAAGCATAGGCAAGAGCATCCGAGCCTACATCCATCAAAGCTAAGGTGAAAACCAACTATACTAGGTGAGCTTCTCTTTTAATTTCATTTGCAAGTTCTCTCAATTTCCTATTGATATTATTATTTGTTGCAGCCTCAATATGTGATTGTTACCCTCCTCACTCTTGCCCGACTACATATACGGATTTCCTAATACGTGTCGTGGAGGGATCAAAGTCCGGTACGGTGGGTTTAGAGGCGGGGAGACGCTAAACCACCCTATTACATGCAAACATTTCCAATAAGTTGCTAGCACCCATTTTCTTTTTCCTTTTAATTGCATGTGAGCTTGAATATGTGATGCTTGAAATGGAAGCTTAAACATATCAACAAGTCAAAATGATATTTAAGCAAAATCAAAGTTAGCAAGGTTAGGTTCATGCATGCATGCATATTGTTTGTACTAACCTCTTCTTGTTTTCTTGTTGGTAATCATAATCAACTTGGGCATAAAATAATCCCTTTGCTATGAAGTTTACGGACTTAATTGAATATCCCTATGCTTTGAGAATGGACAAGGACAAGGACTAATTCATTCAAAATGGTTGTTTTCTTACTTTCTTTTTTATTTTTGAGGCTATGGTCACTTGATTATCCTCCGGATTGTAATCGTTGCGACTCTTTGCCCCAATGCTTGTACATTACTAGCTTTTAACCATTTAACTCCTAATATTTAAAGGCTATGGCTTTAGCTATCATCCGGGTTGTGGTCGTTGCGACTCTTGCCCCAATGCTTGTACATTACTAGCTTTTAACTATTTAACTCCTAATATTTAGAGGCTATAGCTTTAGCTATCCTCCGGGTTGCGGTCATTGCGACTCGTCACCCCAATACTTGTGTACTCTTTATTTTATGGTTACTTGACTCTTTTACTTTTGTACATATACTTGTGATTATCAAAACAATAAACATCGAATTCATAACTTCTAAACCTTGCCAAGGTTGATTGTGTTTATGTATCTGTTGATATCTTGAATATGTTTATCTCAAATTTTGTGCTATGCGATACTTATCCATTTTTCCCATGTGAATAAAAATTAATTAAGGACTTGAGGTAGGCTATCATGCTATGGATAAAAGTTTACAGCATCGAATGCTTAAAAACTCATCCCTAGCATAATAGTTTACCACCATCAAATGGATTTAATCAATCGACCCACCAAATTTCAATGAATAATCCCTACCAAGAATCCAAGAATTCCTGCGTGTCCCTATGTCACGTAGTAAAATTCTAATCCTTAAAAAGATTTAGTTGATTATATTTTCATTCAATTAATTCAAGTGCGCGTTAAGTTTGGATAAATTTCCTCCTCACCATTTTCATGCTTTAGAAGCCCCATAGATAATTTTCTAAAAAGTCTTCGAATTGAAAGTGATTCTTTATGTCTTGGATTCCCGCTGGATTCCTACTAAAAGGGTCGGTTTTCTAAAAGTTATGTTCATGCCTACATGGGACCATTATCCCACCAACCATTTTTTTACAACATTACCATCTTTATTAGATAAGGACTTTTGACTACATGATTCAAAAAGAATATTTTTTGTCACCAAGTGAGTTGTTAACACATGCATTATGAACAAAAAGGGGTTTACAAAGAAACATTTTCAAAACCCTCAATGATTGCACAACAGTTTCAATTGACAAGTTCATTCCAAGAATGACTCAAATAAATCTTTTCATTAAAAGGGTGCATGCTCCCTTTTTCGAAAATATCTCTTTGTCACATGAAGTCAATTTTCCAAAATCATCATTCCATGCAGGCTACCTTTTAATTGGGACTAGGAATCATAAAGGCTCACTTTCATTTTTGCAAAAAGGGAATTTCTTTACACTTCAAAAGTGTCATTTTATCTAAAATACATTTCTTTACCTTCAAAAGGAACCCATGTCTTCAAAAGACTTTTCCTATCCACAAAAAGGGAACATACACTTACCTTCAAATGCTTCCAAAAAGCATCCTTTTCCAATCCATTTCCACTAAATTCAAAAATACCGAGTTTTCTAAAAATCCAAAGTAAATTCGCACTTAGTATTAATTTATTGACAATGGAATCACATCATTCCTATTTCCATCCTTTCATAAAATGATTGATTTTTACCACTACAAGATGGAGATGCCACCCATTGGGAGATAATCAATATGATCTAACATATCCATGAGAAGGAAGGTGAATTTGTGGTTTTTTCAAAAAGTTATTATTTACAAAAACCTTAAGGCATATTTTCAAACATCCATATTTTCAAAGCCTTGTTCAGAGCCCTTAGGGATCTCTTTGGCAAATAGCAAGTTCACCACCCTTCAAAGAGGGTATTTTATGTCAAATTGCTCGTGAAGGAAATCAATAATACTAAACAGGGATTTAAACAAAAACATTGTCAAAATCAAGAACCGTTGGATTCCAATAGGCGATGTGGGATGCCTAACACCTTCCCCACTAGTAACCAAACCCCCTTACCCTCAATCTCTAGTCTCACAGATCATTAGGAGTCATTCAATTTTCAAATGAGCCTCAAATGGACCGATTTTCTATAAGACCTCAAATGAACTTATTTGGGTGTTTATAGCACCTATGTTGCGTACACAACCAATTGGACTACGTACATACCCTATGCTTATGATGGTAAGTTTTAATCCGGGCAACCTTTCTCCCCAAGCCAGGAACTTTGTTTGGAAACATTATTGTTTGGTATGTATTTGGCTTGCAGTCCGAAGGACCTTGACCTAATCCTAATCTACCACTATATATTCATCACTTATGACCTGGGAAGGGGGATTGGAAAAAAAGAGAAGAATCCACCATACTAGAAAGAACCCTAGCCCTAAGACACAACAAGAGAGAGAGGATTTGGAGATGCAAGCAATGAGACAAGAAGGGAATTGTTTTGTCAAGGTTCGAGACGTGTAAACCTAAGGGTAACTTCTATTTATTTTTATACTTACTCTCTTTGTGTTCATTTGAGGCTGAAGTATGTAGAAATTTGATTATGGCATGATGAATGGTTATGCATGATTGTCCCCTTTATTTTATGCCTACCGTCTATTTGTATATTCTTGCATTTGTGTCCAAACAGAAGATTAATGTGGATATATGTAGGTCTATAGTATGTGGTTTATTGTTTATTTTAGTCTCTTTTCTTGTGCTAGGTAAAGATATTACAGGTATAAAATAGCTTTAATCATGTATTGTTTGAATCTGTGAAACTGTCAAGATGTGAAATTACCTTATGGATGCGTACGCATGAGCCAATGATGCATACGCACCCCTCTAGGCAGATAGTATTTCTTTCTCTGTTAATTTTGTTCATTTCATCTTTATCAATCTTGTTCATTTAGTTTCTGAATAACTTTTGAAAATTCCATTTAGATGCGTACGCACCTTCCTTTAGGTAGAAAGCTTTATTTGTTTATTTTACTTTGTTTATTTCCTGTGCAGCTTGTTATTTCTGTGTATTATATTTCTCTTTATATTGTGCCTTCCAGTATTTCATTAGTTCCTTCTTCCTATTTGCCTTTATCATATCATCATTTGTGTGCCTGCCATTGTTGAATATTCGCATTCTTTGGGTTGAATTTAATCAAATACCAAATTAATTAAGGCCAATAATTATGTCCGTGGACCGGTTTCGACTAGGCATCACTAGGTGTTTTATACCTTCCCAGTGATGTACCCTAATTTCAAACTTGAAAAAATCTCTAGTCATGACGAGTTAGACCTTGCTAGAAGTCATTTTAGTTCCCAAATCTCAATTGGGTGTCGACTCCTCTCTATGCTACTCCTTCGGGATTAGTTGCGTATTCTTAAGTCGCATGATTTGAGACGTGATGCTCACAATGCACTCTAAAGTAAGAGTATTAATTGATACCTATGTATGATTGGATTAGCATTGGTACAAGCAAATTGCAGATAAGTACAAACTCTTCGGTTAATCTATTATTTTCTTAATATTAAGAAAAAGGAAAAGAATGAGTGATGATACTCATGCCACAGGTAAGTAACTGGTGACATGTGTAGAGAATGCTACTTATAAATAGTAACAATTGCATTATATGTTACTCCTTTCGTTTCTAAATAGGTGTTCTACTTTCTTTTTTGGGATGTTTCAAAATAATTGTCCTTTTTCAAAAGTGAATAGTCATTTTCTATTTCAAAAGTCAATAGTCATTTTCTATTCATTTCCTAAAATACCCTTAAAAAGGTATTATCACTTTTTCTAATGTTTAACACACTTGAAGGTAAAACTGGAATTTCAAAACATATGTATTGATGTGAAAGCATTTAATAGGATTTTCTTAAAAAGTGTGTTTTTTCAAAGGGGACACTTAATTTGGAACGGAGGGAGTATATGAAAACGTCACCTTTAGGTATGTACCATGTGTGACCCATAACCACTTGAAGTATTTTCCATAGAACATAATTCACTATGCACGTTGAAGTTCAAGTGTTCAAGAATAGAGTTGAAAATTTCTTCAATATATATATATATATAAAAGGAATACAGTTGGAAGTGATCTTTTTTTATTTATTATTTAAACTTTCCTTATTTTACTATAAAAAATGAATTATAATAAAAAAGATAATATAATTTTCTTTATAATTTTTTTAAATAAAACTAAGCATAATTGGTCAAAAGTCTTTAAAAAAATAAAAAAAAAACAAGTGAATTTTACTTAGGATTGATAAAGAAATTCTTGGTCAAATTGATGGAGGAATTCTTTGTCAATCCAGGAAATTGACAGATAATTTCTTTGTGGGCGAAAAGTTCATTCTCGATAACTTTTCGCCAAATTTTCCCCACGCACCCAAAAAAAAAAAAAAAAATGGTGCAATGTCCACAGTGTAATGCGACTGACCATACAAGGGCCATTATAGATTGGGTAAATTACATTAAGACCCCCTCTAAAATCTGACAATTACAAATGGACCCCCTCACGTTTCTGAAATTACATTAAGACCCCCTCCCTCTAACCTCCGTCCATAATCCATTAAATAACTTTCAATTATTTTCAAAATACCCTAATTACCCTTATTGGATGACAACTTTTATGTTAAATGTATATAACTCATCAGTCCAACACATTCATCCAGTACATTTGATTGATTTATTTATTTATTGATAAACAACTAAAAGATTATATATATATATAAAAGAAAAATGCCAAAAAGCTTAAATTTTTGTCCTAACTGATGTGGTAGCCATCAGATTTGCTCATTAGAAACAATTATCTATTTAATTGATGTGTAAAAATTTAAAAAAAAATTGATTTGCCAAGTTGCCATCTCATTTGCCACCTCTATACGTACATCTCCATTGTAATAATTCTTTTTATTTATTTCTACATATGAGTAATGCTACATAGCCCTTTTTTTTTTTAACTCAAATCTACTTACTCAAATGAGGTGGCAACTTAGCAAATCAATTTTTTTATTTTTTATTTTGCAAATTAATTAAAAATTTAATTAAATAAATAATTGTTTCTAAAGAGCAAATTTGATAACTACCACATCAGTTGGACAGAAAATTTAAATTTTTTTTAGCATTTTTCTTATATATATATATATATATATATATATATATATATATCTTTTAATTGTTTATCAATAATAATTAAAAAATTCAAAAGTATTGGATGAACTATTGGACTGGTGAGTTATATGCATTTAACATGGAAGTTATCATCCACTAAGGGTAGTTAGGGTATTTTGAAAAAATTTGAATATAATTTAATGGATTAATGGACAGAAGTTAAAAAGAGGGGTCTCTTTGTAGTTTATTTTGTAAAGTAGGGGTGTCAGTGTAATTTTAAAAACGTGAAGGGATGTATCTATAATAGTCAGATTTTAGAGGAGGTCTTATTGTAATTTACCCTTATGGATTTTGGCAGTCGTCACGATACCCACAAAACCCTTTACTTTGTTGTTTGCGTGTGTGGGGTGTGTGACTATGTGTGAGGGTGAAATTTGCTAGAACTTGGGTTTCAAACTAAATTACTTCACCTAAGTGTACTTTAGAAACCAAATTGATATATCTGTACAACTTATAAAAGTTTGTATCTTAAAAAATCTTTTGATTGATTATTATACCTTTATTTTAAATTTTAAATACTTATTTACTCCCATATGTAACCAATTAAATATGTTTATTTTCCAGCAACAAAGAAGGAGGAAAAAAGGAGAGAAAAAAAGATAATGACGTCCATTTTATGAATTCTACACAGTCTCCTCCACTACTATAAATGTCTCATAACCAACTTTTATTCATATTATAACTTTAGCCATAAAAGAAATTTTGACGTATTGTGTTAAGCGTTCTTTTTAATGACTTAAATCAATAAAAAAAAAAGTAATAAATAATTAGATTTCCATGTTATATATATGTATTTGAGAATTTATTAGTTTTCATATATAATTTATTATTTAAATATTATTCACGTGCAATGCATGTGTTCGCATATTTAGTATAAATATATATATAGAGACGATAATGATCAAATGAGCACATGCAAATATAAGTTATATTAGCAATGTATTAGGGGTTGTAACTTGTGCATTAGTTGGTTATCCCACATTAGGCCAATACACAGAATATAACCCCTAATGCATGGTACATGTTGATATCAGTTAGGTGACCACATGCTCACTTAATCAGGACTATATATATCTATAATACTATCTTGGTACTACATTGACACTTCACCCAATAGTACATGGAAAAGAAAATGCCTTTTTTTTATTTATTTTTTATTTTTTATAATCCTAATTAGTTTTTAAGCATCCCACCGCCTAAACTCCACTTGGGATGGCACGTATATTTTCACGTCAGTATGCAATTTAGACGGATTTTGGATTTGGTACCAAATTGCTTCACTTATGTGTACGTGGGGTAACAAATTAAAAAATCTTTTAGTTTGGAAATTACATTAAAACTCCCCTCAAATTACAGGGTAATGAAGTGCTTTTTTACCTTTATATAATAATGCTATTTTTGGAATTTAAAAAACTTCTAATTTTGTATAAAAAAAAAAGTATATTTCTTCAACATCCAAAGGTTAGAGAGACATTTCTGCCCAAGCGGGAAGGATAACGCTTTAGCCTAAGACGAAAATTTGGCCTAAACAAGTACTCCTTTTTTTTTTGGGCCGGGGGGGGGGGGGGGGGGGTGTGGATTACAGATTGGTCTAATTGCAGCTAGTATTCATTTACTTGAAAGTTAGTAAACACTTGTATTGAATTGTAATTATTTACTCCAAGCCAGACCAATCAGTAATTCCCCATTTTTCTTCTTCTTTTAACCAAAAAAATAAAATAAGAAAATACCACAAAAGAAAAAAAAATGTCGCTTGGAACCAAAAAAAACTTTTTTCAGAAAAAGGAAATTGTTTTATTGTGGGATCTACAATGCGATTTGAATGGGTCACTAATGTGAAAATGGTCCTTGGCTATCTATTGAGATCTAAAAAGTTCACCCCCTGTGGAGGGTTCATTGATTTTTTTTCCCTTTTTATTATATTGCCTTAATAGGTTTTACTATTTTAATCCACACCAATTCTCTGTGCCAACTCATGTCTTTAGAAAATATTGGCTCATTAAAAAAAAGGAAAAATGACAAAATGATGGGTCAAATAAAAATAACTCTAATAAGAAGGTTAAAACTTTCATATTCAATTCAACATAGCAATAATGAACTTTAATTCTGTAAAGAGGAAATTTATCATTTTCCATTTTATAATACTCCTTCCGTCCTACAAAGATAGCCATTTTTGCTATGTTGTTTTGTCCGAAATGTTTGTCTATTTTAAAAAGTTAAATCACAAATAATTTTAACTTTCCTATACTACCCTTCATTATTTTAATAATTACTTTCAAAACAAAACCCAATATTAAGTGGGAGAGAATACTTTTAGAAAGATAGGATTTAATAAATGACAAATCAATGCAATTAATAATAACTTTTCTTAAATTACGTGTTTTGTTGAACTTGTCTTATTTTTGTAGGATAGAGGGAGTACGTAATTTACTTTTTTACTTAAACGTTTACTTTTACTCCACCACCGACCCCTTACTTGCTTTCTTAATTTAAAGGTCCAATTAATATTATAATTAAAGGAATATCTAATCATCGTATTTAGATTTGGAAATTACTAGAATGTAAATAAATTAAATTATTAAAATGAATGACCTTTTTTGGTTCTTTGTGAAATTTCCAGCCTTGGACAACTGTCACTTTCTCAACAAAGAGGAGAAAACTTAGGGTTTAGTTTTGGGAGCAAAGAAAATACCCAAATAAAAAAAAATAAAAAAAAAGAGAGAGGAGATGCCTACATAAAAAAATTAAAAAAAATGGGGGAAAGTTGATATGGGGTGAAAAGATTTGGGCAACGTAAAAATATTTACCAAGAGGGTATAATAAGTATTCAATCATAAATCCTTTTTTTTAGGAATTAAAATTTATTATTATCATTTTGAATTGAATATAGGAGTTTTGGCCCTCTTATTGGAATTACTTCTACCTTGACCAACCATTTTGTCATTTTTCAAAGAAAAATAACAGACCAATGACATCATCTCATTATTCTCATCTGTATCATGAATTGATGAAAAAAATTGGTGTAGACTATAGACAGTTGGTACAACTAGTATTTCATTTTTAACACGGTGTAACAAAAAAGAAAAAAAAGTCAAATCATTATTTTTTTGAACTTTTCTATAATATCCTTAGTTGTTCCAATAATTACTTTTTAATACAAAACCTAATACTAAGTAAAAAATGGTACTTTTGGAAAGTTATAATTTAAAAAGTAACAAGTTAATGCAAAAATAAATTTTTTTTTTTAAACTGCTTATTTTACTAAATTTGGCCTATATTTATAGGACGGAAGGCGTTGCTAATAACTGTGCAGTGTAAGGCCTAGCGAGGGAAGAAGTAGCCAAAGTAGTATGTTTTAGCAGGATATGCATCTTCAGGAGTATCAGTCTGTGGACAACGCGACAAAACAAATTTGAGAAAGGCCGGCAGTCAGGCTGGCTCTCTCCAATTGCATATAAATGCTAAAGACTTAAAAGCATAATTCTTTAATAAATGCCATATGTTTTGACAAGTTTCTCCTTTCTGTTTTCCAAATCTCCTATTAGATTCTCTACACAGTACATACATCCATTGCACACACCTCTCTCTCTCTAAATGCCTGTATACAAAGTTGCATATATAGGACATAGAAAATGACCGGGGGGGATACCTGTGAGACAGTACTCTCTCTATCTTTCTCTCTCTAAATTTGAAGTTGAAGTTGAAGTTGTTATCCTTTTTGGCGGTTTGGAAGGCTTGGTGGCATGGCCCCATCACAGAGAGCAGAAATCCCAATGGAGTTGGGTTTCGCTTCGGTTTTCTTGGTGGCCGTGTTTGGTGGTATTTTGGCTCTACAGTGGGTGCTGAGCAGAGCGAATTGGTGGTTCTATGAAGTCCAATTGGGCGAAAAGCGGTTTTCACTTCCTCCAGGCGATCTGGGATGGCCTTTCATTGGGAATATGTGGTCTTTCCTTCGCGCTTTCAAGTCCAGTAATCCTGATTCTTTCATCTCCACCTTTGTTACCAGGTGAGGTCATCCCCCTCTCTCTCTCTCTCTATATATATATATGTGTGTGTATGGAAAACTATATATACATATGGAGCTTGCAGGCCGCCGGCAATAGCTGCCTCGTCCTTGTGACAATTTCTGAACAACTAATCGATGAGGCAAACAAAAAATTCCAGTTCCAGTTCCAGTTCCAGTTCCAATTCCAATTCCAATTCCAATTCCAATACTACCGGCAGCACTGTATTGTTTCAGTTGTGATTTTAAGCACTTGTGGTGGCCACGTGGACTCCACATAAAAGTGAAAATCACAACGAGGAAGTGCAGTACAGCCAGCAGTACTAATATAAACTACGCTATTTATGCCCCAACCCACCCCACCCCACCCCACCCCACCCATGGAGTGGGAACGAACCTAGAGCTTCCCTATGGCCCCCCTATTAAGAAAATGTTCAAATCGCGCCATCAGTCATCAGATTTATTTATTTTTACTTTTTTAGGTAATTGTTAAGGACGAATTCGATGGAGGTCTTGTATAAGTGCTGTCAGAATACTTAATCATATCTTTTTTTTTTTTTATATAAGAAATACCTAATCACTTGTAATATATATATATATATATATATATATACTGTATATTTGTTTAATAATAATGAGTTACTGTTACACTACATGGAGTAATTCCTCTTCCTAGAAACGTGCCTCATATTCGAACCACTCTGGAAGAGATTTTTTTTTTTTTTTTGTTTCCTCCAAAAAAAATCAGAATAAATCCTGAAATTTTTGGGTGCCTTTTTGGTTACTGGGCCTAGCTAGTTGGAAATTAAAGTAAATAAGTTTTGAGAGTTGCATATTATTTACCAGAATGCGTTGGGTGTGGACATTGTGTCTGTGAGTTACATGTACTTTAGTGAGTACGGAATCGAACACGTCAGAAAACGATTCATTCGAGAGAAATGCTGGCCATTTTTGTCATTTTAACTGCCACTGTTATCTGTTCTCTCCGCATATATAAAACAATATTCACCTACGTAACAGACATGGAGAATCTAGGATGAGGTGCGGTCTCATTATTTTTGATGGAGCACTCCAACCTGCACCGTTGGTCTTCTGTCGTTTAGTTTTATTAAAGTACAAATTATAGTTTTGGAAAGGGTTCGGCTAACACGGACACGTAAGCACATTGTCTGATATGTGAGCCCGATATTCCTTTAGTAGTCCGTCCAAGCCTTTTTTTAATTTTTACTTCTTTTATTGGTTGCAAATGACCCATACGTTTTCCTTTCGGGACTCGGTACAAAACTACTTCTTCGTAGTTTGTCCACAATGACACGTGGACACCAGCTCTACACCGCTTTCACGAACCTAGAGCTTTCAAATAATAAAAATAATAATCATAATCATAAAACAAAAACAAAAACAAAAACAAAAACAAATTTCAGTTCAATAATGATTCTAAGAATTTAATTTTCTCTACCCTAGGTAACCTATTGCATTAATTCTTTTTCTATTCAACGTACAATCCACACAAACTTAATCAAACAAGGGCCAATTCAACACAAAGATTATTTTACCCATTAAGTAATATTTTTAAAATTTTAAGTAGCATTAAAGTTGTGCGAAGAAGGTTAAGAAAAGTTTTAGAAAGGAATACACATACATGACACCTATCATTATAAAAGTAATAATGAATACTCAAAATCATTGTTAGTAAAATATGATATGAGAGAATACAGGATAGCATACATATGAAATATAATTCACTTTTTTCTAACAAAAATATAATGAAAAATTCAATATAAAAAAATGGAAACAAAAATAATACAGATACAAGTATATACAGATACAATACGAATTTTAATTAAAAGTTTGACACAAAAAAAAAAACACGAATATGTTATATTATTTTATTTAGTATATCATTATTAATTATTATTTTTATATTGTTTTATTTAAATTTTCATAGAATATTATTAAATAATCAATCACATATAAAATAATAATCATTTTTAACAAAAATTTTTTTTTTTGTACATTTGCTTAGAAAGGGAAATGAATTTGGTTAAGATGATGACTACAAATTAGTAATTATGTAAAACTCGATCTATATATCTTTTTACATTTTCATTTCAAATTATTATTAATTTTTGTCTTAAAATCATATGCAGCGTATTTTGTATAGCAAAAAAGTAGATACGTGGATACAATCATCTAATCTTTAACATACTCAAATAAATTATACTCCCTCCATCCCACAAAGATAGGCCAATTTGATAAAGACATGTATTTTAAGAAAAGTTATTATTGAATTGACTTGTCACTTGTTAAACTCTATTCTAAAGTACCCTCTCCCAATTGGAATTGGATTTTGTGTTGAAAGTAATTATTTAAATAATAAAGGATAGTATAGGAAAGTTCGAAAAATTTGTAATTGTTTTTTTCTAAGTGGACGAACATTTTGGGACAAAAAAAGTTACAAAAATAGCCTATCTTATGGGACAGAGGGAGTATAAAGAGGTAGAAAATAATACTAGCAACTTATAGAATAGATCTAGATCTAAATAAATAAAGATAATAATCAAAATATTTAAAATATTGGCAGTGATACATATTGCCGATAATTATAGTAAGAATCGACTTGTTGACATTATAATTAAAAGTATTTTAACATACGTACAATACATAATACGTCAATTACGTCAATGGTACCTTTGCTATAAAAAAATTGAGTATTTTTAATTATGTTTGTACTTTTATAGCAAAAGGGAGTTTTTTTTTATTTTTATAAATATGTACATATATGTATTATATGCATATAATACGAGTATTTACTTATTAGGCTCTATATATATATATATATATATATATATATCGATATAGGATGATGATCAAGTAAGAACGTGTTGATATAACTTATATCAACATCCTCATTAGGAATTGTACTTTATACATTAGTGGGATATGAAGTACATTAGACTAATGCAAGGGGTACAATCCCTAATGTATGGTGTTGATATAAATTATATCAACACATACTGATGGAAACATAATTGTCTCTCTCTCTCTCTCTCAATATGTATATATATATATATATTACACAAATTCTTTATATATAGCAACTCTCTGTATCGGCTCTTGTTGTAAATGATATATCTCTACAATTTCAGTTAAATTAAAACTAAATAAATAAATAAAAATATATGTTTCATATTATTTCTTATGTGGTGTGAGTTGATGCAGATAATTAATGTGAAAAATTGGTGCATGTAGTAATACTCTTCTAGTTAAAAATTATTGGTACACGGCGGTAAAAAGCAATGACTCCATGCTGGTCGAAACTCTTTCAAGACAAAAGAGCTCAGATTTTTAATATTTTAATTATTTGTTTATCCTTTGGATCAATTTTTTATGTTAAAAATGTTGTGTCCATGGTGTCACGATCATGAAAGTGTAAAAGCTCTGGTGTATGTCTATCATGAATGAAAGTGGCAATCCCCGGTGGTGTAGGACCCACCCACATTGTTTACGAAACTCTTAACTCATTAGGTTTATGATGGTAGTTTCGTCATTTTGCAACTTGAGGATCGAGCCACTTTATGTAACTGCTAGTGCTGGCAGTTATCCTACCACAACGGCCTTTTACTTTATTAATATCATGCTGACGACTCTAGCTGTCTAATTATTTATTGACTAAAAAGCCCTTAGAGTGAAATCAGATACTGATCCACAGCATCAAGGTCAAGAGTAGAGATCCTTTTAAAAAAAAAAAAAAAATCGCCGGATGGGAAGAAACTCAAACACATGGGAAGCCATAGAATTAAACCTTACCACACACCTCCCAAAAGGGTACCCTATCTTTGGGCGAGGTGGAGCTTATGTACACCTTTAGATAGATTACCTTTGTGAATATTGGATTCAATCACAGTGCTTTTTTAAGCTTAATCAAGTGATGGAACATAAATATCACCTTACTCACGGTTTCTATTGTCCTACACCATATCTGGTCATTGGCTTGATTTTTTCAGTCTAGTGATTGATAGATTGTGTCATGTTAGCATCAATAAATGATAGGACCTGTAAAATTGTATTTGAGTAATTTAATATCAAATCAAATTCTTTTAACAATAGAAAAACATTTTTAGAAGGTTTAATAAGTAAATGAAAGGGCATACAAATTGGATGTTTGAAACTCATTCGATGGAGATAGTAATTCATGTGCAATTTGTTCACTTAGAACAAACAAAATAAAAATTTATTAGAGAGGAGCTAAACCATGTAAATTCTGTAAATTTTAGAAGAATCTAATGAATTTAAAAATTAATGTTTGTTAAATGTTATTATTTATATATATATCTTGTCTTTTAGAAATAATTAAATATCCATTTAAGTTGTTTTTGAAATTAGACAAACTTTTAGTACTAGTTTCATGATCAAGATAAAAAATTTTGCCGAAATTAGAATTAAAATGTCGATAAGAATTCCCATAACACAGAATCCGGCAATAATCGAATTAAAATAGGATTAAGAAAACTTCTTGCTATATATATATATATATATATTTTTTTTTTTTTTTGGCAGGCAATATTTAATAGTTTGTACCTTTATAATTACTATCGCCACAAATTTTAGGATGTGTGTTGTTATTTCAAGTCATCGAATCATCATCACAACTCCTTGTTGGATATATAAATTCTATTTAACAACCAACCTTTCCACGCTATTTAGGGCCATATGTTCAAGTAAAGGCAATCATATCTCTCTTTCTCTCTCTCTTTCTTTTTTCTTTTCTCTTTTTCTTTTTTTAATTTAAACTAATGCTGCAACCTACAATATTTACCATTTAGGGTTTAGGGCTTAGTTGGGGAAAGGGAGAACATTACCATGACTGCAAGCTTTAAACCGATCTTTTTGGCTTTGTGCATGTCCCCATGGACTTGAATTTAAATTACTCTTTCTTTTCTTATTTATTTAAAGTAATTAGTCTTCTATGATTCTATTTTGACAATGATATGTGAATATTAAGTCTGTAAGGATAGAAAAGCAACCACAAATCTTGTCATGATCCTTGTCTGGAGTGGGGCCCACTAATACGCCAATATGAACCAATGGTGGGTTAATATTGGCAAAGGCCGGGACTCCTGATCTCCTCTCAACTCTGAGTTGCTTAATACTCCTAAAATTGATCTAAATCGGAGAAGATTAATTATTAATATGGCCACGTGGCATTGAATTATTGAGAAAAAAACGGGAAGATTGCATCTGAAATGAATGGTCATAAATTATAATGGTACCACATTTTCAATTATTACATGCAAAACTCTAATTGAAGTGATTGAAAGATTTATTCATGCACCGCTTTTTATCGACATTTTACTGGAGTGATTGAACCATTCATTCATGCACTGCTCTTTTAGCGTCAGTTTAATAGGAGTTGTCTGCATCTTTGATTGACTAATTAGCCAATTAAGCAGGCGTGAGCCTTGGAACCGAAATGATATATGGCTTTAAGCCCGTGTCGTAAAATGCTCTAAGCTTTGGAACAGGAACAGGGGCTTTGCATGTGAACTCAGCCCAGCTAGCTAATTAATTTGGTTGCTAATAAAATTAAAGGTCTAGGTTATTATTGGCTTAACATAATATATATTATGGATATATTAATTCAAATCAATATCCAATAACTAATGCAGATTTGGACGTACCGGAATTTACAAGGCCTTCATGTTTGGAAGCCCAAGTATCATCGTTACGACACCCGAAGCATGCAGGAGAGTGTTAACTGACGATGAAGCATTCAAGCCTGGCTGGCCCAGTTCTACTTTAGAACTCATCGGAAAGAAATCATTTATTGGCATTTCTTATGAAGAGCATAAGCGTCTCCGGCGGTTGACGGCAGCTCCGGTCAACGGTCATGAAGCATTGTCCATTTACATGCGATATATTGAAGACAGCGTAAAATCTGCCTTGGATAAATGGGCTTCCATGGGACAGATAGAGTTCTTAACCGAACTCCGAAAGCTTACTTTTAGAATAATTATGTACATTTTTCTTAGCTCCGAGAGTGAGCAAGTAATGGAGGCCTTGGAGAGGGAATACACAATGCTAAATCATGGAGTTAGAGCCATCGGAATAAATCTTCCAGGATTTGCTTACCACAAAGCACTCAAGGTGTGTCAAATCTGGCTTCTTCGGTCTCCCAAATTACTTGCATATCAATCAAATTAATAACATATATTAATGCATGAAGTAAACAAAAATCAAATTCAGAAGCAGCATTTTAGAAATGGCTAATATAATTTTTTGTTTTCAATTAAACTATGCTATTAATTATGTGTTGGGATTAAATGGGTTGTTGTCTTAATTTCAGGCTCGAAAAAATCTGGTGGCTATTTTTCAATCTATAGTGAATGAGCGGAGGAAGCAAAGGGCGGGCAGTGCACTTACAGTAAAGAAAGACATGATGGATGCTCTGTTGGATGTTGAAGATGAAAATGGTAGAAAATTGAATGATGAGGAAATTATTGATGTTTTGGTAATGTACTTGAACGCCGGCCATGAATCTTCTGGCCACATCACAATGTGGGCTGCCATCTTTCTACAAGAACACCCAGAATTCTTCCAAAGAGCTAAGGTATTGCTATCATGCTTGATTTTTTTTTTTTTTTTGGTTTTTGTTTTTGTTTTTTAGATATCAACGTTTGTAAGGACATATACTGTAGTGAATTCATCATCTGAGAGTGTTTGCGTGCATAAGATAGTATACAGGACAGTTGGCATCGCAAATTTGGATGTGCCATCATGGATAAAGCTAGAAAATAGAAAGAATAAAGTATCATTAATTGCTTTAATTAAGAATTACAAAGACTTATATTGCAAGATCAATGTGGTTTAAGAGAAAATCTAGAAGTACAATCTCTGAAGCTCTATTTGGTTTGCAGATTTTATCAAGGAAAAAATATAAAATAGAAGGAATTGTACTTTTCTTTATTTGGTTGCAATGGAAAATTGCAAGAAAAATAAGAATTGGAATAATTTTGACTTGATATAATTTTATTTTTTTCTCCTCTTTTTTTTCCTCTTCATTTTTTTTCCCTTCTTTTTTTTTTCCTTGGTAAAATCCATGAACCAAATAAAGGGTAAGGGAAACTATTCAGGAGGAAGCTTGCCTCCCAAATTTTCATTATTTATTTATTTATTTAAATTTTTGGTAGGAAAAACAGATATTATTAATAATAATGTCAGTGATTACATAACAGAAAAGCACCCATAAGAAACCCCAGCAACACGTGTAGAAGAATAACCCTTAATAAAAATAAGACTAAAAAATCCCTCCCAATATCTAAAAGCAGTAAAAATTTAGTAAGCAATTCACATATGCAAGACATCCCCCAAGACACCCATATTCAAAAGAAAGCCCTATTAAACAATACACAGCCCCAAAGAAAGCCAGAACATGCAAGAAGCGGATATCCCAATATTCTTCACAATAAGCCTTACCTTCGTATAAGACTTCAGAAATTGCATCAAGACCTTGCATAAACTACACCAACAATACCCTTGGTTACAGATCGACCCCCACCACACAACTCAGTCGCTCAAAATTAAACTAATTATATCCCAAACCATTCTGACTCTTTGCTTGTTTGAAATTGAAATGGACTTGGGTGTAGCTTTAATTTAAATACAATTCAAAACTGTAGTCAGTTTCCAGAAAATAATTTTCTTGCGTAAAAATCACTGCAAAAAATTATTAAAGAAACTCTAGTATTTTCTTATCTAGCTTTGGTTATTTGTTAAAATTATGCTGATGAAGCTACTCGGGCTAGCCTACTGGTGAGGGAGGTTGGGGTAAAGGGTAGGATTAGGATAATTAGGGGTTTGAACCCCTCCAGTTGTACCCAAATATCTATATATATATATATATATATATATATATATATATATATATATATATATGTATGTATGTATGCTGATGAAAGAAAATGGATATGTGGACACAACAAACCCAATTTTTTAGCATAGTTTAATCCTTGTTTGACTCGATTGAATTTGAATTCCAAGTTTCTTTGAATTTCCAAACTTCGCTTCCTAATTAAACTTGACCATTTGTAGGCTGAGCAAGAAGGAATCATAAAGAATAGACCACCTACACAAAAGGGGTTGACGCTAAAAGAAGTTCGACAAATGGAATATCTTTCCAAGGTGTGTTTTCTGTGATCAAATTTAATCTGCTGCCCTTCTGTTGACTCAACTAAGTTCAGATTGAAATTTAAATGACACTTTCTTTAACTGAATTTGAAGGTGATTGATGAAACACTTCGTTTGATAACAATTTCATTCGTGGTTTTCCGAGAGGCAAAAGCAGATGTCAACATTAGCGGTAATTCTATGTTCTGGAGTACCCTTCTTTTATTTCTCTTGTTTGGATATAGAGTGGATGCATGATGAGTGATTCTTTAGTAAATTTGTTTCTAAAATGTTCTTTGGTTGGAATAAAATTAGCAATAAGTGGGCTTGATTGGGAAAAGGCCATGTGTCTCAATGAAAAATAAGTTATACATGTCCTGCAAAAAATGTGGTGCCTTGGGCTTGAAAAAATGTGTTAATATGCAGCATCCAATTATCCTCATATGATTTAACAAAATGAAAATGGCTTTTGTTTCAGGTTATACCATTCCAGAGGGATGGAAAGTTCTGGTCTGGTTTAGGAGTGTTCACATGGATCCTGAAATATATCCTGACCCAAAGGAATTTAACCCTTCCAGATGGGAAGTAAGTCAAATGATAAACAGTTCTCATAGGCATGGATCTGTGTATCATGTACCTTGTAAGTTTATTGCATATACATGCTAATAATTAAGATATCATATGTTAATATGCTATACATTGTGTGTAGGGTTATATCCCCAAAGCAGGAACTTACCTTCCCTTTGGAGCAGGAACAAGGACGTGCCCTGGAAATGATCTTGCCAAGCTAGAAATCTCTATTTTTCTACACTATTTTCTCCTTAATTATCAGTGAGTTATTTTGCAGCTTTATTATTCTTCTTTTTCCTAGAAAATACTCATCTGCATTACCTTTTTATGGGTTGTCCTTTAATTCACAGAAAATCGGGTTAGGAATCATGAAAGAATTTTTTTTTTCTTACACTGACAACTTCTAGGGATAAAAATTTAATGCTCTGTTTGGTTTTAATGGAAGAAAAGAAGGTATGGAATCTTACTAGTACTGTTTCAACTAATGGTGTGTTTGGAGGCATTGGAGCCATTCTTACAAAGTGGAGCGTTTTTTAAAGAGAAAAATGGGATCTCCTTGTCCGGTGTGCTGGATCAGGATATTCCTTACCTCAATGACTAATCACAGTGAAAGAGCAGCTTCCTTAATTACAAGCCTCCTCTAATGCGGATAACTTAAGGATAGATATATATATATATATAGATATTGATACATATATATGGTCATTGTATTTGATCAGTCCAAAAGTAAGGTGGCAAATTTGCAAGAAATGCTGCAAAATTCAATTGTAAGGTAATATGGCCCTGAATATGCCCTCAGATATACTACTAGTAATTGGAAGTCTTTCTCTTTTAATATTTCTTCCAAACAGAGTCAAATTCATAGTGAGAAAAAAGTATGAGATTTATTTGGTCAGGATGATCCATAAAAATTTTACTTCATCACTGGGGCTTGGCATGTGCAATGCGTGCAAAAAGTTCTTCCCAAACAACAAAAGGAAAAGGAAAAAAAAGGG
This sequence comes from Liquidambar formosana, assembly GCA_039720395.1. Lineage (NCBI taxonomy): Eukaryota > Viridiplantae > Streptophyta > Magnoliopsida > Saxifragales > Altingiaceae > Liquidambar > Liquidambar formosana. The sequence goes on along the minus strand of CM077831.1, from coordinate 11,271,598 downwards.
GGTGGGGGGAGTTGGATGATTTTGACCTTTTGAGAACACATAAAAATGTAGACCTACAATTATTTAACTATGCTAATTTATCCCCCTGGTTTTGCAGGCTTGAAAGGCTAAATCCTGGATGCCCGCTAAGATACTTACCACATACAAGGCCTACAGATAATTGTTTGGCAAGAATCAGAAAACTCTCATCTCCATCTGTATAAGTTGAAAAATGGGTTACCAGCATGCTTTCTTTCTTTCTTTCTAATAAAATAATAAATTTCAAATTTATCTTTGAATCTAGATGTCCCTTCATACTCGTGATTTAAATTTCCAACAGCATGGTTATGAACACAGAGTATTGTGAAACCAGAAAGTGGGTCCGCACTGTATGATGAGACTAGGCCTGGCAATTGGGTGGGTTTGGGTGGGTTTAAATGGGTTAAGTCATAATATCACCCAAACCCAACCCCACCCATTTACATGAGAACCCAATTTAGCAAAACCCAAACTGACCCATTTATTGCAATTAGAAACCTAATCCAACTTGCATACCTCCGCTGACCCGTTTAAGACGTTAATTGGGTTCATGGTTCTACTTTTGACGTTGGGTGACTCTGCATTATAATTTTTTTTGTTTTTTTACCCAAAAAATAAAGAAAAAACATTTGTCCATTATTTTTGCTACTTTTATCCACAACTCATTTTTAGATCTCTAGAATATGAAATTTCTAAAATATAAAATCTCAAGGTTGACCTAAACCCATTTTAATAAGGTCATGACTCGGATTAAAAAAAAATAAATTTCCAACTACTATAGCATTTCATTTTCAAATCTACCAAAAATACCAAATTCCAAGAATAAAAAATAAAATAAAAAAGAGATACATTGAAAACCTGAAGGGCATTTTCAGATCCCTTACCTTCAGGTAAATGTGCTCATTTCATTATTAAATGTTTATTAAAGGGCATTTTCATTTCATTTACAACCCAATTTTATTAATTAGGTTGTAAATGTACTCATCGAATTTTCCGCTAAACATTTCATTTTGAGATCCTATCGGGTTTGTTTCTCACCCAACAATTTTTAAGTAAACCCTGATTAGACCCAATTATTAGTTGGGCTCCTTATGGGTACCCATTTACAACCCAATAAATAAAATTACCCATGCACACCCATTTAACTTGGACGGATTTGGACAGGGTTCATGGGTTTGGGCACAAATTGCCAGCCCTAGATGAGACTGCATATGGTTGTGATAAGTGCAATAATGGTAGGCTGTAGGGTGAAAGAATGTGCATAAATTACGAAACCCAAGGACGTCCAGAATCGAACATAAAATTTATGTGCATCAAAATAGGCCATATAGGGGATAGGACCAAAGACGGACTGATCACTTACTCAAATTCTATGGTTGGTGGCAAAACTATCGCTCCTTTTATTTTGAATAAGTTTTCATCTTCACTTTAAAATTGGGCAACCTGACTGAACAAGACTTTTGATCAAACGTTTGACCATAAATTAAGCTCTACTGGGAATAACTCTTGACTGGGAATGGAACCCAAATGAAACAAATTTACATGTGATTTTAGATGCTTTAAATGGTATTTTCTCCTTTTTGACACCAGAATCACTTTTCTCATGGGAACATTAGAGTTTGTCATTCAAAACCACTTTTACACCATTCTAACTTGTTTTCAAACACTTTAATCCCCATGTTTGGTAAAAGTATTTAATCCTTACAATGTTAATGGAAATGGTAATTTTCCGTATCACTTGTTGGTGAAACAACATTTTTGTCTTGCAAATAGGGGTGCCCATGGGTCGGTTTGGATCGGGTTTAGAATTCATCCACAATCCGCCCACAACTTATAGGGTGAACTAAATTCTCACTCGCATCCGCCCATATGATCGGGTGGTTTTAACCCACACTCCAATCGGATTGACGGATGAGTTGTGGGTGGATTGGAGGATTAAGCTTTAGTTAGGCCTTGCTTTTTTTTTTTTTTTTTTTTTTTTCAAATCTATCCATTCTATTTTGATCCAATGGGGATTTCATACTTTCCAATCATATATAATTGTACTATTTCCATTATTATATATATTGTTTTGGTCAAAGCAAGCCATACAAAATAACAATTAACTTTGTAAAAAAATAAAATTAAACAAGCAGAAATTTAGAAACGAAAAGATACACTGAACAATACAAAAAACTAATTCAATATGAGTATTTGATTACACCTAATTATATAGAGTAAGAGATAGAGAGTTTGAAAGAGAGAAAGAGACTGAGAGAGAGATCTACTGTCCCCATGAGGTGAGGACAATAGAGTGTCAAGTGAATCGATGATTCAGTGGAGGGTTTAGACTTTAGAGTAAGGGACAGAGAGTTTGAAAGAGAGAGAGAATGAGAGAAAGAGAGGTTGAGAGAAAATGAAGAAAGGTGAGTGACTAAGTGAGAGGGTGAGACATTACAAGAGTCTCTTAGCTATTAAGGTTTGGTAACTTATTGTACAGACAAAATTCCTGATAGTTGGCGGAGTGCGTTGCTTACGATGGTTCGACGAGCCGGAGCGTTGAATAACGGTAGCTTGAGAAAGCTACAGTGGCGAGAAAGGAAGTGAATAGTTGTGTTCCATTCTCTGATGAATAATGATGCTTGATTCTCTAATGAACAATGATGCTTGGTTCTTCGGTGAATAGTGGTGCTTGGTTCTTCAGTGAATAGTAGCTGGAAACTTGAAAATAAAGAGGAACGTTAGAGGAGGTCGGGGGTTGTCCGATCTAAAACCCTCCAACGCTCAAGTCAGATCTCAAGATTTTTAGAAAGAAAAGAAAGCAAGAGAGAGAGAATCTCTAAGGTTTTGTATTAACGGCGCACCTCTCTTGTTTTGAACGAATGGTGTTCCTTTTATAGAAGGAACTAGGTTTTTGGACTGGTTTGACCTGACCGCGAGAGGGATATGGTGGGGTCCAAAACACTTTCTGGACCAAATACTAACATGGCCGAGGACCGAAGGCTAACATGGTCGAGGGCCAAATAGAGGTTGGGCCGAGGGCCGCATGCCCGCTGAATTGAAGAGCTTTGCCATAGAAGGTGTAACCCGAGAATAAGGAACTAGCGCTTGAGACTGTGCTTGGTCTTCGGACCTTCAGACGGAGGGCGCAACACTTGTCAGCATCTTATTCGGTACGCTAAATATCCCACACAACTTCTCTCGAGCGATCATCGTTATCAATATCTGACCGAGGATGTGATTGCTTTTGTCAAGTTTTGAATTCTGCACAAGTCAGCAATCACTCACCATAAATGTGAGTGTTTTCACCTCCTTAAGGAGACCATTGGGCTTGTTTTATAAGGCGATGGCATCAACTTTGGGTGGGGATAAGACTTAGTGATTCAAGTTTATCTTATCACTTGTTATCTTTGAAGTGAAGCTCTGTTCTTCTGGAGAATTTCGTCGAAAAAAGGAATTTCGATCAACGTAGCCTATCGGAAATCGCTCCTTTTGAGTTTTCCGTCGAGTATTTGAATTTTTTGGTAAGTCTATTATCATGTTCTTTGTGTTCTTAAACATTCTTTGATGATATCATTTCATATTTTCTAGGAATTTTTCGTTTGATTCAAGCTTTAGAGGGTAAATTTTAAATGAACTGTTTGTGCTTAGCGAAGAGAAAAGTCTTCTCGGACTCTAATGGACTTGCTTTGTCCATATGAATTATATATATAGAGGACCGAACGGAAGTCATGACTAGGTAGAAAGAAAACAAGACATCGGACACATTCTTAAAGGGCTTGTGCGGATCGAGAGCCGAACACGTCCTTTTGGGGTTTGTGCGGTCCGAGCACCGAACTCGTTCTAACAAAGGGCTCCTTGTTTCATCCTTCCTTGATTTGTTTGTCTTGACTGAGGTTATCTTTTGTTAGATAGTTCATCGTATTCGGGGAAAACTAGATAAGGAAAAAGAGTTTGGGGAAAAATTCGAGTTCAGTGAGAAGATTACTTTTCGATCGGTTAAGGTTGGTGAGGAAGTAGGAAGAGTTGATAGCATAGGAGGGCTTCCAATTTATAATCTTAATTTCTTTGATTCTGGGGTCTCGGTCCCCTTCCCCGAGCTGTTGGTAAACTTTTTAACTTTGTCAACCTTATCCCCACCTAATTGAAGCCGAATGCATTTAAGGTAGTGCTCGATGTAGTTCGGTTGAACGAGATTCTCGGTACCTAATGTCACGCCCCAAAAATAGCCTTCTCATAGCCTAATGAGGTGGTGATAGAACTAACACTTCTCTATAACTAAACATTCTCACGTATATCAAACTTAATAACTGGAAAATACCTTCATTTACAACATAACTACTTAAAGGTATTACAACTTCTCAAAATACAAACAACTAAACAGTTCAAAAGTTCAAATTCTCTAAACTTATATTTACATAAACAAAAGTTTTTCCACACTTTCAAATTTGCTCGATCTCCCTTCCATTACTAGTTCTCTACTCCTGTAGGATGTTATTAAAATAACACCGTGAGCTATCAATGGCTCAATGAGGTTTATCACATAATAAATCACATATCAACTCAATATAAATCATTTAAAAATACAACTCAATATGCATGTTCTCAATGCAACTACTCATACCTGCCTCTTGCTTATCTTAAACAACTTGAAATAAAATTTAATAGCATGCTTGTCTACTCATACAAAACATACTATTTACGACCACAGCATACACCGCTCATCATGTGTGTATACCTATATCACTGGCCTTGCCCTCAAAAATGATATGGCATATTAGTGCACTAACTGTAGGGTAATCTCTACCCCAATCGTTTCTTCTCAACTTCTTAACATATATAATTTTCTCAATGTAAATGAATAAATTGCTCATGCATACTTCTCATGCATTATCAAATATACTCAACTTCTCAACAACATGTAATAACTTCTCAGTGTAAATATATAACATGCTTATGGGTATTTCTCAAAGTTCTCATGCATAATCAATTCCAATTATATAAACTTTTTACTACAAAAACAACAATCGAACAATATATCAATAAAAGAAATTTTATGGTTTAAGAAAACTAAATTTGGAGTTCATTTATACCATTTTCATACAAAAATGCAAAATGGTCATTTGATTCAATAAATTTCAAACTTCATGAAATTTAGTCAAATTGAACTAGATTGTAGTGCTCTTTAATAAGAGCATTACGGTTCAAGTTTCAACATTATCGGACTTAATATGAAGATTTTATGTACTTTTAATGTAAAATACATTTATGTTCAACCAAATAATGCCTTAACTTTCCAATAAACTATTATTTTTATTTTTATAGAAATTTAGAAATAATTCTACATCAAACCGGGTCAAAATTGGTCAAATCGGGTCAAAATTGCCCAAATCAGATCAAATTGGGTCAAAATTAGCCAAATTGAGTCAAAATCGGTCAAACCCGAGTCAAACCGAGTCAGATCGGGTCAACCGGGTCAACTCGTATCAATTGTTCATCCTCTTCCTTCATTTTCTCTGATTTTCTGCTATGTTTTCTTGAATTTTATAGAACTTTAAAAATTTCCACAGGCTTCATTTTTCAACCAAATTTTACGAATTTGGTGTCTATGAAAAGCTTTCAGCATCTAGTATTTGTTAAAAATGAAAAAGGTGAGCTAAAGTTAAAAAAATATCCTGAAAGTGAGAAAAACTCTATTTCTGTTTTGTAATTGTTTCTCCCAACATACTTTGAGTTAAATCACCAAATTTTACCAACTTTTTCTCCATACTATTAGATATATCCAATAAAAGTTTCATAGCTAAACACAATCATATACAAAAGATACGAATTTTCTAAGTTTCTTAGAAGCCATTAATGGGTATTTAAGCTTCAACACATACTCAAACTTCAAAACTACTTAAATTCTTTCTCAAACACAAACATTCACTGCTAATAGGATACAAACCTCACCTGAAATTGAGGATTGCAAATTCAATTCTAAGCCTTTAGCTAGAATTTGAAATTTCCTATTCTATTGTTTCTAAACGGGTTCTCTCTCTATGTCTTTCTCTCCTTCCTTCTCTCTTTCTCTCTTTGTTCTCTGCATATTCTGCTGACTTAGTGCTATAAAGATATATATATATCAAGGGAAGGAGTGGTTGGTGTTCATGCACCACCGCTTCCCCTCCTCCCTCCACCTCCTGCTTGCTTGACAGCAAAATTTTTATTTATTTATTTATTTATTATTATTATTATTATTATGTTTGTTTGTTTGTTTGGTTTTATTTTTTTATTTTTTATTTTTTTTTATAAATATATTCATAGGTTATTACATTCTACCACCCTTAAAGAAGATTTCGTCCTCGAAATCGACGTACCTTATATATAAAAAAGTTGCGGGTGTTTCTTTTTCATCTCAGATTCCAACTCCCAAGAAGCTTCATTCTTATCATGATGATTCCATTGTATCTTCACTAATGGAACATCCTTGGTTCGCAACTTCTTTATACTCCTATCCAGTACTCGAACTGGTTCCTCAAAATAAGTAATATCTTTTGCTAATTTAAGATCACTGAAATCAATGACATGAGAAACATCTCGCACGTACTTCCTCAACATGCATACATGAAAAACATCATGTATTCCCGATAATTTTAGGGGTAGTTCAAGTCGATAAGCTACCTTACCCACCCTTTCTGAGATTTTAAATGGCCCAAAAAATCGTGGTGATAGCTTTCCTTTCTTCCTTCCAAAGTGCATGACTCCTTGAATAGGAGATACTTTGAGTAGAACTTGATCGCCCACTTTGAACTCTAGGTTTCTTCTATGTTGATCTGCGTAGCTCTTTTGACGACTTTGTGCGGTACTGTAATCTCTCTTTGATAACTAATATTTTCTCAATAGTTTCTCGAATCAATTCAGGACCAAGCAATTCTCTATCTCCTACTTTAGCCCAACACATCGGTGATCTACATGGTCTACCATATAGAGCCTCGAACGGTGCCATTCCAATGCTAGCTTGATAGCTATTGTTGTACGCAAACTCAATAAGTGGAAGATGATTTTCCCATGTGCCTTGAAAATCAATAACGCAAGCTCGTAGCATATCTTCCATTATTTGGTTTACGCGTTCTATCTGTCCATCAGTTTGCAGATGAGAGGTAGTGCTCAAGTGTATAGATGTCCCAAAAGCATTTTGAAGACCTTTCCACAATTTCGAAGTAAAACGTGCATCTCAATCTGATACTATAGACATAGGAACACCATGAAGTCTAACAATTTCTTGAATATACATTTTATTCATTTTCTCAATAGGGTACGAGATACTATAGGGAATAAAATGTGCTGATTTTGTTAAACGATCTACTACTACCCATATTGCATCATGTCCTTGTCTAGTTCTGGGTAAACCCGTAACAAAATCCATAGTTATATGTTCCCATTTCCATCAGCGGTTGAAGGAGTCCAAGTGGTTTTTGTCGTTCTGGTTTTACTTGTTGACATGTAAGGCACTTTGTCACAAACTCCGCTGTATCTCGCTTCATTCCTTTCCACCAAAATTGTCTTTTAAGATCTTTATACATCTTTGTGCTTCTAGGATGTACAGTAAACTTTGAGTAATGTGCTTGTTTCAGTATTTCATTCTTAGGTTCAACTACATTGGGTACACAAAACCTATCTCGAAACCTCATACCATCATCTTTTCCTTTAACCCATATAATGGGTTCCTTTTCCACCATTTTTGTGAACCACGTCTGAAATTCTACATCTTGTTTTTGTGCTCGTAAAACTTTTTCAATCAATCCTGGCTATACAACTATAGTGCAAAGATGCGCTTTCTCATCTAGTAGTGATATCTGTATATCATATTCCGCCAATATCTCTAACATGCGCCATTCTTGTAGCATAAGAAAAGCAATAAACCCTTGCAGCTTACGACTTAAGGCATCTGCAACTACATTTGCTTTGCCAGGATGATATTGAAGAGAAAAATCATAATCTTTGAGTAGCTCCATCCATCTTCGTTGTCTCATATTTAAATCCTTCTGAGAGAATATATACTTTAAAATTTTATGATCAGAGAAAAGATCAAACTTCTCGCCATACAGATAGTGTCTCCATATCTTCAAAGCAAAGACTACTATTGCTAATTCCAGATCATGAGTTGGATAATTTAACTCATGGGGTTTAAGTTGTCGTGACGCATAAGCAACTACCTTTTCATTCTGCATCAAAACACAACCTAGACCTTGATGTGACGCATCACTATAAATAGTAAATCCAACACCATTTTTAGGAATAATAAGAACAGGTGCCGATGTTAACTTCTGCTTCAAAGTTTGAAAGACACGCTCACAAATATCATCCCAAATAAACTTTACATCCTTCCTCGTCAAACGAGTCAATGGTGTCGCAATTCGTGAAAATCCCTTAATAAATCTTCTATAGTATCCTGCTATTCCAAAAAAACTTCGCACTTCTGTTGGTGTCGTAGGCTACTTCCATTGAAGAACCGCTTCCACCTTTTCTGGATCTACCGAAATCCCTTCTTTTGAAATTACATGCCCTAAAAATTTGACTTGCTCTAACCAAAAATCGCATTTCTCCAATTTCGCATACAATTTGTGTTCCCGCAACGTTTGTAGTGTTATACGTCAATGTTGCTCATGTTCTTCTCTCGACTTTGAATAAATTAAAATATCATCGATAAACACAATGATAAATTGATCTAAATAAGTTCGAAAAATGCGATTCATCAGATCCATAAAAACTGTTGGTGCATTGGTTACTCCAAAAGCTTAACAAGGAATTCATAATGTCCATACCGAGTACTGAAGGCTGTCTTTGGAACATCTTCTTTTCTTACTAACAACTGATGATAACCTGATCTTAAATTAATTTTGGAGAAGATTGTAGCTCCTTGAAGTTGATCAAATAAATCATCGATGCGTGGTAATGGATACTTGTTTTTGATAGTTACCTTGTTGAGTTGTCGATAATCAATACACATTCGAAATGATCCATCTTTCTTTCTTACAAACAATACTGGAGCTCCCCAGGGTGACGAGCTTGGTTGTATAAAACCTTGATCCCTCAATTCTTGAATTTGCTTCTTCAATTCTTGCATTTCAAGTGGTGCCATACGATACGGTGCTATAGTGATCGGAGTTATTCCTAGAATCAAATCAATGGTAAAGTCTATCTCCCTTTCTAGGGGTAAACCAGGAATCTTCTGGAATACATCCTTAAATTCACATACTATCGGGATTTGTTGTATGGATAGATCCTCACAACCCTCCTCTAGACATGCCAAGAAACGAGTGATAAAGGAATCACTAGTCGGATTACAATGGAAAACAATCGATTGTTGTTTAGATGGCGAGAATGTAATTGTCTTCTTATGACAATCTAGCGTAGAGTGGAAAGTAGTAAGCCAATCCATACCAAGAATAACGTCAAATCTCCTCATAGCTAGTATAATCAACTCAGCAGGCATATCATTTACTCCTAAATTTATTTTGCAATTCTTACATACCCACTTTAGTTCCACACTACTTCCCAAAGGTGTCCCAACAGCTAGTGGTGTATTCAAACATTCAGGTTCTAAACCTAATTGCTTTACCATTGTAGTGGAAATGAAAGAATGTGTAGCACCAGTATCAAATAGAACTTTCGCAAGACTATTAAAAATAAAAAGAGTACCTTCAATTCCTGCCTAATCTGGAACCATTGCATAAGCTCTACCCTATCCCCTTTGTGGCGCTTGATTATTCTTTCGTGGCTTCTTACAATCTCTATTAAAGTGTCCTCGCTCTCCATAATTATAAAAAATTCCACTTGGTGCCTTGGGTTTGGTGCAATCACGAGCTTGGTGTCCCATTTCACCACAATTGAAACAAGTTCCTCTTGGTCTAGTGGCAGTTTCTGCATAAGTAGAAGGAGCAGGTTGAGAAGTTCCGCTATCGGTCTTTTGCCTTTTCCACGGCTGTTTGCCTTTATTGTTCTGTCCTCCTCTTCCATCATTCCTTCCTTGTTGACCTAATTTTCCTTTACCTTTCTTCTCCATGTCTTTTCTGTATCTCTTATTATCTTTTTCTAAATTCAAGCCTTCCTCTACAATGTCCTCATAAGATTTTTGAGAATTTCCAATCACCATTCGTCGTATAGCTGGAGTTAACCCATTAGAAAACTTATGAGCACGTCTTATTGGGGTATCAATAAGATGTGGTGCATAGTGAGACAATACTTCAAACTTTTTCTGATACTCAGTCACTGTCATTGTGTCTTGTTCCAATTGGATAAACTCCAATTCCTTACTTTCTTTCTCAGTTTCAGGAAAATATTTATCCATAAACTTCTTTTTAAAAGCTGTCCAATTCATATTATTAACAGCTCTCTCCCCCATTGTACTTTTCACCAGCCCCCACCAATTTCTAGCATCACTAGCTAATTGGAAAACAACCAATTTCCTCTTTTCTATCTCAGTACATTCCAATACCTCATAAATATCTTCTAGATGCTGAATCCATTACTCAGCCTTATCAGCATCTCCAGTCCCATCGTATTTTTCAGGACCCAACTCACGGAATCGTTTCATTAAATTATCATTAGGTCGTGTTTGGAATTGCTCTAGCTGTTGTACAAACGCTTCTATTCTATCAGCTGGGTCAACTGTTGCCTAACCCGCCTTAGGTGGTCTACTACGACCTCTTCCTGCCATAATCTATAAAAAAAAAATATATTATTTTATGCAAACATTCACAAACTTATCACAACCAAAAAGATTCATATATATACATAATATGTACATCATTATCACTATGATTCACAGCGTATATCATCACAGTGATATACCAAAAAATATACCAACATACATGGTATTATAGATCCATATCTATACTAACAAGGATGGACTGCTATCTACATCAAAAGGTCCTTTTATCGATACTATAGTAACCAACAAAATGACCACTATCTCTAATACATCAGCCATCTCCCCTACTAAACTCAGAGCCTTGTCACACCCCATTTTTGCACCACCTTACTAGGGCTCATCATTTCATGCATGTTTTTGTTTTGTTTTTGAGTCTAGTCACTTGCATTAGGTTTCTAGAGTCACAAGGACAATGGATATGAATTTTGGTTCAATTCGGAGTTGATCTTGAGGGATAATAAGAGCTTTTGTGACTTGAGGGGCATAATCGTCTTTTAAGTCCCAAACTTTTCATTTGACCTTGAAATGATCTCTAAATTGTCAATTGGAGTTCATATAGATGCATATGAGGTATTTCTAGGTTCAATTTGATGAATCAATGGCTCAGGATTAAAATGGCTCGGTGTAGTTCAAGTTGGTTAATTGACCTTCCTTTGGGTTAGTTCTAATTGACTACACAATTACCAATCAAATCCTTTCAATTTGACTTTAATTAGTCATCATTTTATCCCCAAAAGTGCTTTAGAAAGGTTAATTTTGATATGGAAAGCATTTGGTTTGACCCTATGTGCATGCCTATGCTTAGCGAAGGTAGAGCATAGTGGTTAACCGCCTTGTTCAAACCTAACCATGCCCCTATGGTTAGTGGTTTTCACCCTAAAATGTTCAAAAATGTATTCCTCATCAAAACACGGTCATTTTGGCATTTGTTTCATCAAAATTGGATTTCATTTGGCCCCTGAAACACTTCTAGAAGAATTAGGAGTCAAAAATAGGCAAAAATCCGGAGTGGGCTCGGGTGCCCACCCAGCCCCGGGCGGCTAGCCGCCTGGGCCCAGGTGGCTAGCCACCCAGGCCCTGGTGGTCACCCGAGGCCACTTTCCTATTTTCACTCTATTTCCTTGCTGAAGCGGACTCTTCCCTATTTTGACGTATTTGGGCTCTTTTGGACGAGTTTCCTTCTAATTTTTGGTAACTTCTGAGTTACTTAAGCCCCAAGGGGGGTCTCTAATAGCCCTTGGATTAATTTTTAGGGTTTTAATCCTAGCCATTGGTTTATCCTTAGTGAACTCTATAAATACCCCTCCATGCTTCATCACAAGGGGAGCCACTTTATGCATGAATATTTGAGTGTTTAAGAGAGAATAAGAGAGAGAGACTTTAAACAGAGCTAGAGGACCTGCTGTAGCCTTGGAGAACATTGATTGAAGACATCCACAAGAGCAAGAGGGAGTCCATACAACAGCAAGGAAGGCTTCCTAAAGGTATTTTCCTTCTCTATTCAAGCTTAAACTAGGGTATCATGTAGGATAGCTTTATTGTATACAATGCTTATGATTTCTACCATGGATTGAGGTTTCTATTAGTTAATACATGTAATATTGATGATGTTCTTGATGAGTTTTGCATGCTTTAGAGTTAGTGCATAGGTTTCAATGCATAGTTGTGATTCTTGTGCTCCCGTCGTCCTTGTTTTAGGATAGTGTCATTGCATGCTAGTGTTAGGGTTTCTTATCATGTTTTATTGCTTTAGTTAGTTAATATGCATGATTAGGGTTCTGTTTAGTTTTATTTTAGCATGTTTAGAGTTTGTCTTGTATGTTTTTAAGCATATTTGTGAGTTTAGGGTTTGAGTGTTTTTGTTTTATGTTAGCTTTCATGTAGCATGTTAGTTTAGCCTTTTCATTGTTTTTTCTTCATAGTTGCTGTGTATGTTTTACATATGGAGTAAATATGATATTTTTGCATGCATGTTAGTTCATTCTAGGGTTTTTATGCATAATATGGTTCTAGGATTGTGTTAGGGCTTATGAAAGTTTACTGTTTTTGCTATTAGCATGTTTAGTGGATGATTTTAGGCCTTGGTACTATTCTGTCTAGATTTGCATATTAGTGTTTTTGCATGGTTTTGAGCACGTGTAAGGGTGCAAATAGGTGTGGTATTTTTCCTATGGCAAATAGGGCTGCCAATGCTTGAAATAGCTAATGCTTGGAGTAATTATGCTCAGGTAAGTGGGTGTGAAGGTGCCCCAATTCACTTCCCTTCCTTAACTCTTTCTCTTCTCCCTCTTTAGGGTTGTTCCCTAATATGAGTTTATGGTATAATTAAAGGTTTCCTTGTTAAGTAAAATTCTGGTTTTTGTTAAAGTTTCCATATTGTGGATTTCTTTCCAAACTCAAACTTGGTTTATCAATCATATTCAACTCTTTTTCAAATAAGGAAACCTAGGGTTTTTACCATAGGTTTATATTAGGACCTAACCCTGTTCCAATCGAACTACGTGGACTTTGATCCATGTATTTCGTTGCATGGTACGTAGGCACTCTTCGTGAGGCTCAAGTCCGTTCTAGGATCCAAGTATCCTAGGTCTTTTTGTATTTTATTTTCTATTTTCTGTTTTTATTTGTTTGTTATGCATGGATGGATGAATGGAATATATGATATGTATGCAATTCTTGTGATGATATACTTGCTGATTTTTGTATAGAAAAGATCTTAATTTAGCCCAAATAAATTGAGAGACCAAAAGGGTGACATGGGTGCCTATAGGCTTTGCCTAGAACCTTCCCATGTCATAACTTAGCCTCCGGATCCCCGATTTCTTTGGTTTCCAAAAGACTGTTTTTGCCTTTCCTTTTTAAACATGAGTCATTCAAATTGTTTTCCTAAAACAAACTATTTTTAGGGTTTTCCTTGTTTCCTTTAAAAAATAAGGTGGCAACTCCTTTTCTTTTTCAAACCCCAAATTATTTTCTTTTTCGCTAACCCTTGTGAGCCCAATTTCCAGGTGTTCACAGTTTGGCAACTCCGCTGGGGATTTGTGGGCTAGACTCTATAAAGTTTAATTGGGCTAAGTTAATTTCTTATGTTTAATTAAAATCAATCACATTGCATCCGCTTGATTGTGTGCTTTCATTTATTGCATTGTGTGTGCAAACTCTTGCATGCTAGGATCGATGTCCCTCGATGTATCCTTGCCAACGATGGGCCTAGTTTCAACCTTGGTTTTCCTGATTCCAAGTGTTGGGGCGAAAGCTATCAACTTCTCTTGCCTAGTACCTTTGGGCTTGCCCTTGGGTATATTAAATGAGTTAATCACGTACTGCTGGACCCACACGGCGTTCCTGATGCCATATGTGGTTAGGTATAAGGATTGCTCAAGCAAGTGAAGGACCCTAGCCTACCCTTTCTTAGTTCATGTAGTGGGCCTTGTAGGACACTATGGTCTCACCTTTATGCACCCACAATTGTTTGTAATGATGCTATGCCGTGTTTGTGGTGTGAGGCTTTATATCTTATGCCCTTAACATGTACCTTTAAACCCTAACTTTTGTTAAGGCCATGGGTTAGGAGGAATAAGTTAAGGAAATAGGATGTAAAGCTATGTTTGTGATGTGCTAGTCCCAGGGGAATAATTAAACCTAATTGAAGGACTCCATACCCTATTCTTTTAAACATATCCTTAATCCATGACCCTTGTAAAGGTAATTGGATAAAAAGAATGAATTAATTGAATATGGTGTAGAGACCGAGTTCATTAAGGAAAATATGGAGGTTTAGGACAAGTCCTTAGGCTAAAGGTTAAAACTTTTCTATCCATAGACATGCTAGCTTGGATCCGCAATCCGCAAGGGCGTCTAGTGAGTGTTGAGTCTATCCATCAGACAGACATGGCCGACCAAAGAACTAGTGAGGGGCACTTTGACCTTGAGGCTTGCCTGAAAGCCATCATGGCCAAGCTTGACCATACCGTCGAGACATTCGATACCGCGTTGAAAATGGCTCAAGAGAACTAACAGAAGATGGCGGATCTTAAACAAAATGGCTCTAAGGCCCATTCCTCGGGTATACCTCATGGGGCTGGCACCGAAGAGGGACCTCAATCTAATGAGAACACTAAAACAAGAGGGGAAAGTCGCTCGAAACCTATGGTCACCAACCTAGAAGGGGAAACCAAAGGGAAAGGTTCTAGTAGTGATTTCGTGTTAGCTAGCAAGGTAGAAGCATTGGAGAGAACTATAAAAGGGATTCGTAGGGCCGATGACATGGTCGATGTGCGGACTCTATCTCTGTTTCCAACGGCTTGTATTCCATTGCAATTCAAGATGCCAGAGTTAGAAAAGTTCGATGGGACGGTGTCACACCCCATTTTTGTCACCTTAACTAGGGTACATCATTTCATGTAGGATTTTGAGTTCTTTTTGAGTCTAGTCTTTTGCATTGAGTTTCTATGGCATTGAATACCATGTGTATGAATTTCGAAGTGATTTGGAGTCCATTTCGATAGTCAATAAGAACTTTTGCGACTTTAAGGGCATAATCGTCTTTTAAGTCGTATATTTTTCATTTGACCTTGAAATGAATCCCGAGTCATTCCCTCGAGTTCATATGGTTACTTAGAGTCTATATATAGGTTCAATTTCATGAATTAATGGTTTAAGATTAATTCGGCTCGTAATTGTTCGGGTTGGCTAAAAGACCCTTTCTTGGTTTGCTCAAATTGACTCATAAGACCCAACCAATTTTCTCTCATTTAACTTCAATTGGGCTTTATTTACATCCTAAATATGTTTAGAAAGATCGAATTTTGATTGGGAAAGCATTTGGTTCGACTTTGCGTACAAACCCGACTTAGCGACGGTGAAGCACCATGGTTAACCACCTTTGTAAAACCTAACCATGCACCCATGGTTGAGGATTTTTGTCCTAAAATGCCTAAAAATGTGTTCCCCTTCGAAACACTGTTGTTTTGGCTTTTATTTCGTCAAAATCAGACTTAATTTGAAGATTTTAGGACTTCTACAGCGAGTAGGAGTCAAAACCGGAGTGAAACAAGGAGAGGCCTCGGGTAACCGTCTGGGGCTGGACGGTCAGCCGTCCAAGCCCAGACGGCTAACTATCCAGGCCTAGTTGGTCACCCGAGGAGTCCGTCTTCAACTCAACTTCTGACTCCTCTCTCCCTCTTTTGACAGTTTCCTCCGCCAATACAACTTGTTTGAGCTTAGGAGTGTGTAAGTTTGAGTTGTTTGAGCACCAAGAGAGTCTCTAATAGCCCTAGGATCATTGTTTAATGAATTAATCTTAGCCATTGGTTTAGGGGGTCAGTTCTCTATATAAAGGACATGATATTCAGCACATAGGAGGAGGTTAATTGCACTTTATACTTAGAGAGAAAGGGAGCTACGAGTTTAGAGAACTAGAAGGACATCAAGAGGAGGCTCTTCAACCCCAAGCAAGCAAGGAAACAAGAAGTTTAAAGACAAGGAAGAGTCTACAAGAGGTAAGCATGTCTATTTAATATTAAACATGAGCTTTCTACTTCTCCTTCTCCTTTTTCTTCTATGATGGTTCTAGTGCATGAAATAACTCCACATGTTAGGTTAGTTCAAATATTTTTAGGATGATATATGAATGATTTTGAGATGATTTATGGCTTTATATTCTTAATAATCCCTGGTTTACTAAGGATTTGAAAGTATTATCTTTTCTATCCTCTTGAATCATGCATAGTTCACATGTTTAGGTTGCTGTGATAATTATCATGAATTGATGCTCCTGTTAGCTAATATATGTGATATGAATGATATTCATGATGATTTGAGCATGTGTTAGAGTCATTTCATATGTTTTAATGCATAGTTGTGAAATTAGGGTTTCGACAACCCTAAATTCACACAAGTTTCCTATAGCATGATAGAATAGGTTTTCTTTTCTATTTTTCTTCATGGTTATTATATATATGATATATATAGAATAACTATGATAGTTTTTGCATGCATGTAGTGGATTTTTAGGGTTTTATGCATGACATGAGATTAGGGTTGCATTAAGGTCTCTATTTATTCACTGTTTTTGTTGATAACATGATTAGTGGATGACTTTGAGCCTTAATACTTTTTTGTCCAGATTGTTATGTTATCCTTTTTGATATGCTTTGAGCACGTGTAAGGGTGCAAACAGGTACAATAGTTGCCTTATTACAAATAAGGTCGCTATGGCTTAAGCTTGATATTGCTTGGAGTAAATTGCACAAGGTAAGTAGGGTATGAAGTGCCCTAATTCACTTTTATTAACCTTTCTTTTCTCTTCTCCCTCCTAGGGTTATTCTCTAATAGAGGGATATGGTCAACTCTAGGGCTTCTTTCCATCCCTTTTCAAAAGTTTATATTTTCTGTTGGATTTTTGATTAAGAATCATTTTATCTTTGAAAATCACTATGGAAGGAAACCTAAGGTTTACCATAACTTTCTATTAGGGTTTAACCCTATTCTTTTCGAACTACGTGGACTTTGATCCATGTATTTCCATGCATGGTACGTAGGCGCTCAATTGATGTTCAAGTCCGCCCTAGGATCTAAGTATCCTAGTTTTGTTTTGTTTTCTTTGTTTTGTTTGTTTGTCCATCTCATATGATTGCTAGTGGATTAGGATGAATTTGTCCATCACATATGATTGCTAGAGGAGTAGGATGGATTTGTGATTGATATGCATGCTGTATTTTATTGATTGATATTGGTTTGCATGTGATTAAGTCATTAATTTAGCCCAATCAAATTAAGAGACCAACTCGGGCGATGTGGGTGCCTATGGGCTTAGCCCAGAACCTTACCACATCGTAACTTAGCCCCCGAATCCAATTTTCTGGTTTTAAAGACTTTGCCTGTCCTTTTAAAATGGAGTCATGAGGTTTTGGAAATAAAACATTTACGGTATTCTTCTTTTCCTTAAAAAATGAGGTGGCGACTCCCTTTTCGTTTATTGTCTTTTAACCATATTTTTGCCAAACCCTTGTGGGCCGCGCCACTTTTTGGGGTTCACAGACGGGTTACCCTAAGACTCATTTGAAGATGTATGTGCGAGCTATGCACCCCCGAGGGGCTACTGACGAGCTTTTAGCTCAAATGTTCCATGAAACCTTGGCCACTTCCGCTTTGAAATGGTTCTTGTCCTTGGATGAGAATAGAACTCGGACTTGGGAAGACATATGCAATGAGTTCTCGGAGCACTACAAGTACAACACAGAGGTGGATGTTACTCGAAGGGACCTGGAAACTACCAAGCAAGGGGCTCATGAAACTTTCTCCGCTTACATTACAAGGTGGAGACAAAAGGTGTCGAGAATGACGGATAGGCCAAATGAGGAGGACCAAATTCAGCTGGTGGTTAAGAACTTGCTGCCCGTGTACCACAAGCACCTATTTGCCCACTATTTCCCGAATTTCAAAGCTCTCATTGGGGCTGGCACGCAGGTTGAAGATGCTATCAATGATGGAACAATCAAAACTGAAGAAGTGAGGAGTCGCAAGACAAAATTTACTGGGAAGAATAATGCCCAGGTCAACACCATAACTCAACCCATTCAACCCTTCTCTCTCAATGATGTCAACCCACCTCGCCAATTCACCGACCTATTCATGCCACTTGAAAGAGTCCTTAAAAAGCTTGTAAGCCGTGACCTACTGAAGCCACTTGACCCAAGACCCCCACCAAATCCCTTACCCAAAAACTACAACGAAAATGAGTACTGCAAGTACCACCAATCCAAAAGACATGCCACCAACCGTTGCATTCGCTTTCGCCACCAAGTCCAAGACCTCATTGATAGCAAGTCATCTCACCACCAACCCGTCCAAATATCACCCGTAATCCTCTCCCATCTCACAACAACACACCCCCACCTAACACCATAAATGCCATTGGGGTTGAATCATCTCGCCCTCGTCGGCCCAAAAGACAATACACTCCACTCCCCATGACCTTAACCCGTCTTTTCACCATTTGCCGCAATAATAGCCTTATCATGCCACTTCCACCAAAGCCAAGGCCATTAACCCCTCACCAATATTGCCAATACCATCGTGCACCCGGTCATGACACCAAGGCTTGTTCTATACTAAAGAAGATCATTCAGGACCTCATTGACCAAAAAGTTTTGTTGTTGCTAAAAGAAATCTATCCAACAAGAGCTGAAAGAAAGATATGAAGCAGGGGATCTTTAGGTTGGCCTATTAGGTGAATCGTCGGGGAAATTCAATTATTATGTGCTGTACTCAAGCCTAAGTCCAATATCAGATGAGCCGATATTCCCTACAGGTTGGGATGACCTGCCGACAGAGATGGAGAGCATTGACATGATAGAATGGGATGACTTAATGAATGACTCTGAGGAAGTCCATGACATATGGGCTAGTGATGATGAGTTAGACCATATAACCAGAGGGGGTCGTCACTTCAAGCCTCCCCACCTAGAATCTGAAAATCCGTTGGAAGATTTGGAAAGGCAGAGGCGTCCTAGCTTGCAAGAAGAAGAAGATGAAGTGCTTAGGCATCTGAAGAGGACCAATGCCAACATCATATTTGGGGCTTACTCATGGCCTCGCATAAGCATAGACAGACCGTGTTGAAACTGCTGAATCAGATACAAGTGCCTATTGATACATCCCCCGAGGGATTAGTACATTTGGTGAATCCAACTCCCAAGAACTCAACCATCGTGTTCACCGATGTGGACCTACCCAAAAGCGGGCCAAGCCATTCTCAAGCTCTCTATGTGACCGTTGACACTATGGGGAAGAGGGTTCCCACCGTCCTTATCGACAATGGGTCCGCACAGAATGTATGTCCTCTCCAAACTGCCACTGTTTTGGGTTTGGGACCCACCGATTTCATGCCATCTGGGCAGACCGTAAGAGCTTATGACAACACCCGCCGAGAAGTAATAGGGGTAGTTACTTTGCCTCTTATCATGGGACCCACTGAATTTAGGGTGGAATTCAAAGTGTTGGATGTGCTGTCATGTTTCAACTTGCTGTTGGGCCGACCTTGGATCCATCCTGCTGGGGCTGTGCCATCTTCACTCCATCAAAAGGTGAAGTTTCCTTACGAAGGGGCCATAGTAACACTTCAAGGGGACTATGAATTGAAACTCGCAGGCGTGCCTATATGTGAGATACAACCAGAATCAGCAGCAGTACCACTATCTGGGTTTGACTACATCCAATGCATTGAGAAAGAACTCGAAAAGGGTGAGTTAATACCTTTGGACTTTTGCCCCCATGGCGACTTGCACGTTGGTAAAATCATGAGAAGAATGAGTTTCTTTCCAGGCATGGGGCTAGGGTGTCGCCAACAAGGGATCCCTAAGTCTATTCAGAGCCGTGTCACCTCATACACCTTTGGGCTAGGATATGAGCCCTCTAGAAATGATCATGCAGAAATGCTAAAGAGGAATAAGGAGAAAGTAAGAGCCAAAGCCGAGGGAAGGGTGCCATACTTGAGGATCTCGCCATATCGACCTACTTTGAATGGTTACTTCGTCAAAGAGGGGGATGATTTTCTATATTGCGGGTTTCCAGAACCCACCTTTGACCAAGCTACCAAGATCCGAGTTTCGGGTTTTGAAATCTTCTTCACCGAATGGTATCCAATCACAGCTGAAATGGTGGATGATGAAGCCATCAATAATGAGTTCTGGGAAAAGAAAAAAGAAGACTGGGTAGAGAACCTTGATGCAGGGGCTATAACTGAAATGTTCCAAGATATGATCCTCACCATGGAAGACTCGACCATTGAAGAACTCCAGGGTTCGTCTATTAGCCATGCTACCATGCCACTCCTGAATTGGTACCTTAAAAGTGATGTCATTGTGGAGATCCATGAAGAAAAAGACTTTGGCCTACCTGATAGCAGCTTGTAGGTTTCTTAGTTTAGTAATATTTCCCTAATTCAATAAGATGTATCTACTTAACTCACTTTGTGGAGTCATAGTATTGATACAGATTTGTTTGTTTTCCTTATTTCTTTTGTGTGTCATTCCTACTATTCCTAGTCAATAAAGTGTGCTTTCTTTCTCTATATATGCAGTGTCTCTTTTCTCTCCTCTATGGATATTTATGGCATGGATATAGATCCTAGGAACGATGTCCCCCTGGAGCTCATTGAGCAAAGGAAAAGGGGCGTCACCGAACCTAATATGGATGAATTAGAATCAATCAACTTAGGGACGAATGAATTGCCAAGAATAGTTAAAATTGGGAAAACCCTCTCCCCCGTTGAAAAAGAAAAGATGATCTCTCTCTTAAAAGCCAACATCATGGCTTTTGCATGGTCTTATGAAGACATGCCTGGCATCGACCCCGATATTGTGCAACACTATATCCCACTAATTCTCTAAAGAAGCTGGTAAAGCAGAAACTCAGAAGATTAAAACCAGAATGGGCTCTAAAAGTAAAAGAAGATGTAACTAAACAACTAGATGCGGGCTTCCTCCAAGTTGTGGAGTATCCCGAGTGGTTGTCGAATATAGTGCCTGTACCTAAAAAAGATGGGAAAGTGAGGATGTGTGTCGATTTCCAAGATCTCAATGCCGCGAGCCCTAAGGATGACTTTCCTTTACCCCATATCGACGTGTTGGTGAATAGCATAATGGGACATGCACTCCTCTCCTTCATGGACGGATTCTCTGGGTATAACCAGATAAAGATGGCGCCTCAAGACATGGAGAAAACAGCCTTTATCATGCAATGGGGAACGTACTATTACAAGGTAATGCCTTTTGGCTTAAGAAATGCTGGGGCTACTTACCAAAGAGCAGCTACGACCTTATTGCATGATAGATCCATAAGGAAGTCGAGGTTTATGTCGATGATATGATCGTGAAGTCCGTGGATAGAGAAGGGCATTTCAAGGCACTAGAGAAATTCCTAGAGTGAGCAAAGAAGTACAATCTCCATTTAAACCCATAGAAGTGCGCTTTTGGTGTCACTGCAGGCAAGCTATTGGGGTTCATGATCACTCAGAGGGGCATCGAAGTGGACCTAGGGAAGATAAAAGCTATTATGGAGATGGAGCCGCCTAGCACTGAGAAGCAGATTCGGGGTTTTCTGGGAAGAGTTCAGTACATAAGTCGATTCATTGCCAACTTGACCATGGTTTGCGAACCAATATTCAAATTGCTTAAGAAAGGTGTGCCAAAAGTATGGAACGAAGAATGCCAAGAGGCCTTTGAGACCATTAAGAGATACTTAAGCAATCCTCCAATCTTAGTTCCTATTGGGAATCGAATAAGAGGGAAAAATAGAAGTGCGGAATATAAAAAATTTTTCCTACGATTCCCAATCCCATGAATCTAACTATGCATAACACAAAATCAAACCCTAACTACGAAGAGGGTTAGAACACTTACAGGATTTTTGTCTTCTCCGTTTTGCTCCAAGCTTCTACTCCGGACAGCGGTGAATGAGCAGCCCAAGTGTGCTGCCTCCAACGGTATCCACACCTAGCTAGAGCTTCAAGCCTTTTCTTTCTTCTTCCTTGTTGTTGCTAGAGGTGGAGAAGAGAGAGAGAGAGAAGAGAGCCTCCAAAGGGCTGGACGGCTAGGGTTTATTGTGCAAGCCTCTTATGCCATGTCACACATAAGTGTGACTTATATAGGCAGCCCACTAAAGGGGGCTGGCCATGGGGAAGAAACCCTAATAGGGTTATGTGTAATTACTCTTAATTGCACATTAACCCCTATTATTTGTATCAAATACAAATAGGCCCATAAAGAACTATTCTTTATTCACTAAAACCCTTTCTCTCATAGACTTTAAAGCCCTTCTTGCATGATCAGTGTGTGACCCATTGGGTTCACATCATCAAGTAGTAGGAATAGCACGAGGTGTGCACAATGGAACTCTTTCCATTTAGGGTCTAATTGGAACTCCTTCCAATTCCCTAATTGATTATAACTCACTTATATCAATTAGGGCTTCTACTAACCATGAGTAACACCTAGCATATGGCTCATGGTGTGGTCCTTAATGAGGTGAATAGTCATTTACAAAGAACCCTTCTGTTATAGTTTATAGGTTACAATTGCATCCTTCCTTCAACACAATGTCTCCAATTGAACTAATAGGACATGGAAGTCTGTCAAGTCCCTAGTTCAATTACTTTATACTCATTCATAGATATCAACTCATTGATGAACTCATGAAACTCTTTTCATATTCATCCTACCATGGCCATGGATTTAATGAGTTATATTATGAATGCTATATGAGACATTCTCTCTCTTTTTCCTGAGAGTGATGGATCCCTTGTTGATCACTCACATGCCTTCATACACATAGCAGTAGGGCCAATGAACACCTTTGCAAACCCCTGAATAGGATTTGCACTTAGTGTTATCAAACTTCTAAAGCTACATGCATAAGACAACTATGGTGTCTCAGGTCTAAGGATTACTTGTACCACTATAACAATGAGAAACTGATTGACAGGTAGGATAAAACTCCATTCAGTTTATCTCATATCTTTGGTCACATTCAGTGTACCTATTCTCGTAATAGGCACCCACTTGTTGGTTGTAGTGTCTCCACACAAATAGCTTGAGACTAGCTATCCTCCTATAGAGTCAACCTAACAAGTGCTAGTCCTATGGTTCATTATTGTCCATCATAGTGAACCTTCAACTAGGAATGCTTTAGGAGTTTAGTACAGAGATATATCTACAGTCTCAAAATTACAACTCTTTGTAATTCCATATTCTCAACTCTAACTCCATGGACATATTATGTAAATATAAATGATGCATATAAACATAATAGAATAAGCCCTTTTATTAAATCAATAATAAATGTGACATACATAAATGAAATCAAATGATTGTTCCTAATCCCTAAACAATCATCTCTATGATTGGCTCTAGGGCATAATCCTAACAGTTCCCCCACGGCAAGGTGCACCGCTCTTGTTATACTTAACGGTCACCGAAACCGCGACGGGAGCTATGTTAGCTCAATATCTCGAAGGGTCTACAAAGGAGAATGCCATCTACTATTTAAGCAAGAAAATGACAGACTATGAAGTAAAGTACAATGCAATTGAAAAGGCCTGTGTGGCACTAGTATGGGCGACGCAGAAACTCCGGCACTACATGATGTCCTTTGAAGTGTTCTTGATAAGTCGTATGGACCCATTGAAGTACCTGATAGAAAGGCCAGTATTGTCATATAGAACTGCTCGATGGTCAATTCTCCTCAACGAATTTGACGTCAAGTACATGAATCAGAAGTCTATTAAGGGGAGCGTCATCGCAGGCTACCTAGCTAGCTGTTCTATGTCATCATCCACTCCATTCAAGGATCAGTTCCCAGATGAGGACATGCTAGAGATTGGTAGAAAGACTTGGAGAGTTTATTTCGATGGGGCAGCCAATAAGAAAGGTTATGAGATAGGAGTCTTACTGGTCTCACCTGAAGAGGCATTTACACTGTTGGCGGTCAAGTTGGGGTTTGAAGCTACCAACAACATTGCTAAGTATGAGGCCTGTATCCTAGCATTGGAAGCGGCACTTGAATTGGGGATCAAAGAATTGGAAGTGTTCAGGGACTCAGCGCTAATCATTTGTCAGATAAAAGGGGAATGGAAGACTCGAGATGAGAAGCTGTTGCTATACCATGCCTATCTGGAAGCTCTAACCAAGGAGTTCTCAGAAATAGAGTTCAACTACCTTTCAAGAAACAAGAACCAGTTTGCCGATGCCTTGGCAACCCTTGCATCTATGGTAGAGATACCTGAAGGGGGGAACGTGAAGCCGTTGGTGATAGAATGTCGAGACAAGCCTGTGTACTGTTGTGCAATCCGAGGAGGGGAAGTGAATGATGGCCACCCGTGGTTCCATGACATAAAGAAGTTCATTGAAGAAAGGGAGTACCCAGAAGGAGCATCTCGTATCGATAGAAAAACCTTAAGACGGTTGGCGAGTCACTATGTACTTTATGGAGGAAAGCTATATTGGAGATCATATGACGGGATCCACCTGTTGTGTGTCACCGAGGAGGAAGTCGAGCATCTGGTTAAAGAAATCCATAAAGGAGCAGGGGTTCCGCATATGAATGGCTATATGTTGGCTAAGAAAATCATGAGGCTAGGCTATTATTGGTCTACCATGGAAAGAGATTGCCACGCACATGTCAAGAAGTGTCATAAATGCCAACTGTTCGCCAGTGGACAACATTTGCCTTCTATGCCTTTAACAAGTATGTCGTCACCATGGCCGTTCGCAGTATGGGGGATAGATATCATCGGACAGATCAAGCCAAAGGCGTCAAATGGGCATGAATACATCCTGGTTGCTATCGATTATTTCACTAAGTGGGTGGAAGCAGCGTCCTTCAAGACCGTGAATTCCAAGAAGGTAGCACAGTTCATACAGCACAACATCATCTATCGATATGGGGTACCGCATGAAGTTATCTTAGACAATGGCCAGCACTTTCAGAAAGAAACCCACGAGCTCTTGCAAAAGTACGGCATAGTTCATCATTTGTCGTCACCATACCGTCCTCAGACTAATGGAGCAGTGGAAGCAGCTAACAAGAACATCAAGAAGATACTACAGAAGACTGCGGACTCACACACAGACTGGCATGAGAAGTTACCGTTGGCTCTATGGGGTTACTGAATATCAATAAGGTCGTCAACAGGGGCTACCCCTTACTCTCTAATTTATGGAATGGAGGCCGTGTTGCCAGTTGAGTTGGAAGTTCCTTCACTAAGGGTTGCCGTGGAGAGTCAGATAACAGAAGTGGACTGGGTTAAGAGCCGTTATGACAAGTTAGCTTTACTCGATGAAAGGCGGTTAAGGGCGCTGTATCATGTGCAGGGGTATCAACGGAGAGTCGCTAGAGCATTCAACAAGCATGTCAAAGATTGAGGTCTAAAGAAAGGGGATGTAGTGCTGAAGGAAATCAGAGCTCCAGTGTTCGATCCGTGAGGGAAATTCAAACCAAGTTGGGGTGGACCATACATTATCAAAGAGATATTGCTAGCAGGGGCTGTTCGCCTCATGGATTTAGATGGAATTGAGTTCGCTCGTCCAACTAATTTGGATCAATTGAAAAAATATCATGTTTGAAGCCTGCTCGGTTGAAAACCCGTAAGGGCGGCCTAGGCAAAAGTTAGGGCATAAGAACTACGTAAGACCTGATTCTCCATTCAAAAAAGAAGAAAGAAAAGAAAAAAAAAACCACAAAAAAAACAAAGAAAAAGAAAAAACCATGGAGATACGTAGGCAACCCATAAAGTTACCTTGGGTGCGGTCTAAACCAAACAACAAAATCCCAAATTTGATTCATTATTGGCAATTTATTCAAAACTAAAATTGATTGACATAGCAATTCATTAGTATTAAGTAGAAGAACTATAAATATGCCATAAATATCCTATTCTATTGAGTCTTCAGTTTTTCTTGGGCTTCTTTGCAGCTCGCTTTTCAGCTTTCTTCTTCTCTCTTTCGTATCTTCTTTTCTTCCTCAAGTCATGTCCATAAGCTACTGTCACTGCTTCCATAATATCTTCTCTGCAAGATCCAAGTTCTTTATTCTTGATAATTCCAAAAATCCTTTCTCTTCGAGTAGTCTCTCTCTCACCCAAATTGCTTTTCAACCATTCCTTGTACTCGAGGCTCATCATATATGGACCATCAGTGTTCGTAACTTGAGTTAGTGTCAACTTGCTAGGCCATCGATCCTTCGCCCAAGTCACTACAGAAAGACCCGCAGGCACCACAGGATAGTCACTTCTCAAGGAAATAGGTATGGTTTGCATGGCACCCATCTGACGAAGAACCCTTGAAGGCCAGTAGAAAGAAGTAGACCTCAGTCCTATGAGTCTCACTATGGCACATCCAGAAGTTCGCAGAAGCACCTGTTCACTGCAACCCCATATAAATAAAAACCACTTGACATTCCTCTATGAAAGGGTTTGGAAGTAACCTAGCCAATCCCTCAATGAAAATTCTCCAGGCAGTTTAATGCGGTGAAAACAGTAATGCTGGGGATTGTATGGTGTAATGGCAGTGGGTGACAAGAAATTCAGTCTTTCAAGCAACCACATCTGCAGCAAAATGGGGCTACCTCCTAAAGGAACCTTTGGGTCCTCATGAGTTTTGTCCAAACCATTCAGGGTTTCAGCTAGTACCATGGGAATTAAGTTATGACCTTTGGCAAGGAGAGGAATCAACTCACAGATTTGTATGGGAACATGTGGAGTACCAGTTGAAATAAGGAAACGACCAATAAGGCAAAAGGCAAGTGCATACTTAATAGAAAAGGTAAATTTTAGAATACCTTTGCTATCATAGGCCAAAAAAGAGGTTGCCAATTTCATTAAGTCTACCATATGGTCCTTTACAAACGTAGAGGCATATTGTTGGTGAATCCTAAGTAAGTTGGAGAAGGAAGTAAGGAAGCTTGGGCGAGGAGTAGGGAAGATGAAAGGACCTACCGGTGAAACTCCATACAACACGCAGAATTCCTCCATGGTTGGGCATAGTTCTTCATAGTTGAAGCGGAACACATGAACTTAGGGATCCCAAAAATATGTAGCAGCAGTCAAGAGGTTTGTTTCAAGCTTCACATGCCTCAAGGAAAGCAATGGATCCAAACAAAAGCACTTGAACTCAGATTTTGCTTCAGCACTCATAACTCTCAAAAACCTTCCTAAAAACTTGTCTAGAGCCTCCATAATTTATAATGACTGAATACAAGTAGGTTTAGGAACCCCTTGGATGTGTTTTTATAGGGAAAAGGTCACAAATCCGTGTTCTAGAAGGAGAAAACCAGTCAGAATAGGAAGTTTCCTATTCAAAGTGGGATTTCCGCTTCGGGCTCGGGTGACCACCCAGGCCTGGGCGGCTAGCCTCCTGGGCTTGGGCGGCTAGCCGCCCAGCCCCGGGTGGTCACCTGAGGCCGTTTTCCTATTTTGCCCAGTTTTGCCTATTTTTTACCCCATTTGACCCCTATATGGTTATGTGACCCTGGGAAGCTTATTTTGAGCTTATTTTTTGCACAAAAACATGAGTAAATCACCATAATGGAATTCCAAAAGTCTCATACAAAGTACCAAAGCAAATATTCAAAGAGAGGTTACAAAGCATAAAGAAAGATGTTTCATTCATTCACAAAGCAAGAGGTTAAGCTAAGCTAATGATCTCCCGTGGTTCTTCTCTTTCTACTTGACTCGCCTCTACCATGACTAGCATGAGGATTCCTTTGGGGTGGCATTGGTTGTGGTGGACGTAGTGTGGAGACCTGTTGCAAAGAAATCGATTAATAAAGAAGGGTTATGCTTTTAGCTCCTATGATTGGAATGAGCAAAGGGAATGTCTTACAGTGGGATTTAGTCGCCCCTCTAGCACAGAGTTTGCCAAACTCATCCTAATAAGGTCCCGCCTTAATCCCTCGCTGAGTTCAAGGCACTCCTGGGCGTACTCTCGGGGAACCTAAGAAATGAACATGGTTAATAAATGATGAAAGAGGTTTTTAGGGAAAGAAAAAGGCTTAGAGCTTACATGTTCATAGCTCGAGTCAATCCTTGGGACTTCATCAAAAGCAAAGTGAGTAATATTAGTCCTCATGAACTCCAACCCATTGCATAGGTTCACTTGCCAGTCGAGAATTGGGAGAGGCGGCTGTGCCATTCCCCCCATCTCATAATCCTCATCCCCGTGAGTTATGCTTGTGGAGGACGCTATTGTGGAACTATGTCCACGAGCTCGCCGGCCCTGTAATAGACAATTTGTTTAAGAGGAGTGCTTGCATAAATCAATAATTGAAAAGAATGGCATAGAGACTCACCCCTTGAGGTGGGAAGCCAATGACTCTAGGACGCATCAGGAATTAATTGCAGAAAGTCATGTAGTCAGTATTGGGCGAGGTGAACTCCTCAGCATCCCATCCAGTTAGAGCTTCCATCAGCTCATCCCCATCCAGAGAGTCGGTGCGCCTCATATTCATGGGAGGCAAGACAGGGGTAAGAGCGGCATCCAGTCGTCCTTTCACCTGCCTAAGGACACGCTCCCCCAAATACCAATATCGCCCTGAGGGACCCTCAAAGAGCACCCTCTTCCCAGTCAACTCCAAGTAGGACACACACCTCCTAGGCAGCCTAGCTTCCCACAGTCCCCATGGGCTCCACTCTACCTGTTGAATTTGAAAAAAAAAAAAGAAGAAAAAAAAAGTGATGAGTAAGATAATAAGGGTGAATGAAAGAAAAGAATGAGGTAGGGGGATTACCATATCGGCATTCAAACTTGCCAAATATGCCCTTGTATGGGCATAGTCATGCCTATTGGGGGCACGCACAGCTATTTTGTTGGGAGCATAGTTCCCAAGTATGGGCTATTCTTGTATCTCATTATCCAGGGTGGGGCGGCACAGTCCCAGATATTCATAGTACCATATCTGTCAAAATTCAAGAAAGGCATTAAAATCAAGTCAAGTTTGAGAGGAATTTAAAAATTAACATTTTTACTTACCTCCCAAACAAATGGAAGCCCACCAAAATTCTTGGAAACACCTCGGGACATGTCGGACATGGATCTGTACATGGTGGCTAGTGCTGCCCCTCCCCAGTTATACCTCCCCATCTCGTTCACATCCACCATCGAAGCAAGATAGCCCAGTTGTGTCATGTCATTGGCACCAACAAAGAGAGTGCAAGAGAGCATATAGATCATGAATGCCCTAGCTATGCACTCGGGAGCCACTCCCACACCTTCTACTTGGTTGGCAAAATTTTCGAATAGCCATATTCTCCTAACACCGCGTGAACCCGCCTCAATATCCATCCCCAACATAGTTAGGAGATAGGCACTATCCGTGTTGGCATCCCCATAGAATTCCAACCTCTTTCCTTTGCGGCTTAAACCGGTGATGATTGAAAAATCCTTGGGAGTCATGGTCATCTCCCCAAAACTAAAGTGGAAGGTGTTGGTGGTATCTCACCATAATTCATCTAAGGCAAGGAGGGCTTGTCTATCCCATTGTTCATTCCATAGGGAGTCAAGAAACCAACTAAAACCCGCTTTCTTTATGAGGTCTCTTGCGGAAGGTTGGGTGTGTTCCATATATTTCCACCACCCAATAAGATTCTTTATCGAAGACCTTATGCGTAGGTCTTGGAAGTTGGGCTAATCGAGAAGAATTATTCACCTAGTTAGTGTAAAAATCATATGCAAGCATTGATAATTGGCTTTTCAAAAACCAAGTCTTTTAGCTCATGAACAAGTAAACCTTGCTTTGAAAGTTTATGAAAACATTGGTTTTATTCTTCAAACTCATGATCATTGGTAAACAATGCATTCCAAGACCATGGAAACATGGATTTTTCAAAGAAAATAGCAAGCAAACTTTGTTTTCCAAAGTGGTTTTTTAAGGAAAAAATAAGCAAACCTTGTTTATGAAAACATGGGTTTTTCAAAAATATAGCAAACTTTGTTTTTCAAAGTTCATGAAAATGCTTGGTTTTGTTTCTAAAATCAATTAGAATTGAATGCCTATGATTTTGCCTTACAATACACATCAATTTTACAAAGATTGGATGAATTTTCATCACTCAAGCATTTTATCAAACACTTGGTGGGCACTATTCACCAAGTTTTCAAATTGAATTCTTTTCACATCCAATCCTTGCCAAAATCAATGGGCATTGCAAATATTGCTAGGAATACTCATAGAGAGTTCATGGGAATGCATTTCAATCAACAAAAATGAAAATTTCAAAGAAAAGTTTAAAATGGGTAAGCTTACCTCTTGCTTGGAATGGAGAAAAGAGAGATGATTCCTTGGTTCTAGAAGCAATTTCTCTTGAGGAACATCATATATTGGTGCCTTGTATCTACTCTTTGAGTCAAGGAATGGATACTTTGAAGTGGAGTCTTCATTGGGATCCATGGTGGATGAACTAGCTTGTTTTGAGCAAAAATGGGTTTAATGGGTTTTTGATTTGCAAAGTGCTGCAAATTTCTTGTTTTTGATGTGAAATTGGGTGTTAATGATGCTATTTCATGTGTATGAATCCCTCTTGAAGTGTGGATTTGAATGCCTTTGGGTGTTGGAGTGATTTTGCAAAATGGGGTAAGCTTTCTAGAGAGAGAAACTCCAATTTTCGGGTTCTTTGAACAAGAGGTATGAATAGTGCACTTGGGTATTTAAAAACCCAGAATTTTTCAGCACATGGCTTGGGTGACCACCCAAGCCTTGGGCGGCTAGCCACCAGGGCCTGGGCGGCTAGCCTCCCGAGGCCTGGTGGTCACCCAAGCCACTTTGTTTTGGCTTTGTTTCTCGCTTCGTTTCGCCTTGGCGCGTGATTAAGCCTTCTTCCAAATGAGATATTCAACACTTTTTGAGCTTAAAATCAAATATATTTCACCTTGAAATCAATTCTTTGAATTGATTTTATGTTCAAAAGGGTTGAATATATTTCCCCTGTGCCATGCCAACTCAAGTGACAATGTGTTAAGGCACTTTCCCCTCACACCATGCTTGTTCAATCTTGATAAATTGATCATATACCCTCATTTCAAATCTTGATTTTTCATCTTACTTGGTTGAATATATTCATCACTTGAATATATTCTTCCATTTCAAAAGTGTATTCACCCTTTGAATATGCTTCTCAGTTTCAAATCCTCATTCTCTATCTTACTTGGTTGAATATATTCATCACTTGGATATATTCTTCCATTTCAAAAGTGTATTCACCCTTTGAATATGCCTCTCAGTTTCAAATCCTCATTCTCTATCTTACTCTCAGTTTCAAATCCTCATTCTCTATCTTACTTGGTTGAATATATTCATCACTTGGATATATTCTTCCATTTCAAAAGTGTATTCACCCTTTGAATATGCTTCTCAGTTTTGAATCCTCAATCACTATCTTACTTGGTTAAATATATTCATCACTTGAATATATTTCTCCATTTCAATGGTATGTTCATCACTTGAACATACTTCTCAGTTCATTGTCACTTACTTGGTTAAATATATTCATCACTTGAATATATTTCTCCATTTCAATGGTATGTTCATCACTTGAACATACTTCTCAGATCATTTGTCACTTACTTGGTTAAGTATATTCATCGTTTGGATATACTTCTCCATTTCAATGGTATGTTCGTCACTTGAACATACTTCTCAGATCATTTGTCACTTACTTGGTTAAGTATATTCATCGTTTGGATATACTTCTCCATTTCAATGGTATGTTCATCACTTTGTGAACCCCGGAAAACGGCCCACAAGGATTTGGCGGAAAGTATGTATATATATGGAATGGGTGAAAGACAACAAACAAAAAGGAGTCGCCACCTCATTTTTTAGGGAAAAGAGGAAAACCACAAAAATGTTTTATTTCCAAAACCACATGACTCCATTAAAGGAAAAGCAAAGTCTTTGAAACCAGAAAATTGGATTCGGGGGCTAAGTTACGACGTGGGAAGGTTCTGGGCAAAAGCCCATAGGCACCCACATCGCCCAAGTTGGTCTCTTAATTTAATTGGGCTAACTTAATATCTTTTCCACTCAAATATCATCATATATCATCACAAGGCAGCATGCATATCACATATTCCATCTAATCATCTTATGCACAATCAAACAATTAAATCAAAACAAAAAGAAAAGAAAAGAAAATGAAAAGCCTAGGATACTTGGATCCTAGAGCGGACTTGAGCCTCATGAAGAGCGCCTACGTACCATGCAGCGAAATACATGGATCAAAGTCCACGTAGTTCGAAAAGAATAAGGTTACAACCTAATACAAACCTATGGTAAAAACCCTAGGTTTCCTTATTTGAAAATACATTGATTTAGTCTTAAGTCGAAAACTTCCACAAGAGGAAAACTTTGATAGAAAACCAGAATTTTAGCAATAAAGGAAACCTTTGATAATCACCATATGTTTGTATTAAGAAGTAACCCTAGGAGGGAGAAGAGAAAAGAAAGAAAAAAAAAGAAAGGTGAATTGGGGCACCTTCAAACCCTACTTACCTGAGCGCAAAAGCTCCAAACATTAGCCATTTCAGACTATAGCAACCCTATTTGCAATAGGACAAGCATTGTACCTGTTTGCACCCTTACAAGTGCACAAAATCATGCAAAGAAAGCAATATGCAAATCTGGACAAAACCTTAATAAGGCCTAAAATCATCCATTAATCATGCAAGCAACAAGAATAATGAATAACTAAGGACTCTAACTCAATCCTACATGCAAAGACTCGACTAACATGCATAAAAACCTATAAAAGACACACTAACAAGCATAAGAGACTCCAATAATATCAATAAACATGATAACAAAGCACATTCTAACCAAAAAGATGATATTTTATGTGAAATATGAAAATAAACCTTCCTACGGCGAGCTTTCTTAAGCGAAATTATCCTAAGATAATTTCACGTAAAAAAGTCGTTATGGGGAGGTGCAATCAACATATCCTACGTAAAATATATATACTAGAACACAATAGAAGTGATTTCATACTTAAACACATCACAGAAGGCTCTCATGCGAAACCTCACTCAACGAAAATGATAATTATCCTTAAAAAAGGATAATGTCTCCAAAAACCCTATAAAATATACTATATGAATGCAAACCTAGCATGATTCAACTATATGCAGCATATATAGAATGACTATGATGAGCAACAACTCAAAAAGCTAAGCTAAGCATGCTGTATAAGACCTATGCGATTTCAGGGTTATCGAAACCCTAATCTCACAACTATGCATTAAAACCTATGAAACGACTCTAAGACATGCTCAAATTATCATGAATATCATTCATATCATATATATTAACTAACAGGAGCATCAATTCATGATAACAATCACAGCAACCTAGACATGTGAACTATGCATGATTTAAGAGGATAAAAAGAGTAATACTTTCAAATCCTTAGTAAACCAGGGATTATTAAGCATACAAAGCCATAAACCATCTCAAAACCATTCATATAACATCACACAAGCATTGAATTCAATCCACAAGAAGAGCAACTTCATGCACCATAACTATCTTAAAAGAAGAAGAAGAAAGAGAAGAAGGAGCAGTAGAAAATTCATGTTCAGCATTAAAGAGACATGCTTACCTCTTGTAGACTCTTCCTTGTCTTCAAACCTCTTGTTTCCTTGCTTGCTTGGGGTTGAAGAGCCTCCTCTTGATGTCTTTCTAGCTTTCCAAACTCGTAGCTCCCTCTCTCTCTAAGTGTAAAGTGCAATTCACCTCCCCCTATGTGCTGAATACCATGTCCTTTATATAGAGAACTGACCCCATAAACCAATGGCTAAGATTAATTCATTAAATAATGATCCTAGCGCTATTAGAGACTCTCTTGGTGCTCAAACAACTCAAACTTACACACTCCTAAGCTCAGACAAGTTGTATTGGCGGAGAAACCGTCAAAAGAGGAAGAGAGGAGTCAGAAGTTGAGTTAAAGAAGGACTCCTCGGGTGACCATCTTGCCCCAGACGGTTAGCCGTCTGGGCTTGGACAGCTGACCGTCCAGCCCCGGATGGTTACCCGAGGGTCTCCTATTTCCGCTTCGGTTTTGACTGCTACTTGCTTCAGAAGTCCTAAAATCTTTAAATTAAGTCCGATTTTGACGAAATAAAAGCCAAAACGACCATGTTTCGAAGGGGAACACATTTTTAGGCATTTTAGGACAGAAATCCTTAACCATGGGTGCATGGTTAGGTTTTACAAAGGCGGTTAACCATGGTGCCTCGCCGTTGCTAAGCTGGGTTTGTACACAAGTGTTGGGAATCTAACTAGGGAGGAAAACTACAAAGGGCGGAATTAAAATTTTCCTACGATTCCCAAACCCATGAATCCGATTATGCATAATACAAAAACATAAATCCTAACTACCAAGAGAGTTGGGATTACTTATAGTTGATTAATGTCTTCTCCTTTATGCTCCAAGCTTTGTCTTCTCCTTTTTGCTCCAAGCTTTGTCTCCGGACAGCGGTGAATGAGCAGCCCAAGTGTGCTACCTCCGACGGTATCCACACCTAGCTTGAGCTTGAAGTCCTTTCCTTCTTCTTCCTTGTTGTTGTTAGAGGTGGAGAAGAAAGAGAGAGAGAAAGAGGGAGAGCTGTAATTTTCAGCCAGCCCTTGGGGAGGAGTGATTGTGATGATGTCATCACCTTATAGTGGGCATTATATAGCCCACTAATAGGGCCGGCCAAGGGGGGGGATTCCAAACCCTAATCTAATTTGTGTAATTACTCTTAATTACACAATTAGCCCACTAGTTTGCATCAAATACAAATTAGCCCCTTAAA
Source organism: Liquidambar formosana (assembly GCA_039720395.1). NCBI lineage: Eukaryota > Viridiplantae > Streptophyta > Magnoliopsida > Saxifragales > Altingiaceae > Liquidambar > Liquidambar formosana. The sequence continues at coordinate 11,236,561 of CM077831.1, read as the reverse complement.
GAACTTTTCTTTAATCACTTATACCCTTTCTCTCATAGACAATCAAGCTCTCTTAGCATGATCAGTGTGTGACCCATTGGGTTCACATCATCAAGTAGTAGGAACAGCACAAGTTGTGCACAATGGAACACTTTCCATTAAGGGTCTAATTGAAACTCCTTTCAATTCCCTAATTGATTATAACTTATTTATATCAATTAGGGCTTCTACTAACCATGAGTAACACCTAGCATATGGCTCATGGTGTGGTCCTTAATGAGGTGAATAGTCATTTACAAAGAACCCTTCTGTTATAGTTTACAGGTTACAATTCCATCCTTCCATCAACACAATGTCTCCAATTGAACTAATAGGACATGGAAGTCTGTCAAGTCCCTAGTTCAATTACTTTATACTCATTCATTAATATCAACTCAATGATGAACTTATGGAAACTCCTTTCCATATTCATTCTACCATGGGCCCATGGATTTAATGAGTTATATTCAATGAATGCTGTATGAGACATTCACTCTCTTTTTCCTGAGAGTGATGGATTCCTTGTTGATCACTCACATGCCTTCACACACATAGCAGTAGGGCCAATGAACACCCTTACAGACCCCTGAATAGGATCTGCACTTAGTGTTATCAAACTTCTAAAGCTACATGTATAAGACAACCATGGTGTCTCAGGTCTAAGGATTACTTGTACCACTATAACAATGAGAAACTGATTGACAGGCAGGTTAAAACTCCATTCAGTTTATCTCATATCTTTGGTCACATTAAGTGTACCTATTCTTATAATAAGCACCCACTTGTTGGTTGTAGTGTCTCCACACAAATAGCTTGAGACTAGCTATCCTCCTATAGAGTCAACCTAACAAGTGCTAGTCCTATGGTTCATTACTGTCCATCATAGTGAACCTTCAACTAGGAATGATTTAGGAGTTTAGTACAGAGATATATTTACAGTCTCAAAATTACAACCCTTTGTAATTTCATATTCTCAACTCTAACTCCATGGACATATTATGTAAATATAAATGATGCATATAAACATAATAGAATAAGCCCTTTTATTAAATCAATAATAAATGTGACATATATAAATGAAATCAATTGATTGTTCCTAATCCCTAAACAATCATCTCCATGATTGGCTCTAGGGCATAATCCTAACAATCTCCCACTTGCACTATAGCCAATCCACCATGTATCTCATACCCATATCCTGTCGGTGGTGATCCAACACACTTGGGTCATAGCCTTAGTGAAGGGGTCTTCTTTATTCTCTGTTGTATTAAACTTCTATATGTATATATCATCTCTTCCAATGATCTCTCTAATCACTTGGAATCGCCGCTTAAAGTTTGGACTTTTGATGAGACCGTGGATCCTTGTCTTGAGCACTAGCCTTATTGTTGTCACAAAAACAATAGTAAAGGCTTCTCATTGTCAGGAACCACTCCTAGTTCTGCAATGAACTTACTCATCCAAACATGCAGCAATGCGCTCAAATTTACAGCTCCACCATTTAAGGTGAGAACATACTTCAATGTTGATCTCCTATCATCATCGTCAGATTGAAAATCTGAATCCGTTATACCAACCATTTCAAGTTTCTTTCTCCATAGGCAAGGCATAGGTCCTTTAGTTCTTCTCAAGAACTTAAGGATAGCCTTGACTGCTTCCTAGTGTTCCTTATCTGGGTTTGCCTGATATCTGTTCGTAACATTTACAGCAAAACTAATATCTGGTCTTTTAGTTATAGACAACTTGATTCCATGTCTGACAGGAATTAGACCTCCTTTTGGAATCATGCATTTTGAACTCTTTCAAAATCTTGTCTATGTACTTCGATTGGGATAGACTTAGCATCCTTTAATATCTATCTCTTTAGACCTCTATTCCCAGAATATAGGATGCTTCTTCCAAATCTTTTATGGAGAAACTTTGTGAAAAACCAATTTTTTCACTTTTGACAACGTCTCTACATTATTCCTAATAAGTAGAACGTCATTCACTTATAGGACCATAAATGTGATCGTACTCCCACTAACCCTTTGTACAATCATGGTACAATAATGGGTTCTGTCTCAACAGGGACAAGGGTTGCATCAATGTCGGTTTGTGTCTCATTAGACAACTCTTCGAGTTCTATTTTCCTGTTGTTGCTGCCTTCTTGAATAAACTCTTTTTCAAGAAAGATTGCAAACATACAAACAAAACACCTTTTGTTCATCAGGATAATAGATATGATATCCTAAACTTTCTTTAGGGTAATCCACAAACCTACATTTAAGTTATCTTGATTTCCAATTTGGTTGCACTGTATGTCTCTACATATGCAGTGCAACCCCATACCTTAACATGCTTAAGGTTTGGTGCTTCCCTTTCCATATCTCATATAGGTCCTAAGGGATAGCCTTGGTTTGAACTCTGTTTCACAGGTATGTGGCAATTTCTAGGGCATATCCTAACAAGGATAATATTAGGTTGTTGTAACTTATCATGGACCGGACCATATCCAATAAGGTCCTCTTCCTCCTTTCTGACACACCATTTAGTTATGATGTTCTAAGAGGTGTCCATTAGAATAGAATGCCTATTTGAACAAGTTGATCTGAAAGATCACCAGTTAAATATTCGCCTCCTCGATCCAATCGAAGAGTTTGATACTTTTACTAGTTTGTTTCTCTACTTCAAATCTGAATTCTTTGAACCTTTCAAATATTTCAGACTTGTACTTCATTAAGTATACACACCCAAACCTAGAATGAATCATTGGTAAAGGTTGTAAAGTAAGAGAAACTTCTACATACATCATTATGTATATCTTGTTCTCTTAGGTTTATTAGCATTCAATTTAGAACTATCATGCTCCATTGCAATTCATATTTGCAATAAAGTTTAGAAAATAAAGGCCATCCATATAAACTCCAAAAGTAATGAACTCTTCATTTAATAGAAAACATTTATTAAATCAAACTAAAACCTCGTTTAGATAAAACTGAAATAAAATTAATGTTTCTAATAACTTCTGGAATGTAAAGATAGCCAACTATTATTTCTAAACTACTCTATTAGGTAGAGTCAAGCAACAAGCCCCACAGCTAATGCAGCAACATTTGCTCCATTCCCCACTTGTAGGGTTGATCCGCCTTTACTCTGCCTTCTGCTTCCCACTAGATTCTGCATGGAATTCAAAATTCACATCAGAATTAAGTACCCAAGTGGAAGCAGAACTAACATTTAGTTTAAAGCATGATCCGTACCTTTCAAAGGTTGGTTCTTTAGAGTATCCAGATACTCTAGGCAGTTAGTTTCCATTGCCCATCCTTGCCGCAGTGAAAACAGGTTCCTTTGGCTTTGTTGTTACCTTTCTTCTTCCTCTGGGTACTCTTACCCTTGCCTATACCCTTGCCCTTAGGCTTAAGCTTAGACTTGGAAGTAGCAGCTTCATTAAATTCAAGCAAGAATTCTTTCCCATACAACTCTTGTATGTTGATAAAAATCTCGTAAGCACTTCCCATGGACTCGTGTTGCTTCTTAAGCTCGAGACTCATAAATACAATCATATAGCACCTTGCCATGAGATCGTCGTCCATGCGCTTCTGGTAAGCGTCTTTCTCTTGTTGAGTTGTAGCCTCAGCAGGAGCAATGGGAAGTGGATTATAAAGTGCATAGGTAAGATTCTTGGAATCCAAAACAATTTTTAGATTCCTAAGCCAATCAAGACAATTTGGTCCAGTCAAACAGTTGATGTCCAATATTTTGGATAACGGGTTGAGGTGAGCCATTTCTATGAACTACATATAAAAATTAAATAGAGAATTAGATTTCATTTTTAATCCATAATGATCGGGTCTTTAATCATATGGTACCTCCCACTATTTTATCAAATTCCATACACCCTCTAATGGAATTCGGGAATCTTATTCCTAATGGGGATTGGGGTCCCACTATGACCTAGAAGCCTCACATGTTAGTTTCTTGACTTCTAACCCATAGTAAGAAGACAACTCTTTGTCTATTGCTTCATAAGCAAGTTCCAATCATTTTGCCTCTAGGGTACATACTCCTCACATGTTAGTTTCTTGGAATACTTCCCTAGTTAAGTTAAGCCCATCATTTACACAGGTATGTTTCACCAAATATATACCTCACATGTTAGTTTCTTGGTATATACCAGCTTAGGCACCCCTGATATCTACATATGTGATAGTTTCAAGTAATGTCTTTAATATGGGTAGCTCCTACATGTCTGCAGCCAGGTACCCACATTAAGGGACGTTAGATGATCCTATAATGATGGAAGGCAATGAAGAATCCATTCCCTAATGTATTCTCCATTTCCAACTTAATATTAAAATAGAGTGGTTTTAAGGGTATCATCAAAATAACTAATCTAACATACATCTCATGCATTTAAATAAGAAATATATAACAACATTATATATATGTAATCCACTTATCGATACTAGTCCCTATAAGGAGACATATAACGATCTTTGGATTTGGAGCTATCTCTATTAATCTCATTAAAAGCTCCCACTATGATGATTATGGACTTTAAGAGGATTCAATCCAAGCCAATGAATTGAATCCTAGGTCTAAGGTGGGTGTAGGTGATCGTAAAACATTCATTCAAAACATAGCATGCTCTCTTGAAAGTCTTCTCCAAGCTTTCAAGTCCTTCAATCTCCTCCATTAGCTTGATGGTCTCCACCATACGCTTGTTGGGCTCCACCATGCTCCTTTAGGTCCACCATGCTCCTTAGTGCACTCTCGATTACATAACATTTACATAATGTAAAGAAAGGGATACATAAGGGGAATGTGGGGTACATAAGAGAATGATAGAGAGAGAGAAGAAGGTGGCATGCAAGCCCCAAATAAATAATACATCACCAAAAATTAATAACTCTTGAAAAATTATACAACCCATTCATAAGACGGCCAATCACAATTGGTTTAAGGTATAGTCCATAATCATCATCCATCCATAACCATACAATCACATTGCATAATAAAGGAAATAACTGTAAGCAATAAACATATGGGCATTCATGGTAACTCTATTGATTGGTTTTCATTAATCTCATTAATGTGTCCTAATCATCATCCATCCCTTACATGATTGGTTTTGATGGAGGGGGAGGAGTTGTGGGATGCTCTGAGAGGCTGGGATGCGGAAGAGTTCACTTCTCCCGACATTGCATATGACACTTTCTGCCTCCAATATCTGATGAGGCCCAGGGTGATAGGCCTCCCTCCTCAGGGGGTAAGTCTTTGACGCTCTCCTAGTCTTTTCTTTTGATAGAGACTCTATTTAATAGGTGAACACTTGCAGGGTCAACGAGCACGAGGGCATAGCTCAACAGTGGGCTCAGGAGTGGTTCCTGGCTCTAAAGATGATGAGATGGAGAGGGATAGGTCACTACTCTTGCCTCAGCCTAATTGGTTCATTGATTTGTGCTGTGGGTCGGACTTTGTCAAGACAGCCATCACTCATCCTGCATTTGATGAATCTCCTAGGATCGACCCAAATCGAGAACAGGTGAGTTCTCTTTATGGGTATTTCTTTCTTTCTTTGAACATTACCTTCAATTTTATCCTTATTGATTATCTTAGGTGCCTGCGGCATATGCCCAAGAGTTTATTGACCTTAGTGAGGGCTTGAGGCGTGACCTTGTGAGGATGAGCTTGGCCAAATCCATGGCGGAAGCTCGTTTGGATGTCATGGTAAGTGTTCAACCCATTTAAAAGTTCCCATTTGTGGTTTTCGACCAACCCTATTCTCATACTTGACTTCTTTGCAATGGATTTTGTATATGCAGCCACCACCAGCAATGCGCCCTCTTAGAGCACCTCGTGGGGGTCGTGATGGAGCTGAGCTGAGCCGCAAAAGAAGCTCTGGGAACCGCTGAGTTCATTTACTTTCTTGTTGGGCTTGTGGAAACAATGAGACAATGGCTATCTTTTTGCATTTCATGATTGTGTTTTGTAATTGCCACCTAAAACCAACTTTCTTATCCCTTGCTATGGATACTTGTTGTGCTTGTTTGAATCTATCATGATGATGTTATGGTGCCCTTCTCATGAAAATTTGAGTCAATGTGAGTTCATAGGAGTGAAAATGGCCTAAAAAGGCCATTCGAACGCGAAAATAGTCAAAACCGGGCGAAACAAGGCAAAACAAGGCGGAGGCCTCGGGTGACCATCTGGCCCCGGACGGTTAGCCGTCTGGGCCTAGACGGCTGACCGTCCAGCCCCAGACGGTTACTCGAGGTCGATGCGCTTTTTCGCGATTTTTCAGGAATTTCGCTATTTTGACGGTTCTACTCCCTTTAGGACTCGAATTTGTGACCCTTTCCCTATAAACACATGAGGGAAGCCTTCTAACTCACCTATTTTCATTGAAAATAATTATGGAAGTCTTGGATGGGTTCTTAAGAGGGTTTTTGGCAGTCATGGCTGCCAAAGACAAAACTGAGTTTAAGCGCTTCGGCTTGGAGCCATTGCTCTCCATAAGGCACGTGAGGCTCGAGACGACTCTTCTCACTACGGCTACATACTTCTGGGATCCTCAACTCCATGTCTTTCGATTCAATTACGAAGAATTATGCCCAACCATGGAAGAATTCAGTGCTTTATTTGGAGTTTCACCTGTAGGGCCATTCATCCTTCCTACACCTCGTTCTGATTACCTTGCTTCCTTCTCGGATTTTCTTGGCATTCCCCAAAGGGATGCAACGATCTTCGTCAAGGACCATATGGTGGACTTAATGAAGTTAGCAACCTCATTCTTGGCTCATGATAGAGAAGGTACTCTGACTTTCACCCCTCAGATTCAGCGTGCACTCGCTTTCTGTTTAATTGGTCGCTTTCTCATATCCACCGGCACTCTTCAAGCTCCTGTTCAAATATGTGAGTTGGTTGCCCCTCTTCTCAAGCGACATAACATCATTCCCTTGGTATTAGCTGAAACCTTGAATGGTTTAGATAAGGTTCATGGCAACCCCAAAGCGCCTTTAGAAGGTAGCCCCTTTTTACTGCAAATGTGGCTGCTCGAGCGCTTGAACTTTCTATCTCCCACCACTATCAATCCGTACAAGCCCCAGCACTTCTGTCTACGCCGAGTTAAACTCCCTGGGCCATTCTCTCTACGAGATTGGTTGGGTTACTTCCAAACACTATCGTGGCGGAACATCAAATGGTATGTCTTCATATGGGGATGTAAAGAGCAGGTACTTTTTCAAACTTCGGGGTGTGCTTTTGTCAAACTCATAGGACTAAGATCAACTTCCTTCTATTGGACTTTGAGAATTCTTCGCCAGATGGGCGCCATGCAAACCATACCGTCCTTAACAGGACCTTGTTGCTCTGTGGAACCTGTCGGTCTTACTATAATCAAGTGGGCGAGGACTCGCTGGCCTACAAACCTGAAATTGACTCAGATTACCAACACTGAAGGACCTTTCGAGATGAGTAAAGAATACAAGCAATGGTTGAAGGATGATTTAGGCGAAAGGGAGGCTTCTCGTCGAGAAAGAATTTATGACCTTATCAAGGACACGAGACTTGGGCTTTGTAGAGAAGACATTCTTGAGGCAGTAGAGGCAACACACGACCATGACTTGCGAAAGAAGAGAAGACTTGAGAGAGAAAGACAGAAGACAAACAAGACAACTCTGAAGAAACTCAAGAGGACTTAAAGACTCAAGGAATAGAATATCTATGGCATGTCGATAGTTCTTTTACTTAACACCAATAAATTGTTATGTCAAACAATTAGTTTTAAATAAATTGCCAATGATAATTTACTTTTGAGATTTTGCTGTTATTGTGTTGTTTGGACCGCACCCAAAGTAACTTTATGGGCTGCCTACGTATCCCTGTTTTCTTTTTCTTTCTTTTTTTTTTTCTTTTTCTCTTTTTCTCTCTTTTTTTTTCCCTTTTTCTTTTCTCTTTTTTTTTTCTTTGGGGAATCAGGTCCTCGTAGTTCAAATGCCTTAACTTTTGCCTAGGCCGCCTTTACAAGTTTTCAACCTAGCAGGCCTTATACATAATACTTCTTTAATTGATCCAAATTAGTAGGACGAGCGAACTCGATCCCATCCAAATCCATAAGTCGAACAGCCCCTGCTGGCAATATCTCCTTGATGACGTACGGTCCTCCCCAACTCGGTTTGAACTTTCCTCGTGGATCAAAAATTGGAGCTCGGATCTCTTTCAATACTAAATCCCCTTTCTTTAAGCCTCTGTCTTTGACGTGTTTATTGAATGCCCTCGCGACTCTTCTCTGGTACCCTTATACATAGTAGAGAGCCCTCAATCGCCTTTCATCTAGCAAAGCCAACTCATCATAACGACCTTTGATCCAGTCCACCTCTGCCAGCTGACTTTCCACAGCAACCCTTAACGAAGGAACTTCTAATTCCACTGGTAGAACGGCCTCCATCCCATACACTAGAGCATACGGCGTAGCCCCTGTTGATGATCTGACTGACGTTTTGTACCCCCATAATGCCAATGGTAGTTTCTCATGCCAATCAGTGTACGTGTCAGCCGTTTTTTGTAATATCTTATTGATGTTCTTATTGGCAGCTTCCACTGCGCCGTTTGTCTGTAGGCGATACGGGGATGACAAGTGATGAACGATCTTGTATTTCTGTAAGAGTTCTTTAGTTTCCTTTTGGAAGTGCTGACCGTTATCTAAAATGACCTCATGCGGTACCCCATATCGGTAGATAATGTTGAGCTGTATGAATTGCGCCACCTTTTTGGCATTCAAAACTTTGAAGGAAGCTGCTTCTACCCACTTAGTAAAGTAATCGATGGCTACCAAGATGAATTCATGACCATTGGATGCCTTTGGCTTAATCTGTCTGATGATATCTATTCCCCATACTGCAAACGGCCATGGAGTTGACATGCTTGTTAGGGGCATGGAGGGCAAGTGTTGTCCGTTGGCGAAGAGCTGACACTTGTGGCACTTCTTGACGTGGGCATAGCAATCCCTTTCCATTGTAGACCAGTAATACCCTAGCCTCATGATCTTTTTAGCCAGCATGTATCCATTCATATGTGGAGCCCCCACTCCTTCATGAATCTCTTCTATGAGTTTTCTAGCCTCTTCCTCCATAACACGCAGCAAGTGAATCCCGTCGTAAGATCTCTGATACAGTTTTCCTCCACATACAACATAATTGCTTGCCAATCTTCTCAGTGTTCGCCTATCCACGCGAGATGCTTCCTCTGGATATTCCCTTTCCTCGATGAGCCTTCTTATGTCATAAAACCAAGGGTGGTTATCTATTACCTCCCATTCTCGAATGGAACAGCAGTAAACTGGTTTCTCTCTACATTCGATTACGAGCGGTTTCACGCTTCCTCCTTCTGGTATCTCCACCATTGAAGCTAGAGTCGCTAAGGCATCAGCAAACTGATTCTTGTTTCTGGACAGATAATTGAACTCAATCTCCGCAAACTCTTTAGTCAGTGCTTCCAAATAGGCATGATAGGGCAATAGCTTCTCGTCGCGAGTTTTCCACTCCCCTTTTATCTGACAGATGATCAATGCCGAATCTCCGAACACCTCAAGTTCCTTTATTCCCAACTCTAACGCAGCTTCCAATGCTAGGATGCAAGCTTCATATTCCACGATGTTGTTGGTAGCTTCAAACCCCAATTTGACTGCTAGAGGCGTGAAGGCTTCTTCGAGCGAAACTAGTAGCACTCCTATCCCATATCCCCTTCTGTTTGTAGCTCCGTCGAAGTAGACTCTCCAAACCTTCTTCTTGATTTCCAGGATATCTTCATCGGGGAACTCATCATTGAATTGGGTTGATGATGACACAGGGCAACTTGCCAAATGGTCCGCAATGACACTTCCTTTAACGGACTTCTGTGCCAGGTACTTTATGTCGAATTCATTGAGAAGAAGCGACAAACGAGCGGTCCTGTATGATAGGACTGGTTTTTCTAGCAAATACTTCAAAGGATCCAATCGACTTATCAACAGGACTTCGAAAGACATCATGTAATGACGGAGTTTCTGGGTGGCCCACACCAATGCTACGCAAGCCTTTTCTAGCACATTGTACTTTACGTCATAATCTGTCATTTTCTTGCTCAAGTAATAGATGTCATTTTCCTTTTTCGACCCTTCAAGGTATTGAACTAACATAGCTCCTGTCGTGGTTTCAGTAACCGTTAAGTATAATAGTAACGGTTCACCTTGCCGCGGGGGAACCAAGATTGGGGGGTTGCTCAAATACCTTTTAATGGTTTCAAAGGCTTCTTGACAATCCTCATTCCATTCCTTGGAAACGCCCTTCTTAAGTAGCTTGAAAATTGGCTCGCATACCATGGTCAGATTGGCGATAAAACGACTTATGTATTGAACCCTCCCCAGAAAACCCCGGATCTGCTTTTCCGTTCTTAGTGGCTCCATCTCCGTGATAGCTTTTATCTTCCCTGGATCAACTTCAATTCCCCTCTGAGTGATCATGAAACCCAACAGCTTCCCTGCGGTGACTCCGAAGGCGCACTTCTGAGGATTCAATCGGAGGTTGTACTTCTTTGCCCGTTCTAGGAACTTCTCCAATGCCGTGAAGTGTCCTTCCCAGTCTACAGATTTGACTATCATGTCGTCCACATACACCTCTACTTCTTTATGGATCATATCATGTAATAGGGTCGTAGCAGCTCTTTGGTAAGTAGCCCCGGCATTTCTCAAGCCAAAAGGCATTACCTTGTAGCAATACGTGCCCCACTGCGTGATAAAAGCCATATTTTCCATGTCTCGAGGCGCCATCTTTATCTGGTTGTAATCGGAGAACCCATTCATAAAGGAGAGAAGAGCATGGCCTACTGTACTGTCCACCAACACATCGATATGTGGTAGAAGGAAATCATCCTTCGGGCTCGCAGCATTAAGGTCGCGGAAGTCAACACACATTCACACTTTCCCATCTTTTTTAGGTACAGGCACTATGTTAGATAGCCATTCAAGGTACTCCACAACTTGGAGAAATCTGGCATCTAATTGTTTAGTTACCTCTTCTTTTACTTTCAAAGCCCATTCCGGTTTTAATCTTCTTAATTTCTGCTTTATAGGCTTTTTAGTGGGATTAGTGGGGATGTAATGTTGCACTATATCTGGATCAATACCAGGCATATCCTCATAAGACCATGCGAAGGCCTCTACATTGGCTTTTAGAAGTATTATCAATTTTTCTTTTTCAGCAGGCGAGAGAGTTATCCCAATTTTAATTATCCTTAGCGATTCATCTGTCCCTAGATTGATTGATTCCAATTCATCCATGTTAGGTTCGGTAACGCCTCTTTTCCTTTGCTCGACGAGCTCCGGGGGGACGTCATTCCTAGGATCTATATCCATGCTATAGATATCCATAGAAGAGAGAAAAGAAACACTGCAAATAATGAAAAGAAACACACTTTATTGACTGAACTAACAAAACAAAACAAAGAAAAAAAAACACATGTGCCACAACTAGGGAACGACTCCTAACTCCACAAGGTGGGCTAGGCGGACACACTTTATTTGAAAGGAAAGCTAAGACAAGCTACTAAGGAACCTACAAGCTACTATCAGGTAAGTCGAGATCCTCGCCCTCAAGAACTTCTGCAATGGTACCCTTTTCAAGATACCAATTAAGGAGCGGCACGACTGTATGGTGAATTAAAGAACACTCGAGATCCGATTCCTCCACAGCAAAAACCGTATCTTGAAACATTGTAACCATGGCTTCCGAATCCATCTGTTCTGCCCAGTCCTCACTCTTCTCTTCCCAATAGTCATCCTTGATCGCTTCATCATCAACCATCGTTGCAGTGATGGGATACCACTCAGCAAAGAATATTTCAAACCCCGGAACTCTCACCTTGGTTGCTTTGTCAATGGATGGTTCGGGGAATCCACAGAATAGAAAATCCTCCCCTTCCTTGACAAAGTAACCATTCAAGGTAGGTCGGTATGGCGAGATTCTAATATCTGGCACCCTCCCTTCTGCTTTTGCTTTGACCCTTTCTCTGCTTCTCTGCAACATCTCCATACGGTCCTTCTTGGAAGGCTCATACCCCAATCCGAAGGTGTAGATGACAATGCGGCTCTGAACGGATACCGGTATGCCTTGCTGACGGCGTCTTAGTCCCATGCCTGGGAAGAAACTAATTTTCTTCATTATGTTCCCCACATGTAAGTTGCCATGAGGGCAAAAGTCGAGAGGTATCAACTCTCTCTGTTCTGGTTCTTTCTTTATGCATTAAACATACTCGAATCCGGACAATGGTACTCCCACGGGCTCGGGCTTGATCTCGCAAATGGGTACCCCCGACATCTTCAAGTCATAATCACCTTGGAGTGTGACGATGGCCCTTTCATAAGGGAACTTGACTTTTTGGTGCAATGACGAGGGTACAGCCCCTGCAGGATGAATCCAAGGTCTCCCCAACAAGAGATTGAAGCACGACAGGACATCCAACACTTGGAATTCCACTCTGAATTCTGTAGGCCCCATAATCAGCGGCAAGGTGACCACTCCAATCACCTCTCTGCGGGTGTTGTTACAAGCTCTCACTGTTTGCCCAGATAGCATGAAATCTGTTGGATCCAATCCCAAAACGGTGGCAGTTCTGAGAGGGCACACATTAAGAGCGGAACCATTGTCGATCAGGACTGTCGGAACCCTCTTTCCCAAGGTGTCGACAGTGATGTACATGGCTTGTGAATGGCTAGGTCCACTTTTAGGTAGGTTTGCTTCTGAGAACACAATGGTTGAGTTCTTCGAGGTTAGATTCACCAAGTTCACCAAATTTTCCGGTGATGTGTCAACGGGAACCTGTATCTGGTTGAGCAACTTCAAGATTGTCTGCCTGTGCTTGTAAGAGGCCATGAGCAAACCCTATATAGTGATGTTGGCATTAGCCTTTCTCAATTGCCTAAGCACTTCGTCCTCCTCTTCTTGCAAGTCGAGGTGGCGATTACCTTCCAAGTCCCCCAATGGGTTGTCAGATTCTAAGTGCGGAGGCTTGAAATGGCGACCCCCTCTAGTTATGTGCTCTACCTCATCATCGCTCATCCACATGTCATCAATCTCGCCTACGTCTCCTATGAGGTCATCCCATGTGATTGTGTCGATCTCTTCCATTTGGACTTCCTCTGGTAACTCATCCCAACCTGTGGGGATTATAGGCTCATTAGGGATGGGGTCAGGGTAGAGTACGTAGTAATCAAACTTTCCGGACAACTCTCCCAACAAACCCACTTTAGGATCTCCTGCCTCGAACCTTTCTTTCAATTGTCGCTGCATGGACTTCTTTGGCAATACCAAAACCTTGTGATCAATAAGGTCTTGAACTACCTTTTTCAATATAACACAGTCCTTCGTATCATGTCCGGGCGCTTGATGGTACAAACAGAATTGGTGAGGAGTCGAAGGCCTTGGCTTTGGATGGTGTGGCAATATGAGCCTTTTATCATAACATTGGTGGAAAACTTGAGTCGAGGTCATGGGAAGTGGCGTGTATTGCTTTATGGGTTGGCGGGATTGGGACGAGCCGAGCTCGATGGCATTTATGTTGTTGGGAGGAGGCACATTGTGGGTAGGGAGGGGATTTCAAGTGACATTTGGGCGATTTGGTGCGGTGGGTGGTGAAATGATCTGTTTGTCAAGCAAATCTTGGATTTCATGGCGGAAGCGATAACAGCGGTTGGTTGGATGGCCTTTGGCTTAGTGGAACTTGCAATACTCATTTTCATTGTAGCTTTTGGGTAATGGGTTTGGTGGAGGCCTTGGGTCGAGGGGTTTTAGGAGGTCACGGCTTCTTAGTTTTTCAAAGACTCTTTCGAGTGGCATGTATAGCTCGGTGAATTGGCGAGGTGAGGTGGAGTCATTTAGGGAGAAAGGGCGAGCGGGTTGGGTAATGGTATTTGTCACACCCCATTTTTGCACCACCTTACTAGGGCTCATCATTTCATGCATGTTTTTGTTTTGTTTTTGAGTCTAGTCACTTGCATTAGGTTTCTAGGGTCACAAGGACAATGGGTATGAATTTTGGTTCAAATTGGAGTTGATCTCGAGGGATAATAAGAGCTTTTGTGACTTGAGGGGCATAATTGTCTTTTAAGTACCAAACTTTTCATTTGACCTTGAAATGATCTCCAAGTTGTCAATTGAAGTTCATATGGATGCATAGGAGGTATTTCTAGTGTCAATTTGATAAATCAATGGCTTGGGATTAAAATGGCTCGATGTAGTTCAAGATTGGTTAATTGACCCTCCTTTGGGTTAGCTCTAATTGACTCACAATTATCAACCAAATCTTTTCGAATTGACTTTCATTAGTCATCATTTTACCTCCAAAAGTGTTTTATGAAGTTCAATTTTGATATGGAAAGTGTTTGGTTTGACCCTATGTGCATGCCTATGCTTGGCAAAGGTAGAGCATAGTGGTTAACCGTCTTGTTCAAACCTAACCATGCCCCCATGGTTAGTGGTTTTCACCCCAAAATTTTCAAAAACATATTCCTCATCGAAACACAGTCGTTTTGGCTTTTGTTTCATCAAAATCGGAGTTAATTTGACCCTAAAACACTCCTAGAAGGCAACAGAGTCCAAAAAGGTCAAAAAACTGAAGTGGGCTCGGGTGACCACCCAAGCCCGAGAGGCTAGCCGCCCAGCCCCAGGAGGTTAGCCGCCCAGCCTTGGGAGGTCACCCGAGACCACTTTCCTATTTTTACTCAATTTCCTTGCTGAAGCGGACTCTTCCCTATTTTGACGTATTTGGGCTCTTTTGGACGAGTTTCCTTCTAATTTTTGGTAACTTCTGAGTTACTTAAGCCCCAAGGGGGTCTCTAATAGCCCTTGGATTAATTTTTAGGGTTTTAATCCCAGCCATTGGTTAATCCTAATGAAACTCTATAAATACCCCCCTATGCTTCAGCACAAGGGGAGCCACTTTATGCATTAATACTTGAGTGTTTGAGAGAGAATAAGAGAGAGAGACTTGAAGGAGAGCTGGAGTTCTTGCTGTAGCCTTGGAGAGGATTGGTTCAAGTCATCCATAAGAGCAAGGGAGAGTCTCTACAGCAGCAAGGAAGTTTCTTCTTAAGGTATTCCTCCTTCTTTGTTTATGCTGAATATGGGTTAGGCTTATTGCATGTTAAAGGTAACTTTTTTATCATGTATTAACACTCTAGCTAGTTAATATACATGGAATATCTATTGTTTATCTACTGTTTAGCATGCTTTAGGGCTGTCCTATGTGTTTTTTATGCATAGTTATGGTTCTTGTGCTCCTGTTGCCCTTGTGCTAGGATTAGTGTCATTGCATGTTAGAGTTAGGATTTTCATCATGTTTTGTTGCTTTAGTTGGTTAATATGCATGATTTAATTTCTGTTTAGTTTTATTTTAGCATGTTTAGAATTGGTTTTGTATGTTTTCAAGCATATTTGTGAGTTTAGGGTTTTAGAGTCTTTGTTTTGTGTTTGTTTTTATACAGCATGTTAAAGTAGGTTTTTTTATTGGTTTTTCTTCATGTTTGCTGTATATATTTTTCATATGGAGTAAACATGATATTTTTGCATGCATGTTAGTTGATTTCTAGGGTTTTATGCATGATATGGTTCTAGGAATATGTTAGGGCCTATGAAAGTTTGCTGTTTTTGCTGTTAGCATGCTTAGTAGAGGATTTTAGGCCTTAATACTATTCTGTCCAGATTTGCATATCATTGTGTTTGCATGGCTTTGAGCACTTGTAAGGGTGCAAATAGGTGTGGTATTTGTCCTATGGCAAATAGGGCTGCTTATGTCTGAAATGGCTAATGCTTGGAGCTATTGCGCTCAGGTAAGCGGGTGTGAAGGTGCCCCAATTCACCTCTCTTCCTTATCCTTTCTCTTCTCCCCCTTTAGGGTTAATTTTTAATATGTTCCTATGGTTTAATTAGAGGTTTCCTTAACCCATAAAATTCTGGTTTTTATTAAAGTTTCCATTTTGTGGATTTCTTTCCAAAATCAAACTTGCTATCAAATTCAACTCTTTTAATCAAATAAGGAAACCTAGGGTTTTAACCATAGGTTTGTATTAAGTCTTAACCCTAGTTCTAATCGAACTACGTGGACTTTGATCCATGTATTTCGTTGCATGGTACGTAGGCGCTCTTCGTGAGGCTCAAGTCCGTTCTAGGATCCAAGCATCCTAGGCTTCTTTTTGTTTTGTTTTGTTTTTCTTTATTTTCTGTTTTTGTGTGCTTACTATGCATGGATGGATGAATGAAATATATGATATGCATGCTGTCTTGTGATGATATACTTGCTGATTTTTGTATGGAAAAGATCTTGATTTAGCCCAAATGAACTGAGAGACCGAAAGGGTGACATGGTTGCCTATAGGCTTTGCCTAGAACCTTCCCATGTCATAACTTAGCCTCCGAATCCCCGATTTCTTTGGTTTCCAAAAGATTGGTTTTTGCCTTTCCTTTTCTTTTATGGAGTCATTCAAATTGTTTTCCTAAAACAAACTGTTTTTAGGGTTTTCCTTGTTTCCTTTAAAAAATGAGGTGGCGATTCCTTTGTGTTTTCAAAACCCACACAACCTTTTCGTCAATCCTTCGTGGGCCCAATTTCCGGGGTTCACAGTTTGGCGACTCCACTGGGGAATTGTGGGCTAGACTCTATAAAGTTTAATTGGGCTAGGTTAATTTCTTATGTTTAATTAAAATCAATCACATTGCATCCGCTTGATTGTGTGCTTTCATTTATTGCATTGTGTGCACAAACTCTTGCATGCTAGGATCGATGTCCCTCGATGTATCCTTGCCAACGATCGGCCTAGTTTCAACCTTGGTTTTCCTGATTCCAAGTGTTGGGGCGAAAGCTATCAACCTCTCTTGCCTAGTACCCTT
This sequence comes from Liquidambar formosana, assembly GCA_039720395.1. NCBI lineage: Eukaryota > Viridiplantae > Streptophyta > Magnoliopsida > Saxifragales > Altingiaceae > Liquidambar > Liquidambar formosana. The sequence continues at coordinate 11,219,642 of CM077831.1, read as the reverse complement.
GGGCTTGCCCTTGGGTATATTAAATGAGTTAATCACGTACTGCTGGACCCACGCGGCGTTCCTGATGCCACATGTGGTTAGGTATAAGGATTGCTCAAGCAAGTGAAGGACCCCAGCCTACCCTCTTTTAGTTCATGTAGTGGGCCTTGTAGGACACTATGGTCTCACCATTATGCACCCACAATTGTTTGTAATGATGCTATGCCGTGTTTGTGGTGTGAGGCTTTATATCTTATGCCCTTAACATAGACCTTTAAACCCTAACCTTCGTTAAGGCCATGGGTTAGGAGGAATAAATTAAGGAAATAGGATGTAAAGCTATGTTTGTGATGTGCTAGACCTAGGGGAATAATTAAACCTAATTGAAGGACTCTATGCCCTATTCTTTAAAACATACCCTTAATCCATGACCCCTGTAAAGGTAGGTGGATAAAAGGAATGAATTAATTGAACATGGTGTAGAGACCGAGTTCATTAAGGAAAATATGGAGGTTTAGGACAAGTCCTTAGGCTAAAGGTTAAAACTTTTTCTATCCATAGACGTGCTGGCTTGGATCCGTAATCCGTAAGGGCGTCTAGTGAGTGTTGAGTCTACCCATTATACAGACATGGCCGACGAAAGAACTAGTGAGGGGCACTTTGACCTTGAGGCTTGCCTGAAAGCCATCATGACCAAGCTTGATCATACCGCCGAGACATCCGATACCGCATTGAAAATGGCTCAAGAGAACCAACAGAAGATGGCGGATCTTGAACAAAATGGCTTTAAGGCCCATTCCTCGGGTATACCTCATGGGGCTGGCACCGAAGCGGGACCTCAATCCAATGAGAACACCAAGACAAGGGGGGAAAGTAGCTCGAAACCTGTGGTCACCAACCTAGAAGGGGAAACCAAAGGGAAAGGTTCTAGCAGTGATTCCGTGTTAGCTAGCAAGGTAGAAGCATTGGAGAGAACTATAAAAGGGATTCGTAGGGCTGATGACATGGTCGATGTGCGGACTTTATCTCTGTTTCCAACGGCTCGTATTCCATTGCAATTCAAGATGCCGGAGTTAGAAAAGTTTGATGGGACGGGTTGCCCTAAGACCCATTTGAAGATGTATGTGCGAGCTATGCACCCTCGAGGGGCCACCGACGAGCTGTTAGCTCAAATGTTCCATGAAACCTTGGCCACTTCCGCTTTGAAATGGTTCTTGTCCTTGGATGAGAATAGAACTCGGACTTGGGAAGACATATGCAATGAGTTCTCAGAGCACTACAAGTACAACACAGAGGTGGATGTTACTCGAAGGGACCTGGAAACTACCAAGCAAGGGGCTCATGAAACCTTCTCCGCTTACATTACAAGGTGGAGACAAAAGGCATCGAGAATGACGGATAGGCCAAATGAGGAGGACCAAATTCAGCTGGTGGTTAAGAACTTGCTGCCCGTGTATCACAAGCACTTATTTGCCCACTATTTCCCCAATTTCAAAGCTCTCATAGGGGCTGGCACGCAGGTTGAAGATGCTATCAATGATGGGACAATCAAAACTGAGGAAGTGAGGAGTCGCAAGACAAACTTTATTAGAAAGAACAATGCCGAGGTCAACACCATAACTCAACCCATCCAACCCTTCTCTCTCAATGATGTCAACCCGCCTCGCCAATTCACTGACCTATTCATGCCACTCGAAAGAGTCCTTGAAAAGCTCATAAGCCGTGACCTATTGGAGCCACTCGACCCAAGACCCCCACCAAATCCCTTACCCAGGAACTACAACGAGAATGAGTACTGCAAGTACCACCAATCCAAAGGCCATGCCACCAATCGTTGTGTTCGCCTTCGCCACCAAGTCCAAGACTTCATAGACAAACAAGTCATCTCACCACCAACCCGTCCAAATGTCACCCGTAATCCTCTCCCATCTCATAACAACACACCCCCACCTAACACCATAAATGCCATTGGGGTTGAACCCTCACGCCCTCGTCGTCCCATAAGACAATACACTCCACTCCCCATGACCTTAACCCGTCTCTTCACCATTTGTCGCAATAACCACCTTATCATGCCACTTCCACCAAAGCCAAGGCCATCAACCCCTCACCAATATTGCCAATACCATCGTGCACCTGGCCATGACACCGAGGCTTGTTCTATACTAAAGAAGATCATTCAAGACCTCGTTGACCAAAAGGTTTTGTTGTTGCCAAAGAAATCTATCCAACAAGAGTTGAAAGAAAGATATGAAGCAGGGGATCCTCAGGTTGGCCTATTGGGTGAATCGTCGGGGAAATTTGATTACTATGTGCTGTACTCAAGCCCAAGTCCAACATCAGATGAGCCGATAGTCCCTACAGGTTGGGATGACTTGCCGACAGAAATGGAGAGCATTGACATGATAGAGTGGGATGACTTAATGAATGACTCCGAGGAAGTCCATGATATATGGGCTAGTGATGATGAGCTAGATCATATAACCAGAGGGGGTCGTCATTTCAAGCCTCCCCACCTAGAGTCTGAAAATCCATTGGAAGATTTGGAAGGGCAGAGGCGTCCTAGCTTGCAAGAAGAAGAGGATGAGGTGCTGAGGCAGCTGAAGAAGACTAATGCCAACATCACTATTTGGGGCTTGCTCATGGCCTCGCACAAGCACAGATAGACCGTGTTGAAACTGCTGAATCAGATACAAGTGCCCGTTGACACATCCCCTGAGGGACTGGTACATTTGGTGAATCCAACTCCCAAGAACTCAACTATCGTGTTCACCGATGTGGACCTACCCAAAAGCGGGCCAAGCCATTCTCAAGCTCTCTATGTAACCGTTGACACTATGGGGAAGAGGGTACCTACCGTCCTTATTGACAATGGGTCTGCACTGAATGTATGCCCTCTCAGAACTGCCACTGTCTTGGGTTTGGGACCCACCGATTTCACGCCATCTGGGCAGACCGTAAGAGCTTATGACAACACCCGCCGTGAAGTAATAGGGGTAGTTACTTTGCCTCTTATCATGGGACCCACTGAATTTAGGGTGGAATTCCAAGTGTCGGATGTGCCGTCATGTTTCAACTTGCTGTTGGGCCGACCTTGGATCCATCCCGCTGGGGCTGTGCCGTCTTCACTCCATCAAAAGGTAAAGTTTCCCCATGAAGGAGCCATAGTAACACTTCAAGGGTACTATGAATTGAAACTCGCAGGCGTGCCTATATGTGAGATACAACCAGAATCAACGGCGGTGCCATTATCCGGGTTTGACTATGTCCAATGCATTGAGAAAGAGCTCGAGAAGGGTGAATTAATACCCTTGGACTTTTGCCCCCATGGCAACTTGCACGTTGGTGAGATCATGAGAAAAATGAGTTTCTTTCCAGGCATGGGGCTAGGGCGTCGCCAACAAGGGATTTCTACGTCTATTCAAAGCTGTGTCACCTCATACACCTTCGGGCTAGGATATGAGCCCTCTAGAAATGATCATGCGGAAATGTTGAAAAGGAATAAAGAGAAAGTAAGAGCCAAAGCCGAGCGAAGGGTGCCAGACCTGAGAATCTCGCCATACCGACCTACTTTGAATGGTTACTTCATCAAAGAAGGGGATGATTTTCTATATTGTGGGTTTCCAGAACCCACCTTTGACCAAGCTACCAAGATCCGAGTTCCGGGTTTTGAAATCTTCTTCACCGAATGGTATCCAATCACAGCTGAAATGGTGGATGATGAAGCCATCAATGATGAGTTCTGGGAAAAGAAAGAGGAAGACTGGGCAGCGAACCTTGATGCAGGGGCTATGGCTGAAATGTTCCAAGATATGATCCTCACTGTGGAAGACTCGGCCATTGAAGAACTCCAGGGTTCGTCCATTAGCCATGCTACTATGCCACTCCTGCATTGGTACCTTGAATGTGGTGTCATTGCGGAGCTCCATGAAGAAGAAGATCTTGGCCTACCTGATAGCAGCTTGTAGGTGTCTTAGTTTAGTAATATTTCCCTAATTCAATAAGATGTATCTACTCAACTCTCTTTGTGGAGTCATGGTATTGATACAGATTTGTTTGTTTTCTTTCTTCTTTTGTGTGTCATTCCTACTATTCCTAGTCAATAAAGTGTGTTTTCTTTCTCTATATATGCAGTGTCTCTTTTCTCTCCTCTATGGATATTTATGGCATGGATATAGATCCTAGGAACGATGTCCCCCCGGAGCTCGTTGAGCAAAGGAAAAGGGGCGTCACCGAACCTAATATGGATGAATTGGAATCAATCAACTTAGGGACGAATGAATTGCCAAGAATAGTTAAAATTGGGAAAACCCTCTCCCCCGTTGAAAAAGAAAAGATGATCTCTCTCTTGAAAGCCAACATTATGGCTTTTGCATGGTCTTATGAAGACATGCCTGGCATCGACCCCGATATTGTGCAACATTATATCCCCACTAATTCCTTTAAGAAGCCGGTAAAGCAGAAACTCAGAAAATTAAAACCAGAATGGGCTCTAAAAGTAAAAGAAGAGGTAACTAAACAACTAGACGCGGGTTTCCTCCGAGTTGTGGAGTACCCCGAGTGGCTGTCGAATATAGTGCCTGTGCCTAAAAAAGATGGGAAAGTGAGGATGTGTGTTGACTTCCGAGATCTCAACGCCGCGAGCCCCAAGGATGACTTTCCTTTACCCCATATCGACGTGTTGGTAGATAGCACAGTGGGGCATGCACTTCTCTCCTTCATGGACGGATTCTCCGGGTATAACCAGATAAAGATGGCGCCTCAAGACATGGAAAAAACAGCCTTTATCACGCAATGGGGAACGTACTGTTACAAGGTAATGCCTTTTGGCTTAAGAAATGCTGGGGCTACTTACCAAAGAGCAGCTATGACCTTATTGCATGATATGATCCATAAGGAAGTCGAGGTTTATGTTGATGATATGATCGTGAAGTCCGTGGATAGGGAAGGGCATTTCAAGGCGCTAGAGAAGTTCCTAGAGCGAGCAAAGAAGTACAATCTCTGCTTAAACCCGCAGAAGTGCGCTTTTGGTGTCACAGCAGGCAAGCTATTGGGATTCATGATCACTCAGAGGGGCATCGAAGTGGACCCAGGGAAGATAAAAGCTATTGTGGAGATGGAGCCGCCTAGCACTGAGAAGTAGATCCGGGGTTTTCTGGGAAGGGTACAGTACATAAGCCGATTCATCGCCAACTTGACCATGGTTTGCGAACTAATCTTCAAATTGCTTAAGAAAGGTGTGCCAAAAGTATGGAACGAAGAATGCCAAGAGGCCTTTGAGACCATTAAGAGATACTTAAGCAATCCTCCAATCTTAGTTCCCCCACGGCAAGGTGCACCGCTCTTGTTATACTTAACGGTCACCGAAACCGCGACGGGAGCTATGTTAGCTCAATATCTCGAAGGGTCTACAAAAGAGAATGCCATCTACTACCTAAGCAAGAAAATGACAGACTATGAAGTGAAGTACAATGCCATTGAAAAGGCTTGTGTGGCACTGGTATGGGCAACGCAGAAACTCCGACACTACATGATGTCCTTTGAAGTGTTCTTGATAAGTCGCATAGACCCCTTGAAGTACCTGGTAGAAAGGCCAGTATTGTCATTCAGAACTGCTCGATGGTCAATTCTCCTCAATGAATTCGACATCAAGTACGTGAATCAGAAGTCTATTAAGGGGAGCGTCATCGCAGACTACCTAGCTAGCTGTCCTTGTTAGGATTATGCCCTAGAGCCAATCATGGAGATGATTGTTTAGGGATTAGGAACAATCATTTGATTTCATTTATGTATGTCACATTTATTATTGATTTAATAAAAGGGCTTATTCTATTATGTTTATATGCATCATTTATATTTACATAATATGTCCATGGAGTTAGAGTTGAGAATATGGAATTACAAAGAGTTGTAATTTTGAGACTATAGATATATCTCTGTACTAAACTCCTAAAGCATTCCTAGTTGAAGGTTCACTATGATGGATAATAATGAACCATAGGACTAGCACTTGTTAGGTTGACTCTATAGGAGGATAGCTAGTCTCAAGCTATTTGTGTGGAGACACTACAACCAACAAGTGGGTGCCTATTACGAGAATAGGTACACTGAATGTGACCAAAGATATGAGATAAACTGAATGGAGTTTTATCCTGCCTGTCAATCAGTTTCTCATTGTTATAGTGGTACAAGTAATCCTTAGACCTGAGACACCATAGTTGCCTTATGCATGTAGCTTTAGAAGTTTGATAACACTAAGTGCAGATCCTATTCAGGGGTCTGCAAAGGTGTTCATTGGCCCTACTGCTATGTGTGTGAAGGCATGTGAGTGATCAACAAGGGATCCATCACTCTCAGGAAAAGAGAGAGAACGTCTCATATAGCATTCATAATATAACTCATTAAATCCATGGCCATGGTAGGATGAATATGAAAAGAGTTTCATGAGTTCATCAATGAGTTGATATCTATGAATGAGTATAAAGTAATTGAACTAGGGACTTGACAGACTTCCATGTCCTATTAGTTCAATTGGAGACATTGTGTTGAAGGAAGGATGCAATTGTAACCTATAAACTATAACAGAAGGGTTCTTTGTAAATGACTATTCACCTCATTAAGGACCACACCATGAGCCATATGCTAGGTGTTACTCATGGTTAGTAGAAGCCCTAATTGATATAAGTGAGTTATAATCAATTAGGGAATTGGAAGGAGTTCCAATTAGACCCTAAATGGAAAGAGTTCCATTGTGCACACCTCGTGCTATTCCTACTACTTAATGATGTGAACCCAATGGGTCACACACTGATCATGCAAGAAGGGCTTTAAAGTCTATGAGAGAAAGGGTTTTAGTGAATAAAGAATAGTTCTTTATAGGCCTATTTGTATTTGATACAAATAATAGGGGTTAATGTGCAATTAAGTGTAATTACACATAACCCTATTAGGGTTTCTTCCCCATGGCCAGCCCCCTTTAGTGGGCTGCCTATATAAGTCACACTTATGTGTGACATGGCATAAGAGGCTTGCACAATAAACCCTAGCCGTCCAACCCCTTGGAGGCTCTCTTCTCTCTCTCTCTCTTCTCCACCTCTAGCAACAACAAGGAAGAAGAAAGAAAGGACTTGAAGCTCTAGCTAGGTGTGGATACCGTTGGAGGCAGCACACTTGGGCTGCTCATTCACCGCTGTCCGGAATCAAAGCTTGGAGCAAAAAGGAGAAGACAAAAATTCTGTAAGTGTTCTAACCCTCTTTGTAGTTAGGGTTTGATTTTGTGTTATGCATAGTTAGATTCATGGGATTGGGAATCGTAGGAAAAATTTTTATATTCCGCCTTTGTATTTTTCCCTCTTGTTCGATTCCCAACAGTGGTATCAGAGCCATGATTATGCATAATACAAAATACATATGGGCTGGTAATTATGGTGTAGTTGAATGATTCAAAAATCTGGAAAATTTTTCTGCATAATTGGTTTTCCTCCATGGCTGAACTTAGGGTTTGGAACCCTAGGTCAATTCTCTTCTACTCCTCTTCTAATTGATGGTTAAGTGTATCCATGGATGCAATAGGTTGCATAGGGTTTGAGTTTGGAGAAGAAGAATAAGGAAACTAGGGTTTTATAAAACTGTTATGAACAGTTTTCATGGTTGCCATGAAAAACCGTCATCTTGTTTTGCCTGCCGAATTCAGAGTTCTTCTCCAAAATTTTCGAGCCATATATGGTTAGAAAGCTCTTTGAATAAGCTTTCCAACCCAACAAACGGTGCGTCAATCCGAGTTCTGTAGTGAAAGTTATGAATTTTTTACTACAGGCTGTCTGGAAAGACAGTTTTGCTCGGGAATGGTGCAATAGCCACAACTTTGAGTTATTGATGGAGATCAAAGGCATGGCAATGGTTGCCACCACTTGGGTTATGTTCTAGACATGGTAGGGAAAGGTTCCCAAGCATTTAGATGCATCATAATTGGATTAAGATGATAGAACAGAAGGAAGAAGGAGAAGAACACCATGGAGGCTGAATCTGGGTTTTAGAACCCTAAGGTTCTTGCAATTAATTCTAATTAAAGCTGCTGTATTTATGATGGAAGATCATTGTAGGATCATTATATATCATGCGTATATGATTTTCTTTAAGTTTCAAAAAGGTTTTGATGGAAAAAGATTCAAAAAGTTTGAAAATTTTTCATGAACAGCATAGCAGATTTTCTCTGCAGAAAAGTCATCAATGGAGTTTTGATTAGAACTTGAGTTAGGGAACTCCAAATTGCATGAAACCAATTGCATTAGTTTCCTAAGACATGTAGGATACTGGGAAAATTCGTTTGGTAGCCTAATTCATTCATCTTGCTGGGTTTTAAATCAATTTCTGACCATGGACAGTGTGCTGTCAAATTCTGGGCAGCCTACTGTTGTTTTAATTGTTTAGAACAATTGGTGATGATTTGATCATCCAAACCTCTTCTATTAGCTTAGTATTTCATGTAGGGACATGATACAAAAGCTGGTTTCAATGGAGGAGTCGAATTGATAAGGATTTAGAAGCTATTGTGACCTTCAAGGTCTGCAACAATGGCTCCAGCAATGGGTTTGGAAACCCTGATTGTTCTTGATGATGGCAGCCACTTCCACCACTTCTCACGTGTCCAGAGGCTTGTCCCACACCCCTAGGATGTTCTCCCATGACTGGCCATGGCCTCCCACAGTCGTTGGTGGCCATGGCAGCCTAGCCAAGCTCAGGCAGCCCCCTGGTAGTGACGGCTGCATAGAGTTAAGGATGAAACCCTAATTTTGAGTTAATGATGAAACCCTAATTTCATTATGGCATTAATTAAAACCCTAATTGGAATATTAATTACCTTAATTAAGAGTTAATGATTGGTCATTAAATGACCAATCATGGTTATTGATTGTTAGGGCATAATTAATACCATTAATGATGTTTAGGGTTAGGGTTTTGGAAACCCTAATTAGTGTAATTAATTTAGGGTAATTAATACCCTATTTGGCATTAATTAAACCCTAATCCCTTTTATTAAATACCATATGAACCTAGGGTTTTAATGATTGGACATTAAATGACCAATCATAAGCCATTTAATGATTAGGGCTTGCATTTAGGGTTTAGGGTTATGCATTTAGGGTTTAGGGTTTTAGGAAACCCTAATACACTAATTCATCATTTTAATGATTTTATTTAATTCCTATATTAATTATTTAATTAATATTGATTAATTTTATAATGTTTTAAATGGTTTAAAACACAATTAGGGATTAAATTAAAATCTGGAAATTCTTAATTAAATGAAATTGTTTTGTTTAATTAAGGAAACCCTAATATTGGATATTAGAGTTATTTTAGGAAACTTTGCATGTTTTAAATTAATTTGATTAATTGAAACTGTAATGTCTTAAATGTTAAGACTTTATTTAATTCTGGATATTTTTGTTAAAACCTAATAAGATTAGGATGCATTAATGAGATTAATGTAAATCATTCAAGAGAATTACCATACTGCCCATATGTTTTAATGCTTACAGTTTTTCTTTACATTATGCAATGAGATTGTATGTATGTGTTTGGATGATGATTATGGACTATACCCTTTAAACCAATTGTGATTGGCCGTCTTATGAATGGGATGTTATTATTTACAAGAGTTGTAATTTTATTAAGGTGATGTAATTTATTTGGGGCTTGCATGCCACCTTCCCTCTCCCTCTCTGTCTATCATTCTCTTATGTACCCCACATTCCCCTTATGTATCCCTTTCTTTAAATTATGTAAATGTTATGTAATCGAGAGCGCACTAAGGAGCATGGTGGACCCAAAGGAGCATGATAGAGCCCAACAAGCCAATGGTGGAGACCATCAAGCCAAGGGAGCAGATTGAAGGACTTGAAAGCTTAGAGAAGTGTTTCAAGACAGCATGCATGTTTCGAATGTGTTATTTTACGATCACCTACACCCACCTTAGACCTTGGATTCAATCTATTGGCTTGGATTGAATCCTCTCAAAGTCCATAATCATCATAGTGGGAGCTTTAATTTATGAGATAATTGTATTAGCTCCAATACCATAGTTTGGTATATGTTACCTATTCACTTAGGGGCTAATATCAAAATATGGTACTTTATATATGTTGATATATAATAGCATGCGATGTATGATTTATAATAGCATGAGATGTATGATTATAAATAGCATAATTTATATGTTTAAATTTTGATACATAGGATGCATGTTAATTTGATGAGACCCTTTAAAACCCCTCTTATTTAATATTAAGTTGAAAATGGAGAAGTCATTGGGGAATGAATTCTTCATTGCCTTCCATCATTATAGGATCATCTAACGTCCCTTAATGTGGGTACCTGGCTGCAGACATGTAGGAGCTACCCATGTTAAAGACATTACTTGAAACTATCACATATGAGATATCATGGGGTGCCTAAACTGGTATATACCAAGAAACTAACATGTGAGGTATATATTTGGCGAAACATACCTGTGTGAATGATGGGTTTAACTTAACTAGGGAAGTATTCCAAGAAACTAACATGTGAGGTGTATGTTCCCTAGAGGCAAAACGATTGGAACTTGCTTATGAAGCAATAGACAAAGAGTTGTCTTCTTATTGTGGGTTAGAAGCCAAGAAACTAACATGTGAGGCTTCTAGGTCACAGTGGGACCCCAATCCCCATTAGGAATGAGATTCCCGAATTCCATTAGAGGGTGTATGGAATTTGATAAAATAGTGGGAGGTACCATATGATTAGAGACCCAATCATTATGGATAAAAATGAAATCTAATTCTCTGTTTATGTAGATTACCTAATTACTCACCTCAAAACACCTATTTCCTAATATATAGGATATTGATAGTTTGACTAAACCCGATTTCTTTGATTGACTTAGGAAATTGAGAATTGTTCTTAATTTCAAAAGATTGTTCATATGCTATTAGGCCTTTTCTTAAAGGCCCTCCATAAAACATCCTAAGAAGAAAAAGACACTATGCGCAATTGGCATCTTGTTGCCATACTATATGATAGTATTTATGACAATGAGCTTCAGAAGCAAAATTAGTCAATGCAAGTGCCTTTGATGTCCTACATCACATACAAAGGTTGTATAGTGAGTAAAATAATACTATAAAGTATAGTAGTTATAAAGGACTTCTTCTGGACTAGGATGTAATAAAAGTTGTTTATTAATAATCATTCTTTTGAAAAATGATTAATCACATAGAATAGCTTGAGAAGCTAGATGTGATTTAAAATGGAAGCATAGAGGAAAGCAAGTCTTGAAAAGTCAAAGACAAAGAAATATAATTATTTTGTAGTAAATATAAGGTATTGTAAAGGGAACTTGATAAAGTATCAGTCTTCCTAGAAGAACCAAACTTTTGAAGTTTTGGTTCATGCTCTAAACTAAATTGTCGGTTAGTTCTGCTTCTTGGTTTTTGGATTCTAGTATAATCTAAATCGAAGCAGAAAGTTAAGTAGATAATAAGTTACCTTTAAAAATTTTAACAGAGCAAGAGTTGCTAGATTAATTTTGGGAACTTATTTCTTAACTAAGTCATTTAAGACATTCTAGAAATTTGATTTCCGAATTTAAATGACTAATTAGAGCGAATGCAACGTATTCCGAGAATACAAGAGATGTAGAGACTCTCATTTAAATGTAACGATTATGACTTGGTTATGAGATGACCAAACCCATCTTTTACTTGGTGAAGTGAATGAGTTACATTTATAATTTGACTATACATTGTGATGTATACAGTCATGTAGAGCATGCATTCAATTATAGTAGACTCATCTTAGAATACCATAGCTCAATGGTGAATCTAAGAGAACGAATTGAACCCTATTAAGATATGGTTTGATCCATGATGAGTTTTACTAATGTATCCATCTAGGATATACCTTAAAATTGCTACATATTGATAATTTAGGGTTCACTCCAGTTTTGTCCCAATTATATCAGATATGATATGGGAAGAAACCCAACTTAAAGAAGTTAAGGCTTGGGCTTCTGCTACGTATGTCTGGAAACATAATGTAGACAATCTGGAAATACGGTCAAGTAAGTGTTAAATTGTGGTATATCCCAAAAGTGGTTGGGATAGTATTTCTATTACCCTAATGAACAAAAGTTGTCTATTAGGATGTTTGCTGGATTTTCTTGAGAAAGAGTTCATTCAAGAAAGATGCAAAAGTAGATAGAATTTATAGAATTGTCTGTAAAGCCACAAACGAACAAAGATCCAACCCTTGTCTCTGTTGAGACAAAACCCTTAACTACACTACAATCTTTTCATAGATCAAATTGGATATTTCTTAACATAAGAGAGATATTGTATCTCTATTAGAATGTGAAAGAATTGTTCTTTGGTGATAAAGATCACCAAGATAATCCTATTGATTACGACTAGATGATGTTTCACATCAACTCGAGAAATGACTAAGAGTCATTAAATCCAATATGGATAGGTAGAGACCTAAAAGGCTTGGCTATTTAAGAATGTTTTCAGCATAGGCAAAAAGTTGTCTATAAAGAAACTTGTTTGATAATAGTTATGCTGAAATCCATTTGGATCTTGTTATCTATAAACACACATTTTGAATATGAGATATGTCAAAAAGGATATAAAGATGTTATATCAAATGGTGAAAAACCATAAAAGTGTGTAAGTTATAGAAGTCTATTAATAGACTACAAGGTTCTCATAATTAGAACGTCTATAAAGTTGAAGTAATCAAATTGTTTGATTTCTCTCATTGTATAGATGGACCATGAGTGTATAAAAGGTTAGTGGGAGTGCGATCGTTTTTCTTTATCCTAAGTATGGATGACATCATAATCATTATGAATGATATATGAATGTTATCTAATGTAAAGTTTTAGTTTTTGGAGAAAAACTAATTCATGAAAGATTTGGCAAAAGCATCCAATAAGATCTATAGAGATAGATCATATAGATTGCTAAGTATCTCCAAATCATCAAACATAGTTGAAATGTTGAAGGAGTTCAACATGGAGAATTCTAAGGGAGGTTTGATTTACTTCAGATAAGAATTCATTATTCAAGGGCATGTGCCCTAGGATAACACAAGTAAGGTTCTTAAAGTGTTAAGAAGCCTTATTCTACACTATGTATTGAACCTGATATCTATTATGTTGTAATTGTTACAAATAGTTATCAATCAATTCAAATTTGGAATATTGGATTGTATATGGAAATTGTAAACTCATAGTAGATGGGTATATGGATTTGGATATAATCCATATGGGGTATATTTTATATTCACTTTAGTTGGTGAAATACTTAATGGAAGAACTGTATGAAAGATACAGTGGATTCCATTATTAAGGGTGAATTAATTGTCGCATTGTCTAGGAGACTGTTTGGATCTATAAGTTCATTTAGAACTTGGAGTTATCCCTTCCATTGAGTTGCCCACACCTTGTTTTGTGACAACAATGGGTCTATAGCTCAAGTATAGGAATCACGGTCTCATCAAAAGTCCAAACACATAGAGCGGCAATTCCAAGTGATTAGAGGAATCATTGGAAAAGGTAATAGATACATTATAGAAGATATTATCTACATAAGTTATTGTAGACCTACTGACTAAAGCTTTAAAACATAATTGGTTATGTCTAAGACCAACATCTTGAGAAGATAGGTATGCGATACATGGTCAATTGGCTTTAGTGCAAGTGGGAGATTGTTAGGATTATGCCCTAGAGCCAATCATGGAGATGATTGTTTAGGGATTAGGAACAATCATTTGATTTCATTTATGTATGTCACATTTATTATTGATTTAATAAAAGGGCTTATTCTATTATGTTTATATGCATCATTTATATTTACATAATATGTCCATGGAGTTAGAGTTGAGAATATGGAATTACAAAGAGTTGTAATTTTGAGACTATAGATATATCTCTGTACTAAACTCCTAAAGCATTCCTAGTTGAAGGTTCACTATGATGGATAATAATGAACCATAGGACTAGCACTTGTTAGGTTGACTCTATAGGAGGATAGCTAGTCTCAAGCTATTTGTGTGGAGACACTACAACCAACAAGTGGGTGCCTATTACGAGAATAGGTACACTGAATGTGACCAAAGATATGAGATAAACTGAATGGAGTTTTATCCTGCCTGTCAATCAGTTTCTCATTGTTATAGTGGTACAAGTAATCCTTAGACCTGAGACACCATAGTTGCCTTATGCATGTAGCTTTAGAAGTTTGATAACACTAAGTGCAGATCCTATTCAGGGGTCTGCAAAGGTGTTCATTGGCCCTACTGCTATGTGTGTGAAGGCATGTGAGTGATCAACAAGGGATCCATCACTCTCAGGAAAAGAGAGAGAACGTCTCATATAGCATTCATAATATAACTCATTAAATCCATGGCCATGGTAGGATGAATATGAAAAGAGTTTCATGAGTTCATCAATGAGTTGATATCTATGAATGAGTATAAAGTAATTGAACTAGGGACTTGACAGACTTCCATGTCCTATTAGTTCAATTGGAGACATTGTGTTGAAGGAAGGATGCAATTGTAACCTATAAACTATAACAGAAGGGTTCTTTGTAAATGACTATTCACCTCATTAAGGACCACACCATGAGCCATATGCTAGGTGTTACTCATGGTTAGTAGAAGCCCTAATTGATATAAGTGAGTTATAATCAATTAGGGAATTGGAAGGAGTTCCAATTAGACCCTAAATGGAAAGAGTTCCATTGTGCACACCTCGTGCTATTCCTACTACTTAATGATGTGAACCCAATGGGTCACACACTGATCATGCAAGAAGGGCTTTAAAGTCTATGAGAGAAAGGGTTTTAGTGAATAAAGAATAGTTCTTTATAGGCCTATTTGTATTTGATACAAATAATAGGGGTTAATGTGCAATTAAGTGTAATTACACATAACCCTATTAGGGTTTCTTCCCCATGGCCAGCCCCCTTTAGTGGGCTGCCTATATAAGTCACACTTATGTGTGACATGGCATAAGAGGCTTGCACAATAAACCCTAGCCGTCCAACCCCTTGGAGGCTCTCTTCTCTCTCTCTCTCTTCTCCACCTCTAGCAACAACAAGGAAGAAGAAAGAAAGGACTTGAAGCTCTAGCTAGGTGTGGATACCGTTGGAGGCAGCACACTTGGGCTGCTCATTCACCGCTGTCCGGAATCAAAGCTTGGAGCAAAAAGGAGAAGACAAAAATTCTGTAAGTGTTCTAACCCTCTTTGTAGTTAGGGTTTGATTTTGTGTTATGCATAGTTAGATTCATGGGATTGGGAATCGTAGGAAAAATTTTTATATTCCGCCTTTGTATTTTTCCCTCTTGTTCGATTCCCAACAGTCCTGTGTCACCATCTGCTCCGTTTAACGATCAGTTCCCAGATGAGGACGTGCTAGAGATTGGTAGAAAAACTTGGAGAGTATACTTCGATGGGGCAGCCAATAAGAAAGGTTATGGGATAGGAGTCCTGCTAGTCTCACCGGAAGAGGCATTTACACCGTTGGCGGTCAAGTTGGGGTTTGAAGCTACCAACAACATTGCTGAGTATGAAGCTTGTATCCTAGCATTGGAAGCCGCACTTGAATTGGGGATCAAAGAATTGGAAGTGTTCGGGGACTCGGCGCTAATCATTTGTCAGATAAAAGGGGAATGGAAAACTCGAGATGAGAAGTTACTGCCCTACCATGCCTACCTGGAAGGAGGAAATGTGAAGCCATTGGTGATAGAATGCCGAGACAAGCCCGTGTACTGTTGTGCAATCCGAGGAGGAGAAGTAAATGATGGCCACCCGTGGTTCCATGACATAATGAAGTTCATTGAAGAAAGGGAGTACCCAGAAGGAGCATCTCGTATTGACAGAAAAACCCTAAGGCGGTTGGCGAATCACTATGTACTTTATGGAGGAAAGCTATATCGGAGATCATACGACGGGATCCACCTGCTGTGTGTCACCGAGGAGGAAGCTGACCATCTGATTAAAGAAATCCATGAAGGGACAGGGGCTCCGCATATGAATGGCTATATGTTGGCTAAGAAGATCATGAGGTTAGGCTATTATCGGTCTACCATGGAAAGAGATTGCCACGCACATGTCAAGAAATGCCACAAATGCCAACTGTTCGCTAGTGGACAACATTTGCCTTCTATGCCTTTAACAAGTATGTCATCACCATGGCCATTCGCAGTATGGGGGATAGATATCATCGGACAGATCAAGCCAAAGGCGTCAAATGGGCATGAATACATCCTGGTTGCCATTGATTATTTCACTAAGTGGGTGGAAGTAGCGTCCTTCAAGACCTTGAATTCCAAGAAGGTAGCATAGTTCATACAGCACAGCATCATCTATCGATATGGGGTACCACATGAAGTTATCTCAGACAATGGCCAACACTTTCAGAAAGAAACCCATGAGCTCTTGCAAAAGTATGGCATAGTCCACCATCTGTCGTCACCATACTGTCCTCAGACTAATGGAGCAGTGGAAGCAGCTAACAAGAACATCAAGAAGATACTACAGAAGACTGCGGACTCACACACAGACTGGCATGAGAAGCTACCGTTGGCTCTATGGGGTTACAAAACATCAATAAGGTCGTCAACAGGGGCTACCCCTTACTCTCTAGTTTATGGAATGGAGGCTGTGTTGCCAATTGAATTGGAGGTTCCTTCACTAAGGGTTGCCGTAGAGAGCCAGATAACAGAAGTGGACTGGGTTAAGAGTTGCTATGATGAGTTAGCTTTACTCGATGAAAAGCGTTTAAGGGCGCTGTATCATGTTCAGGGGTATCAACGGAGAGTTGCCAGAGCATTCAACAAGCATGTCAAAGATCGAGGTCTAAAGAAAGGGGATGTAGTGCTGAAAGAAATCAGAGCTCCAGTATTCGATCCGCGGGGAAAATTCAAGCCAAGTTGGGGTGGACCATACATTATCAAAGAAATATTGCCAGCAGGGGCGGTTCGCCTCATGGAGTTAGATGGAATTGAGTTCGCTCGTCCAACTAATTTGGATCAATTGAAAAAATATCATGTTTGAGGCCTGCTAGGTTGAAAACCCGTGAGGGCGGCCTAGGCAAAAGATAAGGCATGAGAACTACGTAAGACCTGATTCTCCATTCAAAAACAAAAAACAACAAAAAAAAAAAACAAAAAAACAAAAAAAAAAAAAGCAAAGAAGAAAAATAATGGAGATACGTAGGCAACCCATAAAGTTACCTTGGGTGCGGTCTAAATCAAACAACAAAATCCCAAATTTGATTTATTATTGGCAATTTATTCAAAACTAAAATTGATTGACATAGCAATTCATTGGTATTAAGAAAAAGAACTATAAATATGCCATAAATATCCTATTCTATTGAGTCTTCAATTCCTCTTGGGTTTCTTTGCAGCCCGCTTTTCAGCTCTCTTCTTCTCTCTTTCGTGTCTTCTTTTCTTCCTTAAGTCATGTTCATAAGTTGCTGTCACTGCTTTCATAATATCTTCTCTGTAAGGTCTAAGTCCATCATTCTTGATAAGTCCAAAAATCCTTTCTCTTCGAGTAGTCTCTCGCTCACCCAAATTGTCTTTCAACCATTCCTTGTACTCGAGGCTCATTATATATGGACCATCAGTGTTCGTCGCTTGAGTCAGTGTCAGCTTGCTAGGCCATCGATCCTTCGCCCAAGTCACTACAGAAAGACCCGCAGGCACCACAGGATAGTCACCTTTCAAGGAAGTGGGTATGGTTTGCATGGCACCCATCTGACGGAGAACTCTTGAAGGCCAATAGAAAGAAGTAGACCTCAGTCCTATGAGTCTCACCATGGCACATCCAGAAGTTCGCAGAAGCACTCGTTCACTACAACCCCATATGAAGACAAACCACTTGACATTCCTCCATGAAAGGGTTTGGGAGTAACCTAGCCAATCCCTCAATGAGAACTTTCCAGGCAACTCAATGCAGCGAAGGCAGTAATGCTGGGGCTTGTATGGCGTAATGACAGTGGGTGATAAGAATTTCAGTCTTTCAAGTAACCACATTTGCAACAAAATGGGGCTACCTCCTAAAGGAACCTTTGGGTCCTCATGAGTTTTATCCAAGCAATTCAGGGTTTCAGCTAATACCATGGGAATCAGGTTATGGCCTTTAGCAAGGAGAGGAATCAACTCACAGATTTGTATGGGAACATGTGGGGTACCAGTTGAAATAAGGAAACGACCAATAAGGCAAAAGGCAAGTGCATGCTTAATAGGAAAGGTAAATTTCAAAATACCTTTGCTATCATAGGCCAAAAAAGAGATTGCCAATTTCATCAAGTCTACCATATGGTCCTTTACAAACGTAGAGGCATATTGTTGGTGAATCCCAAGGAGGTTGGAAAAAGAAGTAAGAAAGCTTGGGCGACGAGTAGGGAGAATGAAAGGACCTACCAGTAAAACTCCATACAATGCGCAGAATTCCTACGTGGTTGGGCACAGTTCTTCATAGTTGAAGCGGAACACATGAATTTGGGGATCCCAAAAATATGTAGCAGCAGTGAAGAGGTTCGTTTCAAGCTTTACATGCCTCAAGGAAAGCAATGGATCCAAGCCAAAGCACTTGAACTCAGATTTTGCTTCAGCACTCATAACTCTCAAAAACCCTCCTAAAAATTTGTCTAGAGCCTCCATAATTTCTAATGAATGAATACAAGTAGGTTTAGGAACCTCTTGGATGTGTTTTTATAGGGAAAAGGTCACAAATCCAAGTTCAAATAGGAAAAAATCCGTCAAAATAGGAAGTTTCCTATTCAAAGTGGGATTTCCGCTTCGGGCTCGGGTGACCACCCAGGCCTGGGCGGCTAGCCACCTGGGCTTGGGCGGCTAGCCGCCCAGCCCCGGGTGGTCACCCGAGGCCGTTTTCCTATTTTGCCTAGTTTTGCCTATTTTTGACCTAATTTGACCCCTATATGGTTATGTGACCTTGGGAAGCTTATTTTGAGCTTGTTTTTGCACAAAAACATGAGTAAATCACCGCCATGGAACTCCAAAAGTCTCATACAAAGTACCAAAACAAATGTTCAAAGAAAGGTTACAAAGCATAAAGAAAGATGTTTCATTCGATTATAAAGCAAGAGGTTATGCTAATCTAATGATCTCCCGTGGTTCTTCTCTTTCTACTTGACTCGCCTCTGCCACGACCAGCATGAGGATTCCTTTGGGGTGGCATTGGTTGTGGTGGACGCAATGTGGAGACCTGTTGCAAAGAAATCAATTAATAAAGAAGGGTTATGCCTTTAACTCCTATGATTGGAATGAACAAAGGGAATGGCTTACAGTGGGATTCAGTCGTCCCTCTAGCACCGAGTTCGCCAAACTCATCCTAACAAGGTCCCGCCTTAATCCCTCGCTAAGTTCAAGGCACTCCTGTGCGTACTCTCGGGGAACCTAAAAGATGAACATGGTTAATAAATGATGAAAGAGGTTCTTAGGAAGGCAAAGGTTTAGAGCTTACATGCTCATAGCTCGAGTCGATCCTGGGGACTTCATCAAAAGTAGGGTGAGTAATATTAGCCTTCATGAACTCTAACCCATTACATAGATTCACTTGCCAGTCGAGTACTGGGAGAGGTGGCTGTGCCATTCCCCCCATCTCATAATCCTCATCCCCATGAGTCATGCCTGTGGAGGACGCTATGGTGGAACTATGTCCACGAGCTCGCCGGCCCTGCAATAGATAATTTGTTTAAGAGGAGTGCTTGCATAAGTCAATAATTGAAAAGAATGGAATGGAAACTCACCCCTTGAGGTGGGAAGCCAATGACTCTAGGGCGCATCAGAAATTGGTTGCAGAAAGTCATGTAGTCGGTATTAGGCAAGGTGAGCTCCTCAGCATCCCATCCAATTAGAGCTTCCATCAACTCATCCCCATCCAGAGAGTCAGTGTGCCTCATGTTCATGGGAGGCAAGACAGGGGTAAGAGCGGCATCCACTCGTCCTTTCACCTGCCTAAGGACGCGCTCCCCTAAATACCAGTATCGCCCTAAGGGACCCTCAAAGAGTACCCTCTTCCCAGTCAATTCCAAACAGGACACACACCTCCTAGGCAACCTAGCCTCCCACAGTCCCCACTGAGCTCCACTCCACCTGTTGAATTTGAAAAAAAAAAAAAAATGATGAGCAAGATAATAAAAAACGAATAAAA
This sequence comes from Liquidambar formosana, assembly GCA_039720395.1. NCBI lineage: Eukaryota > Viridiplantae > Streptophyta > Magnoliopsida > Saxifragales > Altingiaceae > Liquidambar > Liquidambar formosana. Next base: position 11,199,436 of record CM077831.1, on the reverse strand, counting down.
GAAAAGAATGAGGAAGGTGAATTACCATGTTAGCATTTAGGCTCGCCAAGTACGCCCTTGCATGGGCGTAGTCATGCCTATTGGGGGCACGCACAGCTATCTTGGTGGGAGCATAGTTCCCAAGTATTGGCCATTCTTGTATCTCATTATCCAGGGCGGGGCGGCACAGTCCCAGGTATTCATAATACCATATCTGTTAAGATTCAAGAAAAGCATTAAAATTATGTCAAGTTTGAGAGGAATTTAAAAATTAAACATTTTTACTTACCTCCCAAACAAATGGGAGCCCACCAAAATGCTTGGAAACACCTCGAGACATGTCAGACATGGATCTATACATAGTAGCTAGTGCTGCCCCTCCCCAGTTATACCTCCCCATTTTGTTCACATCTACCATGGAAGCGAGGTATCCCAGTTGTGCCATGTCATTGGCACCAACAAAGAGAGTGTAGGAGAGCATATAGATCATGAAAGCCCTAGTAATGCACTCGGGAGCCACTCCCACACCTTCTACTTGATTGGCAAAATTCTCAAAAAGCCATGTCCTCCTAACACCGCGGGAACCCGCCTCAATATCCATCCCCAACATAGTGAGGAGATAAGCACTATTTGTGTTGGCATCCCCATAGAATTCCAACCTCTTTCCCTTGAGGCTTAAACCGGTGATAATTGAAAAATCCTTGGGAGTCATGGTCATCTCCCCAAAACTGAAGTGGAAAGTGTTGGTGGTATCCCACCATAGCTCAGCTAAGGCAAGGAGGGCTTGCCTATCCCATTGTTCGTTCCATAGGGAGTCAAGAAACCAACTAAAACCCGCTTTCTTAATGGATTCCCTTGCGGAAGGTTGGGTGTGCTCCATACGCCTCCACCACCCAATAAGATTCTTTATCGAAGACCTTGTGCGTAGGTCTTGGAAGTTGGGCTAATCAAGAAGAATGATTCACCTAGTTAGTGTAAAAATCATATGCAAGCATTGATAATTGGCTTTCCAAAAACTAAGTCTTTTAGTTCATGAACAAGTAAACCTTGCTTTGAAAGTTTATGAAAACAATGGTTTTATTCTTCAAACTCATGATCATTGGTAAACCATGCATTCCAAGACCATGGAAGCATGGATTTTTCAAAGAAAATAGCAAGCAAACTTTGTTTTCCAAAGTGGTTTTTTAAGGAAAAAATAAGCAAACCTTGTTCATGAAAACATTGGTTTTTCAAAAATATAGCAAACTTTGTTTTTCAAAGTTCATGAAAATGCTTGGTTTTGTTTCTAAAATCAATTAGAAATAAATGCCTATGATTTTTCCTTGCAATGCACATCAATTTTACAAAGATTGGATGAATTTTCATCATTCAAGCATTTTATCAAACACTTGGTGGGCACTATTCACCAAGTTTTCAAATTGAATTCTTTTCACATCCAATCCTTGCCAAAATCAATGGGCATTGCAAACATTGCTAGGAATACTCATAGAGAGTTCATGGGAATGCATTTCAATCAACAAAAATGAAAATTTCAAAGAAAAGTTTAAAATGGGTAAGCTTACCTCTTGCTTGGAGTGGAGAAAAGAGAGATGATTCCTTGGTTCTAGGAGCAATTTCTCTTGAGGAACATCATATATTGGTGCCTTGTATCTATTCTTTGAGTCAAGGAATGGATACTTTGAAGTGGAGTCTTCATTTGAATCCATGGTGGATGAACTAGCTTGTGTTGAGCAAAAATGGGTTTAATGGGTTTTTGATTTGCAAAGTGCTGCAAATTTCTTGTTTTTGATATGAAATTGGGTGTTAATGATGCTATTTCATGTGTATGAATCCCTCTTGAAGTGTGGATTTGATTGCTCTTGGGTATTGGATTGATTTTGCAAAATGGGGTAAGCTTTCTAGAGAGAGAAACTCCAATTTTCGGGTTCTTTGAATGGGGGGTATGAATAGTGCCCTTGTGCACTTTAAAATCCCAGATTTTTCAGCAAATAGGCTTGGGTGACCACCCAAGCCTTGGGCGGCTAGCCACCAGGGCCTGGGCGGCTAGCCTCCTGAGGCCTGGTGGTCACCCAAGCCACCTTATTTTGGCTTTCTCTCTCGCTTTGTCTCGCCTTGACGCGTGATCAAACCTTCTTCCAAATGAGATATTCAACACTTTTTGAGCTTAAAATCAATCAAATTTCATCTTGAAATCAATTCTTTGAATTGATTTTATGTTCAAAAGGGTTGAATATATTTCCCCTGTGTCATGCCAACTCAAGTGACAATGTGTTAAGTCACTTTCCTCTTGCACCATGCTTGTTCAATCTTGATAAATTGATCATATAACTCCCATTTCAAATCTTGATTCTCCATTATACTTGGTTGAATATATTCATCACTTGAATATGTTCTTCCATTTCAAAAGTGTATTCACCCTTTGAATATGCTTCTCAGTTTCAAATTCTCATTCTCTATCATACTTAGTTGAATATATTCATCACTTGAATATATTCTTCCATTTCAAAAGTGTATTCACCCTTTGAATATGCTTCTCAGTTCCCAATCCTCATTATTCCTATCTTACTTGGTTAAATATATCCATCACTTGGATATATTTCTCCATTTCAATGGTGTGTTCATCACTTGAACACACTTGTCACTTACTTGGTTAAGTATATCCATCGCTTGGATATATTTCTCCATTTCAATGGTATGTTTATCACTTAAACATACTTGTCACTTACTTGGTTAAATATATTCGTGACTAGAATATATTTCTTCATTTCAATGGTGTACTCATCACTTGAGTACACTTCTCAGATTATTCCTATCTTACTTGGTTAAATATATCCATCACTTGGATATATTTCTCCATTTCAATGATGTGTTCATCACTTGAACACACTTGTCACTTACTTGGTTAAGTATATCCATCGCTTGGATATATTTCTCCATTTCAATGGTATGTTTATCACTTAAACATACTTGTCACTTACTTGGTTAAATATATTCGTGACTAGAATATATTTCTCCATTTCAATGGTGTACTCATCACTTGAGTACACTTCTCAGATTATTCTCTATCTTACTTGGTTAAATATATCCATCACTTGGATATATTTCTCCATTTCAATGGTGTGTTCATCACTTGAACACACTTGTCACTTACTTGGTTAAGTATGTCCATCGCTTGGATATATTTCTCCATTTCAATGGTATGTTTATCACTTAAACATACTTGTCACTTACTTGGTTAAATATATTCGTGACTAGAATATATTTCTCCATTTCAATGGTGTACTCATCACTTGAGTACACTTCTCAGATTATTCTCTATCTTACTTGGTTAAATATATCCATCACTTGGATATATTTCTCCATTTCAATGGTGTGTTCATCACTTGAACACACTTGTCACTTACTTAGTTAAGTCTATCCATCGCTTGGATATATTTCTCCATTTCAATGGTATGTTTATCACTTAAACATACTTGTCACTTACTTGGTTAAATATATTCGTGACTAGAATATATTTCTCCATTTCAATGGTGTACTCATCACTTGAGTACACTTCTTAGATTATTCTCTATCTTACTTGGTTAAATATATCCATCAGTTGGATATATTTCTCCATTTCAAAAGTACACTCATCACTTGAGTATACTTCTCAGATTTCATTCTCAATCACTTGGTTAAATATATTCATGACTAGAATATATTTCTCCATTTCAAAAGTATGTTCATTCGTAGTGGCTTGAATATGCTCCTCTTTGTTAATCATCAACCCCCAGTGGTTTAAGTATTCTCATGACTTGAGTACACTTCTTTATCTCAGTCTCAGGTTTTCAAATTCCCATCATTGTTGGTATCAGTGCGTGATTTCTCCAGGCTTTTTGTCAAAAATGGGTTGTTCTTTATCATTGGTTCACAAGTGTAACTTGTTCGCCAATAAGGGGCTTCTGTCACACCCCATTTTTGCACCACCTTACTAGGGCTCATCATTTCATGCATGTTTTTGTTTTGTTTTTGAGTCTAGTCACTTGCATTAGGTTTTTAGGGTCACAAGGACAATGGGTATGAATTTTGGTTCAAATTGGAGTTGATCTCGAGGGATAATAAGAGCTTTTGTGACTTGAGGGGCATAATTGTCTTTTAAGTACCAAACTTTTCATTTGACCTTGAAATGATCTCCAAATTGTCAATTGAAGTTCATATGGATGTGTCACACCCCATTTTTGCACCACCTTACTAGGGCTCATCATTTCATGCATGTTTTTGTTTTGTTTTTGAGTCTAGTCACTTGCATTAGTTTTCTAGAGTCACAAGGACAATGGATATGAATTTTGGTTCAAATTGGAGTTGATCTTGAGGGATAATAAGAGCTTTTGTGACTTGAGGGGCATAATCGTCTTTTAAGTCCCAAACTTTTCATTTGACCTTGGAATGATCTCCAAATTGTCAATTGGAGTTCATATGGATGCATAAGAGGTATTTCTAGGTTCAATTTGGTAAGTCAATGGCTCGGGATTAAAATGGCTCGATGTAGTTCAAGTTGGTTAATTGACCCTTCCTTGGGTTAGCTCTAATTGACTCACAATTACCAACCAAATCTTTTCAAATTGACTTTCATTAGTCATCATTTTACCCTCAAAAGTGTTTCATGAAGTTCAATTTTGATATGGCCTGATGATGAGTTTAGTGTGGTTATTTACGGATTATCCTTGAAGAATTAGTGCGAATCACAGCATGAGATTTTTGGTTAAAATGAAAAGAAAATTATTTTATTAAATTAGCCATTTTTATCATGACACTAACACGTGTACATATGTGATGAGTGTGTGTACGCACATACGATACATGTGCATGCGTGTTAGCGGTCAGTCTCCCAATTTTTATAAAAGACAATTTCCTTTTCCTACTCAGATTAGAAGTCTTTTATCATTATAAAATACCTTTTGATTATTCTCCAAGGAAACCTAGTCCAGGAAGGAAAGGGAAACTCCAGATTTCAGCTATAAATACTCTCTTAATGTCTTTAAACAAGGGAGAGGAGAAGAGGGTTTGGAGGGAGTGAAATTCGTCATAATTCAGCAGCAGATTTTCTGAAAACCAGCAGTCGTATTTTAATCATAACTTTTTCATCCGAAGTCAGAATTTGATGAAATTGGTCTTGTTAGAAAGATAATTCAATTCTCTACAACTTTGTATTTCACAAGCTTTGTCCAAATCCAACGTTCTCATACCCAAAAACGCGATTGAAGTTGCTGCTGCTGCAAAGTGACGAAAATCACTTTTCTTTTCTCTTGTTCTCTTTTTGTTTTCTATTTCTTTTCAAAGTTGAGTGAGTTTTGATCTCTTTGCTGTGATACCACTTTGACAAAGAGGAGGATTCGTGTTGGTTTGATTCACTCTAAAGACCTGAGGAGCCACGAACAATTACAAACACAAGGGGAGCCACTTTATGCATTAATACTTGAGTGTTTGAGAGAGAATAAGGTATTCTCCTTCTCTATTCAAGCTTAAACTAGGTTTTCATATGGGTTAGGCTTATTGCATGTTAAAGGTAACTTTTTTATAATGTATTAACACTCTAGCTAGTTAATATACATGGAATATCTATTTTTTATCTACTGTTTAGCATGCTTTAGGGCTGTCCTTTAGGTTTTTAATGCATAGTTATGATTCTTGTGCTCCTGTTTGTCCTTGTGCTAGGATTAGTGTCATTGCATGTTAGAGTTAGGATTTTCATCATGTTATATTGCTTTAGTTAGTTAATATGCATGATATAATTTCTGTTTAGTTTGGTTTTAGCATGATTAAAGTATGTCTTGTGAGTTTTTAAGCATATTTGTGAGTTTAGGGTTTTAGAGTTATTGTTTTGTGTTTGTTTTCATATAGCATGATAAAGTAGACTTTTTTATTTGGTTTTTCTTCGTGTTTGCTGTATATGTTTTTCATATGGAGTAAACATGATAGTTTTGCATGCATGTTAGTATGTTTTAGGGTTTTTATGCATGATATGGTTCTAGGAATATGTTAGGACTTATTATTGTTCGCTGTTTTTGCTATTGGCATGCTTAGTGGATGATTTTAGGTCATAATACTATTCTGTCCAGATTTGCATGTTAGTGTTTTTGCATGGTTTTGAGCACTTGTAAGGGTGCAAATAGGTGTGATATTTGTCCTATGGCAAATAGGGCTGCTTATGTCTGAAATGGCTAATGTTTGGAGCAATTGCGCTCAGGTAAGTGGGTGTGAAGGTGCCCCAATTCACCTTTCTTCCTTATCCCTTCTCTTCTCCCTATTTAGGGTTAATTTTTAATACAAGTCTATGGTTTAATCAAAGGTTTCCTTCATAAATAAAATTCTGGTTTTTATTAAAGTTTCCATTTTGTGGAGTTCTTTCTAAAATCAAACTCTCTATCAAATTCAACTCTTTTGATCAAATAAGGAAACCTAGGGTTTTAACCATAGGTTTGTATTAAGTCTTAACCTTAGTTCTAATCGAACTACGTGGACTTTGATCCATGTATTTCGTTGCATGGTACGTAGGCGCTCTTCGTGAGGCTCAAGTCCGTTCTAGGATCCAAGCATCCTAGGCTTCTTTTTGTTTTGTTTTGTTCTTCTTTATTTTCTGTTTTTATGTGCTTATTATGCATGGATGGATGAATGAAATATATGATATGCATACAATTCTTGTGATGATATACTTGCTGATTTTTGTATGGGAAAGATCTTAATTTAGCCCAAATGAACTGAGAGACCGAAAGGGTGACATGGGTGCCTATAGGCTTTGCCTAGAACCTTCCCATGTCATAACTTAGCCTCCGAATCCCCGATTTCTTTGGTTTTCAAAAGATTGGTTTTTGCCTTTCCTTTTTTTTATGGAGTCATTCAAATTGTTTTCCTAAAACAACCTGATTTTTAGGGTTTTCCTTGTTTCCTTTAAAAAATAAGGTGGCGACTCCTTTCCTTTTTCTTTTTCAAATCCATTTTCTTTCAATCCCTTGTGGGCCCAATTTCCGGGGTTCACAGTTTGGCGACTCCACTGGGGATTTGTGGGCTAGACTCTATAAAGTTTAATTGGGCTAGGTTAATTTCTTATGTTTAATTAAAATCAATCACATTGCATCCGCTTGATTGTGTGCTTTCATTTATTGCATTGTGTGCGCAAACTCTTGCATGTTAGGATCGATGTCCCTCGATGTATCCTTGCCAACGATCGGCCTAGTCTCAACCTTGGTTTTCCTGATTCCATGTGTTGGGGCGAAAGCTATCAACCTCTCTTGCCTAGTACCCTTGGGCTTGCCCTTGGGTATATTAAATGAGTTAATCACGTACTGCTGGACCCACGCGGCGTTCCTGATGCCACATGTGGTTAGGTATAAGGATTGCTCAAGCAAGTGAAGGACCCTAGCCTACCCTTATCATTAGTCCATATAGACAGACTTGTAGGACACTACGGTCTCACCTTTATGCACCCACAATTGTTTGTAATGATGCTATGCCGTGTTTGTGGTGTGAGGCTTTATATCTTATGCCCTTAATATAGACCTTTAAACCCTAGCCTTCGTTAAGGCCATGGGTTAGGAGGAATAAATTAAGGAAATAGGATGTAAAGCTATGTTTGTGATGTGCTAGTCCTAGGGGATTAATTAAACCTAATTGAAGGACTCTATGCCCTATTCTTTAAAACATACCCTTAATCCATGACCCCTGTAAAGGTAATTGGATAAAAGGAATGAATTAATTGAACATGGTGTAGAGACCGAGTTCATTAAGGAAAATATGGAGGTTTAGGACAGATCCTTAGGCTAAAGGTTAAAACTTTTCTATCCATAGACGTGCTGGCTTGGATCCGCAATCCACAAGGGCGTCTAGTGAGTGTTGAGTCTACCCATCAGACAGACATGGCCGACGAAAGAACTAGTGAGGGGCACTTTGACCTTGAGGCTTGCCTGAAAGCCATCATGGCCAAGCTTGACCATACCGCCGAGACATCCGATACCGCATTGAAAATGGCTCAAGAGAACCAACAGAAGATGGCGGATCTTGAACAAAATGGCTCTAAGGCCTATTCCTCGGGTATACCTCATGGGGCTGGCACCGAAGAGGGACCTCAATCCAATGAGAACACCAAGACAAGGGGGGAAAGTAGCTCGAAACCTGAGGTCACCAACCTAGAAGGGGAAGCTAAGGGGAAAGGTACTAGCAGTGATTCCGTGTTAGCTAGCAAGGTAGAAGCTTTGGAGAGAACCACAAAAGGGATTCGCAGGGCTGATGACATGGTCGATGTGCGGACTCTATCCCTGTTTCCAACGGCTCGTATTCCACTACAATTCAAGATGCCAGAGTTAGAAAAGTTCGATGGGACGGGTTGCCCTAAGACTCATTTGAAGATGTACGTGCGAGCTATGCACCCTCGAGGGGCTACTGACGAGCTTTTAGCTCAAATGTTCCATGAAACCTTGGCCACTTCTGCTTTGAAATGGTTCTTATCCTTGGATGAGAATAGAACCCGGACTTGGGAAGACATATGCAATGAGTTTTCAGAGCACTACAAGTATAACACAGAGGTGGACGTTACTCGAAGGGACCTAGAAACTACCAAGCAAGGGGCTCATGAAACTTTCTCCGCTTACATTACAAGGTGGAGACAAAAGGCGTCGAGAATGACGGATAGGCCGAATGAGGAGGACCAAATTCAGTTAGTGGTTAAGAACCTGCTGCCCGTGTATCACAAGCACCTATTTGCCCACTATTTCCCAAATTTCAAAGCTCTCATTGGGGCTGGCACGCAAGTTGAAGATGCTATCAATGATGGGACAATCAAGACTGAGGAAGTGAGGAGTCGCAAGACAAACTTTACTGGGAAGAACAATGCCGAGGTCAACACCATAACTCAACCAATCCAACCCTTTTCTCTCAATGATGTCAACCCACCTCGCCAATTCACTGACCTATTCATGCCACTCGAAAGAGTCCTTGAAAAGCTCATAAGTCGTGACCTATTGAAGCCACTCGACCCAAGACCTCCACCAAATCCCTTACCCAAGAGCTACAATGAGAATGAGTACTGCAAGTACCACCAATCCAAAGGCCATGCCACCAATCGCTGTATTCGCCTTCGCCACCAAGTCCAAGACCTCATTGACTAAGCAGGTCATTTCACCACCAACCCGTCCAAATGTCACCCGTAATCCTCTCCCATCACACAACAACACACCCCCACCTAACACCATAAATGCCATTGGGGTTGAATCCTCTCGCCCTCGCCATCCCATAAGACAATACACTCCGCTCCCCATGACCTTAACCCGTCTCTTCACCATTTGCCGCAATAACAGCCTTATCATGCCACTTCCACCAAAGCCAAGACCATCAACCCCTCAACAATATTGCCAATACCATTGTGCACCCGGTCATGACACCGAGGCTTGTTCCATACTAAAAAAGATCATCCAAGACCTCATTGACCAAAAGGTTTTGTTGTTGCCAAAGAAATCTATCCAACAAGAGCTGAAAGAAAGATATGAAGCAGGGGATCCTCAGGTTGGCCTATTAGGTGAAGCGTCGGGGAAATTTGATTACTATGTGCTGTACTCAAGCCCAAGTCCGATATCAGATGAGCCGATAGTCCCTTCAGGATAGGATGACTTGCCGACAGAGATGGAGAGCATTGACATGATAGAATGGGATGACTTAATGAATGACTCCGAGGAAGTCCATGATATATGGGCTAGTGATGATGAGCTGGATCATATAACCAGAGGGGGTCGCCATTTCAAGCCTCCCCACCTAGAATCTGAGAATCCGTTGGAAGATTTGGAAGGGCAGAGGAGTCCTAGCTTGCAAGAAGAAGAGGATGAAGTGCTTAGGCAGCTGAAGAAGACCAATGCCAACATCACTATCTGGGGCTTACTCATGGCCTCGCACAAGCACAGACAGACCGTGTTGAAACTGTTGAATCAGATACAAGTGCCTGTTGACACATCCCCCGAGGGATTGGTACATTTGGTGAATCCAACTCCCAAGAACTCAACCATCGTGTTCACCGATGTAGACCTACCTAAAAGCGGGCCGAGCCATTCTCAAGCTCTCTATGTGACCGTTGACACTATGGGGAAGAGGGTTCCCACCGTTCTTATCGACAATGGGTCCGCACTGAATGTATGTCCTCTTCGAACTGCCACTGTTTTGGGTTTGGGACCCACTGATTTCATGCCATCTGGGCAAACTGTAAGAGCTTATGACAACACCCGTCGAGAAGTAATAGGGGTAGTTACTTTGCCTCTTATCATGGGACCCACTGAATTTAGGGTGGAATTCCAAGTGTTGGATGTGCCGTCATGTTTCAACTTGCTGTTGGGCCGACCTTGGATCCATCCTGCTGGGGCTGTGCCATCTTCACTCCATCAAAAGGTGAAGTTTCCTTATGAAGGAGCCATAGTAACGCTTCAAGGGGACTATGAATTGAAACTCGCAGGTGTGCCTATATGTGAGATACAACCCGAATCAGCAGCGATACCGCTATCTGGGTTCGATTATGTCCAATGCATTGAGAAAGAGCTCAAAAAGGGTGAATTAATACCCTTGGACTTTTGCCCCCATGGCAACTTGCATGTTGGTGAAATCATGAGAAGAATGAGTTTCTTTCCAGGCATGGGGCTAGGGCGTCGCCAACAAGGGATCCCTACGTCTATTCAAAGCCGTGTCACCTCATACACCTTTGGGCTAGGATATGAGCCCTCTAGAAATGATCATGCGGAAATGCTGAAGAGGAACAAGGAGAAAGTAAGAGCCAAAGCAGAGGAAGGGTGCCAGACCTGAAGATCTCGCCATATCGACCTACTTTGAATGGTTACTTCGTCAAAGAAGGGGATGATTTTCTATATTGCGGGTTTCCAGAGCCCACCTTTGACCAAGCTACCAAGATCCGAGTTCCGGGTTTTGAAATCTTCTTCACCGAATGGTATCCAATCACAGCTGAAATGGTGGATGATGAAGCCATCAATGATGAGTTCTGGGAAAAGAAAGAGGAGGACTAGGCAGAGAACCTTGATGCAGGGGCTATGACTGAAATGTTCCAAAATATGATCCTCACCGTGGAAGACTCGACCATTGAAGAACTCCAGGGTTCATCCATTAGCCATACTACCATGCCACTTCTGAATTGGTACCTTGAATGTGGTGTCATTGCGGAGATCCATGAAGAAGAAGACCTTGGCCTACCTGATAGCAGCTTGTAGGTGTCTTAGTTTAGTAATATTTCCCTAATTCAATAAGATGTATCTACTTAACTCACCTTGTGGAGTCATAGTATTGGTACAGATTTGTTTGTTTTCTTTCTTTCTTTTGTGTGTCATTCCCATTATTCCTAGTCAATAAAGTGTGCTTTCTTTCTCTATATATGCAGTGTCTCTTTTCTCTCCTCTATGGATATTTATGGCATGGATATAGATCCTAGGAACGATGTCCCCCCGGAGCTCATTGAGCAAAGGAAAAGGGGCGTCACCGAACCTAATATGGATGAATTGGAATCAATCAACTTAGGGACGAATGAATTGCCAAGAATAGTTAAAATTGGGAAAACCCTCTCCCCCGTTGAAAAAGAAAAGATGATCTCCCTCTTGAAAGCCAACATTATGGCTTTTGCATGGTTTTATGAAGACATGCCTGGCATCGATCCCGATATTGTGCAACACTATATCCCCACTAATTCCCTAAAGAAGCCGGTAAAGCAGAAACTCAGAAGATTAAAACCAGAATGGGCTCTAAAAGTAAAAGAAGAGGTAACTAAACAACTAGACGCGGGTTTCCTCCAAGTTGTGGAGTACCCCGAGTGGTTGTCGAATATAGTGCCTGTGCCTAAAAAAGATAGGAAAGTGAGGATGTGTGTCGACTTCCGAGATCTCAACGCCGCGAGCCCTAAGGATGACTTTCCTTTACCCCATATCGACGTGTTGGTAGATAGCACAGTGGGACATGCACTCCTCTCCTTCATGGACGGATTCTCCGGGTATAACCAGATAAAGATGGCGCCTCAAGACATGGAGAAAACAGCCTTTATCACGCAATGGGGAACGTACTATTACAAAGTAATGCCTTTTGGCTTAAGAAACGCTGGGGCTACTTACCAAAGAGCAGCTACGACCCTATTGCATGATATGATCCATAAGGAAGTCGAGGTTTACGTCGATGATATGATCGTGAAGTCCGTGGATAGGGAAGGGCATTTCAAGGCACTAGAGAAATTCTTAGAGCGAGCAAAAAAGTACAATCTCCGTCTCAACCCACAGAAGTGTGCTTTCGGCGTCACTGCAGGCAAGCTATTGGGATTTATGATCACTCAGAGAGGTATCGAAGTGGACCCAGGGAAGATAAAAGCTATTGTGGAGATGGAGCCGCCTAGCACTGAGAAGCAGATCCGGGGTTTTCTGGGAAGAGTTTAATACATAAGCCTATTCATTGCCAACTTAACCATGGTTTGCGAACCAATCTTCAAATTGCTTAAGAAAGGTGTGCCAAAAGTATGGAACAAAGAATGCCAAGAGGCCTTTGAGACCATTAAGAGATACTTGAGCAATCCTCCAATCTTAGTTCCCCCACGGCAAGGTGCGCCGCTTTTGTTATACTTAACGGTCACCGAAACCGCGACGGGAGCTTTGTTAGCTCAATATCTCGAAGGGTCTACAAAGGAGAATGCCATCTACTACCTAAGCAAGAAAATGACAGACTATGAAGTGAAGTACAATGCAATTGGAAAGGCTTGTGTGGCACTAGTATGGGCGACGCAGAAACTCCGGCACTACATGATGTCCTTCGAAGTGTTCTTGATAAGTCGCATGGACCCGTTAAAGTACCTGGTAGAAAGGCCGGTATTGTCATTCAGAACTGCTCGATGGTCAATTCTCCTCAACGAATTCGACATCAAGTACGTGAATCAGAAGTCTATCAAGGGAAGCGTCATCGCAGACTACCTAGCCAGCTGTCCGGTGTCATCATCTGCTCCATTCAACGATCAGTTCCCAGACGAGGACGTGCTAGAGATTGGCAGAAAAATTTGGAGAGTATACTTCGATGGGGCAGCCAATAAGAAAGGTTATGGGATAGGAGTCCTGCTGGTCTCACCTGAAGAGGCATTTACACCGTTGGCGGTCAAGTTGGGGTTCGAAGCTACCAATAACATTGCTGAGTATGAGGCCTGTATCCTAGCACTGGAAGCGGCACTTGAATTGGGGATCAAAGAATTAGAAGTGTTCGGGGACTCGGCGCTAATCATTTGTCAGATAAAAGGGGAATGGAAAACTCGAGATGAGAAGCTGCTACCCTACCATGCCTACCTGGAAGCTCTAACCAAGGAGTTCTCAGAGATAGAATTTAACTACCTTTCAAGGAACAAGAACCAGTTCGCCGATGCCTTGGCGACCCTAGCATCCATGGTGGAGATACCTGAAGGGGGAAATGTGTAGCCGTTGGTGATAGAATGCCGAGACAAGCCTGTGTACTGTTGTGCAATCCGAGGAGGAGAGGTAAATGATGGCCGTCCGTGGTTCCATGACATAAAGAAGTTCATTGAAGAAAGGGAATACCCAGAAGGAGCATCTCGTATCGATAGAAAAACCCTAAGGCGGTTGGCGAGTCACTATGTACTTTGTGGAGGAAAGCTATATCGGAGATCATACGATGGGATCCACCTGCTGTGTGTCACCGAGGAGGAAGCCGAGCATCTGATTAAAGAAATCCATGAAGGGACAGGGGCTCCGCACATGAACGGCTATATGTTGGCTAAGAAAATCATGAGGCTAGGCTATTATTGGTCCACCATGGAAAGAGACTGCCACGCACATGTCAAGAAGTGCCACAAATGCCAACTGTTCGCTAGTGGACAACATTTGCCTTCTATGCCTTTAACAAGTATGTCGTCACCTTGGCCATTCGCAGTATGGGGGATAGATATCATCGGACAGATCAAGCCAAAGGCATCAAATGGGCATGAATACATCCTGGTCGCCATCGACTACTTCACTAAGTGGGTGGAAGCAGCGTCCTTCAAGACCTTGAATTCCAAGAAGGTAGCACAGTTCATACAGCACAGCATCATCTATCGATATGGGGTACCGCATGAAGTTATCTCAGACAATGGCCAGCACTTTCAGAAAGAAACCCATGAGCTCTTGCAAAAGTATGGCATAGCCTACCATCTGTCGTCACCATACCGTCCTCAGACTAATGGAGCGGTGAAAGCAGCTAACAAGAACATCAAGAAGATACTACAGAAGACTGCGGACTCACACACAGACTGGCATGAGAAGTTGCCATTGGCTCTATGGGGTTACAGAACATCAATAAGGTCGTCAATAGGGGCTACCCCTTATTCTCTAGTTTATGGAATGGAGGCCGTGTTGCCAGTTGAATTGGAAGTTCCTTCACTAAGAGTTGCCGTGGAGAGCCAGATAACAGAAGTGGACTGGGTTAAGAGCCGCTATGATGAGTTAGCTTTGCTGGATGAAAGGCGTTTAAGGGCGCTGTATTATGTTCAGGGGTATCAACGGAGAGTTGCCAGAGCATTCAACAAGCATGTCAAAGATCGAGGTCTAAAGAAAGGGGATGTAGTGCTGAAAGAAATCAGAGCTCCAGTGTTCGATCCGCGGGGAAAATTCAAGCCAAGTTGGGGTGGGCCATACATTATCAAAGAGATATTGCCAGCAGGGGCTGTTCGCCTCATGGATTTAGATGGAATTGAGTTCGCTCGTCCAACTAATTTGGATCAATTGAAGAAACATCATGTTTGAAGCCTGCTAGGTTGAAAACCCGTAAGGGCGGCCTAGGCAAAAGTTAAGGCATAAGAACTACGTAAGACCTGATTCTCCATTCAAAAAACAAAAAAAAAAAAAAACAAAAAAAAAAAACAAAAAGAAAGAAAAAAAGAAAAATCATGGAGATACGTAGGCAACCCATAAAGTTACCTTGGGTGCGGTCTAAATCAAACAACAAAATCCCAAATTCGATTTATTATTGGCAATTTATCCAAAACTAAAATTGATTGACATAGCAATTCATTGGTATTAAGTAAAAGAACTGTAAAAATGCCATAAATATCCTATTCTATTTTCTTGAGCCTCTTTGCAGCTCGCTCTTCAGCTTTCTTCTCCTCTCTTGCATGTCTTCTTTTCTTCCTCAAGTCGTGTTCATAAGCTGCTGTCACTGCTTCCATAATATCTTCTCTGCAAGGTCCAAGTTCATTGTTCTTGATAAGTCCAAAAATCCTTTCTCTTCGAGTAGTCTCTCTCTCACCTAAATTGCTTTTCAACCATTCCTTATACTCGGGGCTCATCATATACGGACCATCAGTATTCGTAACTTGGGTTAGTATCAACTTGCTAGGCCATCGGTCCTTCGCCCAAGTCACTACAGAAAGACCCGCGGGCACCACAGGATAGTCACCTTTCAAGGAAGTGGGTATGGTTTGCATGGCGCCCATCTGACGAAGAACCCTTGAAGGCCAATAGAAGGAAGTAGACCTCAGTCCTATGAGTCTCACCATGGCGCATCCAGAAGTCCGCAAAAGCACCTGGTCACTGCAGCCCCATATGAATACAAACCACTTGACACTCCTCCAAGAAAGGGTTTGGAAGTAACCTAGCCAATCTCTCAATGAAAATTGCCCAGGTAGTTCAATGCGGCGAAGGCAGTAATGCTGGGGCTTGTATGGTGTAATGGCAACTGGTGACAAGAAATTCAGTCTTTCAAGCAACCACATCTGCAGTAGAATGGGGCTACCTCCTAAAGGAACCTTTGGGTCCTCATGAGTTTTATCCAAACCATTCAGGGTTTCAGCTAGCACCATGGGAATCAAGTTATGGCCCTTGGCAAGGAGAGGAATCAAGTCACAGATTTGAATGGGAACATGTGGAGTACCAGTGGAAATAAGAAAACGACCAATGAGGCAAAAGGCAAGAGCATGCTTAATAGGAAAGGTAAAATTCAGAATACCTTTACTATCACAAGCTAAAAAAGAGGTTGCCAATTTCATCAAGTCTACCATATGGTCCTTTACAAACGTAGAGGCATATTGTGAGTGAATCCCAAGTAGATTGGAGAAAGAAGTAAGAAAGCTTGGGCGAGGAGTAGGGAGAATGAAAGGACCTACCGTTGAAACTCCATACAATGCACAGAATTCCTCCATGGTTGGGCACAGTTCTTCATAGTTGAAGCGGAACACATGAACTTGAGGATCCCAAAAATATGTAGCAGCAGTCAAGAGGTTCGTTTCAAGCCTCACATGCCTTAAGGAGAGTAATGGATCCAAGCCAAAGCACCTGAACTCAGATTTTGCTTCAGCACTCATAACTCTCAAAAACCCTCCTAAAAATTTGTCTAGAGCCTCCATAATTTCTAATGAATGAATACAAGTAGGTTTAGGAACCTCTTGGATGTGTTTTTATAGGGAAAAGGTCACAAATCCAAGTTCAAATAGGAAAAAACCCATCAGAATAGGAAGTTTCCTATTCAAAGTGGGATTTCCGCTTCGGGCTCGGGTAACCACCCAGGCCTGGGAGGCTAGCCTCCTGAGGCCTGGTGGTCACCCAAGCCACCTTGTTTTGGCTTTCTCCCTCGCTTTGTCTCGCCTTGACGCGTGATCAAACCTCCTTCCAAATGAGATATTCAACACTTTTTGAGCTTAAAATCAATCAAATTCCATCTTGAAATCAATTCCTTGAATTGATTTTATGTTCAAAAGGGTTGAATATATTTCCCCTGTGTCATGCCAACTCAAGTGATAATGTGTTAAGTCACTTTCATCTTGCACCATGCTTGTTCTATCTTGATAAATTGATCATATATCCTCATTTCAAATCTTGATTTTCCATCCCACTTGGTTGAATATACTCATCACTTGAATATATTCTTCCATTTCAAAAGTGTATTCACTCTTTGAATATGCTTCTCAGCTTCAAATTCTCATTCTCTATCATACTTGGTTGAATATATTCATCACTTGAATATATTCTTCCATTTCAAAAGCATGTTCACCCATTGAATATGCTTCCTAGTTTCAGATCCTCATTATCACTTGGTTAAATATATTCATCTCTTGAATATATTTCTCCATTTCAATGGTATACTCATCACTCGAGTATACTTCTCAGATATTTCGTCACTTACTTGGTTAAGTATATCCATCGCTTGGGTATATTTCTCCATTCCAATGGTATGTTCATCACTTGAACATACTTCTCAGATCATTTGTCCCTTACTTGGTTAAGTATATCCATCACTTGGGTATATTTTTCCATTTCAATGGTATACTCATCACTTGAGTATACTTCTCAGATATTTTGCCACTTACTTGGTTAAGTATATCCATCGCTTAGGTATATTTCTCTATTTCAATGGTATGTTCATCACTTGAACATACTTCTCAGATTATTTGTCACTTACTTGGTTAAATATATTCATGACTAGAATATATTTCTCCATTTCAATGGTGTACTCATCACTTGAGTACACTTCTCAGATTATTCTCTATCTTACTTGCTTAAGTATATCCATCGCTTGGATATATTTCTCTATTTCAATGGTATGTTTATCACTCAAACATACTTGTCACTTACTTGGTTAAGTATATTCGTGACTAGAATATATTTCTCCATTTCAATGGTGTACTCATCACTTGAGTACACTTCTCAGATTATTCTTATCTTACTTGGTTAAATATATCCGTCGTTTGGATATATTTCTCCATTTCAATGGTATGCTCATCACTTGAGGGTACTTCTCAGCTTACTTGGTTAAATATATCCATCACTTGGATACATTTCTCCATTTCAAAAGTATGTTCATCACTTGAACGTACTTCTCAGTCTTTTTCAATCATTAAGTATACTCATCACTTGAGTATATTTCTCAGCATCTTTTTCATCACTTGGTTAAATATATTCGTGACCTGAATATATCTCCCATTTCAAAAGTACACTCATCACTTGAATACACTTCTCAGATTATTCTTATCTTACTTGGTTAAACATATCCGTCGTTTGGATATATTTCTCCATTTCAATGGTATGCTCATCACTTGAGTGTACTTCTCAGCTTACTTGGTTGAATATATCCATCACTTGGATACATTTCTTCATTTCAAAAGTATGTTCATCACTTGAACGTACTTCTCAGTCTTTCTCAATCATTAAGTATCCTTATCACTTGAGTATACTTCTCAGATTTCATTCTTAGATTACTTGGTTAAATATATCCATCGCTTGGATATATTTCTCCATTTCAATGGTATGCTCACCACTTGAGTATACTTCTCAGATTTCATTCTCAGATTACTTGGTTAAATATATTCGCGACCTGAATATATTTCTCCATTTCAATGGTATACTCATCACTTGAGTATACTTCTCAGATATGTTGTCACTCACTTAGTTGAATAAATTCGTGACTTGAATATATCTCTCCATTTCAAAAGTACACTCATCACTTGAGTATACTTCTCAGATTATTCTTTATCCTACTTGGTTAAATATATCCATCGCTTGGATATATTTCTCCATTTCAATGGTATGCTCACCACTTGAGTATACTTCTCAGATTTCATTCTCAGATTACTTGGTTAAATATATCCATCGCTTGGATATATTTCTCCATTTCAATGGTATGCTCACCACTTGAGTATACTTCTCAGATTTCATTCTCAGATTACTTGGTTAAATATATCCATCGCTTGGATATATTTCTCCATTTCAATGGTATGCTCACCACTTGAGTATACTTCTCAGATTTCATTCTCAGATTACTTGGTTAAATATATCCATCGCTTGGATATATTTCTCCATTTCAATGGTATGCTCACCACTTGAGTATACTTCTCAGATTTCATTCTCAGATTACTTGGTTAAATATATTCGCGACCTGAATATATTTCTCCATTTCAATGGTATACTCATCACTTGAGTATACTTCTCAGATTTTTTGTCACTCACTTGGTTAAATATATTCGTGACCTGAATATACTTCTCCATTTCCAAGGTACGTTCGTCACTTGAACGTACTTTTCAGATCTCATTCTCATCACTTGGTTAAATATATTCGTGACTAGAATATATTTCTCCGTTTCAAAAGTATGTTCATTCGTAGTGGCTTGAATATGCTTCTCTTGACAATCACCAACCCCCAGTGGTTTAAGTATACTCATGACTTGAGTACACTTCCTTACTTCAGTCTCAGGTTTTCAACCTCCCATCATTGTTGGCATCAGTGTGTGATTTCTCCGGGCTTTTTGGCCAAAAATGGGTTGTTCTTTATCATTGGTTCACAAATGTAACTTGTTCGCCAATGAGGGGCTTCTGTCACACCCCATTTTTGCACCACCTTACTAGGGCTCATCATTTCATGCATGTTTTTGTTTTGTTTTTGAGTCTAGTCACTTGCATTAGTTTTCTAGAGTCACAAGGACAATGGATATGAATTTTGGTTCAAATTGGAGTTGATCTTGAGGGATAATAAGAGCTTTTGTGACTTGAGGGGCATAATCGTCTTTTAAGTCCCAAACTTTTCATTTGACCTTGGAATGATCTCCAAATTGTCAATTGGAGTTCATATGGATGCATAAGAGGTATTTCTAGGTTCAATTTGGTAAGTCAATGGCTCGGGATTAAAATGGCTCGATGTAGTTCAAGTTGGTTAATTGACCCTTCCTTGGGTTAGCTCTAATTGACTCACAATTACCAACCAAATCTTTTCAAATTGACTTTCATTAGTCATCATTTTACCCTCAAAAGTGTTTCATGAAGTTCAATTTTGATATGGCCTGATGATGAGTTTAGTGTGGTTATTTACGGATTATCCTTGAAGAATTAGTGCGAATCACAGCATGAGATTTTTGGTTAAAATGAAAAGAAAATTATTTTATTACATTAGCCATTTTTATCATGACACTAACACGTGTACGTATGTGATAAGTGTGTGTACGCACATACGATACATGTGCATGTGTGTTAGCGGTCAGTCTCCCAATTTTTATAAAAGACAATTTCCTTTTCCTATTCAGATTAGAAGTCTTTTATCATTATAAAATACCTTTTGATTATTCTCCAAGGAAACCTAGTCTAGGAAGGAAAGGGAAACTCCAGATTTCAGCTATAAATACTCTCTTAATGTCTTTAAACAAGGGAGAGGGGAAGAGGGTTTGGAGGGAGTGAAATTCGTCATAATTCAGCAGCAGATTTTCTGAAAACCAGCAGTCGTATTTTAATCATAACTTTTTCATCCGAAGTCAGAATTTGATGAAATTGGTCTTGTTAGAAAGATAATTCAATTCTCTACAACTTTGTATTTCACAAGCTTTGTCCAAATCCAACGTTTTCATACCCAAAAACGCGATTGAAGTTGCTGCTGCTGCAAAGTGACGAAAATCACTTTTCTTTTCTCTTGTTCTCTTTTTGTTTTCTATTTCTTTTCAAAGTTGAGTGAGTTTTGATCTCTTTGATGTGATACCACTTTGACAAAGAGGAGGATTCGTGTTGGTTTGATTCACTCTAAAGACCTGAGGAGCCACGAACAATTACAAACACAAGGGGAGCCACTTTATGCATTAATACTTGAGTGTTTGAGAGAGAATAAGGTATTCTCCTTCTCTATTCAAGCTTAAACTAGGTTTTCATATGGGTTAGGCTTATTGCATGTTAAAGGTAACTTTTTTATCATGTATTAACACTCTAGCTAGTTAATATACATGGAATATCTATTTTTTATCTACTGTTTAGCATGCTTTAGGGCTGTCCTTTAGGTTTTTAATGCATAGTTATGATTCTTATGCTCCTGTTTGTCCTTGTGCTAGGATTAGTGTCATTGCATGTTAGAGTTAGGATTTTCATCATGTTATATTGCTTTAGTTAGTTAATATGCATGATATAATTTCTGTTTAGTTTGGTTTTAGCATGATTAAAGTATGTCTTGTGAGTTTTTAAGCATATTTGTGAGTTTAGGGTTTTAGAGTTATTGTTTTGTGTTTGTTTTCATATAGCATGATAAAGTAGACTTTTTTATTTGGTTTTTCTTCGTGTTTGCTGTATATGTTTTTCATATGGAGTAAACATGATAGTTTTGCATGCATGTTAGTATGTTTTAGGGTTTTTATGCATGATATGGTTCTAGGAATATGTTAGGACTTATTATTGTTCGCTGTTTTTGCTATTGGCATGCTTAGTGGATGATTTTAGGTCATAATACTATTCTGTCCAGATTTGCATGTTAGTGTTTTTGCATGGTTTTGAGCACTTGTAAGGGTGCAAATAGGTGTGATATTTGTCCTATGGCAAATAGGGCTGCTTATGTCTGAAATGGCTAATGTTTGGAGCAATTGCGCTCAGGTAAGTGGGTGTGAAGGTGCCCCAATTCACCTTTCTTCCTTATCCCTTCTCTTCTCCCCATTTAGGGTTAATTTTTAATACAAGTCTATGGTTTAATCAAAGGTTTCCTTCATAAATAAAATTCTGGTTTTTATTAAAGTTTCCATTTTGTGGAGTTCTTTCTAAAATCAAACTCTCTATCAAATTCAACTCTTTTGATCAAATAAGGAAACCTAGGGTTTTAACCATAGGTTTGTATTAAGTCTTAACCTTAGTTCTAATCGAACTACGTGGACTTTGATCCATGTATTTCGTTGCATGGTACGTAGGCGCTCTTCGTGAGGCTCAAGTCCGTTCTAGGATCCAAGCATCCTAGGCTTCTTTTTGTTTTGTTTTGTTCTTCTTTATTTTCTGTTTTTATGTGCTTATTATGCATGGATGGATGAATGAAATATATGATATGCATACAATTCTTGTGATGATATACTTGCTGATTTTTGTATGGGAAAGATCTTAATTTAGCCCAAATGAACTGAGAGACCGAAAGGGTGACATGGGTGCCTATAGGCTTTGCCTAGAACCTTCCCATGTCATAACTTAGCCTCCGAATCCCCGATTTCTTTGGTTTTCAAAAAATTGGTTTTTGCCTTTCCTTTTTTTTATGGAGTCATTCAAATTGTTTTCCTAAAACAACCTGATTTTTAGGGTTTTCCTTGTTTCCTTTAAAAAATAAGGTGGCGACTCATTTCCTTTTTCTTTTTCAAATCCATTTTCTTTCAATCCCTTGTGGGCCCAATTTCCAGGGTTCACAGGATGCATAGGAGGTATTTCTAGTGTCAATTTGATAAATCAATGGCTTGGGATTAAAATGGCTCGATGTAGTTCAAGATTGGTTAATTGACCCTCCTTTGGGTTAGCTCTAATTGACTCACAATTATCAACCAAATCTTTTCGAATTGACTTTCATTAGTCATCATTTTACCTCCAAAAGTGTTTTATGAAGTTCAATTTTGATATGGAAAGTGTTTGGTTTGACCCTATGTGCATGCCTATGCTTGGCAAAGGTAGAGCATAGTGGTTAACCGTCTTGTTCAAACCTAACCATGCCCCCATGGTTAGTGGTTTTCACCCCAAAATGTTCAAAAACATATTCCTCATCGAAACATGGTCGTTTTGGCTTTTGTTTCATCAAAATCGGAGTTAATTTGACCCTAAAACACTCCTAGAAGGCAACAGAGTCCAAAAAGGTCAAAAAACTGAAGTGGGCTCGGGTGACCACCCAAGCCCGGGAGGCTAGCCGCCCAGCCCCAGGAGGTTAGCCGCCCAGCCTTGGGAGGTCACCCGAGACCACTTTCCTATTTTTACTCAATTTCCTTGCTGAAGCGGACTCTTCCCTATTTTGACGTATTTGGGCTCTTTTGGACGAGTTTCCTTCTAATTTTTGGTAACTTCTGAGTTACTTAAGCCCCAAGGGGGTCTCTAATAGCCCTTGGATTAATTTTTAGGGTTTTAATCCCAGCCATTGGTTAATCCTAATGAAACTCTATAAATACCCCCTATGCTTCAGCACAAGGGGAGCCACTTTATGCATTAATACTTGAGTGTTTGAGAGAGAATAAGAGAGAGAGACTTGAAGGAGAGCTGGAGTTCTTGCTGTAGCCTTGGAGAGGATTGGTTCAAGTCATCCATAAGAACAAGGGAGAGTCTCTACAGCAGCAAGGAAGTTTCTTCTTAAGGTATTCCTCCCTCTTTGTTTATGCTGAATATGGGTTAGGCTTATTGCATGTTAAAGGTAACTTTTTTATCATGTATTAACACTCTAGCTAGTTAATATACATGGAATATCTATTGTTTATCTACTGTTTAGCATGCTTTAGGGCTATCCTATGTGTTTTTTATGCATAGTTATGGTTCTTGTGCTCCTGTTGCCCTTGTGCTAGGATTAGTGTCATTGCATGTTAGAGTTAGGATTTTCATCATGTTATGTTGCTTTAGTTAGTTAATATGCATGATTTAATTTCTGTTTCGTTTTATTTTAGCATGTTTAGAATTGGTTTTGTATGTTTTCAAGCATATTTGTGAGTTTAGGGTTTTAGAGTATTTGTTTTGTGTTTGTTTTTATACAGCATGTTAAAGTAGGTTTTTTTATTGGTTTTTCTTCATGTTTGCTGTATATATTTTTCATATAGAGTAAACATGATATTTTTGCATGCATGTTAGTTGATTTCTAGGGTTTTATGCATGATATGGTTCTAGGAATATGTTAGGGCCTATGAAAGTTTGCTGTTTTTGCTGTTAGCATGCTTGGTAGAGGATTTTAGGCCTTAATACTATTCTGTCCAGATTTGCATATCATTGTGTTTGCATGGCTTTGAGCACTTGTAAGGGTGCAAATAGGTGTGGTATTTGTCCTATGGCAAATAGGGCTGCTCATGTCTGAAATGGCTAATGCTTGGAGCTATTGCGCTCAGGTAAGCGGGTGTGAAGGTGCCCCAATTCACCTCTCTTCCTTATCCTTTCTCTTCTCCCCCTTTAGGGTTAATTTTTAATATGTTCCTATGGTTTAATTAGAGGTTTCCTTAACCCATAAAATTCTGGTTTTTATTAAAGTTTCCATTTTGTGGATTTCTTTCCAAAATCAAACTTGCTATCAAATTCAACTCTTTTAATCAAATAAGGAAACCTAGGGTTTTAACCATAGGTTTGTATTAAGTCTTAACCCTAGTTCTAATCGAACTACGTGGACTTTGGTCCATGTATTTCGTTGCATGGTACGTAGGCGCTCTTCGTGAGGCTCAAGTCCGTTCTAGGATCCAAGCATCCTAGGCTTCTTTTTGTTTTGTTTTGTTTTTCTTTATTTTCTGTTTTTGTGTGCTTACTATGCATGGATGGATGAATGAAATATATGATATGCATGCTGTCTTGTGATGATATACTTGCTGATTTTTGTATGGAAAAGATCTTGATTTAGCCCAAATGAACTGAGAGACCGAAAGGGTGACATGGGTGCCTATAGGCTTTGCCTAGAACCTTCCCATGTCATAACTTAGCCTCCGAATCCCCGATTTCTTTGGTTTCCAAAAGATTGGTTTTTGCCTTTCCTTTTCTTTTATTGAGTCATTCAAATTGTTTTCCTAAAACAAACTGTTTTTAGGGTTTTCCTTGTTTCCTTTAAAAAATGAGGTGGCGATTCCTTTGTGTTTTCAAAACCCACACAACCTTTTCGTCAATCCCTCGTGGGCCCAATTTCCGGGGTTCACAGTATTGACCTCAGCATTGGGTTTTCCTCCAAAGTTTGTCTTTCGACTCCTTTGGACCTCCTCCGTTTTGATTGTTAGGATTATGCCCTAGAGCCAATCGTAGAGATGATTGTTTAGGGATTAGGAACAATCATTTGATTTCATTTATGTATGTCACATTTATTATTGATTTAATAAAAGGGCTTATTCTATTATGTTTATATGCATCATTTATATTTACATAATATGTCCATGGAGTTAGAGTTGAGAATATGGAATTACAAAGAGTTGTAATTTTGAGACTATAGATATATCTCTGTACTAAACTCCTTAAGCATTCCTAGTTGAAGGTTCACTATGATGGACAGTAGTGAACCATAGGACTAGCACTTGTTAGGTTGACTCTATAGGAGGATAGCTAGTCTCAAGCTATTTGTGTGGAGACACTACAATCAACAAGTGGGTGCCTATTATAAGAATAGGTACACTGAATGTGACCAAAGATATGAGATAAACTGAATGGAGTTTTATCCTGCCTGTCAATCAGTTTCTCATTGTTATAGTGGTACAAGTAATCCTTAGACCTGAGACACCATAGTTGCCTTATGCATGTAGCTTTAGAAGTTTGATAACACTAAGTGCAGATCCTATTCAGGGGTCTGCAAAGGTGTTTATTGGCCCTACTGCTATGTGTATGAAGGCATGTGAGTGATCAACAAGGGATCCATCACTCTCAGGAAAAAGAGAGAGAATGTCTCATATAGCATTCATAATATAACTCATTAAATCCATGGCCATGGTAGGATGAATATGAAAAGAGTTTCATGAGTTCATCTATGAGTTGATATCTATGAATGAGTATAAAGTAATTGAACTAGGGACTTGACAGACTTCCATGTCCTATTAGTTCAATTGGAGACATTGTGTTGAAGGAAGGATGCAATTGTAACCTATAAACTATAACAGAAGGGTTCTTTGTAAATGACTATTCACCTCATTAAGGACCACACCATGAGCCATATGCTAGGTGTTACTCATGGTTAGTAGAAGCCCTAATTGATATAAGTGTTATAATCAATTAGGGAATTGGAAGGAGTTCCAATTAGACCCTAAATGGAAAGAGTTCCATTGTGCACACCTCGTGCTATTCCTACTACTTAATGATGTGAACCCAATGGGTCACACACTGATCATGCAAGAAGGGCTTTAAAGTCCATGAGAGAAAGGGTTTTAGTGAATAAAGAATAGTTCTTTATAGGCCTATTTGTATTTGATACAAATAATAGGGGTTAATGTGCAATTAAGTGTAATTACACATAACCCTATTAGGGTTTCTTCCCCATGGCCAGCCCCCTTTAGTGGGCTGCCTATATAAGTCACACTTATGTGTGACATGGCATAAATAGGCTTGCACAAAAAACCCTAGCCGTCCAGCCCTTTGGAGGCTCTCTTCTCTCTCTCTCTCTTCTCCACCTCTAGCAACAACAAGGAAGAAGAAAGAAAAGGCTTGAAGCTCTAGCTAGGTGTGGATACCGTTGGAGGCAGCACACTTGGGCTGCTCATTCACCGCTGTCCGGAGTAGAAGCTTGGAGCAAAACGGAGAAGACAAAAATCCTGTAAGTGTTCTAACCCTCTTCGTAGTTAGGGTTTGATTTTGTGTTATGCATAGTTAGATTCATGGGATTGGGAATCGTAGGAAAAATTTTTATATTCCGCCTTTGTATTTTTCCCTCTTGTTCGATTCCCAACAGTGGTATCAGAGCCATGATTATGCATAATACAAAATACATATGGGCTGGTAATTATGGTGTAGTTGAATGATTCAAAAATCTGGAAAATTTTTCTGCATAATTGGTTTTCCTCCATGGCTGAACCTAGGGTTTGGAACCCTAGGTCAATTCTCTTCTACTCCTCTTCTAATCGATGGTTAAGTGTAGCCATGGATGCAATAGGTTGCATAGGGTTTGAGTTTAGAGAAGAAGAATAAGGAAACTAGGGTTTTATAAAACTGTTATGAACAATTTTCATGGTTGCCATGAAAAACCGTCATCTTGTTTTGCCTGCCGAATTCAGAGTTCTTCTCCAAAATTTTCGAGCCATATATGGTTAGAAAGCTCTTTGAATAAGCTTTCCAACCCAACAAACGGTGCGTCAATCCGAGTTCTGTAGTGAAAGTTATGAATTTTTTACTACAGGCTGTCTGGAAAGACAGTTTTGCTCGGGAATGATGCAATAGCCACAACTTTGAGTTATTGATGGAGATCAAAGGCATGGAAATGGTTGCCACCACTTGGGTTATGTTCTAGACATGGTAGGGAAAGGTTCCCAAGCATTTAGATGCATCATAATTGGATCAAGATGCTAGAACAGAAGGAAGAAGGAGAAGAACACCATGGAGGCTGAATCTGGGTTTTAGAACCCTAAGGTTCTTGCAATTAATTCTAATTAAAGCTGCTGTATTTATGATGTAAGATCATTGTAGGATCATTATATATCATGTGTATATGATTTTCTTTAAGTTTCAAAAAGGTTTTGATGGAAAAAGATTCAAAAAGTTTGAAAATTTTTCATGAACAGCATAGCAGATTTTCTCTGCAGAAAAGTCATCAATAGAGTTTTGATTAGAACTTGAGTTAGGGAACTCCAAATTGCATGAAACCAATTGCATTAGTTTCCTAAGACATGTAGGATACTGGAAAAATTCGTTTGGTAGCCTAATTCATTCATCTTGCTGGGTATTAAATCAATTTCTGACAATGGACAGTATGCTGTAAATTTCTGGGCAGCCTACTGTTGTTTTAATTGTTTAGAACAATTGGTGATGATTTGATCATCCAAACCTCTTCTATTAGCTTAGTATTTCATGTAGGGACATGATACAAAAGCTGGTTTCAATGTAGGAGTCGAATTGATAAGGTGTTAGAAGCTATTGTGACCTTCAAGGTCTGCAACAATGGCTCCAGCAATGGGTTTTGGAAACCCTGATTGTTCTTGATGATGGCAGCCACTTCCACCACTTCTCACGTGTCCAGAAGCTTGTCCCACACCCCTAGGATGTTCTCCCATGACTGGCCATGGCCTCCCACGGTCGTTGGTGGCCATGGCAGCCTAGCCAAGCTCAGGCAGCCCCCTGGTAGTGACGGCTGCATAGAGTTAAGGATGAAACCCTAATTTTGAGTTAATGATGAAACCCTAATTTCATTATGGCATTAATTAAAACCCTAATTGGAATATTAATTACCTTAATTAAGAGTTAATGATTGGTCATCAAATGACCAATCATGGTTATTAATTGTTAGGGCATAATTAATACCATTAATGATGTCTAGGGTTAGGGTTTTTGATAACCCTAATTAGTGTAATTAATTAAGGGTAATAAATACCCTATTTGGCATTAATTAAACCCTAATCCCTTTTATTAAATACCGTATGAACCTAGGGTTTTAATGATTGGTCATTAAATGACCAATCATAAGGCATTTAATGATTAGGGCTTGCATTTAGGGTTTAGGGTTATGCATTTAGGGTTTAGGGTTTTAGGAAACCCTAATGCACTAATTCATCATTTAATTGATTTTATTTAATTCCCATGTTAATTATTTAATTAATATTGATTAATTTTATAATGTTTTAAATGGTTTAAAATACAATTGGGGATTAAATTAAAATCTGGAAATTCTTAATTAAATGAAATTGTTTTGTTTAAATAAGGAAACCCTAATATTGGATATTAGAGTTATTTTAGGAAACTTTATATGTTTCTATTAATTTGATTAATTGAAACTAAATGTCTTAAATGTTAAGACTTTATTTAATTCTGGATATTTTTCTTTAAACCTAATAAGATTAGGATGCATTAATGAGATTAATGTAAATCATTCAAGAGAATTACCATAATGCCCATATGTCTTAATGCTTACAGTTTTTCTTTACATTATGCAATGAGATTGTATGTATGTGTTTGGATGATGATTATGGACTATACCCCTTAAACCAATTGTGATTGGCCGTCTTATGAATGGGTTGTAATAATTTTTCAAGAGTTGTAATTTTATTATGGTGATGTAATTTATTATTTGGGGCTTGCATGCCGCCTTCCCTCTCTCTCTATCATTCTCTTATGTACCCCACATTCCCCTTATGTATCCCTTTCTTTAAATTATGTAAATGTTATGTAATCGAGAGCGCACTAAGGAGCATGGTGGACCCAAAGGAGCATGATAGAGCCCAACAAGCCAATGGTGGAGACCATTAAGCCAAGGGAGCAGATTGAAGGACTTGAAAGCTTAGAGAAGTGTTTCAAGACAGCATGCATGTTTCGAATGTGTTATTTTACGATCACCTACACCCACCTTAGACCTTGGATTCAATCTATTGGCTTGGATTGAATCCTCTCAAAGTCCATAATCATCATAGTGGGAGCTTAAATTTATGAGATAATTGTATTAGCTCCAATACCATAGTTTGGTATATGTTACCTATTCACTTAGGGACTAATATCAAAATATGGTACTTTATATATGTTGATATATAATAGCATGCGATGTATGATTTATAATAGCATGAGATGTATGATTATAAATAGCATAATTTATATGTTTAAATTTTGATACATAGGATGCATGTTAATTTGATGAGACCCTTTAAAACCCCTCTTATTTAATATTAAGTTGAAAATGGAGAAGTCATTAGGGAATGAATTCTTCATTGCCTTCCATCATTATAGGATCATCTAACGTCCCTTAATGTGGGTACCTGGCTGCAGACATGTAGGAGCTACCCATGTTAAAGATGTTAGAGTTATGCCCTAGAGCCAATCATAGAGATGATTGTTTAGGGATAAAGGAACAATCATTTGATTTCATTTATGTATGTCACATTTATTATTGATTTAATAAAAGGGCTTATTCTATTATGTTTGTATGCATCATTTATATTTACATAATATGTCCAAGGAGTTAGAGTTGAGAATATTGAATTACAAAGAGTTGTAATTATGAGACTGTAAATATATCTCTGTACTAAACTCCTAAATCATTCCTAGTTGAAGGTTCACTATGATGGACAGTAATGAACCATAGGACTAGCACTTGTTAGGTTGACTCTATAGGAGGATAGCTGGTCTCAAGCTATTTGTGTGGAGACACTACAACCAACAGGTGGGTGCCTGTTAATAGAATAGGTACACTGAATGTGACCAAAGATTTGAGATAAACTGAATGGAGTTTTAACCTGCCTGTCAATCAGTTTCTCAATGTTATAGTGGTACAAGTAATCCTTAGACCTGAGACACCATAGTTACCTTATGCATGTAGCTTTAGAAGTTTGATAACACTAAGTGCAGATTCTATTCATGGGTCTGTAAAGGTGTTCATTGGCCCTATTGCTATGTGTATGAAGGCATGTGAGTGATCAACAAGGAATCCATTACTCTCAGGAAAAAGAGAGAGAATGTCTCATATAGCATTCATAATATAACTCAATCAGTCCATGGCCATGGCAGTGTGAATATGGAAAGGAGTTTCCATAAGTTCATCAATGAGTTGATATTTATGAATGAGTATAAAGTAATTGAACTAGGGACTTGACAGACTTCCATGTCCTATTAGTTCAATTGGAGACATTGTGTAAATGGAAGGATGCAATTGTAACCTATAAACTATAACAGAAGGGTTCTTTGATAGATACATATTCACTTCATTAAGGACGACACCATGAACCATATGCTAGGTGTTATTCATGGTTAGTAGAAGCCCTAATTGATATAAGTGAGTTATAATCAATTAGGGAATTGGAAGGAGTTCCAATTAGACCCTAAATGGAAAGAGTTCCATTGTGCACACCTCGTGCTATTCCTACTACTTGATGATGTGAACCCAATGGGTCACACACTGATCATGCAAGATGAGCTTTAAAGTCTATGAGAGAAAGGGTATGAGTGCATAAAGAATAGTTCTTTGAGGCCTATTTATATTTGATATAATTTATAGGGGTTATTGTGCAATTTAGAGAAATTGCATAACACCCTAATAGGGTTTCCCCCTAGGGTCGGCCCCCTTGAGTGTGGACTATATAAGTCACACTTTGAAGTGATGACATCATCACAAGTTGAAATCCCAAGGGGCTGTCCAGATTTTCCAGCCTCCCTCTCTCTCTCTCCTCTCTTCTCCTTCACTAGCAACAACAAGGGAAAAGAAGGAAAAGACTTGAAGCTCTAGCTAGGTGTGGATACCGTTGGAGGCAGCACACTTGGGCTGCTCATTCACCGCTGTCCGGAATCAAAGCTTGGAGCAAAAAGGAGAAGACAAAAATTCTGTAAGTGTTCTAACCCTCTTCATAGATAGGGTTTGATTTTGTATATGCATAGTTAGATTCATGGGCTGTGGAATCAAAGGGAAAATTTTTATATTCCGCACTTCTATTTTTCCCTCTTGTATGATTCCCAACAAAAGACATTACTTGAAACTATCACATATGAGATATCATGGGGTGCCTAAACTGGTATATACCAAGAAACTAACATGTGAGGTATATATTTGGCGAAACATACCTGTGTGAATGATGGGTTTAACTTAACTAGGGAAGTATTCCAAGAAACTAACATGTGAGGTGTATGTTCCCTAGAGGCAAAATGATTGGAACTTGCTTATGAAGCAATAGACAAAGAGTTGTCTTCTTATTGTGGGTTAGAAGTCAAGAAACTAACATGTGAGGCTTCTAGGTCACAGTGGGACCCCAATCCCCATTAGGAATGAGATTCCCGAATTCCATTAGAGGGTGTATGGAATTTGATAAAATAGTGGGAGGTACCATATGATTAAAGACCCAATCATTATGGATAAAAATGAAATCCAATTCTCTGTTTATGTAGATTACCTAATTACTCACCTCAAAACCCCTATTTCCTAATATATAGGATATTGATAGTTTGACTAAACCCGATTTCTTTGATTGACTTAGGAAACTGAGAATTGTTCTTAATTTCAAAAGATTGTTCATATGCTATTAGGCCTTTTCTTAAAGGCCCTCCATAAAACATCCTAAGAAGAAAAAGACACTATGCACAATTGGCATCTTGTTGCCATGCTATATGATAGTATTGATGACTAATGAGCTTCAGAAGCAAAATTAGTCAATGCAAGTGCCTTTGATGTCCTACATCACATACAAAGGTTGTATTGTGAGTAAAATAATACTATAAAGTATAGTACTTGTAAAGGACTTCTTCTGGACTAGGATGTAATAAAAGTTGTTTATTAATAATCATTCTTTTGAAAAATGATTAATCACATAGAATAGCTTGAGAAGCTAGATGTGATTTAAAATGGAAGCATAGAGGAAAGCAAGTCTTGAAAAGTCAAAGACAAAGAAATATAATTATTTTGTAGTAAACATAAGGTATTGTAAAGGGAACTTAATAAAGTATCAGTCTTCCTAGAAGAACCAAACTTTTGAAGTTTTGGTTCATGCTCTAAACTAAATTGTTGGTTAGTTCTGCTTCTTGGTTTTTGGATTCTAGTGTAATCTAAATCGAAGCAGAAAGTTAAGTAGATAATAAGTTACCTTTAAAAATTTTAATAGAGCAAGAGTTGCTAGATTAATTTTGGGTACTTATTTCTTAACTAGGTCATTTAAGACATTCTAGAAATTTGATTTCTGAATTTAAATGACTAATTAGAGCGAATGCAACGTATTCCGAGAATACAAGAGATGTAGAGACTCTCATTTAAATGTAACGATTATAACTTGGTTATGAGATGACCAAACCCATCTTTTACTTAGTGAAGTGAAAGAGTTACATTTATAATTTGACTAATACATTGTGATGTATATAGTCATATAGAGCATGCATTCAATTACAGTAGACTCCTCTTAGAATACCATAGCTCAATGGTGAATCTAAGAGAACGAATTGAACCCTATTAAGATATGGTTTGATCCATGATGAGTTTTACTAATGTATCCATCTAGGATATACCTTAAAATTGCTACATATTGATAATTTAGGGTTCACTCCAGTTTTGTCCCAATTATATCAGATATGATATGGGAAGAAACCCAACTTAAAGAAGTTAAGGCTTGGGCTTGTGCTACGTATGTCTAGATACATAATGTAGACAATCTGGAAATAAGGTCAAGTAAGTGTTGAATTGTGGTATATCCCAAAAGTGGTTGGGATAGTATTTCTATTACCCTAATGAACAAAATTTGTCCATTAGGATGTTTGCTGGATTTTCTTGAGAAAGAGTTCATTCAAGAAAGATGCAAAAGTAGATAGAATTTATAGAATTGTCTGTAAAGCCACAAATGAACAAAGATCCAACCCTTGTCTCTGTTGAGACAAAAACCCTTAACTACACTACAATCTTTTCATAGATCAAATTGGATATTTCTTAACATAAGAGAGATATTGTATCTCTACTAGAATGTGAAAGAATTGTTCTTTGGTGATAAAGATCACCAAGATAATCCTATTGATTATGACTAGATGATGTTTCACATCAACTTGAGAAATGACTAAGAGTCATTAAATCCAATATGGATAGGTAGAGACCTAAAAGGCTTGGCTATTTAAGAATGTTTTCAACATAGGCAAAAAGTTGTCTATAAAGAAACTTGTTTGATAATAGTTATGCTGAAATCCATTTGGATCTTGTTATCTATAAACACACATTTTGAATATAAGATATGTCAAAAAGGATATAAAGATGTTATATCAAATGGTGAAAAACCATAAAAGTGTGTAAGTTATAGAAGTCTATTAATAGACTACAAGGTTCTCATAATTAGAACATCTATAAAGTTGAGGTAATCAAATTGTTTGATTTCTCTCATTGTATAGATGGACCATGAGTGTATAAAAGGTTAGTGGGAGTGCGATCGTTTTTCTTTATCCTAAGTATGGATGACATCATAATCATTATGAATGATATATGAATGTTATCTAATGTAAAGTTTTAGTTTTTGGAGAAAAACTAATTCATGAAAGATTTGGCAAAAGCATCCAATAAGATCTATAGATAGATCATATAGATTGCTAAGTATCCCCAAATCATCAAACATAGTTGAAATGTTGAAGGAGTTCAACATGGAGAATTCTAAGGGAGGTCTGATTTACTTCAGATAAGAATTCATTATTCAAGGGCATGTGCCCTAGGATAACACAAGTAAGATTCTTAAAGTGTTAAGAAGCCTTATTTTACACTATGTATTGAACCTGATACCTATTATGTTGTAATTGTTACAAATAGTTATCAATCAATTCAAATTTGGAATATTGGATTGTATATGGAAATTGTAAACTCATAGTAGATGGGTATATGGATTTGGATATAATCCATATGGGGTATATTTTATATTCACTTTAGTTGGTGAAATACTTAATGGAAGAACTGTATGAAAGATACAGTGGATTCCATTATTGAGGGTGAATTAATTGTCGCATTGTCTAGGAGACTGTTTGGATCTATAAGTTCATTTAGAACTTAGAGTTGTTCCTTCCATTGAGTTGCCCACACCTTGTTTTGTGACAACAATGGGTCTATAGCTCAAGTATAGGAATCACGGTCTCATCAAAAGTCCAAACTCATAGAGTGACAATTCCAAGTGATTAGAGGAATCATTGGAAGAGGTAATAGATACATTACAGAAGATATTATCTACATAAGTTTTTGTAGACCTACTGACTAAAGCTTTAAAACATAATTGGTTATGTCTAAGACCAACATCTTGAGAAGATAGGTATGCGATACATGGTCGATTGGCTTTAGTGCAAGTGGGAGATTGTTAGGATTATGCCCTAGAGCCAATCGTAGAGATGATTGTTTAGGGATTAGGAACAATCATTTGATTTCATTTATGTATGTCACATTTATTATTGATTTAATAAAAGGGCTTATTCTATTATGTTTATATGCATCATTTATATTTACATAATATGTCCATGGAGTTAGAGTTGAGAATATGGAATTACAAAGAGTTGTAATTTTGAGACTATAGATATATCTCTGTACTAAACTCCTTAAGCATTCCTAGTTGAAGGTTCACTATGATGGACAGTAGTGAACCATAGGACTAGCACTTGTTAGGTTGACTCTATAGGAGGATAGCTAGTCTCAAGCTATTTGTGTGGAGACACTACAATCAACAAGTGGGTGCCTATTATAAGAATAGGTACACTGAATGTGACCAAAGATATGAGATAAACTGAATGGAGTTTTATCCTGCCTGTCAATCAGTTTCTCATTGTTATAGTGGTACAAGTAATCCTTAGACCTGAGACACCATAGTTGCCTTATGCATGTAGCTTTAGAAGTTTGATAACACTAAGTGCAGATCCTATTCAGGGGTCTGCAAAGGTGTTTATTGGCCCTACTGCTATGTGTATGAAGGCATGTGAGTGATCAACAAGGGATCCATCACTCTCAGGAAAAAGAGAGAGAATGTCTCATATAGCATTCATAATATAACTCATTAAATCCATGGCCATGGTAGGATGAATATGAAAAGAGTTTCATGAGTTCATCTATGAGTTGATATCTATGAATGAGTATAAAGTAATTGAACTAGGGACTTGACAGACTTCCATGTCCTATTAGTTCAATTGGAGACATTGTGTTGAAGGAAGGATGCAATTGTAACCTATAAACTATAACAGAAGGGTTCTTTGTAAATGACTATTCACCTCATTAAGGACCACACCATGAGCCATATGCTAGGTGTTACTCATGGTTAGTAGAAGCCCTAATTGATATAAGTGTTATAATCAATTAGGGAATTGGAAGGAGTTCCAATTAGACCCTAAATGGAAAGAGTTCCATTGTGCACACCTCGTGCTATTCCTACTACTTAATGATGTGAACCCAATGGGTCACACACTGATCATGCAAGAAGGGCTTTAAAGTCCATGAGAGAAAGGGTTTTAGTGAATAAAGAATAGTTCTTTATAGGCCTATTTGTATTTGATACAAATAATAGGGGTTAATGTGCAATTAAGTGTAATTACACATAACCCTATTAGGGTTTCTTCCCCATGGCTAGCCCCCTTTAGTGGGCTGCCTATATAAGTCACACTTATGTGTGACATGGCATAAATAGGCTTGCACAAAAAACCCTAGCCGTCCAGCCCTTTGGAGGCTCTCTTCTCTCTTCTCTCTCTTCTCCACCTCTAGCAACAACAAGGAAGAAGAAAGAAAAGGCTTGAAGCTCTAGCTAGGTGTGGATACCGTTGGAGGCAGCACACTTGGGCTGCTCATTCACCGCTGTCCGGAGTAGAAGCTTGGAGCAAAACGGAGAAGACAAAAATCCTGTAAGTGTTCTAACCCTCTTCGTAGTTAGGGTTTGATTTTGTGTTATGCATAGTTAGATTCATGGGCTGTGGAATCATAGGAAAAATTTTAATATTCCGCACTTCTATTTTTCCCTCTTGTTCGATTCCCAACATTGATTGTTCCATCGGCGATTGCATCTTCAACCTGTGTGCCGGCCCCAACAAGAGCCTTGAAGTTCGGAAAGTAATGAGCAAAGAGATGCTTATGATATTCGGGCAGCAAGTTCTTCACCACTAACTGAATCTGGTCTTCCTCATTCGGTCTGTCTGTCATTTTGGAAGCTTTTTGTCTCCACCTAGTGATAAAGGCGGAGAAAGTCTCATTAACCCCTTGCTTAGTGGTTTCCAAGTCCCTTCGCGTGACATCCACTTCAGTGTTATACTTGTAATGGTCTGTGAATGCATTACACACATCCTCCCAAGTCTTAGTTCTGTTCTCCTCTAATGACAAAAACCATTTCAAGGCGGAACTCGCTAATGACTCGTGAAACATTTGAGCCAATAACTCATCGTTCGCCCCTCGAGGGTGCATAGCTCGCACATACATCTTGAGGTGGGTCTTAGGACAGCCTATCCCATTGAATTTTTCCAACTCCGGCATCTTAAATTGTAACAGGATGCGAGCCTTTGGGAACAAGGACAAAGTACGGATATCTACCATATCATCAGACCTACGGATTCCCTTCAGAGTTCATTCTAAGGCCTCGACCTTGTTTGCCAGGATGGTTGAGCTCTCCCTTGATGTGGCTTTGGTTTCCCCTTCCTTAGTCTTAGGTGGCTCTCCCCCTTCTCCTAATGGTTCCTCAGTAGATTCAGACTCATTGGATCCTTGATTGTTGTCAGTGGTACGGGCCCTGGATTCAGGTTCAGAGTTCTTCTGCTGAAGGTCTTGAGCTAACTTGAGTGCGGTCTCAGATACCTGGGTAGTGTGATCAAGCTTCTCCATAATAGCTTTCAAAGCGGCCTCAAGGTTGAAACCTCGGTTGCTAGTTCTTTCCTCAGCCATATCCGACTCAGTGACGGAATCAGCACTGACTAGGCGCCCTTGTTGATTGCGGATCCAAGCCAGCAAGTCTCTCCCTCTAACATAGGGCAAATACTCAATTTTTCAGCCTAAGGGTCCATCCTAAGCTTCCATAATTATCTCAAAATTTTTACAACGTACACCCTTAATTAGTTCTCTTAACCAATTACCCTTGCAGGGTTCATGGGGAAGGGTACGTATTAAGGATGTAAGATGTAAAGTCTCCTTTAATTACCCACTCAATCAACAAAGCATGGCAACACATCACAAACACAGCAGCATATCATCACAACAATGTGTGTGCATATAGGTGATCCGACGATGTCCTAGAAGGTCCATTACATGCAATTCTTTCTTTTAAGAGGGTAGGCTAGGGTCCTCAACTTTGCTTGTACCAATCTTTATACCTAACCACATGTGACATCAGGAATGTCGCGTGGGTCCAGCAGTACGTGATTGATCCATTTGATATACCCAAGGGCAAGCCCAAGGGTACTTGGCAAGAGAGGTTTGATAGCTTCGCCCAACATATGGAATCAGGAAAACCAAGGTCGAACTAGGCTATCAGTTGGCAAGGATACATCGAGGGACAATCGAGTGATTATGCAACAGTAGCGCACACAATGCAATAAATGAAAGCACACAATCAAGCGGATGCAATGTGATTGATTTTAATTAACAATAAGAAATTAATTTAGCCCAATCAAATTAACTGAGTCTAGCCCTCGACATCCCCAACAGAGTCGCCAAACTGTGAACCCCGGAAAACGGCCCACAAGGATTTGGCGGAAAGTATGTATATATATGGAATGGGTGAAAGACAAAAAACGAAAAGGAGTCGCCACCTCATTTTTTAGGGAAAAGAGGAAAACCACAAAAATGTTTTATTTCCAAAACCACATGACTCCATTAAAGGAAAAGCAAAGTCTTTGAAACTAGAAAATTGGATTCGGGGGCTAAGTTACGATGTGGGAAGGTTTTGGGCAAAAGCCCATAGGCACCCACATCGCCCGAGTTGGTCTCTTAATTTAATTGGGCTAACTTAATATCTTTTCCACTCAAATATCATCATATATCATCACAAGGCAGCATGCATATCACATATTCCATCTAATCATCTTATGCACAATCAAACAATTAAATCAAAACAAAAAGAAAAGAAAAGAAAATGAAAAGCCTAGGATACTTGGATCCTAGAACGGATTTGAGCCTCACGAAGAGCGCCTACATACCATGCAGCGAAATACATGGATCAAAGTTCACGTAGTTCGAAAAGAATAAGGTTACAACCTAATACAAACCTATGGTAAAAACCCTAAGTTTCCTTATTTGAAAATACATTGATTTAGTCTTAAGTCGAAAACTTCCACAAGAGGAAAACTTTGATAGAAAACCAGAATTTTAGCAATAAAGGAAACCTTTGATAATCACCATATGATTGTATTAAGAAGTAACCCTACGAGGGAGAAGAGAAAAGAAAGAAAAAAAAAGAAAGGTGAATTGGGGCACCTTCAAACCCTACTTACCTGAGCGCAAAAGCTCCAAACATTAGCCATTTCAGACTATAGCAACCCTATTTGCAATAGGACAAGCATTGTACCTGTTTGCACCCTTACAAGTGCACAAAATCATGCAAAGAAAGCAATATGTAAATCTGGACAGAACCTTGACAAGGCCTAAAATCATCCATTAATCATGCAAACAACAAGAATAATGAATAACTAGGACTCTAACTCAATCCTACATGCAATGACTCGACTAACATGCATAAAAACCTATGAAAGACACACTAACAAGCATAAGAGACTCCAATAATATCAATAAACATGATAACAAAGCACATTCTAACCAAAAAGATGATATTTTATGTGAAATATGAAAATAAACCTTCCTACGGCGAGCTTTCTTAAGCGAAACTATCCTAAGATAATTTCACATAAAAAAGTCGTTATGGGGAGGTGCAATCAACATATCCTATGTAAAATATATATACTAGAACACAATAGAAGTGATTTCATGCTTAAACACATCATAGAAGGCTCTCATGCGAAACCTCACTCAACGAAAAGGATAATTATCCTTAAAAAAGGATAATGTCTCCAAAAACCCTATAAAATATGCTATATGAATGCAAACCTAGCATGATTCAACTATATGCAGCATATATAGAATGACTATGATGAGCAACAACTCAAAAAGCTAAGCTAAGCATGCTGTATAAGACCTATGCGATTTCAGGGTTATCGAAACCCTAATCTCACAACTATGCATTAAAATCTATGAAACGACTCTAAGACATGCTCAAATTATCATGAATATCATTCATATCATATATATTAACTAACAGGAGCATCAATTCATGATAACAATCACAGCAACCTAGACATGTGAACTATGCATGATTTAAGATAATAAAAAGAGTAATACTTTCAAATCCTTAGTAAACCAGGGATTATTAAGCATACAAAGCCATAAACCATCTCAAAACCATTCATATAACATCACACAAGCATTGAATTCAATCCACAAGAAGAGCAACTTCATGCACCATAACTATCTTAAAAGAAGAAGAAGAAAGAGAAGAAGGAGCAGTAGAAAATTCATGTTCAGCATTAAAGAGACATGCTTACCTCTTGTAGACTCTTCCTTGTCTTCAAACCTCTTGTTTCCTTGCTTGCTTGGGGTTGAAGAGCCTCCTCTTGATGTCTTTCTAGCTCTCCAAACTCGTAGCTCCCTCTCTCTCTAAGTGTAAAGTGCAATTCACCTCCCCCTATGTGCTGAATACCATGTCCTTTATATAGAGAATTGACCCCCTAAACCAATGGCTAAGATTAATTCATTAAATAATGATCATAGGGCTATTAGAGACTCTCTTGGTGCTCAAACAACTCAAACTTACACACTCCTAAGCTCAGACAAGTTGTATTGGCGGAGGAAACCGTCAAAAGAGGGAGAGAGGAGTCAGAAGTTGAGTTGAAGAAGGACTTCTCGGGTGACCATCTTGCCCCGGACGGTTAGCCGTCTGGGCTTGGACAGCTGACCGTCCAGCCCTGGACGGTTACCCGAGGGTCTCCTATTTCCGCTTCGGTTTTGACTTCTACTTGCTTCAAAAGTCCTAAAATCTTCAAATTAAGTCCGATTTTGACGAAATAAAAGCCAAAACGACCGTGTTTCGAAGGAGAACACATTTTTAGGCATTTTAGGACAAAAATCCTTAACCATGGGTGCATGGTTAGGTTTTACAAAGGTGGTTAACCATGGTGCCTCGCCGTCGCTAAGTTGGGTTTGTACACAAGGTCGAACCAAATGCTTTCCCAATCGAAATTCGATCTTTCTAAACATGTTTAGGACATAAATAAAGCCCAATTGAAGTTAAATGAGAGAAAATTGATTGGGTCTTATGAGTCAATTTGAGCAAACCAAGAAAGGGTCTTTTAGCCAACCCGAACCATTACGAGCCGACTTGATCTTAAACCATTAATTCATGAAATTGAACCTATATATGGACTCTATGTACTCATATGAACTCGAGAGAATGACTCGGGATTCATTTCAAGGTCAAATGGAAAATATACGGCTTAAACGACGATTATGCCCTTAAAGTCACAAAAGTTCTTATTGACCATCGAGATGAACTCCAAATCACTTCAAAATTCATACACATGATATTCAACGCCATAGAACTCAATGCAAAAGACTAGACTCAAAAAGGACTCAAAATCCTACATGAAATGATATGTCCTAGCTAAGGTGACAAAAATGGGGTGTGACACACTTGAACATACTTCTCAGATCATTTGTCACTTACTTGGTTAAATATATTCATCGCTTGAATATATTTCTCCATTTCAATGGTATGTTCATCACTTGAACATACTTCTCAGATCATTTGTCACTTACTTGGTTAAATATATTCATCGCTTGAATATATTTCTCCATTTCAATGGTATGTTCATCACTTGAACATACTTCTCAGATCATTTGTCACTTACTTGGTTAAGTATATCCATCGCTTGGATATATTTCTCCATTTCAAAGGTGTACTCATCACTTGAGTATACTTCTCAGTCTTTTTTAATCACTTGGTTAAATATATTCATGACCTGAATATATTTCTCCATTTCAAAGGTGTACTCATCACTTGAGTATACTTCTCAGTCTTTTTCAATCACTTGGTTAAATATATTCGTGACTAGAATATATTTCTCCATTTCAAAGGTATGTTCATCACTTGAATGTACTTCTTAGCATATTTTCATCACTTGGTTAAATATATTCGTGACCTGAATATATTTCTCCATTTTAAAGGTATGTTCATCACTTGAATGTGCTTCTCAGATCTCATTCTCAATAACTTGGTTAAATATATTCGTGACTAGAATATATTTCTCCATTTCAAAAGTATGTTCATTCGTAATGGCTTGAATATGCTTCTCTTATCAATTCTCAACCCCCAGTGGTTTAAGTATACTCATGACTTGAGTACACTTCCTTATTTCAATCTCAGGGTTTTCAACCTCCTATCATTGTTGGTACAGTGTGTGATTTCTCTAGGTTTTTTTTGGCAAAAATGGGTTATTCTTTATCATTGGTTCACAAGTGTAACTTGTTCGCCAATGAGGGGCTTCTGTCACACCCCATTTTTGCACCACCTTACTAGGGCTCATCATTTCATGCATGTTTTTGTTTTGTTTTTGAGTCTAGTCACTTGCATTAGGTTTCTAGAGTCACAAGGACAATGGATATGAATTTTGGTTCAATTCGGAGTTGATCTTGAGGGATAATAAGAGCTTTTGTGACTTGAGGGGCATAATCGTCTTTTAAGTCCCAAACTTTTCATTTGACCTTGAAATGATCTCCAAATTGTCAATTGGAGTTCATATGGATGCATATGAGGTATTTCTAGGTTCAATTTGATGAATCAATGGCTCGGGATTAAAATGGCTCGGTGTAGTTCAAGTTGGTTAATTGACCTTCCTTTGGGTTAGCTCTAATTGACTCACAATTACCAATCAAATCCTTTCAATTTGACTTTAATTAGTCATCATTTTATCCCCAAAAGTGTTTTAGAAAGGTTAATTTTGATATGGAAAGCATTTGGTTTGACCCTATGTGCATGCCTATGCTTAGCGAAGGTAGAGCATAGCAGTTAACCGCCTTATTCAAACCTAACCATGCCCCCATGGTTAGTGGTTTTCACCCTAAAATGTTCAAAAATGTATTCCTCATCGAAACACGGTCGTTTTGGCTTTTGTTTCATCAAAATCGGAGTTAATTTGGCCCCTGAAACACTTTTAGAAGAATTAGGAGTCAAAAATAGGCAAAAATCCGGAGTGGGCTCGGGTGACCACCCAGCCCTGGGCGGCTAGCCGCCTGGGCCTAGGTGGCTAGCCGCCTAGGCCCTAGTGGTCACCCGAGGCCACTTTCCTATTTTCACTCTATTTCCTTACTGAAGCGGACTCTTCCCTATTTTGACGTATTTGGGCTCTTTTGGACGAGTTTCCTTCTAATTTTTGGTAACTTCTGAGTTACTTAAGCCCCAAGGGGGTCTCTAATAGCCCTTGGATTAATTTTTAGGGTTTTAATCCCAGCCATTGGTTTATCCTTAGTGAACTCTATAAATACCCCCTTATGCTTCAGCACAAGGGGAGCCACTTTATGCATGAATATTTGAGTGTTTAAGAGAGAATAAGAGAGAGAGACTTGAAGGAGAGCTAGAGGACCTGCTATAGCCTTGGAGAACATTGATTGAAGACATCCACAAGAGCAAGAGGGAGTCCATATAGCAGCAAGGAAGGCTTCCTAAAGGTATTTTCCTTCTCTATTCAAGCTTAAGCTAGGGTATCATGTAGGATAGCTTTATTGTATGCAATGCTTATGATTTCTACCATGGATTGAGGTTTCTATTAGTTAATACATGTGATATTGATGATGTTCTTGATGAGTTTTGCATGCTTTAGAGTTAGTGCATAGGTTTCAATGCATAGTTGTGATTCTTGTGCTCCTGTCGTCCTTGTTTTAGGATAGTGTCATTGCATGCTGGTGTTAGGATTTCTTATCATGTTTTATTGCTTTCGTTAGTTAATATGCATGATTAGGGTTCTGTTTAGTTTTATTTTAGCATGTTTAGAGTTTCTCTTGTATGTTTTTAAGCATATTTGTGAGTTTAGGGTTTGAGTGTTTTTGTTTTATGTTAGCTTTCATGTAGCATGTTAGTTTAGCCTTTTCATTGTTTTTTCTTCATAGTTGCTGTGTATGTTTT
Source organism: Liquidambar formosana (assembly GCA_039720395.1). Classification (NCBI taxonomy): domain Eukaryota; kingdom Viridiplantae; phylum Streptophyta; class Magnoliopsida; order Saxifragales; family Altingiaceae; genus Liquidambar; species Liquidambar formosana. The sequence continues at coordinate 11,156,265 of CM077831.1, read as the reverse complement.
ACATATGGAGTAAATATGATATTTTTGCATGCATGTTAGTTCATTCTAGGGTTTTTATGCATAATATGGTTCTAGGATTATGTTAGGGCTTATGAAAGTTTGTTGTTTTTGCTATTGGCATGTTTAGTGGATGATTTTAGGCCTAGGTACTATTCTGTCCAGATTTGCATGTTAGTGTTTTTGCATGGTTTTGAGCACGTGTAAGGGTGCAAATAGGTATGGTATTTGTCCTATGGAAAATAGGGCTGCCAATGCTTGAAATGGCTAATGCTTGGAGTAATTACGCTTAGGTAAGTGGGTGTGAAGGTGCCCTAATTCACTTCCCTTCCTTAACTCTTTCTCTTCTCCCTCTTTAGGGTTGTTCCCTAATATGAGTTTATGGTATAATTAAAGGTTTCCTTGTTAAGTAAAATTCTGGTTTTTGTTAAAGTTTCCATATTATGGATTTCTTTCCAAACTCAAACTTGGTTTATCAATCATATTCAACTCTTTTTCAAATAAGGAAACCTAGGGTTTTTACCATAGGTTTATATTAGGACCTAACCCTGTTCCAATCGAACTACGTGGACTTTGATCCATGTATTTCATTGCGTGGTATGTAGGCACTCTTCGTGAGGCTCAAGTCCGTTCTAGGATCCAAGTATCCTGGGTCTTTTTGTATTTTATTTTATATTTTCTGTTTTTATTTGTTTGTTATGCATGGATGGATGAATGGAATATATGATATGCATGCAATTCTTGTGATGATATACTTGCTGATTTTTGTATGGAAAAGATCTTAATTTAGCCCAAATAAACCGAGAGACCGAAAAGGTGACATGGGTGCCTATAGGCTTTGCCTAGAACCTTCCCATGTCATAACTTAGCCTCCGAATCCCCGATTTCTTTGGTTTCCAAAAGACTGTTTTTGCCTTTCCTTCTTAAACATGGAGTCATTCAAATTGTTTTCCTAAAACAAACTATTTTTAGGGTTTTCCTTGTTTCCTTTAAAAAATAAGGTGGCGACTCCTTTTCTTTTTCAAACCCCAAATTCTTTTCTTTTTCGCCAACCCTTGTGGGCCCAATTTCCGGGGTTCACAAGCCTATACTCAGATCCACTAGAAGATGCCTGATATGATACCTCCTCAGGCTCCTCATCTGGATCCTCCTCATCAGTCTCTGAATCAGATGATATATCTATAACTATGGGAGGTATCTCTGGCACCTCTAAAACAAGTGGGACCTCAGGCTGTGGGGGCTGTAGTGGTGGTAACTCTTCCTCCATAGGAAGCTGAGGATCACCAACAGGTAGCTGAACAGGAATCTCGGGTGTCGGTGGTGGCTGGACCCTCTGTCCCTGCTGTCCATATATAGCATAATGTACATCATGCATTACCTGTTCAACCAACTGACCATCTGCTTGCCATAGATTGGAATATACTATGTTTGTGACTCATAAGATCTAAATAGTAATTTGTTATTCGGCTTGCTAACCCTGGTTCATATACTAGAGCATCCTGCAAATCCATGGTGACACTATAGGCTTTGTCAAAGATGGCTTGACGAGCATCTTCTAGCATCACCTTTCTCAGTCTATTTGGGTCCCTAGGTATGACATCCCATGGTCCCATTATGAAACCTCCATAACGATTATATCCTTCTAATGGCATCTTGTCATAATTAGAAAATGTTAGTCCAACATCATCTCAAAAGTTCAAATGTTTTAGCCTAAACCTAGGTTCTGATACCAAAATCTGTCACGCCCCAAAAATAGCCTTCTCATAGCCTAATGAGGTGGTGACAGAACTAACACTTCTCTATAACTAAACATTCTCACGTATATCAAACTAAATAATTGGAAAATACCTTCATTTACAACATAACTACTTAAAGGTATTACAACTTCTCAAAATGCAAACAACTAAACAGTTCAAAAGTTCAAATTCTCTAAACTTATATTTACATAAAAAAAAGTTTTTCCACTTTCAAATTTGCTCGATCTCCCTTCCATTACTGGTTCTCTATTCCTGTAGGATGTTATTAAAATAACACCGTGAGCTATCAATGGCTCAATGAGGTTTATCACATAATAAATCACATATCAACTCAATATAAATCATTTAAAAATACAACTTAATATGCATGTTCTCAATGCAACTACTCATATGGAAATAAAATTTAATAGCATGTTTGTCTACTCATACAAAACATACTATTTACGACCACAGCACACACCGCTCATCATGTGTGTATACCATATCACTGGCCTTGCCCTCAAAAATGATATGGCATATTAGTGCACTAACTGTAGGGTAATCTCTACCCCAATCGTTTCTTCTCAACTTCTTAACATATATAATTTTCTCAATGTAAATGAATAAATTGCTCATGCATACTTCTCATGCATTATCAAATATACTCAACTTCTCAACAACATGTAATAACTTCTCAATGTAAATATATAACATGCTTATGGGTATTTCTCAAAGTTCTCATGCATAATCAATTCCAATTATATAAACTTTTTACTACAAAAACAACAATCGAACAATATATCAATAAAAGAAATTTTATGGTTTAAGAAAACTAAATTTGGAGTTCATTTATACCATTTTCATACAAAAAGGCAAAATGGTCATTTGATTCAATAAATTTCAAACTTCATGAAATTTAGTCAAATTGAACTAGATTGTAGTGCTCTTTAATAAGAGCATTATGGTTCAAGTTTCAACATTATCGGACTTAATATGAAGATTTTATGTACTTTTAATGTAAAATACATTTATGTTCAACCAAACAATGCCTTAACTTTCCAATAAACTATTATTTTTATTTTTATAGAAATTTAGAAATAATTCTACGTCAAACCGGGTCAAAATTGGTCAAATCGGGTCAAAATTGCCCAAATCAAATCAAATTGGGTCAAAATTAGCCAAATCGGGTCAAAATTGGTCAAACCCGAGTCAAATCGGGTCAGATCGGGTCAACCCGTATCAACTGTTCATCCTCTTCCTTCATTTTCTCTGATTTTCTGCTATGTTTCCTTGAATTTTACAGAACTTTAAAAATTTCCACAGGCTTCATTTCTCAACCAAATTTTACGAATTTGGTGTCTATGAAAAGCTTTCAGCATCTAGTATTTGTTAAAAATGAAAAAGGTGAGCTAAAGTTAAAAACATTTCCTGAAAGTGAGAAAAACTCTATTTCTGTTTTGTAATTGTTTCTCCCAACATACTTTGAGTTAAATCACCAAATTTTACCAACTTTTTCTCCATACTATTAGATATATCCAGTAAAAGTTTCATAGCTAAACACTGATCATATACAAAAGATAAGAATTTTCTAAGTTTCTTGGAAGCCATTAATGGGTATTTAAGCTTCAACACATGCTCAAACTTCAAAACTACTTAAATTCTTTCTAAAGGACAAACATTCACTGCTAATCGGAGACAAACCTCACCTGAAATTGAGGATTGCAAATTCAATTCTAAGCCTTTAGCTAGAATTTGAAATTTCCTATTCCGTTGTTTCTAAATGGGTTCTCTCTCTATGTCTTTCTCTCATTCCTTCTCTCTTTCTCTCTTTGTTCTCTGCATATTCTGCTGACTTAGTGCTATAAAGATATATATATCAAGGGAAGGAGTGGTCGGTGTTCATGCACCACCGCTTCCCCTCTTCCCTCCACCTCCTGCTTGCTTGACAGCAAAATTTTTATTTATTTATTTATTTATTTATTTATTATTATTATTATGTTTGTTTGTTTGGTTTTTTTTTTTTTTTTTTTAATAAATATATTCATAGGTTATTACACCTAACTAGGGGTAGACGAGATAATGAGCTGCTATACCTTGACTCGGGCAATAGGAGGCTTGTACTATCTCAAGGTTCAAGAGACTAACAAAGTGTTAGTCACGCATATTCCTGACAGTAGTCAAGAATATCAGTCTGATCTCATGTTTATCTATGGAGATTTTGAAGTAGGGATGCTCAATACCAAGGGCCAAAGATGTCCCCGAGAACCTAGGGAGCCGCATGAGTATCCTTGGTTTCTTCTTCTTTTTGCTCTTGGGCCATTCTTACAAAGATTCACTAGACTTAAAATTCTTTCTTTCCTTTTAGAGCAGCAGCTGCTTTCGAGAGACCCGCACAGGTTCGAGAAGCTGACATTGAGAAAGTTTTGGCATACTGAGGGGATGGAACTGCTCAGGCTACCCATGTTTTATTAAAGTACAAACTTCAATACAGATCATTTCTCTACACCAGCATCCGCGAGGGCTATCCCTTAGTTGGCTCTAAACCCAAGAAGAACTTAGGCGCGTTCCTTGCCCTTGAATTGAGTTCTCGGCTAGGCGAAGTTACAGAGGAAGCTGCTGAAAGGGGTGCAATGGGTGACCAAGCACCCGTCTCCATTTAGGTTCCCACATTGAAGGGAAAGCAACTGAAGAAAGGTTTGGGCAACGAGTTAAGGGATGCTTTGAAGAAAAAGAGCGCAATCGAAAAGGGGAAAATAAAGCAGGCCCCTCCTCCTACAAAACCGATGACATTGAGATTAGGTGCTGTATTTAAGGTATTGGGAATCAAACTAGAAAGAAAAAAAAGTGTGGAATGAATTGAATAACAAAACTTTTCCTAATCGATTCCATAGCCCATGAATCTAACTATACTTCAATATAAATAAAAACCCTAATTACAAAAGGGTAGAATTACTTACAGTATGAAAGTCTTCTCCTTTTTGCTTTAAGCTTCGATTCTGGACAGTAGCATAATAGCAATCCAAATGTATTGCTTCTAATGGTATCCACGCCTAGCTTGAGCTTCAAGTCCTTCTTTCCTTCTTCCTTGTTCTTGCTAGATGTGGAGAAGAAAAGAGAGAGAGAAGAAGAACCTCTAATGGGTTAGACGGCTAGGGTAAATGAGCAAGGGTGTTATGCCAAGTTACACATAAGTGTGACTTATATATCACCCACTAAGGGGGGCCAACCAAGGAAGATACCCTATTTAGGGTTTTGTGCAATTTCCCTAAATTGCACAATAACCCATCTTGTTTATATCAAATACAAACTAGGCCTCAAAGAACTATTCTTTTATTCACTTATACCTTTTTTCTCTTAGACTTTAAAACTCTCTTAGCATGATTAGTGTGTGACCCATTGAGTTCACATCATCAAGTAGTAGGAATAGCACAAGGCATGCACAATGGAACTCTTTCCATTAAGGGTTTAATTGGAACTCCTTCCAATTCCCTAATTAATTATAACTCATTTATATCAATTAGGTCTTCTACTAACCATGAGTAACACCTAGCATATGGCTCATGGTGTTGTCCTTGAAGAGGTGAATTGGTATCTTACATAGAACCCTTCTGTTATAGTTTATAGGTTACAATTACATCCTTCCATCTACACAATGTTTCCAATTGAACCAATAGGACATAGAAGTCTGTCAAGTCCCTGGTTTAATTACTTTATACTCATTCATGAATATCAACTCAATGATGAACTTATGGAAACTCCTTTCCATATTCATCCTACCATGGCCATGGACTCAATGAGTTATTATGAATGCTATATGAGTCATTCTCTCTCTTTTTCTTAAGAGTGATGGATTCCTTATTGATCACTCACATGCCTTCATACATATAGCAGTAGGGCCAATGAACACCTTTGCAGATCCCTGTAAGGATCTGCACTTAGTGTTATCAAACTTCTAAAACTATATGCATAAAACAACTATGGTGTCTCAAGTCTAAGGATTACTTGTACCATTATAACAATGAGAAATTGATTGACAGGCAGGTTAAAACTCTACTCAGTTGATCTCATATCTTTGGTCACATTCCGTGTACTTATTCTAGTAACAGGCACCCACTTGTTGGTTATAGTGTCTCCATACAAATAGCTTCAGACCAGCTATCCTCCTATAAAGTCAACCTAATAAGTGCTGGTCCAATGGTTCATTACTGTCCATCATAGTGAACCTTCAACTAGGGATTATTTAGGAGTTTAGTATAGAGATATATTTACAGTCTCAAAATTATAACTCTTTGTAATTTCATATTCTCAACTCTAACTCCATGGACATATTATGTAAATATAAATGATGCATATAAACATAATAGAATAAACCCTTTTATTAATTCAATAATAAATGTGACATACATAAATGAAATCAAATAATTGTTTCTTATCCCTAAACAATCATCTCTATGATTGGCTCTAGGGCATAACACTAACAATCTCCCACTTGCACTATAGCCAATCCACTATGTATCTAATATCCATTTCCTATCAATGGTGATCCAACTGCACTTGGGTCATAGCTTTAGTGAAGGGGTTTGCTACATTCTCTATTGTATTAATCTTCTGTATGCAAATATCACCTCTTCCAATGATCTCTCTAATCATATGAAATCGTCGCTTAATGTGTTTGGACTTTTGATGAGACCGTGGTTCCTTAGCTTGAGCAATAGCCTTGTTGTTGTCACAAAACAATAGTAAGGGCTTCTCAATGGCAGGAACTATTCCTAGTTCAGTAATTAACTTCTTCATCTAAATAGCTTCCTTTGCAGCCTCTGATGTAGCAATGTACTTAGCCATTGTAGTAGAGTTTGCTGTAACATCTTATTTACAGCTCCTCCAACTTATAACTCCATCATTCAAGATGAAAACATATCCCAATGTTGATTTCTTATTATCATTGTCAGATTGAAAATCTGAGTCCTGTATAACCAACCACTTCTAAGTTTCTTTCTCTATAGATAAGGCATAAGTCCTTAGTTCTTCTCAAGTACTTAAGGATAGCCTTGACCGCTTCCCAGTGTTTCTTACCTGGGTCTGCCTAATATCTTCTTGTAACACTTACAACATAACCAATATCTTGTTTTGTATATAATATAGCATACATTAGACTCCCTACTGCAAAAGCATAGGAAATCTTTTTCAGGTATTTAATCTCCTCTGGAGTTTTAGGGGCCATGTTTTTAGACAACTTGATTCCATGCCTAACAGGAATTAGACCTCTCTTGGAATCTTCTAAATTTAACCTTTTCAAAATCTTGTCTATGTACAACGATTAGGAGAGACCTAGCATCCTTTTAGATCTATCTCTATAGACCTTTGTCACACCCCATTTTTGTCACCTTAGCTAGGACATATCATTTCATGTAGGATTTTGAGTCCTTTTTGAGTCTAGTCTTTTGCATTGAGTTTCTATGGCATTGAATATCATGTGTATGAATTTTGAAGTGATTTGGAGTTCATTTCGATGGTCAATAAGAACTTTTGCGACTCGAAGGGCATAATCGTCTTTTAAGCCATATATTTTCCATTTGACCTTGGAATGAATCCCGAGTCATCCCATCAAGTTCATATGGTTATATAGAGTCCATATATAGGTTCAGTTTCATGAAATAATGGTTTAAGATCAATTCGGCTCGTAATGGTTCGGGTTGGCTAAAAGACCCTTTCTTGGTTTGCTCAAATTGACTCATAAGACCCAACCAATTTTCTCTCAATTAACTTCAATTGGGCTTTATTTATGTCCTAAATATGTTTAGAAAGATCAATTTTCGATTGGGAAAGCATTCGGTTCGACCTTGTGTACAAACCCAGCTTAGCGACGGTGAAGCACCATGGTTAACCACCTTTGTAAAACCCAACCATGCACCCATGGTTGAGGATTTTTGTCCCAAAATACTTAAAAATGTGTTCCCCTTCGAAACACGGTCGTTTTGGCTTTTATTTCGTCAAAATCGGACTTAATTTGAAGATTTTAGGACTTCTGAAGCAAGTGGAAGTCAAAATCGGAGAAAAAATAGAGGACCCTCGGGTAACCGTCCGGGGCTGGACGGTTAGCTGTCCTGGGCCCAGACGGCTAACCGTCCAGGCCTAGTTGGTCACCCGAGGAGTCCTTCTTTAAGTCAAACTCTGACTCTTCTATCCCTCTTTTGACGGTTTCCTCCGCCAAAACAACTTGTCTGAGCTTAGGAGTGTGTAGGTTTGAGTTTTTTGAGCACCAAGAGAGTCTCTAATAGCCCTAGGATCATTATTTAGTGAATTAATCCTAGCCATTGGTTTAGGGGGTCAGTTCTCTATATAAAGGACATGATATTCAGCACATAGGGGAGGTTAATTGCACTTTACACTTAGAGAGAGAGGGAGCTACGAGTTTGGAGAGCTAGAAGGACTTCAAGAGGAGGCTCTTCAACCCCAAGCAAGCAAGGAAACAAGAGGTTTGAAGACAAGGAAGAGTCTACAAGAGGTAAGCCTATCCCTTGAATGCTGAACATGAATTTCTGCTTCTCCTTCTTCTCTTTCTTCTTCTTCTTCTAGGATAGTTATGGTGCATGCAATTGTTCTTCTTATGGATGGAATTCAATGTCTATGTGATGTTATATGAATCATTTTAGGATAGTTCATGGCTTTATATGCTTGATAATCCCTGGTTTGCTAGGGATTTGAAAGTATTACTCTTTTTATCCTCTTAAATCATGCATAGTTCACATGTTTAGGTTGCTATGATTATTATCATGAATTGATGCTCCTGTTAGTTAGTATATGCTATATGAATGATGTTCATGATAATTTGAGCATGTCTTAGAGTCGTTTCATAGGTTTTAATGCATAGTTGTGAGATTAGGGTTTCGATAACCCTGAAATCGCGTAGGTCTTATACAGCATGTTTAGCTTAGTTTTTTGGGTTGTTGCTCATCATAATCATTCTATATATGCTGCATATAGTTGAATCATGCTAGGTTTGCATTCATATAGTATATTTCATAGGTTTTTATGCATGTTAGTCGAGTCATTGCATGTAGTATTGAGTTAGGGTCCTTAGTTATTCATTATTCTTGTTGTTTGCATGATAAATGGATGATTTTAGGCCTTGTCAAGGTTCTGTCCAGATTTGCATATTGCTTTATTTGCATGATTTTGTGCACTTGTAAGGGTACAAACAGGTACAATGCTTGTCCTATTGCAAATAGGGCTGCTATGGTCTGAAATGGCTAATGCTAGGAGCTTGTGCGCTCAGGTAAGTAGGGTTTGAAGGTGCCCCAATTCACCTTTCTTTTTCTTTCTTTTCTCTTCTCCCTCCTAGGGTTACTTCTTAATACAAGTTTATGGTAATTATCAAGGGTTTCCTTCAATAATAAATTCTGGTTTTTATCAAAGTTTTCCTCTTGTGGAAGTTTTCAGTTTTGGATTAATCGATGTATTTTCAAATGAGGAAACCTAGGGTATTTACCATAGGTTTGTATTAGGTTGTAACCCTATTCTTTTCGAACTACGTGGACTTTGATCCATGTATTTCGCTGCATGGTACGTAGGCGCTCTTCGTGAGGCTCAAGTCCGTCCTAGGATCCAAGTATCCTAGGTTTTTCTTTTCTTTTCTTCTTTTTTCTGTTTTGTTTTGTTTGTTTGATTATGCATGAGATGATTCGATGGAATATATGATATGCATGCTGCCTTGTGATGATATATGATGATATTTGAGCGGAAAAGATATTAAGTTAGCCCAATCAAATTAAGAGACCAACTCGGGCGATGTGGGTGCCTATGGGTTTTTGCCCAGAACCTTCCCACGTCGTAACTTAGCCCCCGGATCCAATTTTCTGGTTTCAAAGACTTTGCTTTTCCTTTAATGGAGTCATGTGGTTTTGAAAATAAAACATTTTTGTGGTTTTCCTCTTTTCCCTAAAAAATGAGGTGGCGACTCCCTTTTTGTTTGTTGTCTTTAAACCCCCCTATATATATTTTTGCCAAACCCTTGTGGGCTCCGCGCTCTTTTTCGTGGGTTCACAACCTTTATTCCCAGAATATAGGATGCTTCTCCCAAATCTTTCATGGAGAAATTCTGTGAAAGCCATTCTTTCACTTTTGATAACATCTCTACATTATTCCCAGTAAGTAGAATGTCATCAACATAAAGGACTAGTAAGGTGATTGCACTCCCACTAACCTTCTTGTACACATATGGTTAATCCATATTCTGTAAGAAACTAAACGATTTTATTGCCTTATTGAATCGGATGTTCCAACTTCTAGAAGCTTGTTTAAGTCCATAAATGGACCGCTGTAGCTTGCACACTTTGTGGTCCTCACCACTGGATGTAAAACCTTTAAGTTGCTGCATATAAATGTCTTCTTCAATGTTGCCATTAAGGAAGGTGGTCTTTACATCCAATTGCCATATCTCATAATCATAGTGTGCAGCTATAGCTAACAAGATCCTAATGGACTTAAGTATAGCCACTGGCGAGAAGGTTTCCTCATAGTCAATTCCATGTCTTTGTCGGTAACCTTTCGCTACTAGCCTAGCCTTGTAGGTCTCTATCTTTCCATCTAAGCCTATCTTCCTCTTGAAGATCTATTTGCAGCCAATAGGTACTATACTTTCTAGTGGATCAACTAAAGTCCAAATTTTGTTGGAATACATAAAGTCCATTTCGAACTTCATAGCTTCTAGCCATTTGTTCGAATCAATAGTCGAAATCGCCTGTCCATAAGTAGTAGGGTCATCTGGTTGTTCTCTATCACCAAGGAACAATTCCTCTGCTTTATGGTTGAGAAATCCATATCTCTCAGGTGCAACAGATACCCTACTCGATGTACAAAGAGGTTGTGGTACATTGTGGGTTCTGTCTCATCAGGGACAGGGGTGGGATCACTATCGGTTTGTGTCTCATCAGAAAATTCTTTGAGTTCTATTTTCTTGTTGTTGCCTCCTTCTTGAATAAACTCTTTTTCAAGAAAGACTATAAACTTTCTAACAAACACCTTTTGTTCATCAAGATAATAGAAATAGTATCCTAAACTCTCTTTAGGATATCCCACAAACCTACATTTAATTGATCTTAATTCCAATTTAGTTGCATCATGTGTCTTTGCATATGCAGTGTAACCCCATACCTTAACATGCTTAAGGCTTGGTGCTCTCCCTTTCCATATCTCATATAGTGTCTTAGGGACAGCTTTGGTTGGAACACTATTTAACAAGTATGCGGCAGTTTCTAGGGCATATCCCCAAAAGGACAATGGTAAATCAGTGTAACTCATCATGGACCTAACCACATCCAATAAGGTTCTATTCCTCCTTTCTGACACACCATTAAGCTGTGGTGTTCCAAGAGGTGTCCATTGAGAAAGAATGCCTACTTGAACGAGATGATCTAAAAACTCACTGGTTAAATATTCGCCTCCTCGATCCGATTGAAGAGCTTTAATACTTTTACCGGTTTGTTTCTCTACTTCATATCTGAATTCTTTGAACCTTTCAAAAGCTTCAAATTTGTACTTCATTAAGTACACGTACCCATACCTAGAATGATCATCGATAAAGGTTATAAAGTAAGAGAAACCTTCACGAGTATTTATGCTTATAGGACCACATACATCACTATGTATTAATCCTAATATATCTGCAGCCCTTTCACCATGACCAGTGAAAGGTGACTTGGTCATTTTACCTAGTAAATAGGATTCACAAGTTAGAAAGGGCATAGAAGCCAATGGACCCAATTGTCCATTGGGTCAGGTGCTAGTCATTTTACCTTCTCAGGTGCTAATCATATGCGGAGTTTTCTTCATCTCTTGTTCTCTTGGGTTTGTTTGCATTCAATTTAGAATTATCATGCTCTATGCAATTCACATTTGCAATAAAATTTAGAAAATAAAGGCCATTCACATAAACTCTAGAAGTAATGAACTCTTCATTTTTAAATAAAGAATATTTATTATCCTAAAAAACAAATCTAGATCCTTGTTTAGATAAAATTGAAATAGAAATAATGTTTCTTATAACTTCTGGAATATAAAGATAGCCTAATAATTCTAAACTACTCCCACTAGGTAGAGTCAAGCAGTAAGTCCCCACGGCTAATGTAGCAACGCTTGCTTTATTCCCCATTAGTAGGGTTGCTTCTCTTTTACTCAGCCTTCTGCTTCCCACTAGATCTTACATGGAATTACAAATATCAGAACTCGCACTAGAATCAAGTACCCAAGTGGAAACAGAGCTAACACTCATGTTAGTCTCAAGTATTAGAGTATGATCTATACATTCTGATGGTTAGTTCTTTAGAGTATCCAGATACTCTTGGCAGTTACATTTCCAATGCCCATCTTTGCCGCAGTAAAAATAGATTCCATTACCTTTCCTTTTCCTTTGGGTACTCTTACCCTTTCTCTTTCCCTTGCCTTTAGGCTTGAGGATAGAATTAGAAGCAGGAACTTCAACCCACTCATCCCATTCAAGCAAGAATTCATTGCCATACAACTCTTGTATGTAGATGTACATCTTGTGAGCACTTCCCATTTGCATGGAGTCATAGTTCTTTTTAATCTCAGGTCCTAGTGACACCATTATATAGCATCTACTCATAAGATCATCGTCCAAGCACTTCTGATAAGCGTCTTTCTCCTGCTGAGTTATAGCCTTAGTGGGAGCATTGAGAAGGTAGCTTTGAAGTGCGTAGGTAAGGTTTTCAGAATTCAAAATGATTTTTAAATTCCTTAGCCAATCAAGATAATTTGGTCTAGTTAAATGGTTGGTTTCCAAAATGTTGGATAATGGGTTGCGGTAAGCTATTTCGGTGATCTATATATATAAAAATTAAATAGAGAATTAGATTTCATTTTTAATCCATAATGATCAGGTCTTTAATCATATGGTAATTCCCACTATTTTATTAAATTCCATACACCCTCTAATGGAATTCAGGAGTCTCATTTCTTAATGGGGATTGGGGTCCCATTGTGACCTAGAAGCCTCACATGTTAGTTTCTTGACTTCTAGACTACAACAAGAAGACAACTCTTTATCTATTGCTTCATAAGCAAGTTCCAATCATTTTGCCTCTAGGGAATATACACCTCACATGTTAGTTTCTTATAGTACTTCCCTAGTTAAGTTAAGCCCATCATTTACACAAGTATGCTTGGCTAAATATATATCTCACATGTTAGTTTCTTGGTATATACCAGTTGGGGCACCCCATGATATCTCATATGTGATAGTTTCAAGTAATGTCTTTAACATGGGTAGCTCCTACATGTCTACAGCATGGTACCTACATTAAGGGACGTTAGATGATCCTATAATGATGGAAGGCAATGAAGAATCCATTCCCTAATGTATTCTCCATTTCCAACTTAATATTAAAAGATAGGGGTTTTTAAGGGTCTCATCAAATTAACATACATCTCATGCATATAAATAAAAATAGAATAGCATAATAATAATCCACTTATCGATATTAGTCCCTAAAAGGAGACATATAACGATCTATGGATTTGGAGCTATCACTATTAATCTCATTAAAAGCTCCCACTATGATGATTATGGACTTTAAGAAGATTCAATCTAAGCCAATAGATTAAATCCAAGGTCTAAGGTGGGTGTAGGTGATCGTAAAATAATCCATTAGAAACATGCATGCCCTCTTGAAAATCTTCTCTAAGCTTTCAAGTCCTTCAATCTCCTCCATAGGCTTGATGGTTTCCACCATAGGCTTGTTGGGCTCCACCATGCTCCTTAGTATGCTCTTGATTACATAACATTTATATAATTTAAAGAAAGAGATACATAAGGGGAATGTGGGGTACATAAGAGAATGATAGAGAGAGAGATAAGCTGGCATGCAAGCCCCAACTAAATAATACATCACCAAAAAATAAATTACAACTCTTGAAAAATATTACAACCCATTCATAAGACGGCCAATCACAATTGGTTTAAAGGGCTTAGTCCATAATCATCATTGAACCACAAACATACAATCACATTGCATAAAGTAAGAAAAAGTGTAAGCAATTAAGCATATGGGTATTATGGTAATTCTTTTGAATGATTGACATTAATCTCATTAATGTATCTTAATCTCATTGGGTTTTACAAAATTTCCAGAATTTAATTAAGTCTTAACATTTAAGACATTTAGTTTCAATAAATCAAATCAATTGAAACATTTAAAGTTTCCAAAATTAACTCTAATATCTAATATTAGGGTTTCCTTAATTAAACAAAACAATTTCATTTAATTAAAATTTTATAGAAATTAATTTAATCCCTAATTATGTTTTAAACCATTTAAAACATTATAAAATTAATCAATATTAATTAAATAATTAATATAGGAATGAAATAAAATCAATTAGATGATGAATTAGTGTATTAGGGTTTCTAAAACCCTAAACCCTAAATGCATTAACCCTAAACATAAAATGCCTTATGATTGGTCATTTAATGACCAATCATTAAAACCCTAGGTTTAAAAGGTATTAATGGTAAGGATTAGGGTTTAATTAATGTCAAATAGGGTATTAATTAACCTTAATTAATTACACTAATTAGGGTTTCCAAAACCCTAAACCCTGGACATCATTTAATGCAACTAATTATACCCTAATTATTAATAACCATGATTAGTCATTTAATGACCAATCATTAATACATAATTAAAGGTAATTAATATGCCAATTAGGGTTTTAATTAATGCCATTAATAATTAGGCTTTCATCATTAACTCAAAACTAGGGTTTCCTAAGAAACCCTAGTGTGCCGCCACCAATAAAGGGCTGCCACGACTGTGGGAGGCTGCCGGAGCCACCATCGGAGGTGGGGCCACAGGCCAGCCATGGGAGGGTGTTTCTGGGGTGTGGGCCAAGCCCATGGACACGTGTGGGGTGGTCAATAGGCTGCCATCATCAACAATTAATTAGGGTTTCTAAAACCCATTGCTGGCACCATTGATGAAGGACCTTTAAGGTCACAAAAGCTTCTAAAACTCCATCAATTCGACTCCTCCATTAAAAGTAGCTTTTACTTCATGTCCCTACATGAATTACTAAGCTAATAGAAGAAGAATAGATGATCAAATAATCACCAATAAGCCCACATAATTCGGACAACAGTATGCTGTCCAGTTTTGACAGCATATTGTCCATTGTTGTAAAATGAATTAAAAACCAGCAAGATGACATAGTTAGGCTACAAAATGAATTTTCCTAGTATCCTACATGTCTTAGGAAACTAATGCAAGTGGTTTCATGCAATTTGGAGTTCCCTAGCAAAAGTTCTAAACAAAACTCCATTGATGACTTTTCTGTAGAAAATTCTGCTGTGCTGTTCAGTTAAAATTTTCAAACTTTTTGAATCTTTTTCCATTAAAACTCTTTTGAAACTTAAATAAAATCATACATACATTATGTACAATGATCCTACAATGAATTTCCATCAATTATATAGCAGTTTTAATTAGAATTAATTGCAAGAACCCTAGGGTTCTAAAAACCCAGATTTGACCCTAGAAGGAAAAACCTAGTTTTCCTTTTTCCTTCTTCTCCATTCACAAACCTAACGCAACCCTTGCGTCAATGCTTACCCTTAACCATTAATTAGAAGAGGAGTAGAAGAGAATTGACCTAGGGTTCATAACCCTAGGTTTGGCCAAAGAGAAGAACCAAATATGAAGAAAAATAAATTCCAGATTTTAATCTTTCAACTTATACCATAATAACCAGGCCATATGTTGTTTGTCTTAAGCACAATTATGGCTCTTATACCACTGTTGGGAATCGAACTAGAAGGAAAACAAAGTGCGGAATGAATTGAATAACAAAACTTTTCTTCATCGATTCTACAGCCCATGAATCTAATTATGCTTCTACAAACAAAAACCCTAATTACAAGAGGGTAGAATTACTTACAATATGAAAGTCTTTTCCTTTTTGCTCCAAGCTTTGACTCCAGATAGCAGCGTAATAGCAATCCAAATGTATTGCCTCTAATGGTATCCACACCTAGCTTGAGCTTCAAGTCCTTCCTTCCTTCTTCATTGTTCTTGCTAGAGGTGGAGAAGAGAAGAGAGAGAGAAGAAGAGCCTCCAATGGGATGGACGGCTAGGTTAAGTGAGCAAGGGTGTTATACCAAGTCACACATAAGTGTGACTTATATATCAACCACCAAGGGAGAAACCTTATTTAGGGTTTTATACAATTTCCCTAAATTGCATAATAACCCTTCTTGTTTATATCAAATACAAACTAGGCTACAAAGAACTATTCTTTTATTCACTTATACCCTTTCTCTCATAGACCTTAAAGCACTCTTAGCATGATCAGTGTGTGACCCATTGGGTTCACATCATCAAGTAGTAGGAATAGCATGAGGTGTGCACAATGGAACTCTTTCCATTAAGGGTCCAATTAGAACTCCTTCCAATTCCCTAATTGATTATAACTCATTTATATCAATTAGGTCTTCAACTAACCATGAGTAACACCTAGCATATAGCTCATGGTGGGGTCCAAAACACTTTCTGGAATGAATACTAACATAGCCGAGGACTGAAGGCTAACATGGCTGAGGGCTAAACAGAGGTTGGGCCGAGGGCTACACGCCCGCTGGACCGAAGAGCTTTGCCGTAGAAGGTGTAACTCGAGAATAGGGAACTAGCGCTTGAGACCGTGCCTGGCCTTCGGACCTTTGGACGAAGGGCACAACATGTGTCAGTGTCTTATTTGGTGCGCTAAATATCCCACATAACTTCCCTCGAGCGATCATTGTCTTCGGTATCTGATTGAGGATGTGATTGCTCTTGTCAAGTTTTAAATTCTGCACAAGTCAGCCATCACTCACCATAAATGCAAGTCTGTCACCTCCCTGAGGAGACTATTAGGCTCATTTCTTAAGGCAATGGCATTAACTTCAAGTGGGGATAAGATTTGGTGACTCAAGTTTATTTTATCACTTATTATCTTTGAAGCGAAGCTCTATTCCTTTGGAGAATTTTGCCAAAAAAAGGAATTTCGATTAACGTAGCCTATCGGAAATCAACCCTCTTGAGTTTTTTGTCCAGTGTTTGAATTTTTCGGTAAGTCCATTCTCATGTTCTTCGTGTTCATGAACGTTCTTTAATGATATCATTTCATATTTTCTAGGAATTTTTCGTTTGATTTAAGCTTTAGTGGGTAAATTTTAAACGAATTATTTGTGCTTATCGAGGAGAAAAGTCTTCTCGGACTTCAATGGACTTGCTTTTTCCATAGAATTATATACACCAAGGACCAAAAGGAAGTCATGATTAGGTAAAAAGAAAATAGGACACTGAACACGCTTTTAAAGGGTTTGTGCTGACTGAGAGCCGAACATGTCCCTTCGGGGTTTGTGTAGACCGAGAGCCGAACACATCCCTTCGGGGTTTGTGTGGTTCGAGCACTGAACTTGTTCTAACAAAAGGCTCCTTGTTTCATCCTTCCTTGATTTGTTTGTCTTAATCGAGGTTGTCTTTTGTTATATGGCTTATCGTATTCGGGGAAAACCAGATAAGGAAAAGGAGTTTGGGGAAAAATTCGGGTTCAGTGAGAATATTACTTCGATCAGCTGAGCTCGGTGAGGAAGTAGGAAGAGTTGATAGCAGGGGAGGGCTTCCAATTCATAATCTTAATTTCTTTGAGTCTGGGGTCTTGGTTCCCTTCCCCAAGCAGTTGGTAGACTTTTTGAACTTTGTCAACCTCATCCCCACCCAATTGAAGCCGAATGCATTCAAGGTAGTGCTCGGTGTAGTTTGGTTGAACGAGATTCTTTGTACCCAACTAGGAGTAGATGAGATAATAAGCTGCTATACCTTGACTCGGGCGACAAGAGGCTTGTACTATCTCAAGGTCCAAGAGACTAACAAAGTTTTAGTCACGCATATTCCTGACAGTAGTTAAGAATATCAGTCTGATCTCTTATTCATCTACGGAGATTTTAAACGAGGGATGCTCGGCGCCGAGGGCCGAAGATGTCCCCGAGAACCTAGGGAGCTACGTGAGTATCCTCTGTTTCTTCTTCTTTTTGCTCTCGGGCCATTCTTACAAAGATTCACTACACTTAAAATTCTTTCTTTCTTTTTATAGCAGCAGTTGCCTTTAAGATACCAGCATAGGTCTGAGAAGCTAACATTGAGAAAGTTTTGGAGTACCGAGGAGATAGAACTTCTCGAGCTGCCCACATTCTATTATAGTACACACTTCGGTATAGATTATTTCTCTACACCAGCATCCCCGAGGGCTATCCCTTACTTGGCTCTAAACCCAAGAAGAACTTAAGCGTGGTCTTTGCCCTTCAATCGAGTTCTTGGCTAGGCGAAGTTGCGGAGAAGTAGCTGAAAGGGATGCAATGGGTGATCGAGCACTTGTCTCTATTCGGTTTCCCACACTGAAGGGAAAGCAATCGAAGAAAGGTTTGGGCAATAAGTTAAGGGATGCTTTGAAGAGAAAGAGCGCAGCTGAAAAGGGGAAAACCAAGCAGGTCCCTCATCCCACAAAACCGATGACGTTGAGACTGGGCGTTATGTCTAAGGTGTTGGGAATCGAACTAGAAGGAAAACAAAGTGTGGAATGAATTGAATAACAAAACTTTTCCTAATCGATTCCACAGCCCATGAATTTAACTATGCTTCAATACAAACAGAAACCCTAGTTACAAGAAGGTAGAATTACTTATAGTATGAAAGTCTTCTCCTTTTTGCTCCAAGCTTCAATGCCAGATAGCAGCGTAATAGCAATCTAAATGTATTGCTTCCATTGTTATCCACACCCAGCTTAAGCTTCTTTCTTGTTCTTGTTAGAGGTAGAGAAGAGTAGAGAGAGAGAAGAAGAGCCTCTAATGGGTTGGACGGCTAGGGTAAGTGAGCAAGGGTGTTATGCCAAGTCATACATAAGTGTGACTTATATATCACCCACTAAAGGGGGCCGGCCAAGGGAGAAACCCTATTTAGGGTTTTGTGCAATTTCCTTAAATTGCATAATAACCGCTCTTATTTATATCGAATACAAACTAGGCCTCAAAGAAGTATTCTTTTATTCACTTATACCTTTTCTCTCTTAGACTTTAAAGCTATCTTAGCATGATTAGTGTATGTCCCGTTAGGTTCACATCATCAAGTAGTAGAAATCTCACGAGGTGTGAACAATGGAACTCTTTCCATTAGGAGTCTAATTGGAACTCCTTCCAATTCCCTAATTGATTATAACTCATTTATATCAATTAGGTCTTCTATTAACCATGAGTAACACCTAGCATATGGCTCATTGTGTTATCCTTAATGAGGTGAATTGGTATCTAACATAGAACCCTTCTTTTATAGTTTATAGGTTACAATTACATCCTTCTATCTACACAATGTCTCTAATTGAACCAATAGGATAGAGGTCTGTCAAGTCCCCAGTTCAATTACTTTATACTCATTTATGAATATCAACTCAATGATGAACTTATGGAAAGTCCTTTCTATATTCATCTTACCATGGCAATGGACTTAATGAGTTATATTATGAATGCTATATGAGCCATTCTTTATTTTTTTCCTGAGAGTGATGGATTCCTTGTTGATCACTCACATGCCTTCATACATATAGCAGTAAGGCCAATGAACACCTTTGTAGATCCCTATAAAGATCTACACTTAGTGTTATCAAACTTCTAAAGCTACATGCATAAGACAACTATGGTGTCTTAGGTTTAAGGGTTACTTGTACCACTATAACAATGAGAAACTGATTGACAGGCAAGTTAAAACTCCACTCAGTTGATCTCATATCTTTGGTCACATTCAGTGATCCTATTCTAGTAATAGGCACCCACTTGTTGGTTGTAGTGTCTCTACACAAATAAATTGAGACCATTCTAAGGCCATTGGCTTGCTATATTGTGCCCTTACTAATGATGAATTTAGTAAAATCTCTAGGTGCACTAGCACCAAAGAGATATGGGATACTTTAGAGGTCACCTATGAAGGAACCTCTCAAGTGAAAGAAGCAAAAATTAATATGCTTGTTTGTGAGTATAAATTGTTCAAAATGAAAAATGATGAGTCAATTAGAGATTTGCTTAATAATTTTAATGCTATCATAAATCTTTTGAATTCTCTTGGCAAAATTTGTACTAACTCCAAATTGGTGAGAAAAATTCTTAGGAGCTTGCCAAAGGAATGGGATACATTTACAACGGCCGTGCTTCAATCAAAGGAACTTAGCTCAATGACTCTAAGTAACCTTGATGGAAATCTAGTTACTCAAGAATTTTTTTTCAAGGCACGTGAAGTAAGTGAAAGCAAGCCTTCCAAGAGCTTAGCCCTTAAGGCCTCACATGATGAAGAAAAACAATTAAATGAAGAATGTAAAAATGAAGAAGATAAAGACATGGCCTTCATAATTCAAAAGCTCAAAAAGTTCTTCTCTAGAAGAAATCAAGGAAGGAGATTCAATAAGGGTGACTCCTCCAAAAGAATTCCAAATAGAGGAGAGACCTCTAATAGAGAACCTCAAGTATGCTTTGAATGCAAGAAGCTAGGACATATCAAGATAAATTACCTTCAACTCAACAACAATCACAACAAGATAAGCTATAACAACAACAACAACTTCAAGGACACTAGGAAGTTTAAGAAGAAGGCTTTCACTGTCACTTGGGATGATAAAGCAAATAGTGATAAAGATGATGAGGAGATTTTTTGTGATCAAGAGGTTGCAAATTTTTGTCTCATGGCAAAGGAAGATGAGGTATGCTTGAAATCTTCAAGCAATGAAAAATTATTTCTTAATAGCGGGTGCTCAAGGCACATGACGGGCAATAGATCAAAGTTCGTTTCTTTGAAGCTCAAGGATGGAGGATTTGTGACATTTGGAGACAATGCCAAGGGTAAGATAATTGGCATTGGCAAGGTTGGTAAGAATTCTTCTCTTTGTGTTGAAAATGTCTTATTAGTTGATGGTTTAAAGCATAATCTCTTTAGCATTAGTCAATTGTGTGATAAAGGTTATAGAGTTATTTTTAAATCTAATAAGTGCATAATTGAGGATGATGATAAGAACCTATGTGTTGTATATAGAATTGGTAACATCTATGCTATAGAGTTTAAGGAAATCGCAATACAAAATGTTCATTGCTTCTTGTCGCACCCCATTTTCGCCACCTTAGCTAGGGTTTGTCATTTCATGTGTCTTTTTGTTTCCTTTTTTAGTCTAGTCTTTTGCATTGAGTTTTTAGAGTCTTGAGGATGGTGTGTATGAATTTTGGTTCGATTTGGAATTGATCTTGAGGGTTAATAAGAACTTTTGTGACTTGAGGGGCATAATCGTCTTTTTGGTCGCAAACTTTCCATCTGACCTTGAAATGATCTCCAAGTTGCCAATTGGAGTTCATATGGTTGCATTTGAGGTATTCGTGGGTTCAATTCGATGAATTGATGGTTCGGGATTAGAATGGCTCAACAAAGCTTAGGTTGGCTAAGAGATCTACTTCGGGTTAGCTCGAATTGGCTCATGACTTTCACTCTATGACTACTCATTTGACCTTGATTAGTCTTAATTTCATCCCCAAATGTGTTTAGGGAGGTTGAATTTCGAATTGGAAAGCATTTGGTGCGACCCTATGTGCATACCAAAGCTAAGCGATGGTGAGGCATAACGGTTAACCGCCTTTGTAGGACCCAACCATGCAGCCATGGCTAGGGTTTCTTGCCCTCAAGTGACTCAAATTATATTCCCCTTCGAAACACGGTCGTTTTGGCGTTCGTTTCGTCAAAATCGGAGTTGATTTGAGCCCTGAAACACATTTGGAAGCCGAAAGGGGTCAAAATTGGGCTGAGGATGACATGGCCTCGGGTGACCACCTAGGGCTGGGCGGCTAGCCGCCTGGGCCCAGGCTGCTAGCCACCCAGCCCTAGGTGGTCACCTGAGCCACTTTCCTTTTTTGAGTCTTGACGCGGCTCCCTCCCTATTTCCTCGGATTTGCTCGCCTCCAGCCGCCATTTAACCCTATTTTCAGCCCTATTTGACCTACTTGAGCCCCAAGGGAACCTCTAAGAGCCCTTGGATCAATCCCTAGGGTTTTAATCCCAACCATTGAGGGTTTCCCCTCAATCCCTATAAATACCCCCTTATACTTCAGCAATAGGGAGGCAATTTCTGAAGTGTGAGGCATGTATGAGACTTGGAGGCTATGGCAGCCATCCTTAGGGTAGTTTAACCTAAATTTTGAGTGAGAGAGTGAGAGAGAAAGCTTGAAAGAAGGCTGAAGTTGGGCTTGAAGGCTTGAAGGAAGGAATTCCCAGCAGTGCATAAGAGGAGGAGGACTCTCTACAGCAGCCACCATAGGTATACCTCTCCCCCTTTCTCTTTTTCATTCAAATTAGGGTTGTCTACATAGGATAGCATTATTTTATGTGCAAGCTTATATTTTTATCATGTGTTAATGTTTCTAATGCTTAGAATGCATGATTAGGATATTGTTTATGGCTGGTTTTGCATAATATAATGTCACTCTATGTGGTTTTATGAGTGTTTGTGTTTTTAGGGTTTTTAGAGTCTTTTCTAGGGTTTTGCATTGAATAGTCATTATTTCATGTTCAAGCTAGTGTCTTTATCATGTCTTGTTGCTTCTATTAGCTAGTATGCATGTTTAGGATAATATTCATGGGCTGTTTAGTATGCTAGGATGTTATTCCATGTGATTTACTACATGTTTGGGATTCTAGGGTTTCCTTAGTGCTGAAATTGGTTTTCTGCATGAAATAACTCTTTTGCAGATTAAAGCTGGTGTCTTTATCATGTTTTGTTATTTCTATTAGCTAGTATGCATGTTTAGGATGATATTCATGGGCTGTTTAGTATGCTAGGATGTTATTCCATGTGATTTACTGCATGTTTGGGATTCTAGGGTTTCCTTAGTGCTGAAATTGAGTATATGCTTAGAATAGCATTATTTCATGGGAAAGCCTATGTCTTTATCATGTGTAGATCATTCTATTGGTTAATATGCATGGATTGAGTGCTGTTCATATTCTGTTTTGCATGATTTAGAGTGATTTCAGGGTTTATATGTGTAAACCCACGAAAAAAGACGCGGAGCCCACAAGGGTTTGGCAAAAATATATATAGGGGTTTAAAGACAACAAACAAAAAGGAGTCGCCACCTCAATTTTTAAGGAAAAGAGGAAAACCGTAAAAATGTTTTATTTTCAAAACCACATGACTCCATTAAAGGAAAAGCAAAGTCTTTGAAACCAGAAAATTGGATCCGGGGGCTAAGTTACGAAGTGGGAAGGTTCTGGGCAAAAGCCCATAGGCACCCACATCGCCCGAGTTGGTCTCTTAATTTGATTGGGCTAACTTAATATCTTTTCCACTCAAATATCATCATATATCATCACAAGGCAGCATGCATATCATATATTTCATCCAATCATCTCATGCATAATCACTCAAATAAAACAAAACAGAAAAAAAAAAGAAAAGAAAAGAAAAAGCCTAGGATACTTGGATCCTAGAACGGACTTGAGCCTCACGAAGAGCGTCTACGTACCATGCAGCGAAATACATGGATCAAAGTCCATGTAGTTCGAAAAGAATAAGGTTACAACCTAATACAAACCTATGGTAAAAACCCTAGGTTTCCTCATTTCAAAATGTATTGATTAAATCCAAAACTGAAAACTTCCACAAGAGGAAAACTTTGATAAAAACCAGAATTTATTATTGAAGGAAACCTTTGATAATTACCATAAGCTTGTATTAAGAAGTAACCCTAGGAGGGAGAAGAGAAAAGAAAGAAAAAGAAAGGTGAATTGGGGCACCTTCAAACCCTACTTACCTGAGCGCACAAGCTCCTAGCATTAGCCATTTCAGACCATAGCAGCCCTATTTGCAATAGGACAAGCATTGTACCTGTTTGCACCCTTACAAGTGCACACAATCATGCAAAGAAAACAATATCCAAATCTGGACAGAACCTTGACAAGGCCTAAAATCATCCATTAATCATGCAAACAACAAGAATAATGAATAACTAAGGACTCTAACTCAATCCTACATGCAATGACTCGACTAACATGCCTAAAAACCTATCAAAGACACACTAATAAGCATAAGAGACTTCAATAATATCAATAAACATGATAACAATGCATATCCTAATCAAAAATATGATATTTCATGTAAAATATGAAAATAGGCCTTCCTACGGCGAGCTTTCTTAAGCGAAACTATCCTAAGATAATTTCACGTAAAAAAGTCGTTATGGGGAGGTGCAATCAGCATATCCTACGTAAAATATATACCCTAGAACACAACAGAAAAGATTTCATGCTTAAACACATCACAGAAGACTCTCATGCAAAACCTCACTCAACGAAAAGGATAATTATCCTTAGAAAAGGATAATGTCTCCCAAAAAACCTATAAAACGTACTATATGAATGCAAACCTAGCATGATTCAACTATATGCAGCATATATAGAATGATTATGATGAGCAACAACTCACAAAACTAAGCTAAGTATGCTGTATAAGACCTATGCGATTTCAGGGTTACCGAAACCCTAATCTCACAACTATGCATAAAAACCTACTAAATGACTCTAAGACATGCTCAAATTATCATGAATATCATTTATATCTTATATATTAACTAACAGGAACATCAATTCATGATAATAATCACAGCAACTTAAACATGTGAACTATGCATGATTTAAGAGGATAACAAGAGTAATACTTTCAAATCCCTAGCAAACCAGGGATTATCAAGCATATAAAGCCATGAACTATCCTAAAATTATTCATATAACATCACATAAACATTGAATTCCATCCATAAGAAGAACAATTGCATGCACCATAACTACCTTAGAAGGAGAAGAAGAAAGAGAAGAAGGAGAAGCAGAAATTCATCTTCAGCATTAAAGAGACATGCTTACCTCTTGTAGACTCTTCCTTGTCTTCAAACCTCTTGTTTCCTTGCTTGCTTGGGATTGAAGAGCCTCCTCTTGAAGTCCTTCTAGCTCTCCAAACTCGTAGCTCCCTCTCTCTCTAAGTGTAAAGTGCAATTAACCTCCCCCTATGTGCTGAATATCATGTCCTTTATATAGAGAACTGACCCCCTAAACCAATGGCTAGGATTAATTCACTAAATAATGATCCTAGGGCTATTAGAGACTCTCTTGGTGCTCAAACAACTCAAACCTACACACTCCTAGGCTCAGACAAGTTGTTTTAGCGGAGGAAACCGTCAAAAGAGGGATAGAAGAGTCAGAAGTTGACTTAAAGAAGGACTCCTCGGGTGACCAACTAGGCCTGGACGGTTAGCCGTCTGGGCCCAGACGGCTGACCGTCCAGCCCCAGACGGTTACCCGAGGCCCTCCTATTTCCGCTTTGGTTTTGACTTCCACTTGCTTCAGAAGTCCTAAAATCTTCAAATTAAGTCCGATTTTGACGAAATAAAAGCCAAAACGACCGTGTTTCGAAGGGGAACACATTTTTAAGTATTTTGGGACAAAAATCCTCAACCATGGGTGCATGGTTGGGTTTTACAAAGGTGGTTAACCATGGTGCTTCACCGTCGCTAAGCTGGGTTTGTACACAAGGTCGAACCGAATGCTTTCCCAATCGAAAATTGATCTTTCTAAACATGTTTAGGACATAAATAAAGCCCAATTGAAGTTAATTGAGAGAAAATTGGTTGGGTCTTATGAGTCAATTTGAGCAAACCAAGAAAGGGTCTTTTAGCCAACCCGAACCATTACGAGCCGAATTGATCTTAAACCATTAATTCATGAAATTGAACCTATATATGGACTCTATATACTCATATGAACTTGATGGGATGACTCGGGATTCATTCCAAGGTCAAATGGAAAATATACGGCTTAAAAGACGATTATGCCCTTCAAGTCGCAAAAGTTCTTATTGACCATCGAAATGAACTCCAAATCACTTCAAAATTCATACACATGATGTTCAATGCCATAGAAACTCAATGCAAAAGACTAGACTCAAAAAGGACTCAAAATCCTACATGAAATGATATGTCCTAACTAAGGTGACAAAAATGGGGTGTGACATATGCATGTCATGGTTCTAGGATTAAACTAGGGTTTGTAATTATTCACTGTTTATGTTGTTTGCATAATTAGTGAATGAATAGGGACCTTATTTCTATTCTGTCCAGATTTGTTTATTGCCTTAAATATGATATTTGGAGCATTCATATGGTTGATTTTTAGGGTTATTTGCATGTCATTGCATATAGGACGGAATTAGGGTTTAGTTAGCTTATGATTCATGTTGTTTGCATGACTTGTGGTTGATTTTAAGCTCTATTTCAATTCTGTCCAGATCTGTTATTTGTCATTGATATGATATTTTGAGCATATATTAGCCTATGTTTTAGCATGATAATTGCTTAATTGGAACCTAGCTTGGTTGGTTGGTATTCTTGGTATGTTTTGCATGGAAATTGCAGGTGCTTTGACAGGTACAACAGGTGCAACTACCCCACCAATGTGGGGTGGTTATTTTGGCTATTGCGAGATGAAATCTTGCAAATAAGATAATTACCTTATGCAATAGGGTGGTTATTTTGACAGGTTGCTTTTGCTTAAAGGTAAGTAGGGTATGAGGGTGCCCCAATTCACCCTTCTTTCCTTTCCTTGAAACTTTCCCTTTCTCCCCCCTAGGGTTGTTTCCTAATAGAGGGGTATGGTAGATTCTATAGTATCCTTTCATAAAATTGCCTTTTAAATCAAAGTTCCCATCTTTATCAAATGCCATATTTACTAAAGATCTTTTGAGAATCATTTATTTTGGAAACTTACCATGTTTTACTTGAAAGGAAACTTAAGGTTTACCATAGGCCTTGATTAGGTTATAACCCTATTCCCTTTCGAACTACGTGGACTTTAATCCATGTATTTCCATACATGGTACGTAGGCGCTCTTCGTGAGGTTCAAGTCTGCCCTAGGATACTAAGTATCCTAGGTTTTCTTCCCCCTCTTTCTCTTTTTCTCTTTTTCTTTGATTTATTTGATTATGTGGATGAATGAATGAATGATATGCATACTGTCTTGTGATGATAATTGTTGATTTGTGTATGATTAAGACTTTGATTTAGCCCAATTAAATTAAGAGACCGTTTAGGGCGATATGGGTGCCTATAGGCTTTGCCTAGAACCTTCCCATATCGTAACTTAGCCTCTGAATCCCTGATTTCTTTGGTTTCCAAAAGATCATTTGCCTTACCATTTTTAAATATGGAGTCAATCTTTTGTTTTCCTAAAACAAAACCGTTTTTTAGGGTTTTCCTTGTTTCCTTTAAAATAAGGTGGCGACTCCTTTCCTTTTGAATCCCTGTGGGCCACTTCACACTTTTTCCAGGGTCCACAGCTTTGGCGACTCCACTGGGGACTTGTGGGCTAGACTCTATACAATTTGATTGGGCTAAGTTAATTTCTTTTGTTTAATTAAAATCAATCACATTGCATTCGCTTGATTGTGTGCTTTCATTTATTGCATTGTGTGCGCAAACTCTTGCATGCTAGGATCGATGTTCCTTGCCACTGACGGGCCTAGCCTCAACCTTAGTTTTCCTGATTCCATGTGTTGGGGTGAAAGCTCTCAACCTCTCTTTCCAAGTACCCTTGGGTATATAAAATGAGTTAATCACGTACTGCTGGACCCACGCGGCGTTCCTGATGCCACATGTGGTTAGGTATAAAGATTGCTCAAGCAAGTGAAGGACCCCAGCCTACCCTTATCATTAATTCATATAGACAGACTTGTAGGGCACTATGGTCTCACCCTTATGCACCCACATTGTTTGTAATGATATCATGACCGTGTTTGTGATGTGCTTAATGGAAAATTAATAGAGAACCTTTGCACCCTATATCCTTAATACGTAACTTTCACCCATGACCCATGCAAAGGTGATTGGATTAAAAGGGACTAATTGAGTATATATGGCGTGAAGTCATTGAGACAAATATGGAAGCCTAGGACATACCCCAAGGTGAGAGACTGATTGTTCCCTTTCTTAGAGGAGTGAGAGGACGTACTGGCTTGGATCCGCGACCAGCAAGGGCGCTTAGTGAAGATTGATTCTACCAACTAGTCAGATATGGCCGACGAAGCAACTAGTGAAGGGGGTTTTGATGTTGAGACTTGTTTGAAGGCTATCATGACCAAGCTTGATTACACCACTGATGTATCCGAGAGAGCATTGAAAATGGCCCAAGATATCCAACATAAGATGTCGGAACCCGAACAGAATAATGGCCATACCCCGGCGGATAACACCGAAAACGGGACCCAGTCTGGAGAAGGCACTAAGACCAATGAGGGAGGAAGTACTAAGACCAAGGGAAATGAATCACCTGAAATTTTTAACCTAGAAGGGGGAAGTAAGGGGAAGATCTCTAATACAGACTCTGTGTTGGCTAGCAAGGTAGAAGCCTTGGAGAGAACTATAAAGGGAATCCGTAGGACAGATGACATGGTGGATGTACGTACCCTATCCTTATTTCCTCAAGCTCGTATTCCACTACAATTCAAAATGCCCGAATTAGAAAAGTTTGATGGAACGGGTTGCCCCAAGACCCATTTGAAGATGTATGTACGGGCTATGCACCCTCGAGGAGCAACAGATGAACTCTTGGCCCAAATGTTCCATGAAACCCTAGCCACTTCTGCCTTAAAGTGGTTCCTAGCCTTGGATGAGAATAGAACCCGGACTTGGGAGGACATATGTAATGAGTTCTCGGAGCACTACAAGTTCAACACTGAGGTGGATGTCACGCGAAGGGACTTAGAGACCACGAAACAAGGGGCTAATGAGACCTTCTTTGCTTTCATTACAAGGTGGAGGCAAAAGGCCTCGAAAATGGCAGATAGACCGAATGAGGAAGATCAGATTCAGTTGGTGGTTAAGAACCTATTGCCGGTGTATCACAAGCATCTCTTTGCTCACTATTTCCCTAATTTCAAGGCTCTTATCGGAGCAGGTACACAAGTTGAGGATGCCATTGCCGATGGGTCAATCAAGATAGAAGAAGTCCAAAAGAGCCGCAGGCCTAACTTTGCTGGGAAAAACAATGCCGAGGTCAATGCCATAGCCCAACCCATTCAACCCATCTCCCTAAATGATACTAACCCACCTCACCAATTCACTGAGTTGCATATGCCACTTGAGAAAGTGCTTGAGAAGCTAAAAAGCTGAGGCCTGTTGAAACCTCTCGACCCAAGATCACCACCAAACCCATTGCCTAAGAGCTACAATGAGAATGAATACTGCAAATTCCACCAAGCCGAAGGCCACTCAACCAACCGTTGCTATTGCCTTAGGCATGAGATCCAAGACTTACTTGACTAAACAAATCATCTCACCACCAACTCCACCAAATTGCCCAAATGTCACCCAAAATCCACTTCCCTCTCATAATTCATCCAACTCCATAAATGCCATTGAAGCCGACCCATCTCGACCTTGCCTACCCATAAGACAATATACCCCGTTACCCATGTCCTTGACCCAAGCCTTTCACCAATGCTATAACAAAGGCCTTATCATACCTCACCCTCCAAAGCCAAGACCCCAAACACCCCATCAATATTGCCAATACTATGGTATACCCGGCCATGACACTGAGGACTGTGCTATGTTGAGAAAGGTCGTCCAAGACCTCATTGATCAAAAGACCCTACAATTGCCAAAGAAGTCTATCCAACAGCAGTTGAAAGAAAGGTATGAAGCAGGAGACCCTCAAGTGGAGCTATTAGGAGAACCTTCGGGGAAATTTAATTACTATGTGCTTTATCCTGACCCATTGCCAAGTGAGCCCATAATTCCTACGGGCTGGGATGATATATCTGAAGAAGTACAGATGGAGGACATTGATATGATTGAATGGGATGACCTAATGGGTGACACAAATGAGATTGATGATATATGGGCTAGTGATGAAGAAGTTGACCACATGATAAGAGGAGGCCTGCCATTTCAAGCCTCCACACTTGGAGTCTGGTAATCCACTGGGTGAGTTAGATAAGCGCCTTGATGTACAAGAAGAAGAAGAAGAGGATGAAGTACTCCGACAATTGAAGAAGACCAATGCCAATATTACCATCTGGGGCTTGCTTATGGCTTCTCACAAACACAGACTGACAGTGCTGAAGTTGTTAAATCAAATACAGGTTCCGGTTGATTTGTTTCCTGAGGGATTGGTGAATCTAGTAAACCCTGCTCCGAAGAATTCACTATAGTGTTCACAGAGGCTGACTTACCTAAAAGTGGGCCAAGCCACTCCCAAGCCTTACATATAACTGTTGACACCATGGGGAAGAGGGTTCCCACGGTCTTGATTGACAATGGTTCCGCGCTGAATGTATGTCCCTTGAGAACTGCAACTGTTTTGGGCTTGGGGCCCACTGATTTCACCCCATCTGGGCAGACAGTGAGGGCGTATGATAACACTCGTAGAGAATTAATTGGGGTGATCACTTTACCTTTAATCATGGGACCCACGGAGTTCAGAGTCGAGTTTCAAGTCTTGGATGTACCGTCATGCTTCAATCTGTTAATAGGAAGGCCTTGGATTCATCCTGCTGGGGCTGTACCATCATCATTGCATCAAAAGGTGAAGTTCCCTCATGAGGGAACCATTGTTACGCTTCAAGGGGACTATGATTTGAAAATGGCGAGAGTACCCGTATGTGAGATAAAACCAGAATCAGTTGAGATACCTTTGTCTGGGTTTGAGTATGTGCAATGTATAGAAAAAGAGTTGGGGAAGGAAGGGCCATCACACTATTGCACTTTTTACCCAAGTTCCGATCCAGCTTTGGCAGATAGAGATTTTTGTGACAAGTACTTTACAGAGGGGCCGAATCCTCAGAGCTTGACAAGTTGGTACAACTCTGTGGAAAAGAAGAAAGAAGACTGGGTAGAGCATGTGGATACCAATGCTATGGTCACCATGTTCCAAGATATGGTTCTTACTTTGGGGGAATCAGCAACAGAAAATTGCCAAGATCCATCAATTCACCATGCAACCATGCCGCTTCATAATTGGTACCTAGAAGATGGAGCCATTACAGAGATCCTTGAAGAGGAAGATCATGACCTGCCTGATAGTAGCTTGTAGGTTCCTTAGTTAGAGTCTTTCCTGCTTTCAATAAAGTGTGTCCGCCTATCCCACTCTATGGAGTTAGGAGTCGTTTCATAGTTGTGGCACCAAATTTTGTTTCCCTTTTTGTCATCAAGTTTGTGACTTTTTGCTAGTTCCTTTAATGAACTGTGTTTCTTTTATACATTGTTTGCTTGCAGTGTTTCCTTCCTCTCTTCTAGGGATATTTATGGCATGGATATAGATCCTAGGAATGACGTCCCCCCGGAGCTCGTCGAGCGAAGGAAAAGGGGTGTCACCGAACCTAACATGGATGAATTGGAATCAATCAATTTAGGGACAAATGAATTGCCAAAGATAATTGAACTTGGGATAACCCTCTCACCACTTGAAAAAGAAAAGCTGATAGCCCTCTTAAAGGACAACATAACAGCCTTTGCATGGTCTTATGAAGACATGCCCGGCATAGATCCAAACATTGTGCAGCATTTCATCCCCACCAATCCCCTTGAAAAGCCGGTAAAGCAAAAATTGAGAAGGTTAAAACCTGAATGGGCATTGAAGGTAAAGGAGGAAGTAACCAAGCAACTGGACGCAGGGTTCCTACAGGTTGTGGAGTATCCAGAATGGTTATCCAACATAGTGCCTGTAAAGGATGGAAAAGTAAGGATGTGTGTGGATTTTCGAGATCTTAATGCAGCAAGCCCTAAGGATGATTTTCCTTTGCCCCACATTGATGTGTTGGTAGACAGTACTGTAGGACATGCGCTTCTCTCTTTTATGGATGGGTTTTCCGGATACAATCAGATAAAAATGGCGCCGCAAGATATGGAGAAAACAGCTTTTATCACACAGTGGGGAACATATTATTACAAAGTGATGCCGTTCGGTTTGAGAAATGCCGGGGCTACCTATCAGAGAGCTGCTACAACATTGCTGCATGACATGATCCATAAGGAGGTGGAAGTGTATGTGGACAACATGATCGTGAAGTCCGTAGATCGAGAAGGACACTTCATGGCACTGGAAAGGTTCCTAGAGCGGGCAAAGAAGTATAACCTGCGATTGAATCCTCAGAAATGCGCCTTTGGTGTCACTGCGGGCAAGTTATTAGGATTCATGATCACTCAGAGGGGAATCGAGGTTGATCCAGGGAAAATCAAGGCCATTGTAGAGATGGTGCCGCCTAGCACAGAAAAGCAGATTCGAGGGTTTTTGGGGAGAATTCAGTACATAAGCAAGTTCATTGCTAACTTAACCATGGTGTGTGAGCCGATTTTCAAGTTGCTTAAGAAAGGTGTGCCGAAGGTATGGAACGAAGAATGTCAAGAAGCTTTTTGAGACTATTAAAAGGTATTTGAGTAATCCACCAATTCTAGTTCCTCCGCGGCAAGGTGAGCCATTATTGTTATACTTGACGGTCACTGAAACCGCGACGGGAGCTATGCTAGCTCAGTACCTTGAGGGGTCGAAAAGGGAGAATGCCATTTATTACCTAAGCAAGAAGATGATAGATTATGAGGTGAAATACAATGCCATAGAGAAGGCTTGTGTGGCTTTGGTGTGGGCAACTCAGAAACTCCGTCACTACATGATGTCCTATGAGGTCTTCTTGATAAGTCGTATGGACCCGCTGAAGTACTTGATAGAAAGGCCGGTTTTATCCTACAGAACTGCTCGTTGGTCGATTCTTCTCAATGGATTCGACATAAAGTATGTAACACAGAAGTCAGTGAAAGGAAGTGTCTTTGCAGATTACTTGGCTAGCTGCCCTGTGGCGTCATCAGAACAATTTAATGATCAATTCCCCAATGAGGATGTCCTGGAAATCAGAAAGAAGATCTAGAAGGTATACTTTGATGGAGCGGCGAATAAGAGAGGATATGGGATAGGAGTTCTACTCATCTCACCTGAAGAAGCATTCACACCCTTGGCGGTTAAGTTGGGGTTTGAAGCAACCAACAATATCGCTGAGTATGAAGCCTGCATCCTTGCATTGGAAGCTGCACTGGAATTGGGGATCAAAGAGTTAGAGGTTTTCGGAGACTCAACACTGATTATCTGCCAGATAAAGGGAGAAGAATGGAAGACTCGTGATGAAAAGCTGCTGCCGTATCATGCATACTTAGAAGCCGTGACTAAGGAATTTGTGGAAATAGAGTTTAATTACTTGTCAAGAAATAAGAATCAGTTCGCCGATGCTTTGGCAACTCTAGCTTCTATGGTGGAAATCCCAGATGGTGGGAATGTAAAACCGCTGGTGATAGAATGTAGGGAAAAACCTATGTACTGCTGCTCTATTCGAGAAGGAGAGTTGAAAGATGGCCATCCTTGGTACCATGACATCATGAAGTTCATCGAGGAAAGGGAGTATCCAGAAGGAGCATCCCGCGTCGATAGAAGAACACTAAGGAGGCTAGCAAGTCACTATGTTTTGTGTGGAGGAAAGCTATACCGGAGGTCATACGACGGGATTCATCTGTTGTGTGTCACCGAGGAAGAAGCCGAACGTCTTGTTAGTGAAATCCATGAAGGAGTTGGAGCACCGCACATGAATGGTTATATGCTAGCCAAGAAAATCATGAGGTTGGGCTACTATTGGTCTACAATGGAGAGAGATTGTCATGCACATATCAAGAAGTGTCACAAGTGTCAGGTCTTTGCTAATGGACAACATTTGCCTTCCATGCCTTTGACAAGCATGTCATCGCCTTGGCCGTTTGCAGTGTGGGGAATAGATATAATTGGGCAGATTAAGCCGAAAGCCTCCAATGGGCATGAATACATCTTAGTAGCTATTGATTACTTCACTAAGTGGGTAGAGGCAGCATCTTTCAAGACCCTGAATGCCAAGAAGGTAGCGCAGTTCATACAGCTCAACATCATCTACAGGTATGGGGTACCTCATGAGATTATTTCAGACAATGGTCAACACTTTCAAAAAGAAACCAGGGAGCTTTTGCAGAAATACAATATAGTGCACCATCTATCCTCCCCTTATCGCCCGCAGACTAATGGGGCAATGG
This sequence comes from Liquidambar formosana, assembly GCA_039720395.1. Taxonomy (NCBI): domain Eukaryota; kingdom Viridiplantae; phylum Streptophyta; class Magnoliopsida; order Saxifragales; family Altingiaceae; genus Liquidambar; species Liquidambar formosana. The sequence continues at coordinate 11,122,319 of CM077831.1, read as the reverse complement.
AGGCTGCCAACAAGAATGTTAAGAAGATCCTACAGAAAACAGCTGACACTTACACTGATTGGCATGAGAAGTTACCTTTAGCCTTGTGGGGCTATAGAACATCTGTGAGATCATCAACAGGGGCTACCCCCTATTCTTTGGTGTATGGGATGGAGGTTGTCTTGCCTATTGAGTTGGAGGTACCATCATTACGGGTTGCCATGGAGAGTCAGATAGTAGAAGCAGATTGGGTTAAGAACCATTATGATGAGCTGGCATTGCTCGATGAAAGGCGATTGAGGGCCTTGTATCATGTGCAGGGATATCAGCGAAGGGTTGCGAGAGCATTCAACAAGCATGTCAAAGACCGAGGTTTGAAGGCAGGAGATTTGGTGTTGAAAGAAATCAAAGCTCCAATTTTTGATCCACGAGGAAAGTTCAAACCAAGTTGGGGTGGCCCGTATGTCATTAAAGAGATATTGCCAGCAGAGGCTGTTCGCCTCATGGATTTAGATGGAATTGAGTTCGCTCGTCCTACCAACTTGGATCAATTAAAGAAGTATTATGTGTAAGGCCTGCTAGGTTGAAAACCCATAAGGGCGGCCTAGGCAAAAGTTAAGGCATTTGAACTACGAGGGCCTGATTCCCCATTCCTAAAGAAAAAAAAAGAAAAAAAAGAAGAGAAAGAAAAAAAGAAAAGAAGAAAAAAAAATGAAAAAAAAAGAAAAAGAAAAAGAAAAAAATGAAAAAATGAAAAAAGGGATGGGGATACGTAGGCAACCCATAAAGTTACCTTGGGTGCGGTCCAAACAACACCACAACAACAAATCTCAAAATTGAATTATTATTGGCAATTTATTTAGAACTAATTGATTGACATAGCAATTTATTGGTGTTAGATAAAGAACTATTGACATGCCATAGATAACCTATTTCTAAAAGTCTTCAAGTCTTTTTGTTCTTCTTTAGAGTCTCTTGGTTTGCTTTCTTATCTTTTCTTTCAAGTCTTCGCTTCTTTCGCAAGTCGTGGGCATGTGCTGCTTCCACTGCTTCCAGAATGTCTTTCCTGCAAAGTCCAAGGCTTGTGTCCTTGATAAGGTCATAAATCCTTTCCCTGCGTATGGTTTCTCTTTCACCCAAGCTAGTCTTCAACCATGTCTTGTATTCAGGGCTCATGAGATAAGGCCCATCAGTGTTCTCAACCCGAGTCAGTTTCAGTTGGTCAGTCTATCTAGTCTTGGCCCACTTAACCATTGTGGGGCCCATAGGTTCAACAGAATGATCAAATACCACAGAAGTAGGTATGGTTTGCATAGCACCCATTTGACGAAGGATTCTTGAAGTCCAATAGAATGAAGTTGACCTCAACCCTATGAGCAAACCACTTAATGTTTCGCCATGAGAGTGTTTGAAAGTAGCCTAACCATTCCCTCAAAGAAAATTGACCAGGAAGTTCAACTCGACGGCAACAATAATGTTGGGGTTTGTATGGGTTAATGGTGGCAGGAGATAAGAAGTTAAGCCTTTCGAGAAGCCACATCTGCAGCAGAATGGGGCTCCCTCCTAATGGGGCTTGTGGATTATCATGAGCTTTGTCTAAGCTATTCAGGGTTTCAACTAGCACCATGGGAATTAGGTTGTTGTGTTCAAGAAGAAAAGGAATCAGTTCACAAATTTGAATAGGGACATAGAGAGTCCCCGTGGAGATAAGGAAGCGACCAATCAAACAAAAAGCAAGAGCGCGTTGAGTAGTAAGGTTGAAATTCAGGGTACCTTTGCTATCATGAGCTAAAAAGGAAGTTACTATTTCCATGAGATTCACCATATGATCCTTCACAAATATGGAGGCCTCTTGTTGAGAAATCCCAAGGAAGTTGGAAAAGGAAATCAAGTAACTTGAGCGTGGAGTAGGGAGGATGAAAGGTCCTACAGGTGAAACTCTATACAAAGCGCAGAATTCCTCCATTGTTGGGCATAGCTCTTCGTAGTTGAAACGGAATACATGAAGTTGGAGATCCCAAAAGTATGTAGTAGCAGTAAGTGTTAGGATTATGCCCTAGAGCCAATCATAGAGATGATTGTTTAGGGATTAGGAACAATCATTTGATTTCATTTATGTATGTCACATTTATTATTGATTTAATAAAAGGGCTTATTCTATTATGTTTATATGCATCATTTATATTTACATAATATGTCCATGGAGTTAGAGTTGAGAATATGGAATTACAAAGAGTTGTAATTTTGAGACTATAGATATATCTCTGTACTAAACTCCTAAAGCATTCCTAGTTGAAGGTTCACTATGATGGACAATAATGAACCATAGGACTAGCACTTGTTAGGTTGACTCTATAGGAGGATAGCTAGTCTCAAGCTATTTGTGTGGAGACACTACAACCAACAAGTGGGTGCCTATTACGAGAATAGGTACACTGAATGTGACCAAAGATATGAGATCAACTGAATGGAGTTTTATCCTGCCTGTCAATCAGTTTCTCATTGTTATAGTGGTACAAGTAATCCTTAGACCTGAGACACCATAGTTGTCTTATGCATGTAGCTTTAGAAGTTTGATAACACTAAGTGCAAATCCTATTCAGGGGTTTGCAAAGGTGTTCATTGGCCCTACTGCTATGTGTATGAAGGCATGTGAGTGATCAACAAGGGATCCATCACTCTCAGGAAAAAGAGAGAGAATGTCTCATATAGCATTCATAATATAACTCATTAAATCCATGGCCATGGTAGGATGAATATGAAAAGAGTTTCATGAGTTCATCAATGAGTTGATATCTATGAATGAGTATAAAGTAATTGAACTAGGACTTGACAAACTTCCATGTCCTATTAGTTCAATTAGAGACATTGTGTTGAAGGAAGGATGCAATTGTAACCTATAAACTATAACAGAAGGGTTCTTTGTAAATGACTATTCACCTCATTAAGGACCACACCATGAGCCATATGCTAGGTGTTACTCATGGTTAGTAGAAGCCCTAATTGATATAAGTGAGTTATAATCAATTAGGGAATTGGAAGGAGTTCCAATTAGACCCTAAATGGAAAGAGTTCCATTGTGCACACCTTGTGCTATTCCTACTACTTAATGATGTGAACCCAATGGGTCACACACTGATCATGCAAGAAGGGCTTTAAAGTCTATGAGAGAAAGGGTTTTAGTGAATAAAGAATAGTTCTTTATAGGCCTATTTGTATTTGATACAAATAATAGGGGTTAATGTGCAATTAAGCGTAATTACACATAACCCTATTAGGGTTTCTTCCCCATGGCCAGCCCCCTTTAGTGGGCTGCCTATATAAGTCACACTTATGTGTGACATGGCATAAGAGGCTTGCAAAATAAACCCTAGCCGTCCAGCCCCTTGGAGGCTCTCTTCTCTCTCTCTCTCTTCTCCACCTCTAGCAACAACAAGGAAGAAGAAAGAAAGGACTTGAAGCTCTAGCTAGGTGTGGATACCGTTGGAGGTAGCACACTTGGGCTGCTCATTCACCGCTGTCCGGAATAGAAGCTTGGAGCAAAACGGAGAAGACAAAAATCCTGTAAGTGTTCTAACCCTCTTCGTAGTTAGGGTTTGATTTTGTGTTATGCATAGTTAGATTCATGGGATTGGGAATCGTAGGAAAAATTTTTTATATTCCGCACTTCTATTTTTCCCTCTTGTTCGATTCCCAACAGTGGTATCAGAGCCATGATTATGCATAATACAAAATACATATGGGCTGGTAATTATGGTGTAGTTGAATGATTCAAAAATCTGGAAAATTTTTCTGCATAATTGGTTTTCCTCCATGGCTGAACCTAGGGTTTGGAACCCTAGGTCAATTCTCTTCTACTCCTCTTCTAATTGATGGTTAAGTGTAGCCATGGATGCAATAGGTTGCATAGGGTTTGAGTTTGGAGAAGAAGAATAAGGAAACTAGGGTTTTATAAAACTGTTATGAACAGTTTTCATGATTGCCATGAAAAACCGTCATCTTGTTTTGCCTGCCGAATTCAGAGTTCTTCTCCAAAATTTTCGAGCCATATATGGTTAGAAAGCTCTTTGAATAAGCTTTCCAACCCAACAAACGGTGCGTCAATCCGAGTTCTGTAGTGAAAGTTATGAATTTTTTACTACAGGCTGTCTGGAAAGACAGTTTTGCTCGGGAATGATGCAATAGCCACAACTTTGAGTTATTGATGGAGATCAAAGGCATGGCAATGGTTGCCACCACTTGGGTTATGTTCTAGACATGGTAGGGAAAGGTTCCCAAGCATTTAGATGCATCATAATTGGATTAAGATGCTAGAACAGAAGGAAGAAGGAGAAGAACACCATGGAGGCTGAATCTGGGTTTTAGAACCCTAAGGTTCTTGCAATTAATTCTAATTAAAGCTGCTGTATTTATGATGGAAGATCATTGTAGGATCATTATATATCATGTGTATATGATTTTCTTTAAGTTTCAAAAAGGTTTTGATGGAAAAAGATTCAAAAAGTTTGAAAATTTTTCATGAACAGCATAGCAGATTTTCTCTGCAGAAAAGTCATCAATGGAGTTTTGATTAGAACTTGAGTTAGGGAACTCCAAATTGCATGAAACCAATTGCATTAGTTTCCTAAGACATGTAGGATACTGGTAAAATTCGTTTGGTAGCCTAATTCATTCATCTTGCTGGGTTTTAAATCAATTTCTGACCATGGACAGTGTGCTGTCAAATTCTGGGCAGCCTACTGTTGTTTTAATTGTTTAGAACAATTGGTGATGATTTGATCATCCAAACCTCTTCTATTAGCTTAGTATTTCATGTAGGGACATGATACAAAAGCTGGTTTCAATGGAGGAGTCGAATTGATAAGGATTTAGAAGCTATTGTGACCTTCAAGGTCTGTAACAATGGCTCCAGCAATGGGTTTTGGAAACCCTGATTGTTCTTGATGATGGCAGTCACTTCCACCACTTCTCACGTGTCCAGAGGCTTGTCCCACACCCCTAGGATGTTCTCCCATGACTGGCCATGGCCTCCCACAGTCGTTGGTGGCCATGGCAGCCTAGCCAAGCTCAGGCAGCCCCCTGGTAGTGACGGCTGCATAGAGTTAAGGATGAAACCCTAATTTTGAGTTAATGATGAAACCCTAATTTCATTATGGCATTAATTAAACCCTAATTGGAATATTAATTACCTTAATTAAGAGTTAATGATTGGTCATTAAATGACCAATCATGGTTATTAATTGTTAGGGCATAATTAATACCATTAATGATGTCTAGGGTTAGGGTTTTGATAACCCTAATTAGTGTAATTAATTAAGGGTAATAAATACCCTAATTGGCATTAATTAAACCCTAATCCCTTTTATTAAATACCGTATGAACCTAGGGTTTTAATGATTGGTCATTAAATGACCAATCATAAGGCATTTAATGATTAGGGCTTGCATTTAGGGTTTAGGGTTATGCATTTAGGGTTTAGGGTTTTAGGAAACCCTAATACACTAATTCATCATTTTATTGATTTTATTTAATTCCCATATTAATTATTTAATTAATATTGATTAATTTTATAATGTTTTAAATGGTTTAAAACACAATTAGGGATTAAATTAAAATCTGGAAATTCTTAATTAAATGAAATTGTTTTATTTAAATAAGGAAACCCTAATATTGGATATTAGAGTTATTTTAGGAAACTTTATATGTTTCTATTAATTTGATTAATTGAAACTAAATGTCTTAAATGTTAAGACTTTATTTAATTCTGGATATTTTGTTAAAACCTAATAAGATTAGGATGCATTAATGAGATTAATGTAAATCATTCAAGAGAATTACCATAATGCCCATATGTTTTAATGCTTACAGTTTTTCTTTACATTATGCAATGAGATTGTATGTATGTGTTTGGATGATGATTATGGACTATACCCTTTAAACCAATTGTGATTGGCCGTCTTATGAATGGGATGTTATTATTTACAAGAGTTGTAATTTTATTAAGGTGATGTAATTTATTTGGGGCATGCATGCCACCTTCCCTCTCCCTCTCTCTCTATCATTCTCTTATGTACCCCACATTCCCCTTATGTATCCCTTTCTTTAAATTATGTAAATGTTATGTAATCGAGAGCGCACTAAGGAGCATGGTGGACCCAAAGGAGCATGATAGAGCCCAACAAGCCAATGGTGGAGACCATCAAGCTAAGGGAGCAGATTGAAGGACTTGAACGCTTAGAGAAGTGTTTCAAGAAAGCATGCATGTTACGAATGGTTTATTTTACGATCACCTACACCCACCTTAGACCTTGGATTCAATCTATTGGCTTGGATTGAATCCTCTCAAAGTCCATAATCATCATAGTGGGAGCTTAAATTTATGAGATAATTGTATTAGCTCCAATACCATAGTTTGGTATATGTTACCTATTCACTTAGGGACTAATATCAAAATATGGTACTTTATATATGTTGATATATAATAGCATGCGATGTATGATTTATAATAGCATGAGATGTATGATTATAAATAGCATAATTTATATGTTTAAATTTTGATACATAGGATGCATGTTAATTTGATGAGACCCTTTAAAACCCCTCTTATTTAATATTAAGTTGAAAATGGAGAAGTCATTAGGGAATGAATTCTTCATTGCCTTCCATCATTATAGGATCATCTAACGTCCCTTAATGTGGGTACCTGGCTGCAGACATGTAGGAGCTACCCATGTTAAAGACATTACTTGAAACTATCACATATGAGATATCATGGGGTGCCTAAACTGGTATATACCAAGAAACTAACATGTGAGGTATATATTTGGCGAAACATACCTGTGTGAATGATGGGTTTAACTTAACTAGGGAAGTATTCCAAGAAACTAACATGTGAGGTGTATGTTCCCTAGAGGCAAAACGATTGGAACTTGCTTATGAAGCAATAGACAAAGAGTTGTCTTCTTATTGTGGGTTAGAAGCCAAGAAACTAACATGTGAGGCTTCTAGGTCACAGTGGGACCCCAATCCCCATTAGGAATGAGATTCCCGAATTCCATTAGAGGGTGTATGGAATTTGATAAAATAGTGGGAGGTACCATATGATTAAAGACCCAATCATTATGGATAAAAATGAAATCTAATTCTCTGTTTATGTAGATTACCTAATTACTCACCTCAAAACCCCTATTTCCTAATATAGGATATTGATAGCTTGACTAAACCCGATTTCTTTGATTGACTTAGGAAATTGAGAATTGTTCTCAATTTCAAAAGATTAATTGTATGCTATTAGGCCTTTTATTAAAGGCCCTCCATAAAACATCCTAATAAGAAAAAGACACTATGCGCAATTGGCATCTTGTTGCCATGCTATATGATAGTATTGATGACTAATGAGCTTCAGAAGCAAAATTAGTCAATGCAAGTGCCTTTGATGTCCTACATCACATACAAAGGTTGTATTGTGAGTAAAATAATACTATAAAGTATAGTACTTGTAAAGGACTTCTTCTGGACTCGGATGTAATAAAAGTTGTTTATTAATAATCATTCTTTTGAAAAATGATTAATCACATAGAATAGCTTGAGAAGCTAGATGTGATTTAAAATGGAAGCATAGAGGAAAGCAAGTCTTGAAAAGTCAAAGACAAAGAAATATAATTATTTTGTAGTAAACATAAGGTATTGTAAAGAGAACTTGATAAAGTATCAGTCTTCCTAGAAGAACAAAACTTTTGAAGTTTTGGTTCATGCTCTAAACTAAATTGTTGGTTAGTTCTGCTTCTTGGTTTTTGGATTCTAGTATAATCTAAATCGAAGCAGAAAGTTAAGTAGATAATAAGTTACCTTTAAAAATTTTAATAGAGCAAGAGTTGCTAGATTAATTTTGGGAACTTATTTCTTAACTAGGTCATTTAAGACATTCTAGAAATTTGATTTCTGAATTTAAATGACTAATTAGAGCGAATGCAATGTATTCTAAGAATGCAAGAGATGTAGAGACTCTCATTTAAATGTAACGATTATGACTTGGTTATGAGATGACCAAACCCATCTTTTACTTGGTGAAGTGAAAGAGCTACATTTATAATTTGACTAATACATTGTGATGTATATAGTCATGTAGAGCATGCATTCAATTACAGTAGACTCATCTTAGAATACCATAGCTCAATGGTGAATCTAAGAGAACGAATTGAACCCTATTAAGATATGGTTTGATCCATGATGAGTTTTACTAATGTATCCATCTAGGATATACCTTAAAATTGCTACATATTGATAATTTAGGGTTTACTCCAGTTTTGTCCCAATTATATCAGATATGATATGGGAAGAAACCCAACTTAAAGAAGTTAAGGCTTGGGCTTGTGCTACGTTTGTCTGGAAACATAATGTAGACAATCTGGAAATAAGGTCAAGTAAGTGTTGAATTGTGGTATATCCTAAAAGTGGTTGGGATAGTATTTCTAATACTCTAATGAGCAAAAGTTGTCCATTAGGATGATTGCTGGATTTTCTTGAGAAAGAGTTCATTCAAGAAAGATGCAAAAGTAGATAGAATTTACAGAATTGTTTGTAAAGCCACAAACCAACAAAGATCCAACCCTTGCCCCTGTTGAGGCAAAAACCTTTAATTACACCACATTCTTTTCATAGATCAAATTGGATATTTCTTTAACATAAGAGAGATATTGTATCTCCATTAGAATGTGAAAGAATTGTTCTTTGGTGATAAAGATCACCAAGATAATCCTATTGATTATGATTAGGCGATGTTTGACATCAACTTGAGAAATGACTAAGAGTCATTAAATCCAATATGGACAGGTAGAGACCTAAAAGGCTTGGCTATTTAAGAATGTTTTCAACATAGGCAAAAAGTTGTCTATAAAGAAACTTGTTTGATAATAGTTATGCTGAAATCCATTTGGATCTTGTTATCTATAAACACACATTTTGAATATAAGATATGCCAAAAAGGATATAAAGATGTTATATCAAATGGTGAAAAACCATAAAAGTGTGTAAGTTATAGAAGTCTATTAATAGACTACAAGGTTCTCATAATTAGAACATCTACAAAGTTGAGGTAATCAAATTGTTTGATTTCTCTCATTGTATAGATGGACCATGAGTGTATAAAAGGTTAGTGGGAGTGCGATCATTTTTCTTTATCCTAAGTATGGATGACATCATAATCATTATGAATGATATATGAATGTTATCTAATGTAAAGTTTTAGTTTTTGGAGAAAAACTAATTCATGAAAGATTTGGCAAAAGCATCCAATAAGATCTATAGAGATAGATCATATAGATTGCTAAGTATCTCCAAATCATCAAACATAGTTGAAATGTTGAAGGAGTTCAACATGGAGAATTCTAAGGGAGGTCTGATTTACTTCAGATAAGAATTCATTATTCAAGGGCATGTGCCCTAGGATAACACAAGTAAGATTCTTAAAGTGTTAAGAAGCCTTATTTTACACTATGTATTGAACCTGATATCTATTATGTTGTAATTGTTACAAATAGTTATCAATCAATTCAAATTTGGAATATTGGATTGTATATGGAAATTGTAAACTCATAGTAGATGGGTATATGGATTTGGATATGATCTATATGGGGTATATTTTATATTCACTTTAGTTGGTGAAATACCTAACGGAAGAACTGTATGAAAGATACAGTGGATTCCAATATTAAGGGTGAATTAATTGTCGCATTGTCTAGGAGACTGTTTGGATCTATAAGTTCATTTAGAACTTAGAGTTGTTCCTTCCATTGAGTTGCCCACACCTTGTTTTGTGACAACAATGGGTCTATAGCTCAAGTATAGGAATCACGGTCTCATCAAAAGTCCAAACTCATAGAGTGACAATTCCAAGTGATTAGAGGAATCATTGGAAGAGGTAATAGATACATTACAAAAGATATTATCTACATAAGTTTTTGTAGACCTACTGACTAAAGCTTTAAAACATAATTGGTTATGTCTAAGACCAACATCTTGAGAAGATAGGTATGCGATACATGGTCGATTGGCTTTAGTGCAAGTGGGAGATTGTTAGGATTATGCCCTAGAGCCAATCATAGAGATGATTGTTTAGGGATTAGGAACAATCATTTGATTTCATTTATGTATGTCACATTTATTATTGATTTAATAAAAGGGCTTATTCTATTATGTTTATATGCATCATTTATATTTACATAATATGTCCATGGAGTTAGAGTTGAGAATATGGAATTACAAAGAGTTGTAATTTTGAGACTATAGATATATCTCTGTACTAAACTCCTAAAGCATTCCTAGTTGAAGGTTCACTATGATGGACAATAATGAACCATAGGACTAGCACTTGTTAGGTTGACTCTATAGGAGGATAGCTAGTCTCAAGCTATTTGTGTGGAGACACTACAACCAACAAGTGGGTGCCTATTACGAGAATAGGTACACTGAATGTGACCAAAGATATGAGATCAACTGAATGGAGTTTTATCCTGCCTGTCAATCAGTTTCTCATTGTTATAGTGGTACAAGTAATCCTTAGACCTGAGACACCATAGTTGTCTTATGCATGTAGCTTTAGAAGTTTGATAACACTAAGTGCAAATCCTATTCAGGGGTTTGCAAAGGTGTTCATTGGCCCTACTGCTATGTGTATGAAGGCATGTGAGTGATCAACAAGGGATCCATCACTCTCAGGAAAAAGAGAGAGAATGTCTCATATAGCATTCATAATATAACTCATTAAATCCATGGCCATGGTAGGATGAATATGAAAAGAGTTTCATGAGTTCATCAATGAGTTGATATCTATGAATGAGTATAAAGTAATTGAACTAGGGACTTGACAAACTTCCATGTCCTATTAGTTCAATTAGAGACATTGTGTTGAAGGAAGGATGCAATTGTAACCTATAAACTATAACAGAAGGGTTCTTTGTAAATGACTATTCACCTCATTAAGGACCACACCATGAGCCATATGCTAGGTGTTACTCATGGTTAGTAGAAGCCCTAATTGATATAAGTGAGTTATAATCAATTAGGGAATTGGAAGGAGTTCCAATTAGACCCTAAATGGAAAGAGTTCCATTGTGCACACCTTGTGCTATTCCTACTACTTAATGATGTGAACCCAATGGGTCACACACTGATCATGCAAGAAGGGCTTTAAAGTCTATGAGAGAAAGGGTTTTAGTGAATAAAGAATAGTTCTTTATAGGCCTATTTGTATTTGATACAAATAATAGGGGTTAATGTGCAATTAAGCGTAATTACACATAACCCTATTAGGGTTTCTTCCCCATGGCCAGCCCCCTTTAGTGGGCTGCCTATATAAGTCACACTTATGTGTGACATGGCATAAGAGGCTTGCAAAATAAACCCTAGCCGTCCAGCCCCTTGGAGGCTCTCTTCTCTCTCTCTCTCTTCTCCACCTCTAGCAACAACAAGGAAGAAGAAAGAAAGGACTTGAAGCTCTAGCTAGGTGTGGATACCGTTGGAGGTAGCACACTTGGGCTGCTCATTCACCGCTGTCCGGAATAGAAGCTTGGAGCAAAACGGAGAAGACAAAAATCCTGTAAGTGTTCTAACCCTCTTCGTAGTTAGGGTTTGATTTTGTGTTATGCATAGTTAGATTCATGGGATTGGGAATCGTAGGAAAATTTTTTTATATTCCGCACTTCTATTTTTCCCTCTTGTTCGATTCCCAACAGTAAGAAGTGTGGTTTCAAGCTTCACGTGCATCAAAGAAAACAATGGATCCAAGCAGTAGCGCTTGAACTCCTTCCTTACCTCCGCACTCATAACCTTCAGAAAATCACTCAAGAGTTTGTTTAGGGCTTCCATAATTTGCTCTCAATGAATGTAAGTAGGGTTTGAGACCCCTTGGATGTGCTTTTATAGGAAAAAATTCAGAAATCCGTGCTTTGGAAGGTGAAATTCCATCAAAATAGGAAGTTTCCTAAAAACAGGCGAAACACCGCTTCGGGCTAGGGTGACCACCCAGGCCTGGGCAGCTAGCCGCTCGGGCCCAAGCGGCTAGCCGCCCAGTCCCAGGTGGTCACCCGAGGCCGCCGCTTTGTTTCGCCCATTTTTGCTTTGTTGTGCCATCGTTTGGCCCTTTTGTGACATTTTGACTCTTTTGTGCTTGATTTAAGCCCATTTTTCACACAATACAAGATCATGTCATTACAATAAAGTTCAACATAGATTCATCAAGTATCCATAATAGGAGTTCAAGTTTGGGAATTGAAATTCCTAATTAGTACATGACAAGAAGATAGTAAGAAGTTCCAATATTCCTAACAAGAGGTGAGTGAAACTCAATGATTTCCCGTGGGCCTTCTCTTTCAACTTGGCCCAGCTCCATCATGTCTTAAACAAGGTGCTCTAGAAGGGGGCATATCCTGTGGTGGATGAGATGATGATGCCTGTTGCAAAGAAAGATAATGAGTTTGTAGGGTAATGGTGCCAATCCTAGTTGACAGTTGATAAAGATGATCACTTACTTGGGGATTCAAGCGTGCTTCCAAAACTGAGTTCTCTAAACTCATCCGCACAAGATCCCTCTTCAATCCTTCATTGAGTTCAATGCATTCCTGGGCGTACTCCCGTGGAACCTAGGAGAGTATGAACATGGTTAACAATAATGAAAGAATCCAATTTCAAGAAAGTAAGAGTTTAGAACTCACATTCTCATAATATGGATCAATCTTGGGATATTCATCGAATGGTGGATGGGTAATGTCAGTCTTCACAAATTTTGTCCCACTGCACAAATTCACGTACCAATTTAGTGGTGGGAGGGGTGGAGGTTGATTTCCCTCAAGGTCATCATCCTCGTCATTGTAAGTCATCCCAGTGGCAGATCCAACTGTGGAGCTATGTCCCCTTGCCCGTCGACCCTGAAATTCAAATGCTTGTCAAGTGGAGTCTTCCTTATGATCTAAAAAAAAGATTTTAAGAGTTTAGGGAGCTTACCCCTTGAGGTGGGAGACCAGTGAACCTAGGATTCATCAGATATTGTCGACAGAAGGTAGTGTATTCTATGCGAGGGGAGGTGAATCCATCAGCATCCCAACCCCTCAGAGCCTCTTCTAGTTCATCCCCCACTAGGTGGCTAGTATGCCTCATGTTCTTTGGTGGCATGGAAGGTGTCACAGCTGCATTCATGTTTCCGTGGACTTGTCTCAGGACTCGCTCCCCAAGATACCAGCATCTACCTGTGGGGCCTTCAAAAAGGACCCTTTGCTTGTCAACTCCAAACAAGAGGAGTACTTCTCGGGAAGCCTATGCTCCCACAGCCTCCATGGATCCCATTCCACCTGTTGAGTTTGAAATGAGAAATGAGAAAAAAGATAAAAAAAAGATAAAAAGAAAGAAAGAAAGATTTTACCATATCAGCAGTCAAGCTGGCAAGATATGCCCTTGCATGGGCATAATCATGTCGGTTGGAGGCTCTTGTAGCCAAGCAAGATGGAACGTAATTCTGAAGAATGGGCCATGACATGGCATCACTAGCAAGAGTTGGGCGGCACATGTTCAGGTACTCGTAGTACCATATCTGTGGAAAATCAAAGAAATAGAGGAAATCATGTATGTGTTAAGTTTCGGGAAATAATAGAGAATTGAATGTTCTTTGTTACCTCCCAAACGAAAGGAAGTCCCCCAAAGTTCTTTGCAACTCCTCGGGACATGTCAGTCATGGAGCGATACATGGTTGCAAAAGCAGCCCCACCCCAGTTGTATCTCCCAATTTTGTTCACATCCTCCATACTAGCTAGCAATTCTAGTCGAGCCATGTCATTGGTGCCCGCAAAGAAGGTGCATGAAATCATGTAGAGCAAGAAAGCTCTCACAATGTATTGGGGATCTGTCCCCTCACTCTCTTCCACAATGGCAAAGGTGTTGTAGAGCCAAGTACGGCGCACACCTTTTGGGCTTAGCTCCGCTTCCACCCCTGAGTAGAGCTACTATGTAATTCTGATCCATGTTGGCATGTTCATAGTATTCCAAGCGCTTGCCTTTTAAGCTCAACCCAGTTATCATGGTGAAATCCTTAGGGGTCATGGTCATCTCCCCGAAGCTAAAATGGAAAGTGTTGATGGTGTCCCACCATAGCTCTGTCAAGGCAAACAATGCTTGCCTATCCCATTGCTCGTTCCATAGAGCATCTAGGAAGGGCCCAAAACCCGCCTTCTTTACTATCTTGCGAGCACGTGGTTGGGCATGTTCCATATGTCTCCACCATGAGATGAGCCCCTTTATTGATGTCCTTGTACGGAGACTTTGGAAGTCAGGCTATGTCAAAGAATTGTGTATTGAGTTAGCATTGAAAACATAGAGATATTGGGCATACATTGGTAATTGATTTCAAATGGTTTTCCAAAAGTTTTAAAATATGGGTTTTGATTCATGAAATGAATTAGAAATGAATGCCCATGACTTTGTGTATTCAAATTCATTGATTTTGTAAGGATTGAACATGTTTTTGTCTCTTTGGCATTTTATCAAACACTTGGTGGGCATCTTTTCTCAAGCATTGGAAAACAAGCATTGGAAACAAGCTTTGTACACATTCAATCCTTGCCAAATCAATGAAATTGGCTTAACAATGATAGAAACAATCAAAAGAAGATCATGGGAATGCATTTTATCCAATAGAAATCAAGATTTCTTGATAAGCATGTTAAGTTGGGAAGAACTAACCTCATGTTGGGAATGGAGGTATGAGAGATGCTTCTTGGGTTCAAGCAACACCTTGTCTTGGGATTCATCATAGATTGGTGCCTTGTATGTATTCTTGATCACATAATATGGATACTTGATGTTGGAATCATTGCTAGAAGCCATTGATGATGGTTGAGCTTGTATGTGAGAAAAATGGGTTCGATAAGAAAGATGATGAATTTGATCTTGCAACTTGATGATTGATGCTTGTTTTTGTTGTTGAATGACTTGTTCTTAATGCTATTTCATGCACACAACTTGAATTGAAAGTGAAACTTTGAATGAGGATGTGTGTGTGAGTGTTTAGAGAAGATGGAATGAGTTTCTAGAGAGAGAAACTCTCAATTTTCGAAATTAGAAGAGTGTGAGCACAAGTGGGGGTCAAGGGTTTAAAAACCCAGAATTTTGAGGACCCTCGCCTCGGGTAACCGCCCAGCTTGGGGCGGCAACCCACCTGCAGCCAGGTGGTCACCCCCTCTTGCTCGCTCCGTTGCGCTCGTTTGGCCTTTGCTCGCCTATTCGCGCTTTTGAACCTTCTTTGAGATGAAATCTCAAGCTTGTTTTGAGTTGAAAAATGAGTGAATACCTTGACATTGTTTAGCATGAAATGTTTTGAAATGGATTGCATTGGTGGCCTTTGTGTGGGCATGGCATGCTAGTAGGGTTGAACAACCCTCTCTATGCATATGACTTTTGATCATTAGGGATGAATTCCCTCCTATGTCACTATGATTGGTTGTCATTTGGGATAAAGATACCTTCCCTATATGCATGTGAATGATTGCTTTCATGAGATAATTGTGTCTCCTATATGAGTTGATGTTCGAATTGAGGCATGAATAGCCTCTATGTGAGATGACTTGGTGAGATTGTTGAGTGTTGGTAAGTAGAAGCTTACCTTTGTCTTAATGACTTAGTGAGAGAAAGATGCAATCTTTCTCATGATTACATGCTTACCTTGATGACTTGAAAGATGCAATCTTTCCCATGATTTGTGTTTACCTTGATGGTTTGATTATGAGAAGGACGTGATCTTTCTCATGCTATGTGTTCACCTTGAGAGTTTGATATGAGAAGGATGCAATCTTTCTCATGTCACATGTTTACCTTGATAGCTCGAAAGATGCAATCTTTCCCATGGTATGTGTTTACCTTGATGATTTAAGCAAAAGAAGGACGTGATCTTTCTCATGTTATGTGAATTACCTTGACAATTGAATGATAACCTTGATGGTTTAAACAAGAGAGGGACGTGATCTTTCTCGTGGTACATGATAACCTTGATGATTTGAATATGAGAAGGATGTATCTTTCTCATGTTTTGAGATAGCCTTGATGGCAGAGTTTTACCTCGTATTATTCACCAGTGTCACTAGTGTAGTATGGGAAGACCTTCCATCGAACGCAGATTCGGTGTAAGCTATGGATACCTCGTATTATTCGCTAGAGCCATTGGCGTAGTATGGGAAGACCTTTCATCAAACGCAGATTCGGTGTAAGTTATGGATACCTCGTATTATTCACCAGTGTCACTGGTGTAGTATGGGAAGACCTTTCATCGAACGCAGATTCGGTGTAAGCTATGGATACCTCGTATTATTCGCCAGAGCCATTGGTGTAGTATAGGAAGACCTTTCATCGAACGCAGATTCGGTGTAAGCTATGGATACCTTGTATTATTCACCAGCGTGACTGGTATGGTATGAGAAGACCTTTCATCGAACGCAGATTCGGTGTAAGCTATGGATACCTCGTATTATTCACCAGAGCCATTGGTGTAGTATGAGAAGACCTTTCATTGAACGTAGTTCGATGTAAGCTGTGGATACCTTATCTTGCCCCCCAGTGAAACTGGTATATAGTATGAGAAGAGTTCTGTAGAACTTATGAGGAGTACCTTTGTGCTTGTGCATGATGAATTCGAAGAATTCAATGATATGATCACTCTCTTTTCCCCAATGGGTCTTGATGAAATCAATTCCCCAGGCAAAAATGGGTTGTTCTTTTGGTCATTGGTTCGCAAGTGAAACCTGCTCACCAATGAGGGGCTTCTGTCACACCCCATTTTTGCCACCTTAGCTAGGGTTTGTCATTTCATGTGTCTTTTTGTTTCCTTTTTGAGTCTAGTCTTTTGCATTGAGTTTTTAGAGTCTTGAGGATGGTGTGTATGAATTTTGGTTCGATTTGGAATTGATCTTGAGGGTTAATAAGAACTTTTGTGACTTGAGGGGCATAATCGTCTTTTTGGTCACAAACTTTCCATCTGACCTCGAATTGATCTCCAAGTTGCCAATTGGAGTTCATATGGTTGCATTTGAGGTATTTGTGGGTTCAATTCGATGAATTGATTGTTCGGGATTAGAATGGCTCAACAAGGCTCAGGTTGGCTAAGAGACCTACTTCGGGTTAGCTCGAATTGGCTCATGACTTTCACTCTATGACTACTCATTTGACCTTGGTTAGTCTTAATTTCATCCCCAAATGTGTTTAGGGAGGTTGAATTTTGAATTGGAAAGCATTTGGTGCGACCCTATGTGCATACCAAAGCTAAGCGATGGTGAGGCATAGCGGTTAACCGCCTTTGTAGGACCCAACCATGCAGCCATGGCTAGGGTTTCTTGCCCTCAAGTGACTCAAATTA
This sequence comes from Liquidambar formosana, assembly GCA_039720395.1. Taxonomy (NCBI): domain Eukaryota; kingdom Viridiplantae; phylum Streptophyta; class Magnoliopsida; order Saxifragales; family Altingiaceae; genus Liquidambar; species Liquidambar formosana. The sequence continues at coordinate 11,104,951 of CM077831.1, read as the reverse complement.
CATTCCCCTTCGAAACACGGTCGTTTTGGCTTTCGTTTCGTTAAAATCGGAGTTGATTTGAGCCCTGAAACACATTTGGAAGTAGAAAGGGGTTAAAATTGGGCTGAGGATGACATGGCCTCGGGTGACCACCCAGGCCTGGGCGGCTAGCCGCCTGAGCCCAGGCTGCTAGCTGCCCAGCCCCAGGTGGTCACCCGAGCCACTTTCCTTTTTTGAGTCTTGACGCGGCTCCCTCCCTATTTCCTCGAATTTGCTCGCCTCCAGCCGCCATTTAACCCTATTTTCAGCCCTATTTGACCTACTTAAGCCCTAAGGGAACCTCTAAGAGCCCTTGGATCAATCCCTAGGGTTTTAATCCCAACCATTGAGGGTTTCCCCTCAATCCCTATAAATACCCCCTTATACTTCAGCAATGGGGAGGCAATTTCTGAAGTGTGAGGCATGTGTGAGACTTGGAGGCTATGACAGCCATCCTTAGGGTAGTTTAACCTAAATTTTGAGTGAGAGAGTGAGAGAGAAAGCTTGAAGGAAGGCTGAAGTTGGGCTTGAAGGCTTGAAGGAAGGAATTCCCAGTAGTGCATAAGAGGAGGAGGACTCTCTACAGCAGCCACCATAGGTATACCTCTCCCCCTTTCTCTCTTTCATTCAAATTAGGGTTGTCTGCATAGGATAGCTTTATTTTATCTGCAAGCTTATATTTTTATCATCTGTTAATGTTTCTAATGCTTAGAATGCATGATTAGGATATTGTTTATGGCTGGTTTTGCATGATATAATGTCACTCTATGTGGTTTTATGAGTGTTTGTGTTTTTAGGGTTTTTAGAGTCTTTTCTAGGGTTTTGCATTGAATAGTCATTATTTCATGTTCAAGCTAGTGTCTTTATCATGTCTTGTTGCTTCTATTAGCTAGTATGCATGTTTAGGATAATATTCATGGGCTGTTTAGTATGCTAGGATGTTATTCCATGTGATTTACTGCATGTTTGGGATTCTAGGGTTTCCTTAGTGCTGAAATTGGTTTTCTGCATGAAATAACTCTTTTGCGGATTAAAGCTGGTGTCTTTATCATGTTTTGTTATTTCTATTAGCTAGTATGCATGTTTAGGATGATATTCATGGGCTGTTTAGTATGCTAGGATGTTATTCCATGTGATTTACTGCATGTTTGGGATTCTAGGGTTTCCTTAGTGCTGAAATTGAGTATATGCTTAGAATAGCATTATTTCATGGGAAAGCCTATGTCTTTATCATGTGTAGATCATTCTATTGGTTAATATGCATGGATTGAGTGCTGTTCATATTCTGTTTTGCATGATTTAGAGTGATTTCAGGGGTTATAGGCATGTCATGGTTCTAGGATTAAACTAGGGTTTGTAATTATTCACTGTTTATGTTGTTTGCATAATTAGTGAATGAATAGGGACCTTATTTCTATTCTGTCCAGATTTGTTTATTGCCTTAAATATGATATTTGGAGCATTCATATGGTTGATTTTTAAGGTTATTTGCATGTCATTGCATATAGGACGGAATTAGGGTTTAGTTAGCTTATGATTCATGTTGTTTGCATGACTTGTGGTTGATTTTAAGCTCTATTTCAATTCTGTCCAAATCTGTTATTTGTCCTTGATATGATATTTTGAGCATGTATTAGCCTATGTTTTAGCATGATAATTGCTTGATCGGAACCTAGCTTGGTTGGTTGGTATTCTTGGTATGTTTTGCATGGAAATTGCAGGTGCTTTGACAGGTACAACAGGTGCAACTACCCCACCAATGTGGGGTGGTTATTTTGGCTATTGCGAGATGAAATCTTGCAAATAAGATAATTACCTTATGCAATAGGGTGGTTATTTTGACAGGTTGCTTTTGCTTAAAGGTAAGTAGGGTATGAGGGTGCCCCAATTCACCCTTCTTTCCTTTCCTTGAAACTTTCCCTTTCAGCCCCCTAGGGTTGTTTCCTAATAGAGGGGTATAGTAGATTCTATAGTATCCTTTCATAAAATTGCCTTTTAAATCAAAGTTCCCATCTTTATCAAATGCCATATTTACTAAAGATCTTTTGAGAATCATTTATTTTGGAAACTTACCATGTTTTACTTGAAAGGAAACTTAGGGTTTACCATAGGCCTTGATTAGGTTATAACCCTATTCCCTTTCGAACTACGTGGACTTTGATCCATGTATTTCCATACATGGTACGTAGGCGCTCTTTGTGAGGTTCAAGTCCGCCCTAGGATACTAAGTATCTTAGGTTTTCTTCCCCCTCTTTCTCTTTTTCTGTTTTTCTTTGATTTATTTGATTATGTGGATGAATGAATGAATGATATGCATGCTGTCTTGTGATGATAATTGTTGATTTGTGTGTGATTAAGACTTTGATTTAGCCCAATTAAATTAAGAGACCATTTAGGGCGATATGGGTGCCTATAGGCTTTGCCTAGAACCTTCCCATATCGTAACTTAGCCTCCGAATCCCCGATTTCTTTGGTTTCCAAAAGATCATTTGCCTTACCATTTTTAAATATGGAGTCAATCTTTTGTTTTCCTAAAACCAAACCGTTTTTTAGGGTTTTCCTTATTTCCTTTAAAATAAGGTGGCGACTCCTTTCCTTTTGAATCCCTGTGGGCCACCTACCGTTTTTTAGGGTCCACACTTATCCGCTTTAAATGAAAATCATTGGTTATGGCATAGAAGACTTGGACACACAAGTATTGATTTGATTTCAAAACTTTCTAGAAATGAACTTGTAAGAGGTTTACTAAAAAAAAAGTTTACAAAAAATGGAGTTTGTAGTGCATGCCAATTTGGAAAACAAACCAAGTCTTCTTTCAAAACAAAAACTCACATTTCAACTACAAGACCTTTGCAACTTATTCATATGGACTTATTTGGACCTATTGCTATTGCAAGCCTTGGAGGAAAGCACTATGCATTTGTAATTGTTGATGACTACTCTAGATATACATGGGTGTTCTTCTTTGCACATAAAGATGGGACTCATGCTACATTTGTAACATATTGTAAAAGAGTCCAAAATGAGAAAGGCTATACCATTACATATGTTAGGAGTGATAGGGGGAGTGAATTTGTTAATAAGCATATTAAACATTATTGTGATGAGAATGGATTTAGTCACAATTTCTCCACTCCTAAAACTCCTCAACAAAATGGTGTGGTTGAAAGAAAAAATAGAACACTTGAAAAAATGTCTAGAACTATGCATAATGAACATTCATTACATCAATATTTTTGGGCCGAGGTCGTTAATACTTCATGCTATGTAATGAATAGAGTGCTATTAAGATCTAAACTTAGTAAGATTCCTTATGAATTATGGAATGATAAAAAACCTAACATAGGTTACTTTAAAGTCTTTGGTTGTAAATGCTTCATATTGAATGATAGAGATAAACTTTCTAAATTTGATTCTAAATCCGATGAAGGTGTATTTCTTGGCTATTCTATGAAGAGTATAGCATATAGAGTCTTTTACAAGAGAATATTAACCGTTCAAGAATCTATGCATGTTGTATTTGATGAAACTAATCCTCTTGCCACAAAGAGAAATGTGGATGATGATGATGATGTAGGTACAAGCTTGCAAGAACAAGTTGAAAACTTGAATCTAAATGACAAGCAAGACACACAAGACAAAGGCAAAGAAAAAGAAAAAGATGAAGTCATTGAAGATAAGAAACCAGAAGAAGAAGTTGAAATTGAAAATGCTCCACTTCATCCAGATGTCACTAAGACTTGGAAATTTGTGAGGAATCATCCTAAAGATCAAATCTTAGGTGAACCCTCACATGGGGTAAGAACTCGTTCTTTTATGAGAAATATTTTTGATCATTTTGCTTTTTTATCTCAAATAGAACCTAAAAATATTAATGAGACCGAAAGTAATAAATCATGGGTCCTTGCTATGCAAGAAAAACTCAATCAATTTAAAAGGAACAAGGTTTGGACCTTGGTTCCTAGACCACATGACCATGGTGTAATTGGAACTAAATGGGTGTTTAGAAACAAAAAAAGGATAAATTCGGAGTTGTTACTAGAAACAAGGCTCGACTTGTAGCCCAAGGTTATAATCAACAAGAAAGCATAGACTATGATGAAACCTATGCTCTGGTAGCAAAACTTGAAGCTATAAGAATGTTACTTGCATATGCATGTCATAAAGATTTTAAATTGTTTCAAATGGATGTTAAAAGTACATTTTTAAATGGTTTCATAGAAGAGGAAGTTTATGTAGAACAACCTCCCGGTTTTGAAAGTCATGAATTTCCAAATCATGTTTTTAAACTTAGCAAAGCTTTATATGATTTGAAACAAGCTCCTAGAGCATGGTATGAAAGATTTAGTGGATTTTTACTCAAAAATGGTTTTAAAAGACGAAAACTTGACACCACACTTTTCATTAAAACCATTAATAATGATATGCTCTTAATTCAAATCTATGTTGATGATATTATCTTTGGATTCACTAATGAGAATCTTTACAATGAGTTTTCTAAGATCATGCAGGAAGAATTTGAGATGAGCATGATGGGAGAATTGACATTCTTCCTTGGACTTTAAATTAAACAAACAAAGGAAGGAACTTTCATTAATCAATCCAAATATGTCAAAGATCTACTCAAAAAGTATGGATTGGAAGATGGAAGAGAATTTTCAACTCCCATGAGCACTTCTATCAAAATTGACAAAGATGAAAAAGAAAAAAGTGTTTATCAAAAGAGGTATAGAGGTATGATTGGTAGTGTCACACCCCATTTTTGCACCACCTTACTAGGGCTCATCATTTCATGTAGGTTTTTGTTTTATTTTTGGGTCTAGTCACTTGCATTAACTTTTTAGGGTCATAAGGACAATGGATATGAATTTTGGCTCAATTCGGAGTTGATCTTGAAGGATAATAAGAGCTTTTGTGACTTGAGGGGCATAGTCATCTTTTAAGTCACAAACTTTTCATTTGACCTTAAAAAAATCTCCAAATTGTCAATTGGAGTTCATATTGATGAATTAATGGCTTAGGGTTAAAATTACTCAATATGGTTCAAGTTGGTTAATTGACCCTTCTTTGGGTTAGTTCAAATTAACGCACAATTTTTCATCAAATCTTTTCAAATTGAATTTAATTAGTCATCATTTTATCCCTAAAAGTGTTTTAGAAAGTTTAATTTTGGTTTGGAAAACATTTGGTTCAATCCTATGTGCATACCTATGCTTTGCAAAGGTAGAGCATAGTGGTTAACTGCCATTGTCAAACCTAACCATGCCCCCATGGTTAGTGGTTTTTATCCTAAGATGTTCAAAAATGTATTCCTTATCGAAACACGGTCGTTTTGGCTTTTGTTTCATCAAAATCGGAGTTGATTTGCCCCCTGAAACACTCCTAGAAGGAAAAGGAGTAAAAAATAGGCAAAAAACTGAAGCGAGCTCGGGTGACCACCCAACCCCGGGTGGCTAGCCACTTGAGCCCAGGTGGCTAGCCACCCAGGCCCTAGTGGTCACTCGAGACCACTTTCCTATTTCTTTGCTACTTTGTTGCTGAAGCGGACTCTTACCTATTTTGACGTATTTGGGCTCTTTTGGATGTATTTCCTTCTAGTTTTTGGTAAATTTTGAGTTACTTAAGCACTAAGGGAGTCTCTAATAACCCTTGGATTAATTTTTAGGGTTTTAATCCCAGTAATTAATTTATCCTAATGAAACTCTATAAATACCCCCTATGCTTCAACACAAGGGGAGGCACCCATAGCCATTTTTATGCATTAAATTAGAGTTTGTGAGAGAGAATAAGAGAGAGAGAGATGAAAGAGACCTAGAGTTCTTGCTGTAGCCTTGAAGAAGATTGACTCAAGTCATCCACGAGTCAAAAGGAGAGTCTCTACAACAGCAAGGAAGCTATCCTAAGGTAAAACCTCTTTCTGTATTCATGTTGAATATGAGTTTTCTTATAAAATAGGCTTATTGCATGTTAAAGATAGATTTTTATCATGTATTAATACTTTGGTTAGTTAATATACATGAAATATTTGTTGTTCATGATGAGTTTAGCATGTTTTAGGTTTATTTCATAGGAGTTAATGTATAGTTGTGATTCTAGGGTTTCCATTGTCTTTATTTCATGTAAGTTGCATATAGCATGCTAGGTTAGAGTTTTCTTTAAGTTTTTCTTCATGGTTGCTGTATATGTTTCATATATAGGATAACTATGATATTTTCTGCATGCATGTTAGTGGATGTTTAGGGTTTTTATGCATGTCATGGTTCTAGGATTATATTAGGGCTTATGAGAGTTTGCTATTTCTGTTGTTTGTATGTTTAGTGAATGATTTTAGCCCATAATACTATTTTGTCCATATTGCTATTTTGTTCTTTTTGTCTTGTTTTGAGCATGTGTAAGGATGCAAATAAGGGTGATAATTGCTTTATTGCATACAAGGCTGTTGTTGCTTGGAATTATTGTGCAAAGGTAAGTAGGGTGTGGAAGTGCCCCAATTCACTTCTTTCTTCCTTAACTCTTTCTCTTCTCCCCCTTTAGGGTTATTTCTTAATATGAGTCTATGGTTTAATTAAAGGTTTCCTTAATTAATAAATACTGATTTTTTATCAAAGTTTCCATCCTATGGAAGTTTTCAAATTTAGACTATTCAATACACTTTCTATCTTTTCAAATAAGGAAACTTAGGGTTTTTACCATAGATTTGTATCAGGTCGTAACCCTAATTCTAATCGAACTATGTGCACTTTGATCCATGTATTTCGTTGCATGGTACGTAGGTGCTTTGAGGCTCAAGTCCACCCTAGGATCCAAGCATCCTAGTTTTCTGTTTTCTTTTCTTTTTTTCTTTATTTTCATTTGTTTATTGTGCATGGATGAATGGATGGAATATATGATATATATGCTGTCTTGTGGTGATATATGCTGATTTGTGAGTGAAAAAAGACTTTAATTTAGCCCAAATAAATCGAGAGACCGAAACGGTGACATGGGTGCCAATAGGCTTTGCCTAGAACCTTCCCATGTCATAACTTAGCCTCCGAATCCATGATTTCTTTGGTTTCCAAAAGAATATTTTTGCCTTTCCTTTTTAAACATGGAGTCATTCAAATTGTTTTCTTAAAACAAAGTTTTTAGCGTTTTCCTTGTTTCCTTCAAAAAATAAGGCGGTGACTTCTTTTTTCCTTTTCAAACCCAAATCTTTTCCGCCAATCCTTATGGAACGCTTTCATGGGTTCACAGATGGTCTACTTTATTTAACCGCAAGTAGACCCAATATCATGTTTAGTGTTTGCTTATGTGCTAAATTTCAATTATGTCCTAAAGAATCTCACATGCTTGCCGTTAAGCGTATTTTTAAATACTAAAGTGGTTTTATTAATCTTGCCTTATAGTTTCCTAAGTATACATCTTTTTATATGCTTAGCTATTTCGATGCGGACTTTGCCGGTGGCAAAGATGACCGCAAGAGCACTAGTGGGACTTGCCATTTTCTAGGTCATTCCTTAGTATATTGGTTTAGTAAGAAACAAACATCGGTTTTACTCTCAACCACCGAAGCCGAGTACATTGCGGCGGGTAGTTGTTGTGCACAAGTGTTGTACATGAAACAACAACTTGAGGATTATGGACTTCACTTTGATCACATTCTCATTAAATGTGACAATACTAGTGCTATTAACTTGACCAAGAACCCCATACAACATTCATAGACTAAACACATTGAGATAAGACATCATTTCATAAGAGATCATGTCCAAGAGGAGATGTTGAAATCGATTTTAGAGGTATCGATCATCAATTGGCCGATATCTTTACAAAACCTCTTCAAGAAGACCGTTTTAACTTCATTAAAAGAGAACTAAGGATGTGTTTAATGCATGATGTAGTGAATTAATGCATAACTTGACTTTTAATCCATGATTTACATATATCTTGATGATTTCATGTGTTTCATACTTTATGAATTGCATTTTTTGTGAAATTTTGGCTTAAACTGAATTACTAGGTGATTAAGTCGACTGAATTGGCATTTTAGTCAACTGAATCTAGCCTTGCCACTACTGGAACCTTTTGGTTAATTCAATCGACTAAAAGAGCAAATCAGTCGACTGAACTGGCTTTTCAGTCTACTAATTCAGGCAGTAGCTTCTATCCTCTTTCACAAGTCCATTCAGTTGATTGAAAGGGCAATTTAGTTGACTAAATCTGCGATTTTATATATATGACCCGCAACTTTTCATTTCAAATAACACCCTTTCCCGTGACGGTTTCTCTTCTCTCTCTCTCTAAACTTCTAAAACCCTAACTCCCATGGCTCCTAAGACCAAAAATCTATCCAAACGACAAGCTCCATCACATATGGGTGAGGGTTCTTCACGAAACTTGCGTCCTAGGGTTCAAAACCCTCCTCTCGTGCAACCTCCTGTGGAACAACAACCCGAAGAAGTCTATGGGTATGATTTCACTTCTCTTGATGCACAACACAAATATGACGAGGATTTCAGTCATCGTTCCATTGTCTTCGGTAAATATGCCCTCCTTGATTTCTTTGAAGAATATTTTCTTATAATTGCAAATTATTTTCGACTCTTGGGATGGGATTCTTTTCTATTCATGAAGAAACCCATGTACACCTACCTTGTTCGCATCTTTTACACCAATTTTGAACACATTGATCTGTTGGGAATCGAACAAGAGGGAAAAATAGAAGTGCGGAATATAAAAAAATTTTTCCTACGATTCCCAATCCCATGAATCTAACTATGCATAACACAAAATCAAACCCTAACTACGAAGAGGGTTAGAACACTTACAGGATTTTTGTCTTCTCCGTTTTGCTCCAAGCTTCTACTCCGGACAGCGGTGAATGAGCAGCCCAAGTGTGCTGCCTCCAACGGTATCCACACCTAGCTAGAGCTTCAAGCCTTTTCTTTCTTCTTCCTTGTTGTTGCTAGAGGTGGAGAAGAGAGAGAGAGAGAAGAGAGCCTCCAAAGGGCTGGACGGCTAGGGTTTATTGTGCAAGCCTATTTTGCCATGTCACACGTAAGTGTGACTTATATAGGCAGCCCACTAAAGGGGGCTGGCCATGGGGAAGAAACCCTAATAGGGTTATGTGTAATTACACTTAATTGCACATTAACCCCTATTATTTGTATCAAATACAAATAGGCCTATAAAGAACTATTCTTTATTCACTAAAACCCTTTCTCTCATAGACTTTAAAGCCCTTCTTGCATGATCAGTGTGTGACCCATTGGGTTCACATCATTAAGTAGTAGGAATAGCACGAGGTGTGCACAATGGAACTCTTTCCATTTAGGGTCTAATTGGAACTCCTTCCAATTCCCTAATTGATTATAACTCACTTATATCAATTAGGGCTTCTACTAACCATGAGTAACACCTAGCATATGGCTCATGGTGCGATCCTTAATGAGGTGAATAGTCATTTACAAAGAACCCTTCTGTTATAGTTTATAGGTTACAATTGCATCCTTCCTTCAACACAATGTCTCCAATTGAACTAATAGGACATGGAAGTCTGTCAAGTCCCTAGTTCAATTACTTTATACTCATTCATAGATATCAACTCATTGACGAACTCATGAAACTCTTTTCATATTCATCCTACCATGGCCATGGATTTAATGAGTTATATTATGAATGCTATATGAGACATTCTCTCTCTTTTTCCTGAGAGTGATGGATCCCTTGTTGATCACTCACATGCCTTCATACACATAGCAGTAGGGCCAATGAACACCTTTGCAAACCCCTGAATAGGATTTGCACTTAGTGTTATCAAACTTCTAAAGCTACATGCATACGACAACTATGGTGTCTCAGGTCTAAGGATTACTTGTACCACTATAACAATGAGAAACTGATTGACAGGCAGGATAAAACTCCATTCAGTTTATCTCATATCTTTGGTCACATTCAGTGTACCTATTCTCGTAATAGGCACCCACTTGTTGGTTGTAGTGTCTCCACACAAATAGCTTGAGACTAGCTATCCTCCTATAGAGTCAACCTAACAAGTGCTAGTCCTATGGTTCATTATTGTCCATCATAGTGAACCTTCAACTAGGAATGCTTTAGGAGTTTAGTACAGAGATATATCTACAGTCTCAAAATTACAACTCTTTGTAATTCCATATTCTCAACTCTAACTCCATGGACATATTATGTAAATATAAATGATGCATATAAACATAATAGAATAAGCCCTTTTATTAAATCAATAATAAATGTGACATACATAAATGAAATCAAATGATTGTTCCTAATCCCTTAACAATCATCTCTATGATTGGCTCTAGGGCATAATCCTAACAATCTCCCACTTGCACTAAAGCCAATCGACCATGTATCGCATACCTATCTTCTCAAGATGTTGGTCTTAGACATAACCAATTATGTTTTAAAGCTTTAGTCAGTAGGTCTACAAAAACTTATGTAGATAATATCTTCTGTAATGTATCTATTACCTCTTCCAATGATTCCTCTAATCACTTGGAATTTTCACTCTATGAGTTTGGACTTTTGATAAGACCGTGATTCCTATACTTGAGCTATAGACCCATTGTTGTCACAAAACAAGGTGTGGGCAACTCAATGGAAGGAACAACTCTAAGTTCTAAATGAACTTATAGATCCAAACAGTCTCCTAGACAATGTGACAATTAATTCACCCTTAATAATGGAATCCACTGTATCTTTCATACAGTTCTTCCATTAAGTATTTCACCAACTAAAGTGAATATAAAATATACCCCATATGGATTATATCCAAATCCATATACCCATCTACTATGAGTTTACAATTTCCATATACAATCCAATATTCCAAATTTGAATTTATTGATAACTATTTGTAACAATTACAACATAATAGATATCAGGTTCAATACATAGTGTAAAACAAGGCTTCTTAACACTTTAAGAATCTTACTTGTGTTATCCTAGGGCACATGCCCTTGAATAATGAATTCTTATCTGAAGTAAATCAGACTTCCCTTAGAATTCTCCATGTTGAACTCCTTCAACATTTCAACTATGTTTGATGATTTGGAGATACTTAGCAATCTATATGATCTATCTCTATAGATCTTATTGGATGCTTTTGCCAAATCTTTCATGAATTAGCTTTTCTCCAAAAACTAAAAATTTACATTAGATAACATTCATATATCATTCATAATGATTATGATGTCATCCATACTTAGGATAAAGAAAAACGATCGCACTCCCACTAACCTTTTATACACTCATGGTCCATCTATACAATGAGAGAAATCAAACAATTTGATTACTTCAACTTTATAGATGTTCTAATTATGAGAACCTTGTAGTCTATTAATAGACTTCTATAACTTACACACTTTTATGGTTTTTCACCATTTGATATAACATCTTTATATCCTTTTTTACATATCTTATATTCAAAATGTGTGTTTACAGATAACAAGATCCAAATGGATTTCAGCATAACTATTATCAAACAAGTTTCTTTATAGACAACTTTTTGCCTATGTTGAAAACATTCTTAAATAGCCAAGCCTTTTAGGTCTCTACCTATCCATATTGGATTTAATGACTCTTAGTCATTTCTCAAGTTGATGTGAAACATCATCTAGTCATAATCAATAGGATTATCTTGGTGATCTTTATCACCAAAGAACAATTCTTTCACATTCTAATGGAGATACAATATCTCTCTTATGTTAAAGAAATATCCAATTTGATCTATGAAAAGAATGTGGTGTAATTAAAGGTTTTGCCTCAATAGGGGTAAGGGTTGGATCTTTGTTGGTTTGTGGCTTTACAAACAATTCTGTAAATTCTATCTACTTTTGCATCTTTCTTGAATGAACTCTTTCTCAAGAAAATCCAGCAATCATCCTAATGGACAACTTTTGTTCATTAGAGTAATAGAAATACTATCCCAACCACTTTTAGGATATACCATAATTCAACACTTACTTGACCTTATTTCCAGATTGTCTACATTATGTTTCTAGACAAACGTAGCACAAGCCCAAGCCTTAACTTCTTTAAGTTGGGTTTCTTCCCATATCATATCTGATATAATTGGGACAAAACTGGAGTGAACCCTAAATTATCAATATGTAGCAATTTTAAGGTATATCCTAGATGGATACATTAGTAAAACTCATCATGGATCAAACCATATCTTAATAGGGTTCAATTCGTTCTCTTAGATTCACCATTGAGCTATGGTATTCTAAGATGAGTCTATTGTAATTGAATGCATGCTCTACATGACTATATACATCACAATGTATTAGTCAAATTATAAATGTAACTCTTTCACTTCACCAAGTAAAAGATGGGTTTGGTCATCTCATAATCAAGTCATAATCGTTACATTTAAATGAGAGTCTCTACATCTCTTGTATTCTCGGAATACGTTGCATTCGCTCTAATTAGTCATTTAAATTTAGAAATCAAATTTCTAGAATGTCTTAAATGACCTAGTTAAGAAATAAGTTCCCAAAATTAATCTAGCAACTCTTGCTCTATTAAAATTTTTAAAGGTAACTTATTATCTACTTAACTTTCTGCTTCGATTTAGATTATACTAGAATCCAAAAACCAAGAAGCAGAACTAACCAACAATTTAGTTTAGAGCATGAACCAAAACTTCAAAAGTTTAGTTCTTCTAGGAAGACTGATACTTTATCAAGTTTCCTTTACAATACCTTATGTTTACTACAAAATAATTATATTTCTTTGTCTTTGACTTTTCAAGACTTGTTTTCCTCTATGCTTCCATTTTAAATCACATCTAGCTTCTCAAGCTATTCTATGTGATTAATCATTTTTCAAAAGAATGATTATTAATAAACAACTTTTATTACATCCTAGTCCAGAAGAAGTCCTTTACAAGTACTATACTTTATAGTATTATTTTACTCACAATACAACCTTTGTATGTGATGTAGGACATCAAAGGCACTTGCATTTACTAATTTTGCTTCTGAAGCTCATTAGTCATCAATACTATCATATAGCATGGCAACAAGATGCCAATTGCGCATAGTGTCTTTTTCTTCTTAGGATGTTTTATGGAGGGCCTTTAATAAAAGGCCTAATAGCATATAAACAATCTTTTGAAGTTGAGAACAATTCTCAATTTCCTAAGTCAATCAAAGAAATCGGGTTTAGTCAAACTATCAATATCCTATATATTAGGAAATAGGGGTTTTGAGGTGAGTAATTAGGTAATCTACATAAACAGAGAATTAGATTTCATTTTTATCCATAATGATTGGGTCTTTAATCATATGGTACCGCCCACTATTTTATCAAATTCCATACACCCTCTAATGGAATTCGGGAATCTCATTCCTAATGGGGATTGGGGTCCCACTGTGACCTAGAAGCCTCACATGTTAGTTTCTTGGCTTCTAACCCACAATAAGAAGACAACTCTTTGTCTATTGCTTCATAAACAAGTTCCAATCGTTTTGCCTCTAGGGAACATACACCTCACATGTTAGTTTCTTGGAATACTTCCCTAGTTAAGTTAAACCCATCATTCACACAGGTATGTTTCGCCAAATATATACCTCACATGTTAGTTTCTTGGTATATACCAGTTTAGGCACCCCATGATATCTCATATGTGATAGTTTCAAGTAATGTCTTTAACATGGGTAGCTCCTACATGTCTGCAGCCAAGTACCCACATTAAGGGACGTTAGATGATCCTATAATGATGGAAGGCAATGAAGAATTCATTCCCCAATGACTTCTCCATTTTCAACTTAATATTAAATAAGAGGGGTTTTAAAGGGTCTCATCAAATTAACATGCATCCTATGTATCAAAATTTAAACGTATAAATTATGCTATTTATAATCATACATCTCATGCTATTATAAATCATACATCGCATGCTATTATATATCAACATATATAAAGTACCATATTTTGATATTAGTCCCTAAGTGAATAGGTAACATATACCAAACTATGGTATTGGAGCTAATACAATTATCTCATAAATTAAAGCTCCCACTATGATGATTATGGACTTTGAGAGGATTCAATCCAAGCCAATAGATTGAATCCAAGGTCTAAGGTGGGTGTAGGTGATCGTAAAATAACACATTCGAAACATGCATGCTGTCTTGAAACACTTCTCTAAGCTTTCAAGTCCTTCAATCTGCTCCCTTGGCTTGATGGTCTCCACCATTGGCTTGTTGGGCTCTATCATGCTCCTTTGGGTCCACCATGCTCCTTAGTGCGCTCTCGATTACATAACATTTACATAATTTAAAGAAAGGGATACATAAAGGGAATGTGGGGTACATAAGAGAATGATAGAGAGAGAGGGGGAGGGAAGGTGGCATGCAAGCCCCAAATAAATTACATCACCTTAATAAAATTACAACTCTTGTAAATAATAACATCCCATTCATAAGACGGCCAATCACAATTGGTTTAAGGGGTATAGTCCATAATCATCATCCAAACACATACATACAATCTCATTGCATAATGTAAAGAAAAACTGTAAGCATTAAAACATATGGGCATTATGGTAATTCCCTTGAATGATTTACATTAATCTCATTAATGCATCCTAATCTTATTAGGTTTAAACAAAAATATCCAGATTTAAATAAAGTCTTAACATTTAAGACATTTAGTTTCAATTAATCAAATTAATAGAAACATATAAAGTTTCCTAAAATAACTCTAATATCCAATATTAGGGTTTCCTTATTTAAACAAAACAATTTCATTTAATTAAGAATTTCCAGATTTTAATTTAATCCCCAATTGTATTTTAAACCATTTAAAACATTATAAAATTAATCAATATTAATTAAATAATTAACATTGGAATTAAATAAAATCAATTAAATGATGAATTAGTGTATTAGGGTTTCCTAAAACCCTAAACCCTAAATGCATAACCCTAAACCCTAAATGCAAGCCCTAATCATTAAATGCCTTATGATTGGTCATTTAATAACCAATCATTAAAACCCTAGGTTCATACGGTATTTAATAAAAGGGATTAGGGTTTAATTAATGCCAAATAGGGTATTAATTACCCTTAATTAATTACACTAATTAGGGTTTCCAAAACCCTAACCCTAGACATCATTAATGGTATTAATTATGCCCTAACAATTAATAACCATGATTGGTCATTTAATGACCAATCATTAACTCTTAATTAAGGTAATTAATATTCCAATTAGGGTTTTAATTAATGCCATAATGAAATTAGGGTTTCATCATTAACTCAAAATTAGGGTTTCATCCTTAACTCTATGCAGCCATCACTACCAGGGGGCTGCCTGAGCTTGGCTAGGCTGCCATGGCCACCAACGGCTGTGGGAGGCCATGGCCAACCAAGGGAGAGGACTACAGGGGTGTGGGACAAGCCCTTGGACATGTGAGAAGTGGTGGAAGTGGCTGCCATCATCAAGAACAATCAGGGTTTCCAAAACCCATTGCTGGAGCCATTGTTGCAGACCTTGAAGGTCACAATAGCTTCTAAATCCTTATCAATTCGACTCCTCCATTGAAACCAGCTTTTGTATCATGTCCCTACATGAAATACTAAGCTAATAGAAGAGGTTTGGATGATCAAATCATCACCAATTGTTCTAAACAATTAAAACAACAGTAGGCTGCCCAGAATTTGACAGCACACTGTCCATGATCAGAAATTGATTTAAAACCCAGCAAGATGAATGAATTAGGCTACCAAACAAATTTTCCCAGTATCCTACATGTCTTAGGAAACTAATGCAATTGGTTTCATGCAATTTGGAGTTCCCTAACTCAAGTTCTAATCAAAACTCCATTGATGACTTTTCTGCAGAGAAAATCTGCTATGCTGTTCATGAAAAATTTTCAAACTTTTTGAATCTTTTTCCATCAAAACCTTTTTGAAACTTAAAGAAAATCATATACACATGATATATAATGATCCTACAATGATCTTCCATCATAAATACAGCAGCTTTAATTAGAATTAATTGCAAGAACCTTAGGGTTCTAAAACCCAGATTCAGCCTCCATGGTGTTCTTCTCCTTCTTCCTTCTGTTCTAGCATCTTAATCCAATTATGATGCATCTAAATGCTTGGGAACCTTTCCCTACCATGTCTAGAACATAACCCAAGTGGTGGCAACCATTTCCATGCCTTTGATCTCCATCAATAACTCAAAGTTGTGGCTATTGCATCATTCCCGAGCAAAACTGTCTTTCCAGACAGCCTGTAGTAAAAAATTCATAACTTTCACTACAGAACTCGGATTGACGCACCGTTTGTTGGGTTGGAAAGCTTATTCGAAGAGCTTTCTAACCATATATGGCTCGAAAATTTTGGAGAAGAACTCTGAATTCGGCATGCAAAACAAGATGACGGTTTTTCATGGCTACCATGAAAACTGTTCATAACAGTTTTATAAAACCTTAGTTTCCTTATTCTTCTTCTCCAAACTCAAACCCTATGCAACCTATTGCATCCATGGCTACACTTAACCATCAATTAGAAGAGGAGTAAAAGAGAATTGACCTAGGGTTCCAAACCCTAGGTTCAGCCATGGAGGAAAACCAATTATGCAGAAAAATTTTCCAGATTTTTGAATCATTCAACTACACCATAATTACCAGCCCATATGTATTTTGTATTATGCATAATCATGGCTCTGATACCACTGTTGGGAATCGAACAAGAGGGAAAAATAGAAGTGCGGAATATAAAAATTTTTCCTACGATTCCCAATCCCATGAATCTAACTATGCATAACACAAAATCAAACCCTAACTACGAAGAGGGTTAGAACACTTACAGGATTTTTGTCTTCTCCGTTTTGCTCCAAGCTTCTACTCCGGACAGCGGTGAATGAGCAGCCCAAGTGTGCTGCCTCCAACGGTATCCACACCTAGCTAGAGCTTCAAGCCTTTTCTTTCTTCTTCCTTGTTGTTGCTAGAGGTGGAGAAGAGAGAGAGAGAGAAGAGAGCCTCCAAAGGGCTGGACGGCTAGGGTTTATTGTGCAAGCCTATTTTGCCATGTCACACGTAAGTGTGACTTATATAGGCAGCCCACTAAAGGGGGCTGGCCATGGGGAAGAAACCCTAATAGGGTTATGTGTAATTACACTTAATTGCACATTAACCCCTATTATTTGTATCAAATACAAATAGGCCTATAAAGAACTATTCTTTATTCACTAAAACCCTTTCTCTCATAGACTTTAAAGCCCTTCTTGCATGATCAGTGTGTGACCCATTGGGTTCACATCATTAAGTAGTAGGAATAGCACGAGGTGTGCACAATGGAACTCTTTCCATTTAGGGTCTAATTGGAACTCCTTCCAATTCCCTAATTGATTATAACTCACTTATATCAATTAGGGCTTCTACTAACCATGAGTAACACCTAGCATATGGCTCATGGTGCGATCCTTAATGAGGTGAATAGTCATTTACAAAGAACCCTTCTGTTATAGTTTATAGGTTACAATTGCATCCTTCCTTCAACACAATGTCTCCAATTGAACTAATAGGACATGGAAGTCTGTCAAGTCCCTAGTTCAATTACTTTATACTCATTCATAGATATCAACTCATTGACGAACTCATGAAACTCTTTTCATATTCATCCTACCATGGCCATGGATTTAATGAGTTATATTATGAATGCTATATGAGACATTCTCTCTCTTTTTCCTGAGAGTGATGGATCCCTTGTTGATCACTCACATGCCTTCATACACATAGCAGTAGGGCCAATGAACACCTTTGCAAACCCCTGAATAGGATTTGCACTTAGTGTTATCAAACTTCTAAAGCTACATGCATACGACAACTATGGTGTCTCAGGTCTAAGGATTACTTGTACCACTATAACAATGAGAAACTGATTGACAGGCAGGATAAAACTCCATTCAGTTTATCTCATATCTTTGGTCACATTCAGTGTACCTATTCTCGTAATAGGCACCCACTTGTTGGTTGTAGTGTCTCCACACAAATAGCTTGAGACTAGCTATCCTCCTATAGAGTCAACCTAACAAGTGCTAGTCCTATGGTTCATTATTGTCCATCATAGTGAACCTTCAACTAGGAATGCTTTAGGAGTTTAGTACAGAGATATATCTACAGTCTCAAAATTACAACTCTTTGTAATTCCATATTCTCAACTCTAACTCCATGGACATATTATGTAAATATAAATGATGCATATAAACATAATAGAATAAGCCCTTTTATTAAATCAATAATAAATGTGACATACATAAATGAAATCAAATGATTGTTCCTAATCCCTTAACAATCATCTCTATGATTGGCTCTAGGGCATAATCCTAACATGATCATTATATTCTATGGTCCAAAGTTGGTGGCATCACCATATCCATGGACACACCCCTTCTTGCCCAAATGCTTCTCCTTCCTCGTGGTTAACATCAAATCTTTGTGACCAACGAGTGGACTCACTTTCAGGGCTATGATCCCATCGAAGCCCTTAACTATTTGTGGAAGAGAAGATATTATAGAGCGCTTTAAACCTAAAGCCAAAGAACTCACTTTTAATGCTCGTTTAATTCACCATATAATAACCTATAACATTCTTCCTAGGGGTGGAGGATGTGATCATGTCTTATATTTTGATATATTTCTCATTTGGTGTATCATGAACACCATTCCCATAGACTTACCCTTCATTATTTCTAACCATATTGTGGACTGTCATAAAAAGAAAGTGGCTAGCCTTGCCTATGGATTTGCCTTGACTCGCGTTTTTGAGCACTTTCATGTTCCTTTTGATTAGGAAGCAGTTGTAGCTATCTCTTACACCAACACCTATTCCACAATAACCCTCAAACAAATGCACTACAAGTTTACCTCTCGAGGTTGGGTTCCAAAAGATGATCCGGATGAGGAAATCAATAAGGAACAGGAGGCTTTTGATCTTATTCCTCTTAGTGGAGAAGATCAACAATAGCCTGAGGAACATGGTGAGCATGGCATGGAGGGTATAGATGTTGCGCCTCTACAGTCTCCTCCTGAGTTTGAGCCTACACAGCAGCCACCTCTTTTTAAGCTACCCTCTATTCCTCCTTCCAGCATTCAGACCATCTTGACTGTCGTTCAGGGTATGCAGGTATCTCTTGATGGCATTGGCATGCACCTTTCGGTTCTCGAGACTCAATAAACTCAGATTGAGAATGACATGGACACCCTGAAGCGCTATGGTGATATCTTCACGACTCAGGTGGACCAACGTCTTGCCAAGACAAAGATCGACATGCGCACTATGCAGAACTCCTTGACGGCTATCGAGCGCTATGCATGCAGTACTACCCCTCCACCTCTTCCACCTCTACCGCCTCCGATACCTGAGGATCAGGATGCTCCTGACCTTCCCGAGCATATTAATCTCGATCCTTAGCCTTTTTGCCTGATGACAAAAGGGGGAGATGTTTTGGTTGATGTATTTTTTGGACACGGTTTGACACATTTTTCCTTATGTTTACCACTACTTATCTAACTCTTAACTCATGACTCTTTTGGATATGTATTAGAACTACATTCACAGTTTACTATATAAAGTTTAAATGCTTTACAAATGTTTTGTGCCTATTTAGTATTATATGCATATTGTGAGAGGGAGCTTTTGCTCCATATATTTGGTCATTTTATATCTTTATCAGCTTTATACATCAATAGTTTGTCATCATCAAAAAGGGGGAGATTGTCGGCCCTAAGGTTATATGACCAAGGGTATATTCGAGATTTTGATGATAACAAAGGATCGATGTCAATACTAATGGTTTATATGTTAGACATTAATCAAAGCTAGGTACTCAAGCATATGGATCCAAATGAAGCAAAAAGACGTGTCTAGACCATGGAACTCAAAGCACATGCTTAAAACATCAAGAACAATCAAGTATGAGAGCATATAGGCATAAAAAGTAAGTAAAAGACCTACAAGCACCTCAAGCCATGCAAACATCATCAATGAAGTTATATTTAGGCTACAAGTGAGGTTTTAGGTTATCAATGTACTTAATTGCTCATATAATCACTCCATTAACCTAGATGGACCTTAGGACCCTTGGGTAAATAGATTTCATCAATTGGATAAAGCCTAAGTTGATATAAATGAACTTAATTGATTAAAACTTGTGTTAAAATCACTATAGTTCATTTTTGCCCATTTCAGTCGACTCATTCCCCATTTCAGTCGACTCATTTGGTCAATAGAGGTCCCCTGTTTTGTCTTTTGATTCTACCTAAATCAGTCCACTGAATTCTCAATTCAATCGATTGATTGGTAAATCAGTCGACTGAATTGACTATTCAGTCGACTGATTTTGAGAAATTAGATCTCCAATGGCTAGTTTTTGAAAGGTTATCGGGGCATTTAATGCCACCAAATGGCTCTTTCCCAACATTTATTGCACCAAACGGTCATCATATTGCCCATACAAACAATGATTTAAATGCATTTGTTATCACCAATACAAGAACATTTATTATTATCAATCTTCTAGCCCTAAATTCATAAAAGAGCATTCATTGAGCAATCAAATAGAAGTGAGCTAAGCTATTAAATTCAGTGTTATTCACTCTTGAAGTGAGTTTTTCTTGTACACAATCTCATCTCTACAATTTTGTAATCAAGGGTTGGTGATAACCCCAAGTTTGGCACTTGAAGAAGTGTTGCTGAGCAAGTGTTAGTTGAAAACACATGATTTGTAAGGGTTTACTGCTCAACGTTGAAGGAGAGTGATAGTGGATTGGTGAATCCTCAAGGGAGCTCTTGAGGCGAGAACGTAGGTGTGAACTACGGGTTTTGATCAGGAAAACCCTTCTTTTAAAAAGACTTGTAGATATTTAAATGAATAAAAATATGTTTTTTAAAGGTTCACAAAAACATAACAAACAAGGAGTCGCCACCTTATTTTTTAAGGAAAAAAGGAAAACCATGAAAATAGTTTTAAAAGGAAACCTTTGCAAACCAAACACATGACTCTGATCAAAGAAAAACAGGTCTTAACAAAATAAGAGAGGATTCGGAGACTAAGTTACGATGTAGGAAGGTTCTAGGAAACATCCTATAGGCACCCACATCGCCCTAAAATAGGTCTCTGAATTTATATGTGCTATTTTAATCACTTCCTAATTATTCATCATGCATATGTAAAGAATCATCCATAAACTATTCATATCCATTCATGAACATCTATAAAGCATCATAATCATCCATAAAGCATGTAAACATCCATGAGCAAATAAGAAGAAATATGGAAAGTGATATATAGAGAGATAAAGAATAAAAGAACAAATCCATCCTATTCCTCTAGCAATCATATGTGATGGATAAATTCATCCTAATCCACTAGTAATCACAAGAGATAGATAATAAATAAGTATGAATCCATCCTACTTGACTAACAATATATGTGATGGACAAAAGAATGAAATAAAAAGAAAAACCAAGGATACTTAATATCTTACAGCAGACTTGAACATCAAATGAGCACCTACGTACCTTACGTAGGCGCTCATATGAATCCATCCTACTCCACTAACAATATATGTGATGGACAAAAGAATGAAATAAAAAGAAAAACCAAGGATACTTAATATCCTACAGCAGACTTGAACATCAAATGAGCGCCTACGTACCTTACATACAAAGATGTAAGGATCAAAGTCCACGTAGTTTAATTGAGTTGGGGTTACTCCCTTTACAATGAACTATAAACCCTAAGTTTCCAACTTAAGAAAGGTTTTAAAAACTTAGGAGTTTCCAAATATAGTTTGAGAAAAAGTAGGTATTTGAGAAAGAATAGAATTCTAACTCAAATAGACTTCCAAAATGATTTGAATTCAAAAGAGGATAGAATTCTAAATAAAATAGAATTTTATAAAAGTTGGAAACTTAAGACTTCTAATCCAAAGTAAAGACAATAAGCCAAGAGGGGAGAAGAGAACAATTCATACAAAACTTACCATGAACCACTTACCATATGACAAATATCTCAAAACATCGAGAAAACACCAATTAATCACCCCATGTATGCTATAGGGCAATTTTCATACTCAAACCATCTAATATTATATCCAAATAATCATTAGAAGACCTAAATCAAATCTGGACAGAATACTAAACATGCATATAATGGCCTAATACTCATGCAAAGAACAAAAAACAAAAGAGAAACAAAACCCTAATATGCTCCTATATGCCCTAAACACCCTAACATGCATAAAACTATCAAAAACATGCCAAATATGAATTATCATGATAAAAATATCATATAACAATCCAAAACATGAAAAGAAAACGTAACTAAAGCCATAGATAAACACTTTATGTAAGCATGTGAATTAATCATTCTTACGGCAAGCTTTCTTAAGAACTATCCTAAGATAATTCTATGTAGAAATCACTTCATATGAATGATTTCTTCACATGTCCTACATAAAATATATGTCTAAGAATGCAAATAAACTCATGGCGTACTTAAACACATTACACAAAGCACTTATGCACAACCTCACCCTCTAAGGACGATAATTATCCTCTAAAAGAATAATCATCCATACACCTACGAAGATGAAGCTTACACAGCAAGTGTCCTATAGAAAAGATGTTTAAAATCATGCATATAATTGAGCCATGAAGAGAAAACGGCCTAAACACATCAAAAAATTTTCTGGGTAAAACGTACCCCTATTCTAGAGAGAAAAACTATCCTACCAGCAAACAATTCACAATCCTACTCCACTAGTATGCTTTTCAAATCATGTGAATCATATATACTCTAAAATATAGAGCATATATGATTCCTAATTCAATACTAAGCCATAATCATGTAGAGAATAGAGTAGAAGAAGAAAGAACCATATAGGATGCAAGGAAACTTACAACAAAGCAAAGGTCTTCTCTATGTTGTTCCTTCTTGTTGGACTTGCTTACCTTCTAGTTCCTCTTCAAAGCTGCAGTAGAAAGCCTCTTCCAAGTGATATGGGTGTGTGCAAATTCGTTCTCCCTAGCTCTCTTATGAATATGATTTGTCAAAAGTCCTTTATGCTGATGAATGAGCCTCTATTTATAGCCAACCAACCATATGAACCAATAGTGGAGATTAATTCACCATAAAACTAATCTAAGGCTATTATTAAATCCCCTAGATGTTAGACAACTTGAAATCACATCCCAATAGGTTTAGAACACTTTTGGAAGGAAGAAATTCAGAGTAAAAGACTCCAAAATGCGTTAAACTACAAAACAGGACAAACAGACACAGAGCTCTCGAGTGACCGGTTGGACCGGTTGGGCCAACTGGTCACTGGAGCCAAAACTCAGGTTTCCAAGTTTTTGAGGATTTTTAGCTCATTTCAGACTCTTAACTTCAAATGGACATAAATTCTTCAAATTAACTCCGATTTAAGTGATTCAAAAGCCAAAATTTCAAGGATTCAATGTAGAATAATTCTAGAATATTCTTGAACCAAAAATCCTTGACCACAGTCAAGTGGCTGGGTTTTCAAGAGGCGGTTAACCGAACAAGGTCAATTAGCCATAGAGTAATATGGTGAATCAATCCAAAACCTATTTAATAATTAAATTGGCACCTCAATTAGACTCATTTCATCATTTTAAGATCAATGGAACAATCCAAAATGAGTTTTAGAGTCAATTGGAAAATATACGAAGTAAAAGACAAAATTGCGCTTCAAGTTGCAAAAGTTCTAATTACCTATCCAAACCTATCCGGAATTGAACCAAATTTGACACACATATTCAAAATGATCCTAGAAACTAAATGCAAGTGATGGGACTGAAAAATGAAACAAAAATATAAATGCAATAATGAACTACTCTCCTAAGGCTTAAAAAGGCAAAAGTGTCCTTTAAGGCTTAGGGACTCCTAAATGATTCTAAACTTGACCAAATGCTATCATGAACTTATGGCGGTGAAAATGGGGTGTCTACAGAAGCTCCTCATTAGTGGAGTTTGCTCTGCAAACATCGCCAATGTTAGAAAAGACAGCCCATTTTCACAAAAAAGAAGGTAAAGGACCAAAGATTGAATTTCATCAGTAACTACTAGGGAAATTCAAAACCGCTATAATGTATGCTCACCTGCTGGGTGATAACACAAAATAGTGGGTGTGTGTGACCACAAGGGTCATTTAAACACACTATACCTTTATACGCTCACCTGACGAGTGAGAGACCTTGTATGCTTCTATAATATGTGCTCACTTGATGGGTGAGAACACAAAATAGGGGGCATGTGTGACCATAAGGGTCATTTAAACACACTATTCTCATCAAACCAAATCATGAAGCTTCAATTTAACAACTTTGTTAAATTTAAGCAAAGGCAACCTGTTACACCTCATTTTTGCACCTCTTTACTAGGGCTCATCATTTCATGTATGTTTTTGTTTTGTTTTTGAGTCTAGTCACTTGCATTAGTTTTTTAGAGTCACAAGGACAATTGATATGAATTTTGGTTCAATTTGGAGTTGATCTTGAGGGATAACAAGAGCTTTTGTAACTTTAGGGGCATAATCGTCTTTTAAGTCACAAACTTTTCATTTGACCTTGAAATGATCTCCAAATTGTCAAATAAAGTTCATATGAATGCATATGAGGTATTTCTAGGTTCAATTTGATGAATCAATGGCTTAGGATTAAAATGTCTCGATGTAGTTCAAGTTGGTTAATTGACCCTTCTTTGGGTTAGCTTAATTGACTCACAATTACCAACTAAATCTTTTCAATTTGACTTTAATTATTCATTATTTTATGCCAAAAATTGTTTTAGAAAGTTTAATTTTGGTTTGGAAAACATATGGTACAATCCTATGTGCATACCTATGCTTTGCAAAGGTAGAGCATAGCGGTTAACTGCCTTTGTCAAGCCTAACCATGTCCCCATGGTTAGTGTTTTTACCCTAAAATGTTCAAAAATGTATTCCTCATCAAAACATGGTCGTTTTGGCTTTTGTTTCATCAAAATCAAAGTTGATTTGACCCCTGAAACACTTCTAGAAGGAGAAGGAGTCCAAAAAAAAAAGAAAAACTAAAGCGGGTTCAGGTGACCACCCAGTCCTGGGCGGCTAGCCGCTTGGGCCCAGATGGCTAGCCGCCTAGGCCCTGGTGGTCACCCGAGACCACTATCCTATTTTTACTCTACCTCGTTGCTGAAGCGGACTCTTACCTATTTTGACATATTTGGGCTCTTTTGGACATGTTTCCTTCTAGTTTTTAGTAACTTTTGAGTTACTTAAGCACCAAGGGAGTCTCTAATAACCCTTGGATTAATTTTTAGGGTTTTAATCCCAGCCATTGGTTTATCCTAATGAAACTCTATAAATATCCCCCTATGCTTTAGCACAAGAGAGGCAATGAGAGGCACCTAGAGGCTACTTTATGCATGAAACCTGAGTGTTTGAGAGAGAATAAGAGAGAGAGAGAGTTGAAGGCGAGTTGGAGTTCCTGCTGTAACCTTAAAGAAGCTTGATTCAAGTCATCCACAAGTCAAGAAGGAGAGTCTCTACAGCAGCAAGGAAGCTTCTCTTAAGGTAAAGTCTCCCTCTATTCATGATGAATATGAGTTTTCTTATAAGATAGGCTTATTGCATGTTAAAGATAGCTTTTTTTATCATGTATTAATACTTTGGTTAGTTAATGTACATGAAATATTTGCTGTTCATGATGAGTTTAGCATGCTTTAGGACTGTTTCATAGGATTTAAAGCATGATTGTGAGTTTAGGGTTTTTTATTGTCCTTATTTCATGTGAGTTGCATATAGCATGCTAGGTTAGAGTTTTCTTTTAGTTTTTCTTCATGGTTATTATATGTATGATATATATATAGAATAACTATGATGTTTTTGCATTCATGTTAGTGGATTTTAGGGTTTTTATGGATATTTTAGTGTTAGGATTGCATTAAGGTTTGGTTTTATTCACTGTTTATGTTATTTGCATGTTTAGTGGATGATTTTAGGCCATGATACTATTCTGTCCAGATTTGCATATGGTTGTTTTTGTCTTGTTTTGAGCACATGTAAGGGTGCAAATAGGTGTGATAATTGTCCTATTGCAAATAGGGCTGCTCTTGCTTAAATTAGCAAATGCTTGGAGTTATCTTGCACTAAGGTAAGTGGGTGTGGAAGTGCCCCAATTCACTTCTCTCTTCCTTATTCTTTCTCTTCTCCCTCCCTAGGGTTAATTGTTAATATGGACATATGGTCTTAATCAAAGGTTTCCTTAATTAATAAAATACTGATTTTCTATCAAAGTTCCCATCTTGTGGAAGTTTTCCTAAGTCCAGACTTGGTTTATTTTTAAATAAGGAAACCTAGGGTTTTTACCATAGGTTTATATTAGGTTTTAACCCTAATTCTATTTGAACTGCGTGGACTTTGATCCATGTATTTCATTGCATGGTACGTAGGCGCTTGTTTTGAGGCTCAAGTCCGTTCTAGGATCCAAGTATCCTAGGTTTTTCTCTTCTCTCTTTTTTTTTTTTTTTGTTTTATTTTATTCTCTTTATTTGATTATGCATGGATGATTGGATGGGATATATGATATGCATGCTGTCTTGTGATGATATATGTTGATTTTGTGTGGTGAAAAGACTTTAATTTAGCCCAAATAAACTAAGAGACCGAAAGGGTGACATGGGTGCCTATAGGCCTTGCCTAGAACCTTCCCGTGTCATAACTTAGCCTCCGAATCCCCGATTTCTTTGGTTTCTAAAAGACTAGTTTTTGCCTTTTCAAAATATGGAGTCATTCAAATTGTTTTCTTAAAACAAAGTATTTTTAGGGTTTTCTTTGTTTCCTTTAAAAAATAAGGTGGCGACTCCTTTTTTTTTTTTTCAAACAATATTCTTTTTAATCCTTGTAGGTCAATTTTCGAGGTTCACAGTTTGGCGACTCCACTGGGGATTTGTGGGCTAGACTCTATAAAGTTTAATTGGGGTAAATTAATTTCATGTGTTTAATTAAAATCAATCACATGCATCTGCTTGATTGTTTGCCTTCATTTATTGCATTGTGTGTGCAAATTGTTGCATGATAGGTTCGATTGTCCCTCAATGCATCCTTGCCAATGATAGGCCTAGTTTCAACCTTGGTTTCCTGATTCCAAGTGTTGGGGCAAAAGCTATCAACCTCTCTTGCCTAGTACCCTTGGGTATATTAAATGAATCAATCACGTACTGCTGGACCCACACGACGTTCCTGATGCCACATGTGGTTAGGTATAAAGATTGGTTCAAG
The DNA here is from genome assembly GCA_039720395.1 of Liquidambar formosana. Lineage (NCBI taxonomy): Eukaryota > Viridiplantae > Streptophyta > Magnoliopsida > Saxifragales > Altingiaceae > Liquidambar > Liquidambar formosana. The sequence continues at coordinate 11,077,612 of CM077831.1, read as the reverse complement.
CAAGTGAAGGACCCTAACCTACCCTCTATGATAACCCAAACACTTGCCACCCTAATAATCAATTGATTAGTGTGATTATTATTATTGTTGTTGTTGTCATAATTATATTATTATTAATCACCAAAGCTTTAGGATATATATATATAACAAAAATTACTAACTTATTATATTAATAGGATTAATGATGTAATTAATCCTTAAGATGAGGTCATTGCTTACATGGAGAGGGGATAGGTGGCAAAATTCTATGAATTGCAAAAAAACAAAACAAAACAAAACAAAAAAAATCAGCCACGTTTGCTTGGAGAAAAAGAAAATGGCTTGCTTATGGACAAAGTGATAGGGAGGAATCTTCATAAATTAATGAGGGGAGACTTCCTTTGACTTGAGGGGGTATAAAAGGGCTAATATTCAGCCCATTTTCGTGCTATATGAGCTGCTAAGAGAGTGTAACAAAAGAGAGAAATAGAGAGAAAGAAAGAAGGAGAAAAAAGGGAGCTCAAACCAAAAAAGTTTCAAAGCATTTCTCTATAAACCTGAGGTGAGATTTTTCATCTTTGAATGATATAGGAAATGTTCTAAAAGTTTCATGAGGATTGGTTGATGTTTGGATAATTTTTGGAGCTTCAAAGAAGCATCAATGGCTTCCCTCATACTTTATTTGATTGGTTCTCTATGCACAGTAAATGAAACTCTATGAAATTTTTACCATAGTTTTATGATACTATAGAGAAGCTTCTGTATAAATCTTAACCTTTAATACCTTGTAGGTTGTGAGAAATAAATTGGACAACCCGAAACACAAATATGAAAAAATGTGCAAATTCGTAACTTGTTTAATTTTTCTGATATTTTTATAATATTCTACATGAAAAATTAAGCAAAATGGGATTTTGAATCATCAAAAAAGGTTACGAAATGAATTAGTTATGAATTTTTCAGGTTTTGATAAATCTTGAAAACAAACTGTGAAAAGCAGCAGAATTTGGCCTTGCGCGGGGAAGAAGAAGGGTATGTGATTGAGTGTGGCAGCGCTCATTAGCTGCTGAAAATATTTTTAAAAATCTTATAAAAATACTAGAAACTTATGTTTATAATTTTGTACCCATATGAGCATGATAACACAGGTTTCAAAAATTAGGAGACTTTAACCCTTTTGTGTAGTTTGTTTTCAAACTTTGACTTGCTCAAACAAAGTGTATAGAATTCTGATTGAGTTACGAATTGAACCATTGGATTCATATCAACAAAATTTACATAAGAGTATTTTTGAGGTAAAATGGATGTTTTAATTTTGGGTATTATTTTATTCACGTGTAAAATGACCATTTTACCCCTACTTACTAATAATAGCTCAAATGGATTCCAAATTGAGTTTTGTTCGATCCTATACAATTTCTATGAGAAGTAGAACACTTCAGGGACTTTTTATTAATATTTTTATGATGTCATCATAGTCCTCATATTTTTATATTTGCAATATAGCCCCTGAACTTATGAAAAATTCCAAAATTTCCCCAAACTGAATATTGGCTTTCATGTTGAGTAGTTTGATTAAGATTTTTAATAGTGGTAGAGCATAATATAAATGATAATGCATGACCATGAGCGTAAATGTTCATATTCATAATTGGATATTAAAATATTATTGAGATTAATTAACGTGCATGATATTAGCATCCATATGTTGAACGATATGATTATTAATTTATGTACAAACATGTAACAAGTTATTTGGTGATATGTTTATGTGAAGTTGAATGCTTATACTTGTGATTGAGATTAAGATGTTGAGATGAGAAACAAGCACGTATAAATCTATTTTGTGACATGTTTATGTGAAGTTGCTTATACTTGTAACTGGGATTAAAATGTTGAGATGTTGAGATGAGACGACCGGGTTGAGAAAGCCCTGCAGTTAGTGCACTAATATGCTACTCCATTTTTGAGGGCAAGAGGCCAGTGGTGTAGCATACACACATGATGAGCGGTGTGTGCTGTGGTCATAGATAGTATATCCTGTATGAGCAGACAAGTATGCTATAATTGTTTTTGCAGGTTGCAGCAGGCAATAGAGGCACAGGTACGTGCTAATTTTTATATGCTTGAGTGGCATACATTTTAAGAAGTGCTATTAACATCATTGTAGTATGAGATGTTACAGAGATGCTGTTAAATGTACAATGAGTTGTTGTATACTAATGTTAAGCATTCATAGATGAATTATCTCACTGAGCCGTGGTTTGCTCACCCTTTTATTAAAAACTATTTTTCAGGATCTGGAAATTTGTGAGCTATTGAGAAGACATGAATAGAGGAGCATATTTTCCTGACTCGATAGTTGTTTTATTTTGATAAGTTAACATATGTGATTTAATATCAAACAATAATGCATTGTAATAATTATAATTTAGTAAATGAGGTAATAATGAAATTTATATTTATGTGACGTAATATTTGTCAACAAGGTGTCAGTTGGAAGATGAATGGATAATGTTTTTAGCTATCACTACCTCACTAGGCTTTAGCAAAGCTATTTTTGGGGCGTGACACCCTTTCTTAGTTCATGTAGTGGGCCTTGTAGGGCACTATGGTCTCATCATTATGTACCCACAATTGTTTGTAATGATGCTATGCCGTGTTTGTGGTGTTAGGCTTTATATCTTATGCCCTTAACATATACCTTTGAACCCTAACCTTTGTTAAGGCCATGGGTTAGGAGGAGTAAGTTAAGGAAATAGGATGTTAAGCCATGTTTGTGATGTGCTAATCTATGGGAATTAATTAAACCTAATTGAAGGACTCTATACCCTATTCTTTTAAACATACCCTTACTCCATGGCCTTTGTAAAGGTAATTGGATAAAAGGAATGAATTAATTGAATATGGGGTAAAGACCAAATTCATTAAGATAAATATGGAGGTTTAGGACAAGTTCTTAGGCTAGAGGTTAAACTTTTTCTATCCATAAACGTACTGGCTTGGATTCGTAATCCGCAAGGGAGTCTAGTGAGTGTTGGATCTACCCATCACACAGACATAGCCGACAAAAGAAATGGTGAAGGACACTTTGACCTAGAAGTTTGCTTGAAAGCCATCATAACCAAGCTTGACCATACCACCGAGACATCCGATACGGCATTGAAAATGGCTTAAGAGAACCAACTGAAGGTGGTGGATCTCGAATAAAATGGCTCTAAGGCTCATTCCTCTAGTATACCTCATGGGGCTGGCACCGAAGAGGGATCTCAATCCAATGAGAACACTAAGACAAGAGGAGAAAGTAGTTCAAAGCAGTCATTAATCTAGAAGGGGAAACCAAAGGGAAAGGTTCTAGCAGTGATTCCGTGTTGGCTAGCAAAGTAGAAGCATTGGAGAGAACTATTAAAGGGATTTGTAGGGCTGATGACATGGTCGATGTGCGGACTTTATCTCTGTTTCCAACGGCTCGCATTCCATTGCAATTCAAGATGCCGGAGTTAGAGAAATTTGATGGGACAGGCTATCCCAAGACCCATTTGAAAATGTATGTGCGAGCTATGCTCCCCCGAGGGGCCACTGATTAGCTTTTAGCTCAAATGTTCCATGAAACCTTAGCAACTTCTGCTTTGAAATGGTTCTTATCGTTAGATGAGAATAGGACTCAGACTTGGGAAGACATATGCAATGAATTCTTGGAGCACTACAAGTACAATACGGAGGTGGACATTAGTTGGAGAGAATTGGAAACCACAAAACAAGGGACTCATGAAACTGTTGGGAATCGAATAGAGAGGAAAACATACACAAGCGGAATAAAAATTTTCCTACGATTCCCAATCCTGTGAATCCAATTATGCTTAATACAAAACAAACCCTAACTAGAAGAGGGTAAGAATTACTTACAGTTGATTAATGTCTTCTCCTTTATGCTCCAAGTTTTGTCTTCCCCTTTTTGCTCCAAGCTTGAACTTCGGACAGCAATAAATGAGCGATCCAAGTATACTGCCTCCAATGATATCCACACCTAGCTTGAACTTGAAGTCCTTTCCTTCTTTTCCTTGTTGATGCTAGAGTAGGAGAAGAAAGGAGAGAGAGAGAGGGAGAGCTGAAATTTTTGGCCAGCACTTGGGAGCCTCTAAGAGTGCTTCAAGTGATGATGCCATCACATCATAAAAGGCTTTAAATAGCCTCCAACTAGGGCCGGCCAAGGGGGGTCTTCAAACCCTAGAGGGTTTTGTGTAATTACTCTTAATTGCACAATAACCCCTCTAATTTATATCTTATACAACCTTGCCCCTTAAGAACAATTCTTTTATTCACTTATGCCCTTTCTCTCATAGACATTCAAGCTCTCTTAGCATGATTAGTGTGTGACCCATTAGGTTCACATCATCAAGTAGTAGGGATATCACGAGGTGTGCACAATGGAACTCTTTCCATTAGAGGGTCTAATTGAAACTCCTTTTAATTCCCTAATTGATTATAACTCATTTATATCAATTACGGGTTCTACTAACCATGAGTAACACCTAGCATATGGCTCATAGTGTGGTCCTTAATGAGGTGAATAGTCATTTACAAAGAACCCTTCTGTTATAGTTTATAGGTTACAATTACATCCTTTCATCAACACAATGTCTCCAATTGAACCAATAGGACATGGAAATCTATCAAGTCCCTAGTTCAATTACTTTATACTCATTATTAATATCAACTCAATGATGAACTTATGGAAACTCCTTTCCATATTCATTCCACCATGGGCCCATGGATTTAATGAGTTATTCTCAATGAATGCTATATGAGACATTCATTCCCTTTTTCCTGAGAGTGATCGATTCCTTGTTAATCATTCACATGCCTTCACACACATAACAATAGGGCCAATGAACACCCTTACAAACCCCTATAAAGGATCTGCACTTAGTATTGTCAAACTTCTAAAGCTACATGTTGTGGACCCCAGAAATCAGGCCCACAAGGGTTTGGCAAAAGATAATTTGGTGAACGACAACAAGGGAAGGAGTCGCCACCTCATTTTTTAAGGGAAAAGAGGAAAACCCTAAAATGTTTTATTTTCCAAAACAAATGACTCCATGTTTAAAAATGAAAACGCAAAAAGTCTTTTGGAAACCAAAGGTTGTGAATTCGCAGGTAAAGTTACGATATGGGAAGGTTCTAGGCAATGCCTATAGGCACCCATATCGCCTTAAACGGTCTCTTAATTTAATTGGGCTAAATCAAAGTCTTAAACACACAAGAATTAACAATTATCATTACAAGACAGCATGCATATCATCCATTCATTCATCTATACAAGCAAGTAAATCAAAGAAAAAAAGAAAAGAGAAAAAGGGGAAAGAAAACCTAGGATACTTGTAGACACCCCATTTTGCACTCGATGATTTGGATTGGGGACACCCTATGATGAGGTTAGTTTATACACTTTAACAGACTTTGGAATACGTCCAAGTGAGCCAAAAGAATTGCAGCTGAAAATAAGTTGAAATTTTGGAATAGTGATGTGTACGTAGGGGCTAATGTGCATACGCATTTGGTTAAGGTGCGTACGCACCACATGTTTCTAGAACCCTTCTTTTCGGGCCTCTTGTGTTAGGATTATGCCCTAGAGCCAATCATAGAGATGATTGTTTAGGGATTAGGAACAATCATTTGATTTCATTTATGTATGTCACATTTATTATTGATTTAATAAAAGGGCTTATTCTATTATGTTTATATGCATCATTTATATTTACATAATATGTCCATGGAGTTAGAGTTGAGAATATGGAATTACAAAGAGTTGTAATTTTGAGACTATAGATATATCTCTGTACTAAACTCCTTAAGCATTCCTAGTTGAAGGTTCACTATGATGGACAGTAATGAACCATAGGACTAGCACTTGTTAGGTTGACTCTATAGGAGGATAGCTAGTCTCAAGCTATTTGTGTGGAGACACTACAACCAACAAGTGGGTGCCTATTATAAGAATAGGTACACTGAATGTGACCAAAGATATGAGATAAACTGAATGGAGTTTTATCCTGCCTGTCAATCAGTTTCTCATTGTTATAGTGGTACAAGTAATCCTTAGACCTGAGACACCATAGTTGCCTTATGCATGTAGCTTTAGAAGTTTGATAACACTAAGTGCAGATCCTATTCAGGGGTCTGCAAAGGTGTTCATTGGCCCTACTGCTATGTGTATGAAGGCATGTGAGTGATCAACAAGGGATCCATCACTCTCAGGAAAAAGAGAGAGAATGTCTCATATAGCATTCATAATATAACTCATTAAATCCATGGCCATGGTAGGATGAATATGAAAAGAGTTTCATGAGTTCATCAATGAGTTGATATCTATGAATGAGTATAAAGTAATTGAACTAGGGACTTGACAGACTTCCATGTCCTATTAGTTCAATTGGAGACATTGTGTTGAAGGAAGGATGCAATTGTAACCTATAAACTATAACAGAAGGGTTCATTGTAAATGACTATTCACCTCATTAAGGAGCACACCATGAGCCATATGCTAGGTGTTACTCATGGTTAGTAGAAGCCCTAATTAATATAAGTGAGTTATAATCAATTAGGGAATTGGAAGGAGTTCCAATTAGACCCTAAATGGAAAGAGTTCCATTGTGCACACCTCGTGCTATTCCTACTACTTAATGATGTGAACCCAATGGGTCACACACTGATCATGCAAGAAGGGCTTTAAAGTCTATGAGAGAAAGGGTTTTAGTGAATAAAGAATAGTTCTTTATCGGCCTATTTGTATTTGATACAAATAATAGGGGTTAATGTGCAATTAAGTGTAATTACACATAACCCTATTAGGGTTTCTTCCCCATGGCCAGCCCCCTTTAGTGGGCTGCCTATATAAGTCACACTTATGTGTGACATGGCATATAGGCTTGCACAATAAACCCTAGCCGTCCAACCCCTTGGAGGCTCTCTTCTCTCTCTCTCTCTTCTCCACCTCTAGCAACAACAAGGAAGAAGAAAGAAAGGACTTGAAGCTCTAGCTAGGTGTGGATACCGTTGGAGGCAGCACACTTGGGCTGCTCATTCACCGCTGTCCAGAATCAAAGCTTGGAGCAAAAAGGGGAAGACAAAATTCTGTAAGTGTTCTAACCCTCTTTGTAGTTAGGGTTTGATTTTGTGTTATGCATAGTTAGATTCATGGGATTGGGAATCGCAGGAAAAATTTTTATATTCCGCACTTCGATTTTTCCCTCTTGTTCAATTCCCAACAGTGGTATCAGAGCCATGATTATGCATAATACAAAATACATATGGGCTGGTAATTATGGTGTAGTTGAATGATTCAAAAATCTGGAAAATTTTTCTGCATAATTGGTTTTCCTCCATGGCTGAACCTAGGGTTTGGAACCCTAGGTCAATTCTCTTCTACTCCTCTTCTAATTGATGGTTAAGTGTATCCATGGATGCAATAGGTTGCATAGGGTTTGAGTTTGGAGAAGAAGAATAAGGAAACTAGGGTTTTATAAAACTGTTATGAACAGTTTTCATGGTTGCCATGAAAAACCGTCATCTTGTTTTGCCTGCCGAATTCAGAGTTCTTCTCCAAAATTTTCGAGCCATATATGCTTAGAAAGCTCTTTGAATAAGCTTTCCAACCCAACAAACGGTGCGTCAATCCGAGTTCTGTAGTGAAAGTTATGAATTTTTTACTACAGGCTGTCTGGAAAGACAGTTTTGCTCGGGAATGATGCAATAGCCACAACTTTGAGTTGTTGATGGAGATCAAAGGCATGGCAATGGTTGCCACAACTTGGGTTATGTTCTAGACATGGTAGGGAAAGGTTCCCAAGCATTTAGATGCATCATAATTGGATTAAGATGCTAGAACAGAAGGAAGAAGGAGAAGAACACCATGGAGGCTGAATCTGGGTTTTAGAACCCTAAGGTTCTTGCAATTAATTCTAATTAAAGCTGCTGTATTTATGATGGAAGATCATTGTAGGATCATTATGTATCATGTGTATATGATTTTCTTTAAGTTTCAAAAAGGTTTTGATGGAAAAAGATTCAAAAAGTTTGAAAATTTTTCATGAACAGCATAGCAGATTTTCTCTGCAGAAAAGTCGTCAATGGAGTTTTGATTAGAACTTGAGTTAGGGAACTCCAAATTGCATGAAACCAATTGCATTAGTTTCCTAAGACATGTAGGATACTGGGAAAATTCGTTTGGTAGCCTAATTCATTCATCTTGCTGGGTTTTAAATCAATTTCTGACCATGGACAGTATGCTGTCAAATTCTGGGCAGCCTACTGTTGTTTTAATTGTTTAGAACACTTGGTGATGATTTGATCATCCAAACCTCTTCTATTAGCTTAGTATTTCATGTAGGGACATGATACAAAAGCTGGTTTCAATGGAGGAGTCGAATTGATAAGGATTTAGAAGCTATTGTGACCTTCAAGGTCTGCAACAATGGCTCCAGCAATGGGTTTTGGAAACCCTGATTGTTCTTGATGATGGCAGCCACTTCCACCACTTCTCACGTGTCCAGAGGCTTGTCCCACACCCCTAGGATGTTCTCCCATGGCTGGCCATGGCCTCACACAGTCGTTGGTGGCCATGGCAGCCTAGCCAAGCTCAGGCAGCCCCCTGGTAGTGACGGCTGCATAGAGTTAAGGATGAAACCCTAATTTTGAGTTAATGATGAAACCCTAATTTCATTATGGCATTAATTAAAACCCTAATTAGAATATTAATTACCTTAATTAAGAGTTAATGATTGGTCATTAAATGACCAATCATGGTTATTAATTGTTAGGGCATAATTAATACCATTAATGATGTCTAGGGTTAGGGTTTTGGAAACCCTAATTAGTGTAATTAATTAAGGGTAATTAATACCCTATTTGGCATTAATTAAACCCTAATCCCTTTTATTAAATACCATATGAACCTAGGGTTTTAATGATTGGACATTAAATGACCAATCATAAGGCATTTAATGATTAGGGCTTGCATTTAGGGTTTAGGGTTATGCATTTAGGGTTTAGGGTTTTAGGAAACCCTAATACACTAATTCATCATTTTAATGATTTTATTTAATTCCTATATTAATTATTTAATTAATATTGATTAATTTTATAATGTTTTAAATGGTTTAAAACACAATTAGGGATTAAATTAAAATCTGGAAATTCTTAATTAAATGAAATTGTTTTGTTTAATTAAGGAAACCCTAATATTGGATATTAGAGTTATTTTAGGAAACTTTACATGTTTTAAATTAATTTGATTAATTGAAACTGTAATGTCTTAAATGTTAAGACTTTATTTAATTCTGGATATTTTTGTTAAAACCTAATAAGATTAGGATGCATTAATGAGATTAATGTAAATCATTCAAGAGAATTACCATAATGTCCATATGTTTTAATGCTTACAGTTTTTCTTTACATTATGCAATGAGATTGTATGTATGTGTTTGGATGATGATTATGGACTATACCCCTTAAACCAATTGTGATTGGCCGTCTTATGAATGGGTTGTAATAATTTTTCAAGAGTTGTAATTTTATTATGGTGATGTAATTTATTATTTGGGGCTTGCATGCCACCTTCCCTCTCTCTCTATCATTCTCTTGTGTACCCCACATTCCCCTTATGTATCCCTTTCTATATATTATGTAAATGTTATGTAATCGAGAGCGCACTAAGGAGCATGGTGGACCCAAAGGAGTATGATGGAGCCCAACAAGCCAATGGTGGAGACCAACAAGCCAATGGTGGAGACCATCAAGCCAAGGGAGCAGATTGAAGGACTTGAAAGCTTAGAGAAGTTTTTCAAGAAAGCATGCATGTTACGAATGGTTTATTTTACGATCACCTACACCCACCTTAGACCTTGGATTCAATCTATTGGCTTGGATTGAATCCTCTCAAAGTCCATAATCATCATAGTGGGAGCTTTAATTTATGAGATAATTGTATTAGCTCCAATACCATAGTTTGGTATATGTTACCTATTCACTTAGGGACTAATATCAAAATATGGTACTTTATATATGTTGATATATAATAGCATGGGATGTGTGATTTATAATAGCATGAGATGTATGATTATAAATAGCATAATTTATATGTTTAAATTTTGATACATAGGATGCATGTTAATTTGATGAGACCCTTTAAAACCCCTCTTATTTAATATTAAGTTGAAAATGGAGAAGTCATTGGGGAATGAATTCTTCATTGCCTTCCATCATTATAGGATCATCTAACGTCCCTTAATGTGGGTACCTGGCTGTAGACATGTAGGAGCTACCCATATTAAAGACATTACTTGAAACTATCACATATGTAGATATCATGGGGTGCCTAAGCTGGTATATACCAAGAAACTAACATGTGAGGTATATATTTGGTGAAACATACCTGTGTGAATGATGGGCTTAACTTAACTAGGGAAGTATTCCAAGAAACTAACATGTGAGGAGTATGTACCCTAGAGGCAAAACGATTGGAATTTGCTTATGAAGCAATAGACAAAGAGTTGTCTTCTTATTGTGGGTTAGAAGCCAAGAAACTAACATGTGAGGCTTCTAGGTCACAGTGGGACCCCAATCCCCATTAGGAATGAGATTCTCGAATTCCATTAGAGGGTGTATGGAATTTGATAAAATAGTGGGAGGTACCATATGATTAAAGACCCAATCATTATGGATAAAAATGAAATCTAATTCTCTGTTTATGTAGATTACCTAATTACTCACCTCAAAACCCCTATTTCCTAATATATAGGATATTGATAGTTTGACTAAACCCGATTTCTTTGATTGACTTAGGAAATTGAGAATTGTTCTCAATTTCAAAAGATTGTTTATATGCTATTAGGCCTTTTATTAAAGGCCCTCCATAAAACATCCTAAGAAGAAAAAGACACTATGCGCAATTGGCATCTTGTTGCCATGCTATATGATAGTATTGATGACTAATGAGCTTCAGAAGCAAAATTAGTCAATGCAAGTGCCTTTGATGTCCTACATCACATACAAAGGTTGTATTATGAGTGAAATAATACTATAAAGTATAGTACTTGTAAAGGACTTCTTCTGGACTAGGATGTAATAAAAGTTGTTTATTAATAATCATTCTTTTGAAAAATGATTAATCACATAGAATAGCTTGAGAAGCTAGATGTGATTTAAAATGGAAGCATAGAGGGAAGCAAGTCTTGAAAAGTCAAAGACAAAGAAATATAATTATTTTGTAGTAAACATAAGGTATTGTAAAGGGAACTTGATAAAGTATCAGTTTTCTAAAAGAACCAAACTTTTGAAGTTTTGGTTTATGCTCTAAACTAAATTGTTGGTTAGTTCTGCTTCTTGGTTTTTTGGATTCTAGAGTAATCTAAATGGAAGCAGAAAGTTAAGTAGATAATAAGTTACCTTTAAAATTTAATAGAGCAAGAGTTGCTAGATTAATTTTGGGAACTTATTTCTTAACTAGGTCATTTAAGACATTCTAGAAATTTGGTTTCTGAATTTAAATGACTAATTAGAGCGAATGCAACGTATTCCGAGAATACAAGAGATGTAGAGACTCTCATTTAAATGTAACAATTATGACTTGGTTATGAGATGACCAAACCCATCTTTTACTTGGTGAAGTGAATGAGTTACATTTATAATTTGACTAATACATTGTGATGTATATAGTCATGTAGAGCATGCATTCAATTACAGTAGACCCCTCTTAGAATACCATAGCTCAATGGTGAATCTAAGAGAACGAATTGAACCCTATTAAGATATGGTTTGATCCATGATGAGTTTTACTAATGTATTCGTCTAGGATATACCTTAAAATTGCTACATATTGATAATTTAGGGTTCACTCCAGTTTTGTCCCAATTATATCAGATATGATATGGAAAGAAACCCAACTTAAAGATGTTAAGGCTTGGGATTGTGCTATGTATGTCTAGAGACATAATGTAGACAATCTGGAAATAAGGTCAAGTAAGTGTTGAATTGTGGTATATCCCAAAGAGTGGTTGGGATAGTATTTCTATTACCCTAATGAACAAAAGTTGTCCATTAGGATGTTTGCTGGATTTTCTTGAGAAAGAGTTCATTCAAGAAAGATGAAAAAGTAGATAGAATTTACAAAATTGTCTGTAAAGCCACAAACCAACAAAGATCCAACCCTTGCCCCTGTTGAGGCAAAACCTTTAATTACACCACAGTCCTTTCATGGATCAAATTGGATATTTTTCAACATATAAGAGATACGGTATCTCTATTAATATGTGTAAGAATAGTTCTATGGTGATAAAGATCACTAAAATAATCCTATTGATTATGATTAGGCGATGTTTGACATCAACTCGAGAAATGACTAAGAGTCATTAAATCCAATATGGTTAGGTAGAGACCTAGAAGGCTAGGCTATTTGAGAATGTTTCAACATAGGCAAAAAGTTGTCTATAAAGAAACTTGTTTGATAATAGTTATGATGAAATCCATTTGGATCTTGTTATCTATAAACACACATTTTGAATATGAGATATGTCAAAAAGGATATAAAGATGTTATATCAAATGGTGAAAAACCATAAAAGTGTGTAAGTTATAGAAGTCTATTAATAGACTACAAGGTTCTCATAATTAGAACATCTATAAAGTTGAAGTAATCAAATTGTTTGATTTCTCTCATTGTATAGATGGACCATGAGTGTATAAAAGGTTAGTGGGAGTGCGATCGTTTTTCTTTATCCTAAGTATAGATGACATCCTAATCATTATGAATGATATATGAATGACATCCTAATCGTTTTGGTTTTTGGAGAAAAACTAATTCATGAAAGATTTGGCAGAAGCATCCAACAAGATCTATAGAGATAGATCATATAGATTGCTAAGTATCTCTAAATCATCAAACATAGTTGAAATGTTGAAGGAGTTCAACATGGAGAATTCTAAGGGAGGTCTGATTTACTTCAGATAAGAATTCATTATTCAAGGGCATGTGCCCTAGGATAACACAAGTAAGGTTCTTAAAGTGTTAAGAAGCCTTATTCTACACTATGTATTGAACCTAATATCTATTATGTTGTAATTGTTACAAATAGTTATCAATCAATTCAAATTTGGAATATTGGATTGTATATGGAAATTGTAAACTCATAGTAGATGGGTATATGGATTTGGATGTAATCCATATGGGGTATATTTTATATTCACTTTAGTTGGTGAAATACTTAATGGAAGAACTGTATGAAAGATACAGTGGATTCCATTATTAAGGGTGAATTAATTGTCGCATTGTCTAGGAGACTATTTGGATCTATAAGTTCATTTAGAACTTGGAGTTGTTCCTTCCATTGAGTTGCCCACACCTTGTTTTGTGACAACAATGGGTCTATAGCTCAAGTGTAGGAATCACGGTCTCATCAAAAGTCCAAACACATAGAGCGGCAATTCCAAGTGATTAGAGGAATCATTGGAAAAGGTAATAGATACATTACAGAAGATATTATCTACATAAGTTTTTGTAGACCTACTGACTAAAGCTTTAAAACATAATTGGTTATGTCTAAGACCAACATCTTGAGAAGATAGGTATGCGATACATGGTCGATTGGCTTTAGTGCAAGTGGGAGATTGTTAGGATTATGCCCTAGAGCCAATCATAGAGATGATTGTTTAGGGATTAGGAACAATCATTTGATTTCATTTATGTATGTCACATTTATTATTGATTTAATAAAAGGGCTTATTCTATTATGTTTATATGCATCATTTATATTTACATAATATGTCCATGGAGTTAGAGTTGAGAATATGGAATTACAAAGAGTTGTAATTTTGAGACTATAGATATATCTCTGTACTAAACTCCTTAAGCATTCCTAGTTGAAGGTTCACTATGATGGACAGTAATGAACCATAGGACTAGCACTTGTTAGGTTGACTCTATAGGAGGATAGCTAGTCTCAAGCTATTTGTGTGGAGACACTACAACCAACAAGTGGGTGCCTATTATAAGAATAGGTACACTGAATGTGACCAAAGATATGAGATAAACTGAATGGAGTTTTATCCTGCCTGTTAATCAGTTTCTCATTGTTATAGTGGTACAAGTAATCCTTAGACCTGAGACACCATAGTTGCCTTATGCATGTAGCTTTAGAAGTTTGATAACACTAAGTGCAGATCCTATTCAGGGGTCTGCAAAGGTATTCATTGGCCCTACTGCTATGTGTATGAAGGCATGTGAGTGATCAACAAGGGATCCATCACTCTCAGGAAAAAGAGAGAGAATGTCTCATATAGCATTCATAATATAACTCATTAAATCCATGGCCATGGTAGGATGAATATGAAAAGAGTTTCATGAGTTCATCAATGAGTTGATATCTATGAATGAGTATAAAGTAATTGAACTAGGGACTTAACAGACTTCCATGTCCTATTAGTTCAATTGGAGACATTGTGTTGAAGGAAGGATGCAATTGTAACCTATAAACTATAACAGAAGGGTTCATTGTAAATGACTATTCACCTCATTAAGGAGCACACCATGAGCCATATGCTAGGTGTTACTCATGGTTAGTAGAAGCCCTAATTAATATAAGTGAGTTATAATCAATTAGGGAATTGGAAGGAGTTCCAATTAGACCCTAAATGGAAAGAGTTCCATTGTGCACACCTCGTGCTATTCCTACTACTTAATGATGTGAACCCAATGGGTCACACACTGATCATGCAAGAAGGGCTTTAAAGTCTATGAGAGAAAGGGTTTTAGTGAATAAAGAATAGTTCTTTATCGGCCTATTTGTATTTGATACAAATAATAGGGGTTAATGTGCAATTAAGTGTAATTACACATAACCCTATTAGGGTTTCTTCCCCATGGCCAGCCCCCTTTAGTGGGCTGCCTATATAAGTCACACTTATGTGTGACATGGCATATAGGCTTGCACAATAAACCCTAGCCGTCCAGCCCCTTGGAGGCTCTCTTCTCTCTCTCTCTCTTCTCCACCTCTAGCAACAACAAGGAAGAAGAAAGAAAGGACTTGAAGCTCTAGCTAGGTGTGGATACCGTTGGAGGCAGCACACTTGGGCTGCTCATTCACCGCTGTCCGGAATCAAAGCTTGGAGCAAAAAGGAGAAGACAAAATTCTGTAAGTGTTCTAACCCTCTTTGTAGTTAGGGTTTGATTTTGTGTTATGCATAGTTAGATTCATGGGATTGGGAATCGCAGGAAAAATTTTTATATTCCGCACTTCGATTTTTCCCTCTTGTTCGATTCCCAACATCTTGCCCTCCAGATCCTAACTCTTTTTAAATAACGTGTTACAGCATGCTTAGGAGACTTGGATTTCGGGGAAAAGAAGCAGCAACCCTAATCCTACTTCCCATGCCTATATATAACCCACTATGTGTCACACCCCATTTTTGCACCACCTTACTAGGGCTCATCATTTCATGCATGTTTTTGTTTTGTTTTTGAGTCTAGTCACTTGCATTAGTTTTCTAGAGTCACAAGGACAATGGATATGAATTTTGGTTCAAATTGGAGTTGATCTTGAGGGATAATAAGAGCTTTTGTGACTTGAGGGGCATAATCGTCTTTTAAGTCCCAAACTTTTCATTTGACCTTGGAATGATCTCCAAATTGTCAATTGGAGTTCATATGGATGCATATGAGGTATTTCTAGGTTCAATTTTGTACCGGTTGTCATCTTAAGTCCCGTGGCCCTGATGATGAGTTTAGTGTGGTTATTTACGGATTATCCTTGAAGAATTAGTGCGAATCACAGCATGAGATTTTTGGTTAAAATGAAAAGAAAATTATTTTATTAAATTAGCCATTTTTATCATGACACTAACACGTGTACGTATGTGATGAGTGTGTGTACGCACATACGATACATGTGCATGCGTGTTAGCGGTCAGTCTCCCAATTTTTATAAAAGACAATTTCCTTTTCCTATTCAGATTAGAAGTCTTTTATCATTATAAAATACCTTTTGATTATTCTCCAAGGAAACCTAGTCCAGGAAGGAAAGGGAAACTCCAGATTTCAGCTATAAATACTCTCTTAATGTCTTTAAACAAGGAGGAGGAGAAGAGGGTTTTGGAGGGAGTGAAATTCGTCATAATTCAGCAGCAGATTTTCTGAAAACCAGCAGTCGTATTTTAATCATAACTTTTTCATCCGAAGTCAGAATTTGATGAAATTGGTCTTGTTAGAAAGATAATTCAATTCTCTACAACTTTGTATTTCACAAGCTTTGTCCAAATCCAACGTTTTCATACCCAAAAACGCGATTGAAGTTGCTGCTGCTGCAAAGTGACGAAAATCACTTTTCTTTTCTCTTGTTCTCTTTTTGTTTTCTATTTTCTTTTCAAAGTTGAGTGAGTTGTGATCTCTTTGCTGTGATACCACTTTGACAAAGAGGAGGATTCGTGTTGGTTTGATTCACTCTAAAGACCTGAGGAGCCACGAACAATTACAAACACAAAGGAAGGCCCTTCCTAAGGTATTCTCCTTCTCTATTCAAGCTTAAACTAGGTTTTCATATGGGTTAGGCTTATTGCATGTTAAAGGTAACTTTTTTATCATGTATTAACACTCTAGCTAGTTAATATACATGGAATATCTATTTTTTATCTACTGTTTAACATGCTTTAGGGCTGTCCTTTAGGTTTTTAATGCATAGTTATGATTCTTGTGCTCCTGTTTGTCCTTGTGCTAGGATTAGTGTCATTGCATGTTAGAGTTAGGATTTTCATCATGTTATATTGCTTTAGTTAGTTAATATGCATGATTTAATTTCTGTTTAGTTTGGTTTTAGCATGATTAAAGTATGTTTTGTATGTTTTTAAGCATATTTGTGAGTTTAGGGTTTTAGAGTCATTGTTTCGTGTTTGTTTTCATATAGCATGATAAAGTAGACTTTTTTATTGGTTTTTCTTCGTGTTTGCTGTATATGTTTTTCATATGGAGTAAACATGATGGTTTTGCATGCATGTTAGTATGTTTTAGGGTTTTTATGCATGATATGGTTCTAGGAATATGTTAGGACTTATTATTGTTCGCTGTTTTTGCTATTGGCATGCTTAGTGGATGATTTTAGGTCATAATACTATTCTGTCCAGATTTGCATGTTAGTGTTTTTGCATGGTTTTAAGCACTTGTAAGGGTGCAAATAGGGCTGCTTATGTCTGAAATAGCTAATTGCGCTCAGGTAAGTGGGTGTGAAGGTGCCCCAATTCACCTTTCTTCCTTATCCCTTCTCTTCTCCCTATTTAGGGTTAATTTTTAATATGATCCTATGGTTTAATTAGAGGTTTCCTTCATAAACAAAATTCTGGTTTTTATTAAGGTTTCCATTTTGTGGATTTCTTTCCTAAAATCAAACTTTCTATCAATTCTCTTTTGATCAAATAAGGAAACCTAGGGTTTTTACCATAGGTTTGTATTAGGATTTAACCTTAGTTCTAATCGAACTACGTGGACTTTGATCCATGTATTTCGTTGCATGGTACGTAGGCGCTCTTCGTGGGGCTCAAGTCCGTTCTAGGATCCAAGCATCCTAGGTTTATTTTTGTTTTCTTTTCTTCTTTTTTCTTTTTCTGTTTTTATGTGCTTATTATGCATGGATGGATGAATGAAATATATGATATGCATGCAATTCTTGTGATGATATACTTGCTGATTTTTGTATGGAAAGATCTTGATTTAGCCCAAATGAACTGAGAGACCGAAAGGGTGACATGGGTGCCTATAGGCTTTGCCTAGAACCTTCCCATGTCATAACTTAGCCTCCGAATTCCCGATTTCTTTGGTTTTCAAAAGATTGGTTTTTGCCTTTCCTTTTTTATGGAGTCATTCAAATTGTTTTCCCTAAAACAAACTATTTTTAGGGTTTTCCTTGTTTCCTTTAAAAAATAAGGTGGCGACTCCTTTCCTTTTTCTTTTTCAAACCCATTTTCTTTCAATCCCTTATGGGCCCAATTTCCGGGGTTCACAGTTTGGCGACTCCACTGGGGATTTGTGGGCTAGACTCTATAAAGTTTAAATGGGCTAGGTTAATTTCTTATGTTTAATTAAAATCAATCACATTGCATCCGCTTGATTGTGTGCTTCCATTTATTGCATTGTGTGCGCAAACTCTTGCATGCTAGGATCGATGTCCCTCGATGTATCCTTGCCAACGATCGGCCTAGTCTCAACCTTGGTTTTCCTGATTCCATGTGTTGGGGCGAAAGTTATCAACCTCTCTTGCCTAGTACCCTTGGGCTTGCCCTTGGGTATATTAAATGAGTTAATCATGTACTGCTGGACCCACGCGGCGTTCCTGATGCCACATGTGGTTAGGTATAAGGATTGCTCAAGCAAGTGAAGGACCCTAGCCTACCCTTATCATTAGTCCATATAGATAGACTTGTAGGACACTACGGTCTCACCTTTATGCACCCACAATTGTTTGTAATGATGCTATGCCGTGTTTGTGGTGTGAGGCTTTATATCTTATGCCCTTAATATAGACCTTTAAACCCTAGCCTTCGTTAAGGCCATGGGTTAGGAGGAATAAATTAAGGAAATAGGATATAAAGCTATGTTTGTGATGTGCTAGTCCTAGGGGATTAATTAAACCTAGTTGAAGGACTCTATGCCCTATTCTTTAAAACATACCCTTAATCCATGATCCCTGTAAAGGTAATTGGACAAAAGGAATGAATTAATTGAACATGGTGTAGAGACCGAGTTCATTAAGGAAAATATGGAGGTTTAGGACAAGTCCTTAGGCTAAAGGTTAAAACTTTTCTATCCATAGACGTGCTGGCTTGGATCCGCAATCCACAAGGGCGTCTAGTGAGTGTTGAGTCTACCCATCAGACAGACATGGCCGACGAAAGAACTAGTGGGGGGCACTTTGACCTTGAGGCTTGCCTGAAAGCCATCATGGCCAAGCTTGACCATACCGCCGAGACATCCGATACCGCATTGAAAATGGCTCAAGAGAACCAACAGAAGATGGCGGATCTTGAACAAAATGGCTCTAAGGCCCATTCCTCGGGTATACCTCACGGGGCTGGCACCGAAGAGGGACCTCAATCCAATGAGAACACCAAGACAAGGGGGGAAAGTAGCTCGAAACCTGAGGTCACCAACCTAGAAGGGGAAGCCAAGGGGAAAGGTACTAGCAGTGATTCCGTGTTAGCTAGGAAGGTAGAAGCTTTGGAGAAAACCATAAAAGGGATTCGCAGGGCTGATGACATGGTCGATGTGCGGACTCTATCCCTGTTTCCAACGACTCGTATTCCACTACAATTCAAGATGCCGGAGTTAGAAAAGTTCAATGGGACGGGTTGCCTTAAGACTCATTTGAAGATGTACGTGCGAGCTATGCACCCTCGAGGGGCTATTGACGAGCTTTTAGCTCAAATGTTCCATGAAACCTTGGCCACTTCTGCTTTGAAATGGTTCTTATCCTTGGATGAGAATAGAACCCGGACTTGGGAAGACATATGCAATGAGTTTTCAGAGCACTACAAGTATAACACAGAGGTGGACGTTACTCGAAGGGACCTAGAAACTACCAAGCAAGGGGCTCATGAAACTTTCTCCGCTTACATTACAAGGTGGAGACAAAAGGCGTCGAGAATGACGGATAGGCCGAATGAGGAGGACCAAATTCAGTTAGTGGTTAAGAACCTGCTGCCCGTGTATCACAAGCACCTATTTGCCCACTATTTCCCAAATTTCAAAGCTCTCATTGGGGCTGGCACGCAAGTTGAAGATGCTATCAATGATGGGACAATCAAGACTGAGGAAGTGAGGAGTCGCAAGACAAACTTTACTGGGAAGAACAATGCCGAGGTCAACACCATAACTCAACCAATCCAACCCTTTTCTCTCAATGATGTCAACCCACCTCGCCAATTCACTGACCTATTCATGCCACTCGAAAGAGTCCTTGAAAAGCTCATAAGTCGTGACCTATTGAAGCCACTCGACCCAAGACCTCCACCAAATCCCTTACCCTAAGAGCTACAATGAGAATGAGTACTGCAAGTACCACCAATCCAAAGGCCATGCCACCAATCGCTGTATTCGCCTTCGCAACCAAGTCCAAGACCTCATTGACAAGTAAGTCATTTCACCACCAACCCGTCCAAATGTCACCCGTAATCCTCTCCCATCACACAACAACACACCCCCACCTAGAATCTGAAAATCCGTTGGAAGATTTGGAAGGGCAGAGGCGTCCTAGCTTGCAAGAAGAAGAGGATGAAGTGCTTAGGCAGCTGAAGAAGACCAATGCCAACATTACTATTTGGGGCTTGCTCATGGCCTCGCATAAGCACAGACAGACCGTGTTGAAACTGTTGAATCAGATACAAGTGCCTGTTGACACATCCCCCGAGGGATTGGTACATTTGGTGAATCCAACTCCCAAGAACTCAACCATCGTGTTCACCGATGTAGACCTACCTAAAAGCGGGCCGAGCCATTCTCAAGCTCTCTATGTGACCGTTGACACTATGGGGAAGAGGGTTCCCACCGTTCTTATCGACAATGGGTCCGCACTGAATGTATGTCCTCTCCGAACTGCCACTGTTTTGGGTTTGGGACCCACTGATTTCACGCCATCTGGGCAGACCGTAAGAGCTTATGACAACACCCGCCGAGAAGTAATAGGGGTAGTTACTTTGCCTCTTATCATGGGACCCACTGAATTTAGGGTAGAATTCCAAGTGTTGGATGTGCCATCATGTTTCAACTTGTTGTTGGGCCAACCTTGGATCCATCCTGCTGGGGCTGTGCCATCTTCACTCCATCAAAAGGTGAAGTTTCCTTATGAAGGAGCCATAGTAACACTTCAAGGGGACTATGAATTGAAACTCGCAGGTGTGCCTATATGTGAGATACAACCTGAATCAGCAGCGATACCGCTATCTGGGTTTGACTATGTCCAATGCATTGAAAAAGAGCTTGAAAAGGGTGAATTAATACCCTTGGACTTTTGCCCCCATGGCAACTTGCACGTTGGTGAAATAATGAGAAAGATGAGTTTCTTTCCAGGCATGGGGCTAGGGCGTCGCCAACAAGGGATCCCTACGTCTATTCAAAGCCGTGTCACCTCATACACCTTCAGGCTAGGATATGAGCCCTCTAGAAATGATCATGCGGAAATGCTGAAGAGGAACAAAGAGAAAGTAAGAGCCAAAGCCGAGGGAAGGGTGCCAGACCTGAAGATCTCGCCATATCGACCTACTTTGAATGGTTACTTCGTCAAAGAAGGGGATGATTTTCTATATTGCGGGTTTCCAGAGCCCACCTTTGACCAAGCTACCAAGATCCGAGTTCCGGGTTTTGAAATCTTCTTCACCGAATGGTATCCAATCACAGCTGAAATGGTGGATGATGATGCCATCAATGATGAGTTCTGGGAAAAGAAAGAGGAGGACTGGGCAGAGAACCTTGATGTAGGGGCTATAACTGAAATGTTCCAAAATATGATCCTCACCTTGGAAGACTCGACCATTGAAGAACTCCAGGGTTCATCCATTAGCCATGCTACCTTGCCACTCCTGAATTGGTACCTTGAATGTGGTGTCGTTGCGGAGATCCATGAAGAAGAAGACCTTGGCCTACCTGATAGCAGCTTGTAGGTGTCTTAGTTTAGTAATATTTCCCTAATTCAATAAGATGTATCTACTTTACTCACTTTGTGGAGTCATAGTATTGATACAGATTTGTTTGTTTTCCTTCTTTCTTTTGTGTGTCATTCCCATTATTCCTAGTCAATAAAGTGTGCTTTCTTTCTCTATATATGCAGTGTCTCTTTTCTCTCCTCTATCGATATTTATGGCATGGATATAGATCCTAGGAACGATGTCCCCCCGGAGCTCGTTGAGCAAAGGAAAAGGGGCGTCACCGAACCTAATATGGATGAATTGGAATCAATCAACTTAGGGACGAATGAATTGCCGAGAATAGTTAAAATTGGGAAAACCCTCTCCCCCATTGAAAAAGAAAAGATGATCTCCCTCTTGAAAGCCAACATTATGGCTTTTGCATGGTCTTATGAAGATATGCCTGGCATTGACCCCGATATTGTGCAACACTATATCCCCACCAATTCCCTAAAGAAGCCGGTAAAGCAAAAACTCAGAAGATTAAAACCAGAATGGGCTCTAAAAGTAAAAGAAGAGGTAACTAAACAACTAGACGCGGGTTTCCTCCAAGTTGTGGAGTACCCCGAGTGGCTGTCGAATATAGTGCCTGTGCCTAAAAAAGATGGGAAAGTAAGGATGTGTGTCGATTTCCGAGATCTCAACGCCGCGAGCCCTAAGGATGACTTTCCTTTACCCATATCGACGTGTTGGTGGATAGTACAGTGGGACATGCACTCCTCTCCTTCATGGACGGATTCTCCGGGTATAACCAGATAAAGATGGCGCCTCAAGACATGGAGAAAACAGCCTTTATCACGCAATGGGGAACGTACTGTTACAAGGTAATGCCTTTTGGCTTAAGAAACGCTGGGGCTACTTACCAAAGAGCAGCTACGACCCTATTGCATGATATGATCCATAAGGAAGTCGAGGTTTATGTCGATGATATGATCGTGAAGTCCGTGGATAGAGAAGGGCATTTTAAGGCGCTAGAGAAATTCCTAGAGCGAGCAAAGAAGTACAATCTCCGTCTAAACCCACAGAAGTGCGCTTTTGGTGTCACTGCAGGCAAGTTATTGGGGTTTATGATCACTCAGAGAGGTATCGAAGTGGACCCAGGGAAGATAAAAGCTATTGTGGAGATGGAGCCGCCTAGCACTGAGAAGCAGATCCGGGGTTTTCTGGGAAGAGTTCAATACATAAGCCGATTCATTGCCAACTTAACCATGGTTTGCGAACCAATCTTCAAATTGCTTAAGAAAGGTGTGCCAAAAGTATGGAACGAAGAATGCCAAGAGGCCTTTGAGACCATTAAGAGATACTTGAGCAATCCTCCAATCTTAGTTCCCCCACGGCAAGGTGCGCCGCTTTTGTTATACTTAACGGTCACCGAAACCGCGACGGGGGCTATGTTAGCTCAATATCTCGAAGGGTCTACAAAGGAGAATGCCATCTATTACTTAAGCAAGAAAATGACAGACTATGAAGTGAAGTACAATGCGATTGAAAAAGCTTGTGTGGCACTAGTATGGGCGACGCAGAAACTCTGACACTACATGATGTCCTTCGAAGTGTTCTTGATAAGTCGCATGGACCCGTTGAAGTACCTGGTAGAAAGGCCAGTATTGTCATTCAGAACTGCTCGATGGTCAATTCTCCTCAATGAATTCGATATCAAGTACGTGAATCAGAAGTCTATCAAGGGAAGCGTCATCGCAGACTACCTAGCCAGCTGTCCGGTGTCATCATCCGCTCCGTTCAACGATCAATTCCCAGATGAGGACGTGCTAGAGATTGGTAGAAAAACTTGGAGAGTATACTTCGATGGGGCAGCCAATAAGAAAGGTTATGGGATAGGAGTCCTGCTGGTCTCACCCGAAGAGGCATTTACACCGTTAGCGGTCAAGTTGGGGTTCGAAGCTACCAACAACATTGCTGAGTATGAGGCCTGTATCCTAGCACTGGAAGCGGCACTTGAATTGGGGATCAAAGAATTGGAAGTGTTCGGGGACTCAGCACTAATCATTTGCCAGATAAAAGGGGAATGGAAAACTTGAGATGAGAAATTGTTGCCTTACCATGCCTATCTGGAAGCTCTAACCAAGGAGTTCTCAGAGATAGAGTTCAACTACCTTTCAAGAAACAAGAACCAGTTCGCCGATGCCTTGGCGACCCTAGCATCCATGGTGGAGATACCTAAAGGGGGAAATGTGAAGTCGTTGGTGATAGAATGCCGAGACAAGCCTGTGTACTGTTGTGCAATCTGAGGAGGAGAGGTAAATGATGGCCGTCCGTGGTTCCATGACATAAAGAAGTTCATTAAAGAAAGGGAATACCCAGAAGGAGCATCTCGTATCGATAGAAAAACCCTAAGGCGGTTGGCGAGTCACTATGTACTTTGTGGAGGAAAGCTATATCGGAGATCATACGACGGGATCCACCTGCTGTGTGTCACCGAGGAGGAAGCCGAGCATCTGATTAAAGAAATCCATGAAGGGACAGGGGCTCCGCATATGAATGGCTATATGTTAGCTAAGAAAATCATGAGGTTAGGCTATTATTGGTCTACCATGGAAAGAGACTGCCACGCACATGTCAAGAAGTGCCACAAATGCCAACTGTTCGCCAGTGGACAACATTTGCCTTCTATGCCTTTAACGAGTATGTCATCACCTTGGCCATTCGCGGTATGGGGGATAGATATCATTGGACAGATCAAGCCAAAGGCATCAAATGGGCATGAATACATCCTGGTCGCCATCGACTACTTCACTAAGTGGGTGGAAGCAGCATCCTTCAAGACCTTGAATTCCAAGAAGGTAGCACAGTTCATACAGCACAGCATCATCTATCGATATGGGGTACCGCATGAAGTTATCTCAGACAATGGCCAGCACTTTCAGAAAGAAACCCATGAGCTTTTGCAAAAGCACAGCATAGTTCACCATCTATCATCACCATACCGTCCTCAGACTAATGGAGCGGTGGAAGCAGCTAACAAGAACATCAAGAAGATACTACAGAAGACTGCGGACTCACACACAGACTGGCATGAGAAGTTGCCATTGGCTCTATGGGGTTACAGAACATCAATAAGGTCGTCAACAGGGGCTACCCCTTATTCTCTAGCTTATGGAATGGAGGCCGTGTTGCCAGTTGAATTAGAGGTTCCTTCATTAAGGGTTGCTGTGGAAAGCCAGATAGCAGAAGTGGATTGGGTTAAGAGCCGTTATGACGAGTTAGCTTTACTCGATGAAAGGCGGTTAAGGGCGCTGTATCATGTTCAGGGGTATCAACGGAGAGTTGCCAGAGCATTCAACAAGCATGTCAAAGATTGAGGTCTAAAGAAAGGGGATGTAGTGCTGAAAGAAATCAGAGCTCCAGTGTTCGATCCGCGGGGAAAATTCAAGCCAAGTTGGGGTGGGCCATACATTATCAAAGAGATATTGCCAGCAGGGGCTGTTCGCCTCATGGATTTAGATGGAATTGAGTTCGCTCGTCCAACTAATTTGGATCAATTGAAGAAATATCATGTTTGAAGCCTGCTAGGTTGAAAACCCGTAAGGGCGGCCTAGGCAAAAGTTAAGGCATAAGAACTACGTAAGACCTGATTCTCCATTCAAAAACAAAAAAAAAAAACAAAAACAAAAAAAAAAAGAAGAAAAAAACCATGGAGATACGTAGGCAACCCATAAAGTTACCTTGGGTGCGGTCTAAATCAAA
The DNA here is from genome assembly GCA_039720395.1 of Liquidambar formosana. Taxonomy (NCBI): domain Eukaryota; kingdom Viridiplantae; phylum Streptophyta; class Magnoliopsida; order Saxifragales; family Altingiaceae; genus Liquidambar; species Liquidambar formosana. The sequence continues at coordinate 11,052,215 of CM077831.1, read as the reverse complement.
CAACAAAATCCCAAATTTAATTTATTATTGGCAATTTATTCAAAACTAAAATTGATTGACATAGCAATTCATTGGTATTAAGTAAAAGAACTATAAAAGTGCCATAAATATCCTATTCTATTGAGTCTTCAATTCTTCTTGGGCCTCTTTGCAGCTCGCTCCTTAGCTTTCTTCTTCTCTCTTTCATGTCTTCTTTTCTTCCTCAAGTCATGTTCATAAGCTGTTGTTACTGCTTCCATAATATCTTCTCTGCAAGGTCCAAGTTCATTGTTCTTGATAAGTCCAAAAATCCTTTCTCTTCGAGTAGTCTCTCTCTTACCCAAATTACTTTTCAACCATTCCTTATACTCTGAGCTCATCATATACGGACCATCAGTAGTCGTAACTTGGGTTAGTATCAACTTGCTAGGCCATCGGTCCTTCGCCCAAGTCACTACAGAAAGACCCGCGGGCACCACAGGATAGTCACCTTTCAAGGAAGTAGGTATGGTTTGCATGGCACCCATCTGACGAAGAACCCTTAAAGGCCAATAAAAAGAAGTAGACCTCAGTCCTATGAGTCTCACCATGGCGCATCCAGAAGTCCGCAGAAGCACCTGGTCACTGCAGCCCCATATGAATACAAACCACTTGACACTCCTCCAAGAAAGGGTTTGGAAGAAACCTAGCCAATCTCTCAATGAAAATTGCCCAGGTAGTTCAATGCGGCGAAGGCAGTAATGCTGGGGCTTGTATGGTGTAATGGCAACTGGTGACAAGAAATTCAGTCTTTCAAGCAACCACATCTGCAGTAGAATGGGGCTACCTCCTAAAGGAACCTTTGGGTCCTCATGAGTTTTATCCAAACCATTCAGGGTTTCAGCTAGCACCATGGGAATCAAGTTATGGCCCTTGGCAAGGAGAGGAATCAAGTCACAGATTTGAATGGGAACATGTGGAGTACCAGTGGAAATAAGAAAACGACCAATGAGGCAAAAGGCAAGAGCATGCTTAATAGGAAAGGTAAAATTCAGAATACCTTTACTATCATAAGCTAAAAAAGAGGTTGCCAATTTCATCAAGTCTACCATATGGTCCTTTACAAACGTAGAGGCATATTGTGGGTGAATCCCAAGTAGATTGGAGAAAGAAGTAAGAAAGCTTGGGCGAGGAGTAGGGAGAATGAAAGGACCTACCGTTGAAACTCCATACAATGCACAGAATTCCTCCATGGTTGGGCACAGTTCTTCATAGTTGAAGCGGAACACATGAACTTGAGGATCCCAAAAATATGTAGCAGCAGTCAAGAGGTTCGTTTCAAGCCTCACATGCCTCAAGGAGAGCAATGGATCCAAGCCAAAGCACTTGAACTCAGATTTTGCTTCAGCACTCATAACTCTCAAAAACCCTCCTAAAAATTTGTCTAGAGCCTCCATAATTTCTAATGAATGAATACAAGTAGGTTTAGGAACCTCTTGGATGTGTTTTTATAGGGAAAAGGTCACAAATCTAAGTTCAAATAGGAAAAAACCCATCAGAATAGGAAGTTTCCTATTCAAAGTGGGATTTCCGCTTTGGGCTCGGGTAACCACCCAGGCCTGGGCGGCTAGCCTCCCGAGGCCTGGTGGTCACCCAAGCCACTTTGTTTTGGTTTTGCTTCTCGCTTTGTCTCGCCTTGACGCGTGATCAAACCTCCTTCCAAATGAGATATTCAACACTTTTTGAGCTTAAAATCAATCAAATTCCATCTTGAAATCAATTCCTTGAATTGATTTTATGTTCAAAAGGGTTGAATATATTTCCCCTGTGTCATGCCAACTCAAGTGACAATGTGTTCAGTCACTTTCCTCTTGCACCATGCCTGTTCAATCTTGATAAATTGATCATATATCCTCATTTCAAATTCTCATTCCCTATCCTACTTGATTGAATATATTCATCACTTGAATATATTTTTCCATTTCAAAAGTGTATTCACCCTTTGAATATGCTTCTCGGTTTCAAATTCTCATTCCCTATCCTACTTGGTTGAATATATTCATCACTTGAATATATTTTTCCATTTCAAAAGTGTATTCACCCTTTGAATATGCTTCTCAGTTTCAAATTCTCATTTTCTATCATACTTGGTTGAATATATTCATCACTTGAATATATTCTTCCATTTCAAAAGCATGTTCGCCCATTGAATATGCTTCCTAGTTTCAGATCCTCATTATCACTTACTTGGTTAAATATATTCATCACTTGAATATATTTCTCCATTTCAATGGTATATTCATCACTTGAACATACTTCTCAGATATTTTGTCACTTACTTGGTTAAGTATATCCATCGCTTGGGTACACTTCTCCATTTCAATGGTATGTTCATCACTTGAACATACTTCTCAGATCATTTGTCACTTACTTGGTTAAGTATATCCACCACTTGGGTATATTTTTTCCATTTCAATGGTATACTCATCACTTGAGTATACTTCTCAGATATTTTGCCACTTACTTGGTTAAGTATATCCATCGCTTGGGTATATTTCTCCATTTCAATGGTATGTTCATCACTTGAACATACTTCTCAGAATATTTGTCACTTACTTGGTTAAATATATTCATGACTAGAATATATTTCTCCATTTCAATGGTGTACTCATCACTTGAGTACACTTCTCAGATTATTCTCTATCTTACTTGCTTAAGTATATCCATCGCTTGGATATATTTCTCTATTTCAATGGTATGTTTATCACTTAAACATACTTGTCACTTACTTGGTTAAGTATATCCATCACTTGGATATATTTCTCTATTTCAATGGTATGTTTATCACTTAAACATACTTGTCACTTACTTGGTTAAGTATATTCGTGACTAGAATATATTTCTCCATTTCAATGGTGTACTCATCACTTGAGTACACTTCTCAGATTATTCTTATCTTACTTGGTTAAATATATCCGTCATTTGGATATATTTCTCCATCTCAATGGTATGCTCATCACTTGAGTGTACTTCTCAGCTTACTTGGTTAAATATATCCATCACTTGGATACATTTCTCCATTTCAAAAGTATGTTCATCACTTGAACGTACTTCTCAGTCTTTTTCAATCATTAAGTATACTCATCACTTGAGTATATTTCTCAGCATCTTTTTCATCACTTGGTTAAATATGTTCATGACCTGAATATATTTCTCCATTTCAAAAGTACACTCATCACTTGAATACACCTCTCAGATTATTCTTATCCTACTTGGTTAAAGATATCCATCGCTTGGATATATTTCTCCATTTCAATGGTATGCTCACCACTTGAGTATACTTCTCAGATTTCATTCTCAGATTACTTGGTTAAATATATTCGTGACCTGAATATATTTCTCCATTTCAGTGGTATACTCATCACTTGAGTATACTTCTCAGATATTTTGTCACTTACTTGGTTAAGTATATCCATCGCTTGGATATATTTCTCCATTTCAAAGGTATGTTCATCACTTGAATGTGCTTCTCAGATTTCATTCTCATCACTTGGTTAAATATATTCGTGACTAGAATATATCTTTCCATTTCAAAAGTATGTTCATTCGTAGTGGCTTGAATATGCTTCTCTTATCAATTCTCAACCCTCAGTGGTTTAAGTATACTCATGACTTGAGTACACTTCCTTATTTCAGTCTCAGGTTTTCAACCTCCCATCATTGTTGGTATCAGTGTGTGATTTCTCCGGGCTTTTTGGCCAAAAATGGGTTGTTCTTTATCATTGGTTCACAAGTGTAACATGTTCGCCAATGAGGGGCTTCTGTCACACCCCATTTTTGCACCACCTTACTAGGGCTCATCATTTCATGCATGTTTTTGTTTTGTTTTTGAGTCTAGTCACTTGCATTAGTTTTCTAGAGTCACAAGGACAATGGATATGAATTTTGGTTCAAATTGGAGTTGATCTTGAGGGATGATAAGAGCTTTTGTGACTTGAGGGGCATAATCGTCTTTTAAGTCCCAAACTTTTCATTTGACCTTGGAATGATCTCCAAATTGTCAATTGGAGTTCATATGGATGCATATGAGGTATTTCTAGGTTCAATTTTGTACCGGTTGTCATCTTAAGTCCCGTGGCCCTGATGATGAGTTTAGTGTGGTTATTTACGGATTATCCTTGAAGAATTAGTGCGAATCACAGCATGAGATTTTTGGTTAAAATGAAAAGAAAATTATTTTATTAAATTAGCCATTTTTATCATGACACTAACACGTGTACGTATGTGATGAGTGTGTGTACGCACATACGATACATGTGCATGCGTGTTAGCGGTCAGTCTCCCAATTTTTATAAAAGACAATTTCCTTTTCCTATTCAGATTAGAAGTCTTTTATCATTATAAAATACCTTTTGATTATTCTCCAAGGAAACCTAGTCCAGGAAGGAAAGGGAAACTCCAGATTTCAGCTATAAATACTCTCTTAATGTCTTTAAACAAGGAGGAGGAGAAGAGGGTTTTGGAGGGAGTGAAATTCGTCATAATTCAGCAGCAGATTTTCTGAAAACCAGCAGTCGTATTTTAATCATAACGTTTTCATCCGAAGTCAGAATTTGATGAAATTGGTCTTGTTAGAAAGATAATTCAATTCTCTACAACTTTGTATTTCACAAGCTTTGTCCAAATCCAACGTTTTCATACCCAAAAACGCGATTGAAGTTGCTGCTGCTGCAAAGTGACGAAAATCACTTTTCTTTTCTCTTGTTCTCTTTTTGTTTTCTATTTTCTTTTCAAAGTTGAGTGAGTTGTGATCTCTTTGCTGTGATACCACTTTGACAAAGAGGAGGATTCGTGTTGGTTTGATTCACTCTAAAGACCTGAGGAGCCACGAACAATTACAAACACAAAGGAAGGCTCTTCCTAAGGTATTCTCCTTCTCTATTCAAGCTTAAACTAGGTTTTCATATGGGTTAGGCTTATTGCATGTTAAAGGTAACTTTTTTATCATGTATTAACACTCTAGCTAGTTAATATACATGGAATATCTATTTTTTATCTACTGTTTAACATGCTTTAGGGCTGTCCTTTAGGTTTTTAATGCATAGTTATGATTCTTGTGCTCCTGTTTGTCCTTGTGCTAGGATTAGTGTCATTGCATGTTAGAGTTAGGATTTTCATCATGTTATATTGCTTTAGTTAGTTAATATGCATGATTTAATTTCTGTTTAGTTTGGTTTTAGCATGATTAAAGTATGTTTTGTATGTTTTTAAGCATATTTGTGAGTTTAGGGTTTTAGAGTCATTGTTTCGTGTTTGTTTTCATATAGCATGATAAAGTAGACTTTTTTATTGGTTTTTCTTCGTGTTTGCTGTATATGTTTTTCATATGGAGTAAACATGATGGTTTTGCATGCATGTTAGTATGTTTTAGGGTTTTTATGCATGATATGGTTCTAGGAATATGTTAGGACTTATTATTGTTCGCTGTTTTTGCTATTGGCATGCTTAGTGGATGATTTTAGGTCATAATACTATTCTGTCCAGATTTGCATGTTAGTGTTTTTGCATGGTTTTGAGCACTTGTAAGGGTGCAAATAGGTGTGGTATTTGTCCTATGGCAAATAGGGCTGCTTATGTCTGAAATAGCTAATTGCGCTCAGGTAAGTGGGTATGAAGGTGCCCCAATTCACCTTTCTTCCTTATCCCTTCTCTTCTCCCTATTTAGGGTTAATTTTTAATATGATCCTATGGTTTAATTAGAGGTTTCCTTCATAAACAAAATTCTGGTTTTTATTAAGGTTTCCATTTTGTGGATTTCTTTCCTAAAATCAAACTTTCTATCAATTCTCTTTTGATCAAATAAGGAAACCTAGGGTTTTTACCATAGGTTTGTATTAGGATTTAACCTTAGTTCTAATCGAACTACGTGGACTTTGATCCATGTATTTCGTTGCATGGTATGTAGGCGCTCTTCGTGAGGCTCAAGTCCGTTCTAGGATCTAAGCATCCTAGGTTTATTTTTGTTTTCTTTTCTTCTTTTTTCTTTTTCTGTTTTTATGTGCTTATTATGCATGGATGGATGAATGAAATATATGATATGCATGCAATTCTTGTGATGATATACTTGCTGATTTTTGTATGGAAAGATCTTGATTTAGCCCAAATGAACTGAGAGACCGAAAGGGTGACATGGGTGCCTATAGGCTTTGCCTAGAACCTTCCCATGTCATAACTTAGCCTCCGAATTCCCGATTTCTTTGGTTTTCAAAAGATTGGTTTTTGCCTTTCCTTTTTTATGGAGTCATTCAAATTGTTTTCCTAAAACAAACTATTTTTAGGGTTTTCCTTGTTTCCTTTAAAAAATAAGGTGGCGACTCCTTTCCTTTTTCTTTTTCAAACCCATTTTCTTTCAATCCCTTGTGGGCCCAATTTCTGGGGTTCACACTATGTACCTAAGAGAGGGGACTTTTGACTGGAATTAGAGAGAAAACCCTAGAGAGGAGTGAGAAAGCATTGAAGGCTGCAATTCTGGAGGTTTAGAAGGAGAAATTCTAAAACAAGTGGAGTGCATGACCCTGAGGGTAAAGCCAGCAAATTGACTTTTTATTTAGCATGATCATCTCTTTAATAGAATAATGCTGTTTCTATGGATGCAATGTCTATTATGTATATGCAGTCGCATTTCTTACACATGATAATATGAATCTCATCACATAGTGGATTCTCCTCGTGAGAGAACCTAGGATTCCATGCATACCTTCGTATAAGCATCATGTAGTGGACTAAGGTTTTGTTATTTGGCAATGTATTCCCCTGTTAAATAGTATGTAAGGTATTAACTTCTGTTTTATTTTAACATGAGAATGATCTCAGAATAAATCTTTGGAAAATCACGTGTATACCTTTTTCTGGTATGCAGGTGGGATTCTTGAGATCTAAAGATAAACGCTAATTGGTGCATATGCAACTACTGTATTGCGTACGCAGTATTTAATTTATGTACACAGTATTCATCACTGCGTACGCACGAGAAGTATTGGCAGACAGTTTTCTTTTTTTTTTTTATCGTATTTGTTCTGACAGTAGGTTAATCTGTATTTCCCTTTTTCATGTTTATCCTGTATTTTTGCTTTTGTCATCACATCATGGTTTGCGTGCTGCAATTGTTAAATGAATAAGGGTCAATTTTGATTAGAAATTAAATTAATTGAAGTCATTAATCATGTGTGGGGGCCAGTTCCAATGGGCGTGGCTGGGTACCTAACACCTTCCCAACTGTGTACCTTAGCTCCAAACCAAATCTCTGGTTATGATGAGCTAGACTCTGCCAGGGTTCACTCGTTCCCATTATTGGGTGTCGACTCCTCTCCGTGTTAGTCCTTTGAGGCTAATGCGTATTCTCGAGCTATGTGGTTTAGGGCATAGCGCTCACAGTGGCGACTCCACTGGGGATAGAAGCTAGATTCCGTATAGTGATTTATGGCTTTACTTAATTTAAATTGTTTAATTGGAAAAGACCAAAATTGCACACATGCGCACTACCACCCATTACCCTCGATGACAGTCTGACAAAAGGTACTGGGTCCCATTCGGGCCTATAGTTACTAGAAGTTGGCATCATCAACCCACAGCCTATGCCACTAGCCTGTAATAAGCTTATGAGTACGCTAACGGGCCACTCGTTGAGTGCCCTAGCTTAGGTGACCCTTGAAGGAGAAGTACCCCATCGACCAACACCACTAGTTACCCCACCAACTGTCGCTACCCCAAAAAAGGATGCGATGGGATGTTTTCCCTTCCTAAGTTTGGGATGACCCCAGGGCGTCCGTTTCTGGTGGGTGGTGTTGAGTAAGATGGATTCAGTTCAAGGGCGCCTTGACTGTCCTAGGCATGCGAGCATATCTAGAATTATCAAGGCTAAAGAATCACCACCAATCAGGGGGTTTGAGGATGTGACTGGGCATCCTATGGTTGATTAGAAAGTGGGGTCATCTGAGATCCCAAAATAAGTCCATCTGAGGTCTTATCATCAAACGAGTCCATTTGAGGTCCATTTGGAAATTAATTGACTCCTAGTGGTCTGTGTGACTAAAGATTGTGGGTAAGGGGGTTTGGTTACAAGTGGGGAAGGTGTGAGGAACCCCACATCGCTTGTTGGAATCCAACGGTTCCTAATTTCAACGATGTTTCTTATTAAAATCCCATTTGGTATTGTAGATTTCCTATACGAATGATTTCACATAGAATACCATTTTGAAGGGTGATGAATTCTGTCTTTTTGAAAAGAGATCTTTAAAGGCATTAGAACAAAGTCCTTTTGAAAGTGTTGGTTTTGAAAGAGTATGCCTTAAGGTTGTGAATGAAAATTATTTTGAAAGGACCATAAATTCGCCTTCCTTCTCTTGGGTATCTTAGGTAAAATTGATTAACTCTAAAGCATCCCTATCTTGCAGCGGTAAAATCAATCCTTTATGAAAGGATGGAAATGGAAATGATGTGAATCCATTTTTAAAGAATTAATGTCAAGTGCGGATCTCTTTTGGGATTCGGAGAAAGCTCGAAACTTTTGAAGTAGAGGAATGGGTAAAGAAAAAGGATGCTTTTTGAAAGCTATTGAAATGAAGAGGATATTCCCTTTTGAAGGGAAAAGATTGCCTTTTGAAGACAAGGATTCCTTTTGAAGGAAGAAAACGTGTTTGATTGAGGAAAGTACACTTTTGAAGTGTAAAGGAATTTTGTTTAAACAAAGTGAAAGTGATACTTTATGATTCTCAATCCATACTAGAAGGGAAGTCCTACATGGAGTGATAGTTTTGGGAAATTGATTTGATTAGGATCACGTCTGTGAAGAGAGGGCACGTGCCCCTTTTTAATGAAAACAATCTATTCGAGCCACTTTTGGAATGAACTCGTCAATTGAAAACAATACACGTTGTGAACCCCGGAAATTGGGCCCACAAGGGTTGACGAAAAAAAGAAAGAATTGAATTGGATTGGGGTTTTGAAAACAAAAAAGAGTCACCACCTTATTTTTTAAAGGAAACAAGGAAAACCCTAAAAATAGTTTGTTTTAAGAAAACAATTTGAATGACTCCATGTATAAAAAGGAAAGGCAAAAACAGTCTTTTCGAAACCAAAGAAATCAGGGATTCGGAGGCTAAGTTATGACATGGGAAGGTTCTAGGCAAAGCCTATAGGCACCCATGTCACCCTTTCGGTCTCTCGATTTATTTGGGCTAAATTAAGATCTTTCCATACAAAAATCAGCAAGTATATCATCATAAGAATTGCATGTATATCATATATTTCATTCATCCATCCATGCATAATAAGCAAATAAAACAGAAAATAAAGAAAAGAAAAGAAAGAAAGAAAGAAATCTAGGATACTTGGATTCTAGAACGGACTTGAGCCTCACGAAGAGCACCTACGTACCATGCAACGAAATACATGGATCAAAGTCCACGTAGTTCGATTAGAAATAGGGTTAAGACTTAATACAAACCTATGGTAAAAACCCTAGGTTTCCTTATTTGATCAAAAGAGTTGAATATGATAGATAAACCAAGTTCGATTTTAGAAAGAACTCCACAATATGGAAACTTTGATAAAAACCAGAATTTGTTATTGAAGGAAACCTTTGATTAGAACCATTGATTCATATTAAAAATTAACCCTAGGAGGGGGAAGAGAAAGAGTTAAGAAAATAGGTGAATTGGGGCACCTTCACACCCGCTTACCTGAGCGTAATTGCTCTAAGCATTAGCCATTTCAAGCATTGGCAGCCCTATTTGCCATAGGACAATTACCACACCTATTTGCACCCTTACACGTGTTCAAAACCATGCAAAAACATTAATATGCAAATCTGGACAGAATAGTATTATGGCCTAAAATCATCCACTAGACATGCTAACAGCAAAAACAACAAACTTTCATAAGCCCTAACACAATCCTAGAACCATATCATGCATAAAAACCCTAAAATGTACTAACATGCATGCAAAAATATCATATTTACCCCATATGCAAGACATATACAGCAACTATGAAGAAAAATCAATAAAAAGACCTACTTTAACATGTTGTATGAAACTAACCTAAAACAAGGACACAAAAAACCCTAAACTCACAAATATGCTTAAAAACACACAAAACCAACTCTAAACATGCTAAAATAACAATAAACAGAACCTAAATTATGCATATTATCTAACTAAAACAATAGAACATGACAAAAGTTCTAACTCTAACATGCAATAACACTATCCTAGCACAAGGACAACAGAAGCACAAGAATCATAACTATGCATTGAAACCTATGAACTAACTCTAAAGCATGCAAAACTCATCATGAACATCATCATTATCACATGTATTAACTAATAGAAACCTCAATCCATGGTAGAAAACATAAGCATTGCTTGCAATAAAGCTATCCTACATGATACCCTAGTTTAAGCAAGAAGAATACCTTAGGGAAGCCTTCCTTGCTGCTGTATGGACTCCTTCTTGCTCTTATGGATGTCTTCAATCAATGTTCTCCAAGGCTACAGCAGGTCCTCTAGCTCTCCTCCAAGTCTCTCTCTCTTATTCTCTCTTAAAGACTCAAATATTAATGCATAAAGTGGCTCCCTTTGTGCTGAAGCATAGGGTGGTATTTACAGACTTCAATTGGGATTAACCAATGGCTAGGATTAAAACCCTAAAAATTAATCCAAGGGCTATTAGAGACCCCCTTGGGGCTTAAGTAACTCAGAAGTTACCAAAAACTAGAAGGAAACACGTCCAAAAGAGCCCAAATACGTCAAAATAGGCAAGAGTCCGCTTCAGCAAGGAGTTAGGGTGAAAATAGGAAAGTAGTCTCAGGTGACCACCAGGGCCTGGGCGGCTAGCCACCTGGGCCCAGGTGGCTAGTCGCTTGGAGTTGGGTGGTCACCCAAGCCCACTCTGAATTTTTGCCTATTTTTGACTCCTAACCCTTCTAGAAGTGTTTTAGGGGGCAAATTAACTCCGATTTTGATGAAACAAAAGCCAAAACGACCGTGTTTCGATAAGGAATACATTTTTGAACATTTTGGGGTGAAAAACACTAACCATGGGTGCATGGTTAGGTTTGACAAAGGTGGTTAACCGCTATGCTCTACCTTCACTAAGCATAGGTATGCACAGAGGATCAAACCAAATGCTTTCCATATCAAAATTAAGCTTTGTAAAACACTTTTGGGGATAAAATGATGACTAATGAAAGTCAATTTGAAAAGATTTGGTTGGTAATTGTGAGTCAATTAGAGCTAACCCAAAGGAGGGTTAATTAACCAACTTGAACTACGTCGAGCCATTTTAATCCTGAGCCATTGATTTATCAAATTGACACTAGAAATACCTCATATGCATCTATATGGACTCCAATTGACAACTTGGAGATCATTTCAAGGTCAAATGAAAAGTTTGAGACTTAAAAGACGATTATGCCCCTCAAGTCACAAAAGCTCTTATTATCCCTCAAGATCAACTTCGAATTGAACTAAAATTCATGTCTATTGTCCTTGTGACTCTAGAAACCTAATACAAGTGACTAGAATCAAAAGCAAAACAAAAACATGCATGAAATGATGAGCCCTAGTAAGGTGGTGCAAAAATGGGGTGTGACAGAAGCCCCTTTTTGGCGAACAAGTTACACTTGTGAACCAATGATAAAGAACAACCCATTTTTGCCAAAAAGCTTGGAGAAATCACACACTGTACCAACAATGATAGGAGGTTAAAAACCTGAGATTGAAATAAGGAAGTGTACTCAAGTCATGAGTATACTTAAACCGCTAGGGGTTGAGAGTTGATAAGAGAAGCATATTCAAGCTACTATGAATGAACATACTTTTGAAATGGAAAGATATATTCAAGTCATGAATATATTTAACCAAGTGATTGAGAATGAGATCTGAGAAGCATATTCAAGGAATACACTTTTGAAATGGAGAAATATATTCAGGTCACGAATATATTTAACCAAGTGATTGAAAGATGCTGAGAAATATACTCAAGTGATGAGTATACTTTTGAAATGGAGAAATATATTCAGGTCACGAATATATTTAACTAAGTGATGGAAAGATGCTGAGAAGTATACTCAAGTGATGAGTGTACCAAGTGATGAAAAAGATGCTGAGAAATATACTCAAGTGATGAGTATACTTAGTGATTGAAAAAGACTGAGAAGTACGTTCAAGTGATGAACATACCTTTGAAATGGAGAAATATATTCTGGTCACGAATACATTTAACCAAGTGATTTGTAGAAGACTGAGAAGTATACTCAAGTGATGAGTACACCTTTGAAATGGAGAAATATATCCAGGTCACGAATATATTTAACCAAGTAAGATAAAGAATAATCTGGGAAGCATACTCAAGTGATGAGTATACCATTGAAATGGAGAAATATATTTAGGTCATGAATATATTTAACCAAGTAAGTGATAAATGTTCTGAGAAGTATACTCAAGTGATGAGTATACCATTGAAATGGAGAAATATATTCAAGTGATGAATATATTTAACCAAGTAAGTGACAAATGATCTGAGAAGTATACTCAAGTGATGAGCATACCATTGAAATGGAGAAATATATTCAAGTGATGAATATATTTAACGAAGTAAGTGACAATGAACTGAGAAGTATACTCAAGTGATTAGTATACCATTGAAATGGAGAAATATATTCAAGTGATGAATATATTTATCCAAGTAAGTGACAAATGATCTGAGAAGTATACTCAAGTGATGAGTATACCATTGAAATGGAGAAATATATTCAAGTGATGAATATATTTAACCAAGTAAGTGATAATGAACTGAGAAGTATACTCAAGTGATGAGTATACCATTGAAATGGAGAAATATATTCAAGTGATGAATATATTTAACCAAGTAAGTGACAAATGATCTGAGAAATATACTCAAGTGATGAGTATACCATTGAAATGGAGAAATATATTCAAGTGATGAATATATTTAACCAAGTAAGTGACAATGATCTGAGAAGTATACTCAAGTGATGAGTATACCATTGAAATGGAGAAATATATTCAAATGATGAATATATTTAACCAAGTAAGTGACAATGAACTGAGAAGTATACTCAAGTGATGAGTATACCATTGAAATGGAGAAATATATCCAAGCGATGAATATATTTAACCATGTAAGATAGTGAATGAGGATTTGAAACTAGGAAGCATATTCAAAGGGTGAATACACTTTTGAAATGGAAGAATATATTCAAGTGATGAATACATTCAACCAAATGGGATGGAAAATCAAGATTTGAAATGAGAATATATGATCAATTTATCAAGATTGAACAAACATGGTGCAAGGGGAAAGTGCCTTAACACATTGTCACTTGAGTTGGCATGGCACAGGGGACATATACTCAACCCTTTTGAACATAAAATCAATTCAAAGAATTGATTTCAAGGTGAAATATGTTTGATTTTAAGCTCAAAAAGTATTGAATATCTCATTTGGAAGAAGGTTTAATCACGCGCCAAGGCGAGACAACGCGAGGGACAAAGCCAAAACAAGGTGGCTTGGGTGACCACCAGACCTCGGGAGGCTAGCCGCCCAGGCCCTGGTGGCTAGCCGCCCAAGCTTGGGTGGTCACCCGAGCCCGAAGCAGAAATCCCACTTCAAATAGGAAACTCCCTATTTTGACGGGTTTTCTCCTTCTAGAACTCGGATTTGTGACCTTTTCCCTATAAAAACACATCCAAGGGGTTCCTAAACCTACTTGTATTCTTTCATTAGAAATTATGGAGGCTCTAGACAAATTTTTAGGAGGGTTTTTGAGAGTTATGAGTGCTGAAGCAAAGTCTGAGTTCAAGTGCTTTGGCTTGGATCCATTGCTTTCCTTGAGGCATGTGAAGCTTGAAACAAACCTCCTAGCTGCTGCTACATATTTTTGGGATCCTCAAGTTCATGTGTTCCACTTCAACTATGAAGAACTGTGCCCAACCATTGAGGAATTCTATGCGTTGTATGGAGTTTCACCAGTAGATCCTTTCATTCTCCCTACTCCTCGCCCAAGCTTTCTTACTTCTTTCTCCAATCTCCTTGGGATTCACCAACAATACGCCTCCATGTTTGTAAAAGACCATATGGTAGACTTGATGAAATTGACAACCTCTTTTTTGGCCTATGATAGCAAAGGTATTCTGAAATTTACCTTTCCTATTAAGCATGCACTTGCCTTTTGTCTTATTGGTCGTTTCCTTATTTCAACTGGTACTCCACATGTTCCCATACAAATCTATAAGTTGATTCCTCTCCTTGCCAAGGGCCATAACCTGATTCCCATGGTACTAGCTGAAACCCTGAATAACTTGGATGAAGTCCATGAGGACCCAAAAATTCCTTTAGGAGGTAGCCCCATTCTACTGCAGATGTAGTTGCTTGAAAGACTGAATTTCTTGTCACCCACTGCCATTACACCATACAAGCCCCAGCATTACTGTCTTCGCCACATTGAACTGCCTGGAGAATTTTCTTTAAGAGATTGGCTAAGTTACTTCCAAACCCTTTTATGGAGGAATGTAAAGTGGTGTGTCTTCATATGGGGGTGCAGTGAACAAGTGCTTTTGCGAACTTCTGGATTTGCCATGGTGAGACTCATAGGGCTAAGGTCTACTTCTTTTTATTGGCCTTCAAGGGTTTTTCGTCAGATGGGTGCCATGCAAACCATACTCACTTCCTTGAGAGGTGACTATCCTGTGGTGCCTGCGGGTCTTTCTGTAGTGACTTGGGCAAAGGATCAATGGCCTAGCAAGCTGATGCTAACCTAAGTTACGAATACTGATGGTCCATATATGATGAGTCCCGAGTATAAGGAATGGTTGAAAAGCAATTTGGGTGAGAGAGAGACTACTCGAAGAGAAAGGATTTTTGGACTTATCAAGAATAACGAACTTGGACCTTGCAGAGAAGATATTATGTAAGCAGTGATAGCAGTTTATGAACATGACTTGAGGAAGAAAAGAAGACACGAAAGAGAGAAGAAGAAAGCTGAAAAGTGAGCTGTAAAGAAGCCTAAGAGAGACTGAAGACTCAATAGAATGGGATATTTATGGCATATTTATAGTTCTTTTACTTAATACCAATAAATTGCTATGTCAATCAATTTTAGTTTTGAATAAATTGCCAATAAATCAAATTTTGGATTTTGTTGTTTGATTTAGACAGCACCCAAAGTAACTTTATGGGTTGCCTACGTATCTCCATGACTTTTTGTTTGTTTGTTTGTTTGTTTTTTTTTTTTTTTTTTGTGAATGGAGAATCAGGTCTTATGTAGTTCTTATGCCTTAACTTTTGCCTAGACCGCCTTTACGGGTTTTCAACCTAGCAGGCCTTAAACATGATATTTTTTCAATTGATCCAAATTAGTTGGACGAGCAAACTCAATTCCATCTAAATCCATGAGGCGAACAGCCCCTGCTGGTAATATCTCTTTGATAATGTATGGTCCACCCCAACTTGGCTTGAATTTTCCCCGCGGATCGAATACTGGAGCTCTGATTTCTTTCAACACTACATTCCCTTTCTTTAGACCTCGATCTTTGACATGCTTGTTGAATGCTCTGGCAACTCTCCGTTGATACCCCTGCACATGATACAACGCCCTTAAATGCCTTTCATCCAGTAAAGCTAACTCGTCATAGCGGCTCTTAACCCAGTCCACTTCTGTTATCTGGCTCTCCATGGCAACCCTTAGTGAAGGAACTTCTAATTCGACTGGCAACATGGCCTCCATTCCATAAACTAGAGAGTAAGGGGTAGCCCCTGTTGACGACCTTATTGACGTTCTGTAACCCCATAGAGCCAATGGTAACTTCTCATGCCAGTCTATGTGTGAGTCCGTAGTCTTCTGTAGTATCTCCTTGATGTTTTTGTTAGCCACTTCTAGTGCTCCATTTGTCTGAGGACGGTATGGTGACGACAGATGGTGAACTATGCCATACTTTTGCAAGAGCTCATGGGTTTCTTTCTGAAAGTGCTGGCCATTGTCTGAGATAACTTCATACGGTACCCCATATCGATAGATGATGCTGTGCTATATGAACTGTGCTACCTTCTTGGAATTCAAGGTCTTGAAGGACGTTGCTTCCACCCACTTAGTGAAATAGTCGATGGCAACCAGGATGTATTCATGCCCATTTGACGCCTTTGGCTTGATCTGTCTGATGATATCTATCCCCCATACTGCAAATGGCCATGGTGACGACATACTTGTTAGAGGCATAAAAGGCAAATGTTGTCCATTGGCGAACAGTTGGCATTTGTGGCACTTCTTGACATGTGCGTGGCAATCTCTTTCCATAGTTCCCTGGGTCCACTTCAATACCTCTCTGAGTGATTATGAACCCCAATAACTTGCCTGCGGTGACACCAAAAGCGCACTTCTGTGGGTTTAGACGGAGATTGGACTTCTTTGCTCGCTCTAGGAATTTCTCTAGTGCCTTAAAATGCCCTTCCCTATCCACGGACTTCACGATCATATCATCAACATAAACCTCGACTTCCTTATGGATCATATCATGCAATAAGGTTGTAGCTGCTCTTTGGTAAGTAGCCCCAACGTTTCTTAAGCCAAAAGGCATTACCTTGTAACAGTACGTTCCCCATTGTGTGATAAAGGCTGTTTTCTCCATGTCTTGAGGCGCCATCTTTATCTGGTTATACCCGGAGAATCCGTCCATGAAGGAGAGGAGTGCATGTCCCACTGTACTGTCCACCAACACGTCGATATGGGGTAAAGGAAAGTCATCCTTAGGGCTCGCGGTGTTGAGATCTCGAAAATCGACACACATCCTCACTTTCCCATCTTTCTTAGGCACAGGAACTATGTTTGACAACCACTCGAGATACTCCACAACTTAGAGGAACCCCGCATCTAGTTGTTTAGTTACTTCTTCTTTTACTTTTAGAGCCCATTCTAGTTTTAATCTTCTGAGTTTCTGCTTTACCGGCTTCTTTAGGGAATTAGTGGGGATATAGTGTTGCACAATATCGGGGTCAATGCCAGGCATGTCTTCATAGGACCATGCAAAAGCCATAATGTTGGCTTTTAAGAGGGAGATCATCTTTTCTTTTTCAACGGGGGAGAGGGTTTTCCCAATTTTAACTATTCTTGGCAATTCATTCATCCCTAAGTTGATTGATTCCAATTCATCCATATTAGGTTCGGTGATGCCCCTTTTCCTTTGCTCAACGAGCTCTGGGGGACATCATTCCTAGGATCTATATCCATGCCATAAATATCCATAGAGGAGAGAAAAGAGACACTGCATATATAGAGAAAGAAAGCACACTTTATTGACTAGGAATGACATACAAAAGAAGAAAGAAAACAACAAATCTGTATCAACACTATGGCTCCACAAAGTGAGTTAAGTAGATACATCTTATTGAATTAGGGAAATATTACTAAACTAAGACACCTACAAGCTACTATCAGGTAGGCTAAGGTCTTCTTCTTTATGGATCTCCGCAATGACACCATTTCAAGGTACCAATTAAGGAGTGGCATGGTAGCATGGCTAATGGACGAACCCTGAAGTTCCTCAATGGTCGAGTCTTCCACAGTAAGGATCATGTCTTGGAACAGCTCAGTCATAGCCCTTGCATCAAGGTTCTCTGCCCAGTCCTCCTCTTTCTTTTCCCAGAACTCATCATAAATGGCTTCATCATCCACCATTTTAGCTGTGATCAGATACCATTCGGTGAAGAAGATTTCAAAACCCAGAACTCGGATCTTGGTAGCTTGGTCAAAGGTGGGTTCTGGAAATCATCCCTTTTTTTAACGAAGTAACCATTCAAAGTAGGTCGATATGGTGAGATCCTCAGGTCTGGCACCCTTCCCTCGGCTTTGGCTCTTACTTTCTCCTTGTTTCTCTTCAGCATTTCCACATGATCATTTCTTGAGGGTTCATATCCTAGCCCAAAAGTGTATGAGGCGACACGGCTCTGAATAGACTTAGGGATCCCTTGTTGGCGACGCCCTAGCCCCATGCCAGGAAAGAAACTCATTCTTCTCATGATTTCACCAACGTGCAAATTGCCATGGGGGCAAAAGTCCAAGGGTATTAACTCACCCTTCTCAAGTTCTTTCTTAATACATTGGACATAATCAAACCCAGATAGTGGTACTTCTGCTGATTCTGGTTGTATCTCACATATAGGCATGCCTACGAGTTTCAATTCATAGTCCCCTTGAAGTATTACTATAGCTCCTTCATAAGGAAACTTCACCTTTTAATGGAGTGAAGATGGCACAGCCCCAGCATGATGGATCCAAGGTCGGCCCAACAGCAAGTTGAAACATGACAGCACATCTAACACTTGGAATTCCACCCTAAATTTAGTGGGTTCCATGATTAGAGGCAACGTAACCACTCCTATTACTTCTCGGCGGGTGTTGTCGTAAGCTCTTACGGTCTGCCCAAATGGCGTGAAATCGGTGGGTCCCAAACCCAAAACAATGGCAGTTCGGAGAGGACATACATTCAGTGCGGACCCATTGTCAATAAGGACGGTAGGGAACCCTTTTCCCCATAGTGTCAACGGTCACATAGAGAGCTTGAGAATGGCTTGGCCCGTTTTTGAGTAGGTCCACATCGGTGAACACGATGGTTGAGTTCTTGGGAGTTGGATTCACCAAATGTACCAGACCCTCGGGGGATATGTTAACGGGCACTTGTATCTGATTCAGTAGTTTCAACATGGTCTGTCTGTGCTTATGCGAGGCCATGAGTAAGCCCCAAATAGTGATGTTGGCATTGGTCTTCTTCAACTGCCTAAGCACCTCATCCTCTTCTTCTTGCAAGCTAGGACGCCTCTGCCCTTCCAAATCTTCCAATGAATTCTCGGATTCTAGGTGGGGAGGCTTGAAATGATGACCCCCTCTGGTTATATTGTCCAATTCGTCATCGCTAGCCCATATGTCGTGGACTTCTTCGGAATCATTCATTAAGTCATCCCATTCTATCATGTCGATGCTCTCCATTTCCATAGGCAAGTCATCCCAACCTGTAGGGACTATCGGTTCATCTGATATTGGACTTGGGCTTGAGTACAGCACATAGTAGTCAAATTTCCTCGATGATTCACCCAATAGGCCAACCTGAGGATCCCCTGCTTCATATCTTTCTTTCAGCTCTTGTTGGATAGATTTTCTGGGCAACAATAAAACCTTTTGGTCAATGAGGTCTTGAATGATCTTCTTTAGTATAGAACAAGCCTCGGTGTTATGGCTGGGTGCATGATGGTATTGGAAATATTGGTGAGGGGTTGATGGCCTTGGCTTTGGTGGAAGTGGCATGATAAAGCTGTTATTGCGGCAAATGGTGAAAAGACGGGTTAAGGTCATAGGGAGTGAAGTGTATTATCTTATGGGTCGGCGAAGGCGAGGTGATTCAATCCCAATGGCATTTATGGTGTTAGGTGGGGGTGTGTTGTTGTGAGACGGGAGAGGATTACGGGTGACATTTGGACAGGTTGGTGGCGAGATGACTTGCTTATCAATGAGGTCTTGGACTTGGTGGCGAAGGCAAATACAACGGTTGGTGGCATGGCCTTTGGATTGGTGGTACTTGCAGTACTCATTCTCGTTGTAGTTCTTGGGTAAGGGATTTGGTGGGGGTCTTGGGTCGAGTGGCTTCAATAGGTCACGGCTTACAAGCTTTTCAAGGACTCTTTCGAGTGGCATGAACATGTCGGTGATTTGGCAAGGTGGGTTGACATCATTGAGAGAGAAGGGTTGAATGGGTTGAGTTATGGTGTTGACCTTGTTAGGAATCTAACTAGGGAGGAAAAACTACAAAGGCGGAATTAAAAATTTTTCCTACGATTCCCAAACCCATGAATCTTAATTATGCTTAATACAAAACAAAAACCCTAACTAGAAGAGGGTAGAATTACTTACAGTTTGATATGGTCTTCTCCTTTATGCTCCAAGCTTTTTCTTCTCCTTTTTGCTCCAAACTTTGTCTCCGGACAGCAGTGAATGAGCAGCCCAAGTGTGCTGCCTCTAACGGTATCCACACCTAGCTAGAGCTTGTTGTCCTTTCCTTCTTCTTCCTTATGGTTGCTAGAGGTGGAGAAGAGGGAGAGATAGAGAGGGAGAGCTGTAATTTTTCCAGCCAACCCTTGGGAGAATCAATTGTCCTCCTGTGATCCCCACATAATGGGCATTATATAGCCCATTAATAGGGCCGGCCATAGGGGGATTCCTAACACTAGTGGAATTTGTGTAATTACTTTTAATTACACAATTGGCCCACTAGTTTGCATCAAATACAAATTAGCCCCTTAAAGAACTTTTCTTTAATCACTTATACCCTTTCTCTCATAGACAATCAAGCTCTCTTAACATGATCAGTGTGTGACTCATTAGGTTCACATCATCAAGTAGTAGGAACAGCACAAGTTGTGCACAATGGAACACTTTCCATTAAGGGTCTAATTGAAACTCCTTTCAATTCCCTAATTGATTATAACTCATTTATATCAATTAGGGCTTCTACTAACTATGAGTAACACCTAGCATATGGCTCATGGTGTGGTCCTTAATGAGGTGAATAGTCATTTACAAAGAACCCTTCTGTTGTAGTTTATAGGTTACAATTCCATCCTTCCATCAACTCAATGTCTCCAATTAAACTAATAGGACATGGAAGTCTATCAAGTCCCTAGTTCAATTACTTTATACTCATTCATTAATATCAACTCAATGATGAACTTATGGAAACTCCTTTCCATATTCATTCTACCATGGGCCCATGGATTTAATGAGTTATATTCAATGAATGCTATATGAGACATTCACTCCCTTTTTCCTGAGAGTGATGGATTCCTTGTTGATCACTCACATGCCTTCACACACATAGCAGTAGGGCCAATGAACACCCTTACAGACCCCTGAATAGGATCTGCACTTAGTGTTATCAAACTTCTAAAGCTACATGCATAAGACAACCATGGTGTCTCGGGTCTAAGGATTACTTGTACCACTATAACAATGAGAAACTGATTGACAGGCAGGTTAAAACTCCATTCAGTTTATCTCATATCTTTGGTCACATTCAGTGTACCTATTCTTATAATAGGCACCCACTTGTTGGTGGTAGTGTCTCCACACAAATAGCTTGAGACTAGCTATCCTCCTATAGAGTCAACCTAAAAGTGCTAGTCCTATGGTTCATTATTGTCCATCATAGTGAACCTTCAACTAGGAATGATTTAGGAGTTTAGTACAGAGATATATCTATAGTCTCAAAATTACAACCCTTTGTAATTTCATATTCTCAACTCTAACTCCATGGACATATTATGTAAATATAAATGATGCATATAAACATAATAGAATAAGCCCTTTTATTAAATCAATAATAAATGTGACATATATAAATGAAATCAATTGATTGTTCCTAATCCCTAAACAATCATCTCTATGATTGGCTCTAGGGCATAATCCTAACAATCTCCCACTTGCACTATAGCCAATCCACCATGTATCTCATACCCATATCCTGTCGGTGGTGATCCAACACACTTGGGTTATAGCTTTAGTGAAGGGGTATTCTTTATTTTCTGTTGTATTAAACTTCTATATGTATATGTCATCTCTTCCAATGATCTCTCTAATCACTTGGAATCACCGCTTAAAGTTTGGACCTTTGATGAGACCGTGGATCCTTGTCTTGAGCACTAGCCTTATTGTTGTCACAAAAACAATAGTAAAGGCTTCTCAATGTTAGGAACCACTCCTAGTTCTGCAATGAACTTACTCATCCAAACATGCAGCAATGCGCTCAAATTTATAGCTCCACCATTTAAGGTGAGAACATACCTTGATGTTGATCTCCTATCATCATCGTCAGATTAAAATTTGAATCCATTATACCAACCATTTCTAAGTTTCTTTCCCTATAGACAAAGCATGGGTCCTTAGTTCTTCTCAAGTACTTAAGGATAGCTTTGACTTCTTCCCAGTATACCTTATCTGGGTCTACCCGATATCTGCTCGTAACATTTACACAAAACTGATATCTGGTAATGTACACAGCATGGCATGTGCTTTTAGACAACTTGATTTCATGTCTGACAGGAATTAGACTTCTCTTGAAATCATGCATTTTGAACCATTCAAAATCTTGTCTACGTACATCGATTGGGAGAGACTTAGCATCCTTTAAGATCTATCTCTATAGACTTCTATTCCCAGAATATAGGATGCTTCTTCCAAATCTTTTATGGAGAAACTCTTGTGAAAAACCAATTTTTCACTTTTGACAACGTCTCTACATTATTCCCTAATAAGTAGAACGTCATTCACTTATAGGACCATAAATGTGATCGCACTCCCACTAACCCTTTGTACAATCATGGTACAATGATGGGTTCTGTCTCAACAGGGACAGTGGTTGCATCAATGTTGGTTTGTGTCTCATTAGACAACTCTTTGAGTTCTATTTTCCTGTTGTTATCTCCTTCTTGAATAAACTCTTTTTCAAGAAAGATTGAAAACTTACTAACAAACACTTTTGTTCATCAGGATGATAGATATGATATCCTAAACTCCTTTTAGGATAATACACAAACCTACATTTAAGTTATCTTGATTTCCAATTTGGTTGCATTATATGTCTCTACATATGTAGTGCATCCCCATACCTTAACATGCTTAAGGTTTGGTGCTTCCCTTTCCATATCTCATATAGGTTCTAAGGGACAGCTTTGGTTTGAACTCTGTTTCACAGGTACGTGGCAATTTCTAGGGCATATCCTAACAAGGATAATATTAGGTCGTTGTAACTTATCATGGACCTAACCATATCCAATAAGGTTCTATTCCTCTTTTCTGACACACCATTAAGTTATGGTGTTCTAAGAGGTGTCCATTGTGATTGAATGCCCGTTTGAACAAGTTAATCTGAAAATTGACCGGTTAAATATTTGCCTCCTTGATCCAATCAAAGAGCTTTAATACCTTTACCGGTTTGTTTCTCTACTTCATATCTGAATTCTTTAAACCTTTTAAATATTTCAGACTTGTACTTCATTAAGTATACACACCCAAACCTAGAATGAATCATTGGTAAAGGTTGTAAAGTAAGAGAAACTTCTACATACATCATTATGTATATCTTGTTCTCTTAGGTTTATTAGCATTCAATTTAGAACTATCATGCTCCATTGCAATTCATATTTGCAATAAAGTTTAGAAAATAAAGGCCATCCACATAAACTCCAAAAGTAATGAACTCTTCATTTAATAGAAAACATTTATTAAATCAAACTAAAACCTCGTTTAGATAAAACTGAAATAAAATTAATGTTTCTAATAACTTCTGGAACGTAAAGATAGCTAACTATTATTTCTAAACTACTCCATTAGGTAGAGTCAAGCAACAAGCCCCACAGCTAATGCAGCAACGTTTGCTCCATTCCCCACTTGTAAGGTTGATCCGTCTTTACTTTGCCTTCTGCTTCCCACTAGATTCTGCATGGAATTCAAAATTCACATCAGAATTAAGTACCCAAGTGGAAGCAAAACTAACATTTAGTTTAGAGCATAATCCATACCTTCCAAAGGTTGGTTCTGTAGAGTATCCAGATACTCCTGGTAGTTACGTTTCCAGTGCCCATCCTTGCAGCAGTGAAAACAGGTTCCTTTGGCTTTTTTGTTACCTTTCTTCTTCCTCCGGGTATTCTTACCCTTGCCTATACCCTTGCCCTTAGGCTTGAGCTTAGACTTGGAAGTAGCAGCTTCATTAAATTCAAGCAAGAATTCTTTCCCATACAACTCTTGTATGTTGATAAAAATCTCATAAGCACTTCCCATGGACTCATGTTGCTACTTAAGCTCGAGACTCATAAATACCATCAATAGCACCTTGCCATGAGATCGTCGTCCATGCGCTTCTGGTAAGCGTCTTTCTCTTACTGAGTTGTAGCCTCAGTAGGAGCAACAGGAAGTGGATTATGAAGTGCATAGGTAAGATTCTTGGAATCCAAAACAATTTTTAGATTCCTAAGCCAATCAAGACAATTTGGTCCAGTCAAACAGTTGATGTCCAATATTTTGGATAGTGGGTTGAGGTGAGCCATTTCTAATGAACTATATATAAAAATTAAAATAGAGAATTAGATTTCATTTTTAATCCATAATGATTGGGTCTTTAATCATATGGTACCTCCCACTATTTTATCAAATTCCATACACCCTCTAATGGAATTCGGGAATCTTATTCCTAATGGGATTGGGGTCCCACTGTGACCTAGAAGCCTGACATTATAGTTTCTTGACTTCTGACCCACAATAAGAAGACAACTCCTTGTCTATTGCTTTATAAGCAAGTTCCAATCATTTTGCCTCTAGGGTACATCCTCCTCACATTATAGTTTCTTGGAATACTTCCCTAGTTAAGTTAAGCCCATCATTCACACAGGTATGTTTCGCCAAATATATACCTCACATTATAGTTTCTTGGTATATACCAGTTTAGGCACCCCATGATATCTCTATATGTGATAGTTTCAAGTAATGTCTTTAATATGGGTAGCTCCTACATGTCTGCAGCCAAGTACCCACATTAAAGGACGTTAGATGATCCTATAATGATGGAAGGCAATGAAGAATCCATTTCCTAATGTATTCTCCATTTCCAACTTAATATTAAAAGAGAGGGGTTTTAAGGGTCTCATCAAATTAACTAATCTAACATACATCTCATGCATTTAAATAAGAAATATATAACAACATTATATATATATAATCCACTTATTGATATTAGTCCCTATAAGGTGACATATAATGATCTTTGGATTTGGAGCTATCTCTATTAATCTCATTAAAAGCTCCCACTATGATGATTATGGACTTTAAGAAGATTCAATCCAAGCCAATGAATTGAATCCAAGGTCTAAGGTGGGTGTAGGTGATCGTAAAACATTCATTCAAAACATAGCATGCACTCTTGAAAATCTTCTCCAAGCTTTCAAGTCCTTCAATCTCCTCCATTAGCTTCATGGTCTCCACCATAGGCTTGTTGGGCTCCACCATGCTCCTTTAGGTCCACCATGCTCCTTAGTGCGCTCTCGATTACATAACATTTACATAATTTAAAGAAAGGGATACATAAAGGGAATGTGGGGTACATAAGAGAATGATAGAGAGAGAGAAGAAGGTGGCATGCAAGCCTCAAACAAATAATACATCACCAAAAATTGACAACTCTTGAAAAATTATACAACCCATTCATAAGACGGCCAATCACAATTGGTTTAAGGGTATAGTCCATAATCATCATCCATCCATAACCATACAATCATATTGCATAATAAAGGAAATAACTGTAAGCAATAAACATATGGACATTCATGGTAACTCTATCGATTGGTTTTCATTAATCTCATTAATGTGTCCTAATCTTATTAGGAGATGCATAAGTTCTTGAATTAATTAAGTCTTAACATTTAAGACATTTAATTTCAATTAATCAAATCAATTGAAACATATAAAGTCCCCTAATAAAACTCTAATATCAAATATTAGGATCTTTTTAATTAAACAAAAACAATTTTATTTAATTAAAATTTCCAGATTTTTTTTAATCCTAAATTGTGTTTTAAACCATTTAAAACAATATAAAATTAATCACCATTAATCAAATAATCAATTTCGGAATTAAATAAAATCATTTTATTAATTAATTAGTGCATTAGGGTTTCCTAAAACCCTAAACCCTAAATGCATTAACTCTAAACCCTAAGTGTAACCCTAATGCATTAAATGCCTTATGATTGGTCAATTAATGACCAATCATTTAAACCCTAGGTTTATACGGTATTAATGATTAGGATTAGGATTTAATTAATGCCACCTAGGATATTAATTACACCTAATTAATATGCACTAATTAGGGTTTCTAAAACCCTAAACCTTAAACCTATTAAATGCCAATGATTAATTACTAAACCATTAATGATCATGATTGGTCATTAATGACCAATCATTTAACCCTAGGTTAGACACATTAATTCCTAGGTTTAGTTATTAATTAATGCATTAATAGAATTAGGGTTTAATTAATACGAATTAGGGTTTCCTAAACCCTAAACCCTAGACATCATAAATGCACTTAATTATACCCTAATGATTAATAACCATGATTGGTCAATTAATGACCAATCATTAAACATTTTAATTAAGGTAATTAATAGTCAATTAGGGTTTTTAATTAATGCAATTAATGAATTAGGGTTTCATCATTAATGGGAATTAGGGTTTCATCATAAACCCTAAGGCTGCCGCCACCTATAGTGGGCTGCCATGGCTTAGCAAGGTTGCCATGGCTTGGCCAGGCCATGGAAGATCATGGCCAGCAAAGGGGGACTCAAGCTAGGGTGTGGCCAAGCCCATGGACACGTGTGGGGTGGCCAAGAGCGCTGTCTTCTTCAAAGAACATTAGGGTTTCAAGAACCCAGTGCTGGCACCACCATTGGAGGACCTCCAAGGTCACAAAAGTTTCTAAAACTTAATCAATTCGACTCCACCAACAAAACCAGCTTTTGTATCATGTGCCTACATGAATTACTAAGCTAATTGAAGTGGTTTGGATGATCAAATCATCCCCAATTGTTCTAAACAATTCAAGAACAGTAGGCTGTCCAGAATTTGACAGCACACTGTACCTGAGCACAAATTGATTTAAAACCCAGCAAGATGATTAATTTAGGTTACCAAATTATTTTTCCTAGCATCCTACATGTCTTAGGAAACTAATAAAATTGGTTTCATGCAATTTGGAGTTCCCTAACTCAAGATATGAACAAAACTCCATTGATGACTTTCTGCAGAAAAACTGCCTGCTGTGTTCTTCCAAGAAATCAACCTTTTTTATTCTTTATGCATCAAGACTCCTTTGATTATTAAAGAATATGATCTATACATCATATATCATCATCCTATAATGATTATTCATCAATTTTACAGAAGTATCTGATCATAACAGTAGCAAGAACCCTAGGGTTCTAAAACCCAGATTCAAACATGGTGGTCTTCTCCTTCTTCCTTCTGTTCTAGACTCATAATCCAATTATGATGCATCCGAATGCTTGGGAACCCTTTCCTACCATGTCTAGAACATAACCCAAGTGGTGGCAACCATTGCCATGCTTTTGATCTCCATCAAAAACTCACAATTGTGGCTGTTACATCATTCCCGAGCAAAACTGTCTTCCCTGACAGCCTGTAGTAAAAAATTCATAATTTTCACTACAAAACTCGGATTGACGAACCGTTTATTGGGTTGTAAAGCTGATTCAAAGAGCTTTCTAACCATATATGGCTCAAAAATTTTGGAGAAGAACTCTGATTTCGGCATGCAAAACAAGATGATGATTTTTCATGACTATCATAAAAACTGTTCATCATCTTCTCCAAACTCAATCCCCATTCAACTTTTGAATAACCAGCAGCCCTAAAACTATTTTAGAAGTGGAGTAGAAGGAGAATTATCCTAGGGTTCATTAACCCTAGGTTTGGCCATGAGAGGGAAACCATTCTAATGCATGAACATAAATTCCAGATTTATTAACCAATCAATTTACCATGAATTACAGCCCATATGCAGTTTGTATTAGGCATAACCATGGCTCTGATACCACTGTTGGGAATCTAACTAGGGAGGAAAAACTACAAAGGTGGAATTAAAAATTTTTCCTACGATTCCCAAACCCATGAATCTTAATTATGCTTAATACAAAACAAAAACCCTAACTAGAAGAGGGTAGAATTACTTACAGTTTGATATGGTCTTCTCCTTTATGCTCCAAGCTTTTTCTTCTCCTTTTTGCTCCAAGCTTTGTCTCCGGATAGCGGTGAATGAGCAGCCCAAGTGTGCTGCCTCCAATGGTATCCAAACCTAGCTAGAGCTTGTTGTCCTTTCTTTCTTTTTCCTTATAGTTGCTAGAGGTGGAGAAGAGGGAGAGAGAGAGAGGGAGAGCTGTAATTTTTCCAGCCAGCCCTTGGGAGAATCAATTGTCCTCCTGTGATCCCCACATAATGGGCATTATATAGCCCATTAATAGGGCCGGCCATAGGGGGATTCCTAACCCTAGTGGAATTTGTGTAATTACTCTTAATTACACAATTGGCCCACTAGTTTGCATCAAATACAAATTAGCCCCTTAAAGAACTTTTCTTTAATCACTTATACCCTTTCTCTCATAGACAATCAAGCTCTCTTAGCATGATCAGTGTGTGACCCATTAGGTTCACATCATCAAGTAGTAGGAACAGCACAAGTTGTGCACAATGGAACACTTTCCATTAAGGGTCTAATTGAAACTCCTTTCAATTCCCTAATTGATTATAACTCATTTATATCAATTAGGGCTTCTACTAACTATGAGTAACACCTAGCATATGGCTCATGGTGTGGTCCTTAATGAGGTGAATAGTCATTTATAAAGAACCCTTCTGTTGTAGTTTATAGGTTACAATTCCATCCTTCCATCAACTCAATGTCTCCAATTGAACTAATAGGACATGGAAGTCTGTCAAGTCCCTAGTTCAATTACTTTATACTCATTCATTAATATCAACTCAATGATGAACTTATGGAAACTCCTTTCCATATTCATTCTACCATGGGCCCATGGATTTAATGAGTTATATTCAATGAATGCTATATGAGACATTCACTCCCTTTTTCCTGAGAGTGATGGATTCCTTGTTGATCACTCACATGCCTTCACACACATAGCAGTAGGGCCAATGAACACCCTTACAGACCCCTGAATAGGATCTGCACTTAGTGTTATCAAACTTCTAAAGCTACATGCATAAGACAACCATGGTGTCTCAGGTCTAAGGATTACTTGTACCACTATAACAATGAGAAATTGATTGACAGGCAGGTTAAAACTCCATTCAGTTCATCTCATATCTTTGGTCACATTCAGTGTACCTATTCTTATAATAGGCACCCACTTGTTGGTTGTAGTGTCTCCACACAAATAGCTTGAGACTAGCTATCCTCCTATAGAGTCAACCTAACAAGTGCTAGTCCTATGGTTCATTATTGTCCATCATAGTGAACCTTCAACTAGGAATGATTTAGGAGTTTAGTACAGAGATATATCTATAGTCTCAAAATTACAACCCTTTGTAATTTCGTATTCTCAACTCTAACTCCATGGACATATTATGTAAATATAAATGATGCATATAAACATAATAGAATAAGCCCTTTTATTAAATCAATAATAAATGTGACATATATAAATGAAATCAAATGATTGTTCCTAATCCCTAAACAATCATCTTTATGGTTGGCTCTAGGGTATAATCCTAACAGACCTTGGCATTGTTCTTCCCAGTAAAGTTTGTCTTGCGACTCCTCACTTCCTCAGTTTTGATTGTCCCATTATTGATAGCATCTTCAACCTGCGTGCCAGCCCCAATGAGAGCTTTGAAATTTGGGAAATAGTGGGCAAATAGGTGCTTGTGGTATACGGGCAACAAGTTCTTAACCACTAACTGAATTTGGTCCTCCTCATTTGGTCTATCCGTCATTCTCGACGCCTTTTGTCTCCACCTTGTAATGTAAGTGGAGAAAGTTTCATGAGTTGCTTGCTTAGTAGTTTCCAGGTCTCTCCAGGTAACATCCACCTCTGTGTTGTACTTGTAGTGCTCCGAGAACTCATTGCATATGTCTTCCCAAATCCAAGTTCTATTCTCATCCAAGGATAAGAACCATTTCAAAGTAGAAGTGGCCAAGGTTTCATGGAACATTTGAGCTAAAAGCTTGTCAGTGGCCCCTCGAGGGTGCATAGCTCACACATACATCTTCAAATGAGTCTTAGGGCAACCTGTCTCATCGAACTTTTCTAACTCCTGCATCTTAAATTGCAATGGAATACAAGCCGTTGGAAACAGAGATAAAGTCTGCACATCAACCATGTCATCGGCCCTACGAATGCCTTTTATAATTCTCTCCAATGCTTCTACCTTGCTAGTTAACACGGAATCACTACTAGAACCTTTCCCTTTGGTTTCCCCTTCTAGGTTGATGACCACAGACTACGAATTACTTTCTCCCCTTATCCTGGTGTTCTCATTGGATTGAGGTCCCTCTTCGGTGCCAGCCCCATGAGGTATACCTAAGGAATGGGCCTTAGAGCTGTTTTGTTCAAGATCCGCCATCTTCTGTTGGTTCTCTTGAGCCATTTTCAATGCTGTATCAGAGGTCTCGGCGGTATGGTCAAGCTTGGTCATGATGGCTTTCAGGCAAGCCTCAAGGTCAAAGTGCCCCTCACTAGTTCTTTCGTCGGCCATGTCCGTCTGATGGGTAGATTCAACACTCACTAGATGCCCTTGCGGATTGCGGATCCAAGCCAGCACGTTTATGGATAGAAAAGTTTTAACCTTTAGCCTAAGGACTTGTCCTAAGCCTCCATATTTTCCTTAATGAATCTGGTCTTTACACCATATTCAATTAATTCATTCCTTTTATCCAATTACCTTTTACAAAGGGCATGTACTAAGGGTATGTTTAAAAGAATAGGGTATAGAGTCCTTCAGTTAGGTTTAATTAATTCCCATGGAATAGCACATCATAAACATAGCTTTACATCCTATTTCCTTAACTTATTCCTCCTAACCCATGGCCTTAACAAAGGTTAGGGTTTAAAGGTACATGTTAAGGGCATAAGATATAAAGCCTCACACCACAAACACGGCATAGCATCATTACAAACAATTGTGGGTGCATAAAGGTGAGACCATAGTGTCCTACAAGGCCTACTACATGAACTAAGAGAGGGTAGGCTAGGGTCCTTCACTTGCTTGAGCAATCTTTATACTTAACCACACGTGGCATCAGGAACACCGCGTGGGTCCAGCAGTAAGTGATTAACTCATTTAATATACCTAAGGTCAAGCCCAAGGGTACTAGGCAAGAGAGGTTGATAGCTTTCGCCCCAACACTTGGAATCAGGAAAACCAAGGTTGAAACTGTTGGGAATCGAACTAGGGAGGAAAAATACAAAGGCGGAATTTTAAATTTTTCCTATGATTCCCAAACCCATGAATCTTAATTATGCTTAATACAAAAACCATAAACCTAACTACCAAGAGAGTTAGGGTACTTACAGTTGAACAAGTCTTCTCCTTTATGCTCCAAGCTTTGTCTTCTGATTGAGCAGTCCAAGTGCACTGCCTCCAACAGTATCCACACCTAGCTTGAGCAAGTTGTCCTTTCCTTCTTCTTCCTTAGGGTTGCTAGAGGTGGAGAAGAGGGAGAGAGAGAGAGAGAGAGGTGAAATTTTCGGCCAGCACTTGGGAGCCTCCAAGAGTGCTTCAAGTGATGATGTCATCACATCATAAAAGGCTTTAAATAGCCTCCCAATAGGGCCGGCCAAGGGGGGTCTCCAAACCCTAATCTAATTTGTGTAATTACTCTTAATTACACAATTAGCCCACTAGTTTGCATCAAATACAAATTAGCCCCTTAAAGAACTTTTCTTTAATCACTTATGCCCTTTCTCTCATAGACAATCAAGCTCTCTTAGCATGATCAGTGTGTGACCCATTGGGTTCACATCATTAAGTAGTAGGGATAGCACGAAGTGTGCACAATGGAACACTTTCCATTAAGGGTCTAATTGAAACTCCTTTCAATTCCCTAATTGATTATAACTCATTTATATCAATTAGGGCTTCTACTAACCATGAGTAACACCTAGCATATGGCTCATGGTGTGGTCCTTAATGAGGTGAATAGTCATTTACAAAGAACCCTTCTGTTATAGTTTACAGGTTACAATTCCATCCTTCCATCAACACAATGTCTCCAATTGAACTAATAGGACATGGAAGTCTGTCAAGTCCCTAGTTCAATTACTTTATACTCATTCATTAATATCAACTCAATGATGAACTTATGGAAACTCCTTTCCATATTCATTCTACCATGGGCCCATGGATTTAATGAGTTATATTCAATGAATGATGTATGAGACATTCACTCTCTTTTTCCTGAGAGTGATGGATTCCTTGTTGATCACTCACATGCCTTCACACACATAGCAGTAGGGCCAATGAACACCCTTACAGACCCCTGAATAGGATCTGCACTTAGTGTTATCAAACTTCTAAAGCTACATGTATAAGACAACCATGGTGTCTCAGGTCTAAGGATTACTTGTACCACTATAACAATGAGAAACTGATTGACAGGCAGGTTAAAACTCCATTCAGTTTGTCTCATATCTTTGGTCACATTCAGTGTACCTATTCTTATAATAGGCACCCACTTGTTGGTTGTAGTGTCTCCACACAAATAGCTTGAGACTAGCTATCCTCCTATAGAGTCAACCTAACAAGTGCTAGTCCTATGGTTCATTACTGTCCATCATAGTGAACCTTCAACTAGGAATGATTTAGGAGTTTAGTACAGAGATATATTTACAATCTCAAAATTACAACCCTTTGTAATTTCATATTCTCAACTCTAACTCCATGGACATATTATGTAAATATAAATGATGCATATAAACATAATAGAATAAGCCCTTTTATTAAATCAATAATAAATGTGACATATATAAATGAAATCAATTGATTGTTCCTAATCCCTAAACAATCATCTCCATGATTGGCTCTAGGGCATAATCCTAACAGAAACTAGGCCCATCGTTGGCGAGGATACATCGAGGGACATCGATCCTAACATGCAAGAGTTTGCGCACACAATGCAATAAATGAAAGCACACAATCAAGTGGATGCATGTGATTGATTTTAATTAAACATAAGAAATTAACTTAGCCCAATTAAACTTTATAGAGTCTAGCCCACAAATCCCCAGTGGAGTTGCCAAACTGTGAACCCCGGAAATTGGGCCCACAAGGGTTGACGAAAAAAAGAAAGAATTGAATTAGATTGGGGTTTTGAAAACAAAAAGGAGTCGCCACCTTATTTTTTAAAGGAAACAAGGAAAACCCTAAAAATAGTTTGTTTTAAGAAAACAATTTGAATGACTCCATGTTTAAAAAGGAAAGGCAAAAACAATCTTTTGGAAACCAAAGAAATCAAGGATTCGGAGGCTAAGTTATGATATAGGAAGGTTCTAGGCAAAGCCTATAGGCACCCATGTCACCCTTTTGGTTTCTCGGTTTATTTGGGCTAAATTAAGATCTTTCCATACAAAAATCAGCAAGTATATCATCATAAGAATTGTATGCATATCATATATTTCATTCATCCATCCATGCATAATAAGCAAATAAAACAAAAAATAAAGAAAAGAAAGAAAGAAAGAAAGAAATCTAGGATACTTGGATCCTAGAACGGACTTGAGTCTCACGAAGAGCGCCTATGTACTATGCAACGAAATACATGGATCAAAGTCCATGTAGTTCGATTAGAAATAGGGTTAAGACTTAATACAAACCTATGGTAAAAACCTTAGGTTTCCTTATTTGATCAAAAGAGTTGAATATGATAGATAAACCAAGTTCAATTTTAGAAAGAACTCCACAATATGGAAACTTTGATAAAAACCAGAATTTGTTATTGAAGGAAACCTTTGATTAGAACCATTGATTCATATTAAAAATTAACCCTAGGAGGGGGAAGAGAAAGAGTTAAGAAGAGAGATGAATTGGGGCACCTTCACACCCGCTTACCTGAGTGCAATTGCTCCAAGCATTAGCCATTTCAAGCATTGGCAGCCCTATTTGCCATAGGACAATTACCACACCTATTTGCACCCTTACACGTGCTCAAAACCATGCAAAAACACTAATATGCAAATCTGGACAGAATAGTATTATGGCCTAAAATCATCCACTAGACATGCTAACAGCAAAAATAGCAAACTTTTATAAGCCCTAACACAATCCTAGAACCATATCATGCATAAAAACCCTAAAATGTACTAACATGCATGCAAAAATATCATATTTACCCTATATGCAAGACATATACAGCAACTATGAAGAAAAATCAATAAAAAGACCCACTTTAACATGCTGTATGAAACTAACCTAAAACAAGGACACAAAAAACCCTAAACTCACAAATATACTTAAAAACACACAAAACCAACTCTAAACATGCTAAAATAACAATAAACAAAACCTAAATTATGCATATTATCTAACTAAAACAATAGAACATGACAAAAGTCCTAACTCTAACATGCAATAACACTATCCTAGCACAAAGACAATAGAAGCACGAGAATCATAACTATGCATTGAAACCTATGAACTAACTCTAAAGCATGCAAAACTCATCATGAACATCATCATTATCACATGTATTAACTAATAGAAACCTCAATCCATGGTAGAAAACATAAGCATTGCTTACAATAAAGCTATCCTACATGATACCCTAGTTTAAGCTTAAATAGAGAAGAAGAATACCTTAGGGAAGCCTTCCTTGCTGCTGTATGGACTCCCTCTTGCTCTTATGGATGTCTTCAATCAATGTTCTCCAAGGCTACAGCAGGTCCTCTAGCTCTCCTCCAAGTCTCTCTCTCTTATTCTCTCTTAAACACTCAAATATTAATGCATAAAGTGGTTCCCTTTGTGCTGAAGCATAGGGGGTATTTATAATCTTCAATTGGGATTAACCAATGGCTAGGATTAAAACCCTAAAAATTAATCCAAGGGCTATTAGAGACACCCTTGGGGCTTAAGTAACTCAGAAATTACCAAAAACTAGAAGGAAACATGTCCAAAAGAGCCCAAGTATGTCAAAATAGGCAAGAGTTCGCTTCAGCAAGGAGTTAGGGTGAAAATAAGAAAGTGGTCTCGGGTGACCACCAGGGCCTGGGCGGCTAGCCACCTGGGCCCTGGCAGCTAGCCGCCCGGGGTTGGGTGGTCACCCGAGCCCACTCCGGATTTTTGCCTATTTTTGACTCCTAACCCTTTTAGAAGTGTTTCAGGGGGCAAATTAACTCCGATTTTGATGAAACAAAAGCCAAAACAACCGTGTTTCAATGAGGAATACATTTTTGAACATTTTGGGGTGAAAACCACTAACCATGGGTGCATGGTTAGGTTTGACAAAGGCGGTTAACCACTATGCTCTACCTTCACTAAGCATAGGTATGCACATAGGATCAAATCAAATGCTTTCCATATCAAAATTAAGCTTTGTAAAACACTTTTGGGGATAAAATGATGACTAATGAAAGTCAATTTGAAAAGATTTGGTTGGTAATTGTGAGTCAATTAGAGCTAACCCAAAGGAGGGTTAATTAACCAACTTGAACTACGTCGAGCCATTTTAATCCTGAGCCATTGATTTATCAAATTGACACTAGAAATACCTCATATGCATCTATATGAACTCCAATTGACAACTTGGAGATCATTTTAAGGTCAAATGAAAAGTTTGGGACTTAAAAGACGATTATGCCCCTCAAGTCACAAAAGCTCTTATTATCCCTCAAGATCAACTCCGAATTGAACCAAAATTCATGTCCATTGTCCTTGTGACTCTAGAAACCTAATGCAACTGACTAGACTCAAAAGCAAAACAAAAACATGCATGAAATGATGAGCCCTAGTAAGGTGGTGCAAAAATGGGGTGTGACACACGTGTCAACAACTTGTTTGTTGGCAAGAGGTTCTTTTTTAAATCAAAAATCTTTATTTGATAAAGATGGTAATGTTGTCAAAAATGATTTGAGGACAATGGTCCTATGCTGGTATGAATCTTTTAACAATGATTTGGGATATAAAGAATCACTTTTAACTTTAGAAGACCTTTTGAAAAAGTACTTAGAGCTCTTGGAGCTTAAAGGTGGTTTTGGGAGGAATTTTATCCAAACTTAATGTGCACTTGAATTAATTGAATAAAAGTGTAATCAACTAAATCTCCTAAGGATTGAGATTTTACTACGTGACATAGGGACACGCAAGAGTTCCTGAACTCGGGGTGGAGTGATTCATTGGAATCTGGCGGGTCGATTGATCAAGTCCATTTGATGGCGATAAGCTATTATGCTATGGATGAGTTTTTAAGCATTTGATGTTGTAAACTATCCATAGCATGATAGATTATCTCAAATCTTTAGTTGAACTTTATTCACATGGGAATAGAATTGAAATATCAACATAGCATGAAACTTTAAGATAAGCACATCGAAAATGTCAAAAGATGTATATAATCATAATCAACCTTGGCAAGATTTGGAATCCATGAATGCGATGTTTATTGCTTTGAAAAGCACAAGTATATGTATAAGAAGTAAAAAGGGGTCAAGTGACTACAAAATGAAAAGTGCTCAAGTATTAGGGCAAAAAGTCGCAACGACCACAACCCGGAGGGTAGCGAAAAGCCATAGCCTCTAAATAAAGCAGTAAATAAATAGTTAGAATTTTTAGGGGTAAGAGTCACAACGACCACAACCCGAAGGATTCAACCTCAGAAGTAAATAGTTAGAATTTTTAGGGGCAAGAGTCGCAAAGACCACAACCCGGAGGATTCAACCTTGAAATTAAAAGAGAGAAAAAAAAGAAGCCTACTACGCCTCATATCATGAGCGTGTAGGGGCCATAGCTCAAGGAAACAAGAAGAGGTTAGTGTAAACAATATGCATGCATGCATGAACCTAACCTTGCCAAATTTGATTTTGTTTAAACATCCTCTCAACCTTTTGACATGCTTAAATTTCCATTTCACACATTATATATGCAAGTCCACATGCAATGAAAGAAAATGAAAAGGGGTGCTAGCAACCTATTGGAATGGTTTACAAGCATTGGGTGGTTTTAGGGTTTCCCCGCCTTTAACCCACCATACAAAGGTTGATCCCTTCATGACGCACGTTAGGAGACCCAGGTACGCGTACTCGGGCTAAGGTAGGGAGGGTGACAATCACATATTAAGGCTGCAAGAATAATGGTAAGCTTAATAGGAAATTAAACTAAAAAGCTTAGGAATGAATCTAAAAAGGGGAAGCTCACCTAGTGTAAGTGATTTCACCTTAGCTTTGAACAAGTTGGGTTTGAGTGTTAGAAATCCTTCTTTGAGAAGCTCCTTTGATGATTCCAAGTGTGTTTGGAAAGTAGTGGAGTGAAATAGGGAAGGAAAGTGGGGTTACAGTGGAGTTACCAGTCAGCAGAAGTGCAATTGCCACTCAGAAGACACGAAATTGACAGTCTTTCTGTAGTAAAACTGCAGCAGAATTTGTGTCTCTTTAATGCTATCCAAATGGAACTTGGATGGTCCAACCCTTAGATTTTCCTTCAAGAACAGCCCCTAAACTTGTGGGAGAGGGTTTGTGAGGGAATATATGGTATGCTCTCTGTGGTGGATGAGATTTTTGGATCAAAAATGGGATGATTTGTGTATGTGTATGGATGGGTGTTTCAAAGGATAGGGATTTTAGGCAAAGATGGAGGATGGAAGTATGGGATTTGGGTTGGGTGTTTGTATAAGAGATAGGATGAGGGGAGTTGGCTTAGAGATTGGATGGGATCTTTTTGTTGTGATGAAATGTGGGCTATTTATAGGAAAACATGGACTTTTAGGGGTAAAATGGTCATTTAGAGGGGCATTTTGGTCACATGGGACGTGGAGGGCATTTAGACTTTGTTTGATGAAGGAAATACCTCATTTGATTAGGGTAAAAGGGTCCAAAATGGCAAAAGGGCATGCTGCCTTACCCACGCTGGCATGGCAGGTGTGGGTAACGCTGGCATGGCTAGCGTGGACTCATGTCCCATCCCCCAGTTGGATTTCGACTGCAGGGGAGCTGCCGGATACTGCAGAGCCGAAAGTAAGATCCTCTACGCTGGTTTAGCCAGCGTGGGCACAGTTATCCCACATTTGTGATGATTTCTCATCATCACACATGGGAACTTGTGTTCTAGGGCAGTGTGCCCTTCTAGAAGGTGTGGGGCTGCTGTGGTGGGCCTATGGTGGTGGTCCGCCCTACTGTAGGGCTGTACGATTGCGCTCGATCGATGATTGGGTGAAATCCGACCGTTGATCTTGAATGGGGATTGAAAATTTGGGTCCCCAAACTTGGTTTGGGACCAAAGAGTGGAGTGTGCACTCTCTAGGGTGGGATTGAATGGCCCGGATATGAGTATGATGCTCGTAGGGCTCTATAATTAAGGTTTTGTTGATCGTGAGCCTAATGAAGTCCGATCTTCGATCAAATGGTCCTGTATTGATCTTGAGGGGTTGAATTGAAGATCTAATGATCGGTTTGAGTATCGGATGAGAAATTGTAAGGAATTGAACCACCTAAAGTTGCATTAGGGGTTCGGTTTTGGGCGATTTGGGGATCGGAGGGTTCATGCCTTCTGATTCCCAATCAAATGTTCCTAGACCGCTTTAAGGATGTTGAATTGAAGATCCTATGGTTGAATTGACCGTGGGATCAAATATTGTTGGAGATTGAACCACCTAGTGCTGAATTAGGGGTTCGATTCGGTGTGAATTGGGTATCGGACGGCTCGTGCCCCTTGATTCTCAATTAAATGATCCTAGACCGCTCTAGGGATGTTGAATTGAAGATCCTACGGTGGAATTGATTGTGGGATCAAAGATTGTTGGGGATTGAACCACCTATTGCTGAATTAGGGGTTCAATTTGGGGGGAAATTAGGGATCGAAGGGCTCGGGCCTTCTGATTCCCAATCAAATGGTCCTAGATCGCTCTAGGGATGTTGAATTGAAGATCCTACAGTTGAATTGACCATGGGATCAAAGATTGTTAGAGATTGAACCACTCAGTGCTAAATTAGGGGTTCAATTTGGGGGAAATTGGGGATTGAAGGGCTCGGGCCTTCTGATTCCCAATGAAATGGTCCTAGACTGCTCTAGGGATGTTGAATTGAAGATCTTACGGTTGAATTGACCGTGGGATCGAAGATTGTTGGAGACTGAAACACCTAGTGCTGTATTAGGAGTTCAATTTGGGGGAAATTGGGGATCGAAGGGCTCGGGCCTTCCGATTCCCAATCAAATGGACCTAGAACTCTCTAGGGATTTTGAATTGAAGATCCTACGGTTGAATTGACCATGGGATCAAAGATTGTTGGAGATTAAACCACTTAGTGTTGAATTAGGGGTTCGATTCGGGGTGAATTGGGGATCGGAGGGCTCGTGCCCTTTGATTCTCAATTAAATGATCCTTGACCGCTTTAGGGATGTTGAATTGAAGATCCTATGGTTGAATTGACCAAGGGATCAAAGATTGTTGGAGATGTTGGGAATCGAACAAGAGGGAAAAATTGAAGTGCGGAATATAAAAATTTTTCCTACGATTCCATAGCCCATGAATCTAACTATGCATACCACAAAATCAAACCCTAACTACGAAGAGGGTTAGAACACTTACAGAATTTTTTGTTTTCTCCTTTTGCTCCAAGCTTTGGTTCCGGACAGCGATGAATGAGCAGCCCAAGTGTGCTGCCTCCAACAGTATCCACACCTAGCTAGAGCTTCAAGTCCTTTCTTTTTTTCCCATGTTGTTGCTAGAGTAGGAGAAGAGAGGAGAGAGAGAGAGAGCCCCTTGTGAATTTCGGGTAGCCTTAGGGAGCCTCCAAAGTATTATGTCATCATATCATTGTGTGGCTTATATATCCACACTATAGGGCCGGCCATGAGGAGGATTTCTAACCCTAAAAGGTTTTGTGTAATTACTCTTAATTACACAATAACCCCTCTAGTTTATATCAAATACAAACTAAGCTTTTAAGAACTTTTCTTTTATTCACTTATGCCCTTTCTCTCATAGACCTTAAAGCTCTTCTTGCATGATTAGTGTGTGACCCATTGGGTTCACATCATTAAGTAGTAGGAATAGCACGAGGTGTGCACAATGGAACTCTTTCCATTTAGGGTCTAATTGGAACTCCTTCCAATTCCCTAATTGATTATAACTCACTTATATCAATTAGGGCTTCTACTAACCATGAGTAACACCTAGCATATGGCTCATGGTGTGGTCCTTAATGAGGTGAATAGTCATTTACAAGGAACCTTTCTGTTATAGTTTATAGGTTACAATTGCATCCTTCCTTCAACACAATGTCTCCAATTGAACTAATAGGACATGGAAGTCTGTCAAGTCCCTAGTTCAATTACTTTATACTCATTCATAGATATCAAATCATTGATGAACCCATGAAACTCTTTTCATATTCATCCTACCATGGCCATGGATTTAATGAGTTATATTATGAATGCTATATGAGACATTCTCTCTCTTTTTCCTGAGAGTGATGGATCCCTTGTTGATCACTCACATGCCTTCATACACATAGCAGTAGGGCCAATGAACACCTTTGCAGACCCCTGAATAGGATTTGCACTTAGTGTTATCAAACTTCTAAAGCTACATGCATAAGACAACTATGGTGTCTTAGGTCTAAGGATTACTTGTACCACTACAACAATGAGAAACTGATTGACAGGCAGGATAAAACTCCATTCAGTTTATCTCATATCTTTGGTCACATTTAGTGTACCTATTCTCGTAATAGGCACCCACTTGTTGGTTGTAGTGTCTCCACACAAATAGCTTGAAACTAGCTATCCTCCTATAAAGTCAACCTAACAAGTGCTAGTCCTATGGTTCATTACTGTCCATCATAGTGAACCTTCAACTAGGAATGCTTTAGGAGTTTAGTACAGAGATATATCTATAGTCTCAAAATTACAACTCTTTGTAATTCCGTATTCTCAACTCTAACTCCGTGGACATATTATGTAAATATAAATGATGCATATAAACATAATAGAATAAGCCCTTTGATTAAATCAATAATAAATGTGACATACATAAATGAAATCAAATGATTGTTCCTAATCCCTAAACAATCATCTCTATGATTGGCTCTAGGGCATAATCCTAACAATCTCCCACTTGCACTAAAGCCAATCGACTATGTATCGCATACCTATCTTCTCAAGATGTTGGTCTTAGACATAACCAATTATGTTTTAAAGCTTTAGTCAGTAGGTCTACAAGAACTTATGTAGATAATATCTTCTGTAATGTATCTATTACCTCTTCCAATGATTCCTCTAATCACTTGGAATTGTCGCTCTATGTGTTTGGACTTTTGATGAGACTGTGATTCCTATACTTGAGCTATAGACCCATTATTGTCACAAAACAAGGTGTGGGCAACTCAATGGGAGGAACAACTCTAAGTTCTAAATGAACTTATAGATCCAAACAGTCTCCTAGACAATGCGACAATTAATTCACCCTTAATAATGGAATCCACTGTATCTTTCATACAGTTCTTCCATTAAGTATTTCACCAACTAAAGTGAATATAAAATATACCCCATATGGATTATATCCAAATCCATATACCCATCTACTATGAGTTTACAATTTCCATATACAATCCAATATTCCAAATTTGAATTGACTGATAACTATTTGTAACAATTACAACATAATAGATATCAGGTTCAATACATAGTGTAGAATAAGGCTTCTTAACACTTTAAGAACCTTACTTGTGTTATCCTAGGGCACATGCCCTTGAATAATGAATTCTTATCTGAAGTAAATCAGACCTCCCTTAGAATTCTCCTTGTTGAACTCCTTCAACATTTCAACTATGTTTAATGACTTGGAGATACTTAGCAATCTATATGATCTATCTCTATAGATCTTGTTGGATGCTTCTACCAAATCTTTTATGAAGAAGTTTTTTTCTCAAAAACTAAAACTTCACATTAGATAACATTTATATATCATTCATAATGATTAGGATGTCATCTTATTGATAGGATAAAGAAAAACGATCGCACTCCCACTAACCTTTTATACACTCATGGTACATCT
Organism: Liquidambar formosana; assembly: GCA_039720395.1. Classification (NCBI taxonomy): domain Eukaryota; kingdom Viridiplantae; phylum Streptophyta; class Magnoliopsida; order Saxifragales; family Altingiaceae; genus Liquidambar; species Liquidambar formosana. The sequence goes on along the minus strand of CM077831.1, from coordinate 11,010,354 downwards.
ATACAATGAGAGAAATCAAACAATTTGATTACTTCAACTTTATAGATGTTCTAATTATGAGAACCTTGTAGTCTATTAATAGACTTCTATAACTTACACACTTTTATGGTTTTTCACCATTTGATATAACATCTTTATATCCTTTTTGACATATCTCATATTCAAAATGTGTGTTTATAGATAACAAGATCCAAATGGATTTCAGCATAACTATCATTAAACAAGTTTCTTTATAGACAACTTTTTGCCTATGTTGAAAACATTCTTAAATAGCCAAGCCTTTTAGGTCTCTACCTATCCATATTGGATTTAATGACTCTTAGTCATTTCTCGAGTTGATGTGAAACATCATCTAGTCATAATCAATAGGATTATCTTGGTGATCTTTATCACCAAAGAACAATTCTTTCACATTCTAATAGAGATACAATATCTCTCTTATGTTAAGAAATATCCAATTTGATCTATGAAAAGATTGTAGTGTAGTTAAGGGTTTTGTTTCAACAAAGACAAGGGTTGGATCTTTGTTCGTTTGTGGCTTTACAGATAATTCTATAAATTCTATCTACTTTTGCATCTTTCTTAAATGAACTCTTTCTCAAGAAAAACCAGCAAACATCCTAATGGACAACTTTTGCTCATTAGGGTGATAGAAATACTATCCCAACCACTCTTTGGGATATACCACAATTCAACACTTACTTGACTTTATTTCCAGATTGTCTACATTATGTCTCTAGACATACGTAGCACAATCCCAAGCCTTAACATCTTTAAGTTGAGTTTCTTCCCATATCATATCTGATATAATTGAGACAAAACTGGAGTGAACCCTAAATTATCAATATGTAGCAATTTTAAGGTATATCCTAAATGGATACATTAGTAAAACTCATCATGGATCAAACCATATCTTAATAGGGTTCAATTCGTTCTCTTAGATTCACCATTGAGTTATGGTACTCTAAGAGGAGTCTACTGTAATTGAATGCATGCTCTATATGACTATATGCATCACAATGTATTAGTCAAATTATAAATGCAGCTCATTCACTTCCTCAAGTAAATGATAGGCTTGGTCATCTCATAACCAAGTTACATTTACTACATTTAAATGAGAGTCTCTACATCTCTTGTATTCTTGGAATACGTTGCATTCGCTCTAATTGGTTATTTAAATTCAGAAATCAAATTTCTAGAATGTCTTAAATGACCTAGTTAAGAAATAAGTTCCCAAAATTAATCTAGCAACGCTTGCTCTATTAAAATTTTTTAAAGGTAACTTATTATCTACTTAACTTTCTGCTTCCATTTAGATTACACTAGAATCCAAAAACCAAGAAGCAGAACTAACCAACAATTTAGTTTAGAGCATGAACCAAAACTTCAAAAGTTTGGTTCTTCTAGGAAGACTGATACTTTATCAAGTTCCCTTTACAGTACCTTATGTTTACTACAAAATAATTATATTTCTTTGTCTTTGACTTTTCAAACTTGCTTTCCTCTATGCTTCCATTTTAAATCACATCTAGCTTCCAAAGCTATTCTATGTGATTAATCATTTTTCAAAAGAATGATTATTAATAAACAACTTTTATTGCATCCTAGTCTAGAAGAAGTCCTTTATAAGTACTATACTTATAGTATTATTTTACTCACCATACAACCTTTGTATGTGATGTAGGACATCAAAGGCATTTGCATTGACTAATTTTGCTTCTGAAACTCATTAGTCATCAATACTATCATATAGCATGGCAACAAGATGCCAATTGTGCATAGTGTCTTTTTCTTCTTAGGATGTTTTATGGAGGGCCTTTAAGAAAAGGCCTAATAGCATATGAACAATCTTTTGAAATTAAGAACAATTCTCAATTTCCTAAGTCAATCAAAGAAATCGGGTTTAGTTAAACTATCAATATCCTATATATTAGGAAATAGGGGTTTTGAGGTGAGTAATTAGGTAATCTACATAAATAGAGAATTAGATTTCATTTTTATCCATAATGATTGGGTCTTTAATCATATGGTACCTCCCACTATTTTATCAAATTCCATACACCCTCTAATGGAATTCGGGAATCTCATTCCTTAATGGGGATTGGGGTCCCACTGTGACCTAGAAGCCTCACATGTTAGTTTCTTGACTTCTAACCCACAATAAGAAGACAATTCTTTGTTTATTGCTTCATAAGCAAGTTCCAATCATTTTGCCTCTAGGGAACATACTCCTCACATGTTAGTTTCTTAGGAATACTTCCCTAGTTAAGTTAAGCCCATCATTCACACAGGTATGTTTCGCCAAATATATACCTCACATGTTAGTTTCTTGGTATATACCAGTTTAGGCACCCCATGATATCTCATATGTGATAGTTTCAAGTAATGTCTTTAACATGGGTAGCTCCTACATGTCTGCAGCCAGGTACCCACATTAAGGGACATTAGATGATCCTATAATGATGGAAGGCAATGAAGAATTCATTCCCCAATGACTTCTCCATTTTCAACTTAATATTAAATAAAAGGGGTTTTAAAGGGTCTCATCAAATTAACATGCATCCTATGTATCAAAATTTAAACATATAAATTATGCTATTTATAATCACACATCTCATGCTATTATAAATCATACATCGCATGCTATTATATATCAACATATATAAAGTACCATATTTTGATATTAGTCCCTAAGTGAATAGGAAACATATACTAAACTATGGTATTGGAGCTAAAACAATTATCTCATAAATTAAAGCTCCCACTATGATGATTATGGACTTTAAGAAGATTCAATCCAAACCAATAGATTGAATCCTAGGTCTATGGTGGTTGTAGGTGATTGTAAAATAAACCATTCGTAACATGCATGCTTTCTTGAAAAACTTCTCTAAGCTTTCAAGTCCTTCAATCTGCTCCCTTGGCTTGATGGTCTCCACCATTGGCTTGTTGGTCTCCACCATTGGCTTGTTGGTCTCCACCATTGGCTTGTTGGGCTCCATCATACTCCTTTGGGTCCACCACGCTCCTTAGTGCGCTCTTGATTACATAACATTTACATAATATATAGAAAGGGATATATAAGGGGAATGTGGGGTACATAAGAGAATGATAGAGAGAGAGGGAAGGTGGCATGCAAGCCCCAAATAATGAATTACATCACCATAATAAAATTACATTTCTTGAAAAATTATTACAACCCATTCATAAGACGGCCAATCACAATTGGTTTAAGGGGTATAGTCCATAATCATCATCCAAACACATAAATACAATCTCATTGCATAATGTAAAGAAAAACTGTAAGCATTAAAACATATGGGCATTATGGTAATTCTCTTGAATGATTTACATTAATCTCATTAATGCATCCTAATCTTATTAGGTTTTAACAAAAATATCCAGAATTAAATAAAGTCTTAACATTTAAGACATATTAGTTTCAATTAATCAAATTAATTTTAAACATATAAAGTTTCCTAAAATAACTCTAATATCCAATATTAGGGTTTCCTTAATTAAACAAAACAATTTCATTTAATTAAGAATTTCCAGATTTTAATTTAATCCCTAATTGTGTTTTAAACCATTTAAAACATTATAAAATTAATCAATATTAATTAAATAATTAATATAGGAATTAAATAAAATCATTTAAATGATGAATTAGTGTATTAGGGTTTCCTAAAACCCTAAACGCTAAATGCATAACCCTAAACCCTAAATGCAAGCCCTAATCATTAAATGCCTTATGATTGGTCATTTAATGTCCAATCATTAAAACCCTAGGTTCATATGGTATTTAATAAAAGGGATTAGGGTTTAATTAATGCCAAATAGGGTATTTATTACCCTTAATTAATTACACTAATTAGGGTTATCAAAACCCTAACCCTAGACATCATTAATGGTATTAATTATGCCCTAACAATTAATAACCATGATTGGTCATTTAATGACCAATCATTAACTCTTAATTAAGCTAATTAATATTCCAATTAGGGTTTTAATTAATGCCATAATGAAATTAGGGTTTCATCCTTAACTCTATGCAGCCGTCACTACCAGGGGGTTGCCTGAGCTTGGCTAGGCAGCCATGGCCACCAACGGCTGTGGGAGGCCATGGCCAGCCAAGGGAGAGGACTACAGGGGTGTGGGACAAGCCCTTGGACACGTGAGAAGAGGTGGAAGTGGCTGCCATCATCAAGAACAATTAGGGTTTCCAAAACCCATTGCTGGAGCCATTGTTGCAGACCTTCAAGGTCACAATAGCTTCTAAAACCTTATCAATTCGACTCCTCCATTGAAACCAGCCTTTGTATCATGTCCCTACATGAAATACTAAGCTAATAGAAGAGGTTTGGATGATCAAATCATTACCAATTGTTCTAAACAATTAAAACAACAGTAGGCTGCCCAGAAATTTACAGCATACTGTCCATTGTCAGAAATTGATTTAAAACCCAGCAAGACGAATGAAATAGGCTACCAAACGAATTTTCCCAGTATCCTACATGTCTTAGGAAACTAATGCAATTGGTTTCATGCAATTTGGAGTTCCCTAACTCAAGTTCTAATCAAAACTCCATTGATGACTTTTCTGCAGAAAAATTCTGCTATGCTGTTCATGAAAAATTTTCAAACTTTTTGAATCTTTTTCCATCAAAACCTTTTTGAAACTTAAATAAAATCATATATACATTATATATAATGATCCTAAAATGATTTGCCATCATAAATACAGCAGCTTTAATTAGAATTAATTGCAAGAACCTTAGGGTTCTAAAACCCAGATTCAGCCTCCATGGTGTTCTTCTCCTTCTTCCTTCTGTTCTAGCATCTTAATCCAATTATGATGCATCTAAATGCTTGGGAACCTTTCCCTACCATGTCTAGAACATAACCCAAGTGATGGCAACCATTGCCATGCCTTTGATCTCCATCAATAACTCAAAGTTGTGGCTATTGCATCATTCCCGAGCAAAACTGTCTTTCCAGACAGCCTGTAGTAAAAAATTCATAACTTTCACTACAGAACTCGGATTGATGCACCGTTTGTTGGGTTGGAAAGCTTATTCGAAGTGCTTTCTAAGCATATATGGCTTGAAAATTTTGGAGAAGAACTCTGATTTCGGCATGCAAAACAAGATGACGGTTTTTCATGGCTACCATGAAAACTGTTCATAACAGTTTTATAAAACCCTAGTTTCCTTATTCTTCTTCTCCAAACTCAAACCCTATGCAACCTATTGCATCCATGGCTACACTTAACCATCAATTAGAAGAGGAGTAGAAGAGAATTGACCTAGGGTTCCAAACCCTAGGTTCAGCCATGGAGGAAAACCAATTATGCATAAAAATTTTCCAGATTTTTGAATCATTCAACTACACCATAATTACCAGCCCATATGTATTTTGTATTATGCATAATCATGGCTCTGATACCACTGTTGGGAATCGAACAAGAAGGAAAAATTGAAGTGCGGAATATAAAAATTTTTCCTACGATTCCACATCCCATGAATCTAACTATGCATAACACAAAATCAAACCCTAACTACGAAGAGGGTTAGAACACTTACAGAATTTTTTGTCTTCTCCTTTTTGCTCCAAGCTTTGATTCCGGACAGCGATGAATGAGCAGCCCAAGTGTGCTGCCTCCAACAGTATCCACACCTAGCTAGAGCTTCAAGTCCTTTCCTTCTTTCCCATGTTGTTGCTAGAGTAGGGGAAGAGAGGAGAGAGAGAGAGCCCCTTGTGAATTTTGGCCAGCCTTAGGGAGCCTCCAAAGTATGATGTCATCACATCATTGTGTGGCTTATATATCCACACTATAGGGCCGGCCATGAGGGGGATTTCTAACCCTAAAAGGTTTTGTGTAATTACTCTTAATTACACAATAACCCCTCTAGTTTATATCAAATACAAACTAAGCCTTTAAGAACTTTTCTTTTATTCACTTATGCCCTTTCTCTCATAGACCTTAAAGCTCTTCTTGCATGATTAGTGTGTGACCCATTGGGTTCACATCATTAAGTAGTAGGAATAGCACGAGGTGTGCAGAATGGAACTCTTTCCATTTAGGGTCTAATTGGAACTCCTTCCAATTCCCTAATTGATTATAACTCACTTATATCAATTAGGGCTTCTACTAACCATGAGTAACACCAAGCATATGGCTCATGGTGTGGTCCTTAATGAGGTGAATAGTCATTTACAAAGAACCCTTCTGTTATAGTTTATAGGTTACAATTGCATCCTTTCCTTCAACACAATGTCTCCAATTGAACTAATAGGACATGGAAGTTTGTCAAGTCCCTAGTTCAATTACTTAATACTCATTCATAGATATCAAATCATTGATGAACTCATGAAACTCTTTTCATATTCATCCTACCATGGCCATGGATTTAATGAGTTATATTATAAATGCTATATGAGACATTCTCTCTCTTTTTCCTAAGAGTGATGGATCCCTTGTTGATCACTCACATGCCTTCATACACATAGCAGTAGGGCCAATGAACACCTTTGCAGACCCCTGAATAGGATCTGCACTTAGTGTTATCAAACTTCTAAAGCTACATGCATAAGACAACTATGGTGTCTCAGGTCTAAGGATTACTTGTACCACTATAACAATGAGAAACTGATTGACAGGTAGGATAAAACTCCATTCAGTTTATCTCATATCTTGGTCACATTCAATGTACCTATTCTCGTAATAGGCACCCACTTGTTGGTTGTAGTGTCTCCACACAAATAGCTTGAGACTAGCTATCCTCCTATAAAGTCAACCTAACAAGTGCTAATCCTATGGTTCATTACTGTCCATCATAGTGAACCTTCAACTAGGAATGCTTTAGGAGTTTAGTATAGAGATATATCTATAGTCTCAAAATTACAACTCTTTGTAATTCCGTATTCTCAACTCTAACTCCATGGACATATTATGTAAATATAAATGATGCATATAAACATAATAGAATAAGCCCTTTGATTAAATCAATAATAAATGTGACATACATAAATGAAATCAAATGATTGTTCCTAATCCCTAAACAATCATCTCTATGATTGGCTCTAGGGCATAATCCTAACAGGAGATTGAACCACCTAGTGCTACATTAGGGGTTCAATTTGGGGTGAAATGGAGATCGGAGGGCTCGAACCTTCCGATTCCCAATCAAATGGACCTAGACCGCTCTAAGGATGTTGAATTGAAGATCCTGCGGTTGAATTGACCATGGGATCAAAGATTGTTGGAGATCGAACTAACTAGTGTTGAACTAGGGGTTCGATTCAGGGTGAATTGGGGATCGGAGGGCTCATGCCCTCTGATTCTCAATTAAATGATCCTAGACCGCTCTAGGAATGTTGAATTGAAGATCCTACGGTTGAATTGACCGTGGGATCAAAGATTGTTGGAGATCGAACCAACTAGTATCGATTTAGAGGTTCAATTCGGGGTTTTCGGGTATCGTGCCCGTTGCTTGCTCTTGGGCCTCAGATGCTGAGGGTTGAATCGGGGAAAGGCTTTTTCCCAGTGGGTTGGACAGGATGAATGAAGTTAGGTGCGGAGAGTGTCCGACCTAATTGTACTGTTGACGGGTTAATCGATCTTGTCCAGAGGCAGCCTAGCAAAATTTGGGTGTCTACACCAACCTTTGCATATCCTTACTTGAATGTGTGCCATGGCATGCTACATTCATATTTAGGAATTCATCGCGAGTTTGGGACGAGGCCCCCATTATCTATTAGTTATCTCAAGTTGAGCCCAATTGAGGGAAGTTGTATTATGTTGTTATTGGACTTGGACTTGTGTAAAATAATAAGAAAAATACATGGGCCCATGATCCAAAAGAGAGTAATGTGTGTGCATATTAGGCCTAGCTTGAGATAATTAATGGACTATGCGAGTTCAGTACTAGGTTAATCTGTGTTGGTAATCAAATCTAAATCCAATTAAGAATCAAGTCCAAAGTAAGTTATATCCAAACTTAAGCCTAGAAGAGTGGAGAGTCATTTGTAATTGGGCCCGACCTGAAAAAAAAAAAAAAAAAAAAATGAATGTCAGGTTCAGGCCCAAATTGTTGAGAGACGAGAGATATTTCTGTATTGGGCTTAAGTTAGTGAAATAACGGGCTTTGCATCCAACTCATTATACCTTAGGTACTTGGAAGACATAGTAAACATGACAAAGCCCAAAGTATAGTGAGCAGTAATTGGGTAATCTTAATGGAATAGGGTTATTTATTCAAATAAGGGACATGAACTTAATAAGTTACACATGGCTAAATGCATTAGAGGATTGGTCGACCGCAGAAGAGTGTGCTAGGTTGTGCTTGGGTTCGATCACCTACATCCAACTGACTAAGGAAAGTGGAACCAGAATCAATGGCGGTGGAGCCTACTTTAACTGATCTCGTGGCCATGTTGCGGCAGGATAAGGCTGAAATAAAGAAACTCATCATGGGATTAACCCAGAGGCTGGAACATTTAGAGATGGGGAGTAGAGGGTCATCTGATCAACCTGAAGGCGAAAAAGGGGTCGACAAGGAAGGAGAAGGTAGTGGTGCACCGAAGACTCACGAGGGTGAATCTCACCCTTGGGATGATGAAAATCTTGCAGATTATATGGCTACAAGAAGAATATTAAAGACAAGAGCAAAGTAGAAGACCCTAGTGTTAGGATTATGCCCTAGAGCCAATCATAGAGATGATTGTTTAGGGAATTAGGAACAATCAATTGATTTCATTTATATATGTCACATTTATTATTGACTTAATAAAAAGGGCCTGTCACACCCTATTTTTGTCACCTTAGCTAGGACATATCATTTCATGTAGGATTTTGAGTCCTTTTCGAATCTAGTCTTTTGCATTGAGTTTCTATGGCATTGAATATCATGTGCATGAATTTTAAAGTGATTTAGAGTTCATTTCGATAGTCAATAAGAACTTTTGCGACTTTAAGGGCATAATCGTCTTTTAAGCCGTATATTTTCCATTTGACTTTGGAATGAGTCCCGAGTCATTCCCTTGAGTTCATATGAGTATATAGAGTCTATATATAGGTTTAATTTCATGAACTAATAGTTTAAGATCAATTCGACTCATAACGGTTAGGGTTGGCTAAAAGACCCTTTCTTGGTTTGCTCAAATTGATTCATAAGACCCAACCAATTTTCTCTCATTTAACTTCAATTGGGCCTTATTTACATCCTAGATATGTTTAAAAAGATCGAATTTCGATTGGGAAAGCATTTGGTTCGACCTTGTGTACAAACTGAGCTTAGCGACGATGAGGCACCATGGTTAACCACCTTTTTAAAACCTAACCATGCACCCATGGTTAAGGATTTTTGTCCTAAAATGCTTAAAAATGTGTTCCCCTTCGAAACACGGTCGTTTTGGCTTTTATTTCGTCAAAATCAGACTTAATTTGAACATTCTAGGACTTCTACAGCGAGTAGGAGTCAAAACCGAAGCAGACTGGAGCAAGGCCTCGGGTAACCATCTGGGGCTGGACGGTCAGCCGTCCAAGCCCAAACGGCTAACCGTCTAGGCCTAGTTGGTCACCCGAGGACTCCGTCTTCAACTCAATTTCTGACTCTTCTCTCCTTCTTTTGACGGTTTCCTCTGCCATTACAACTTGTTTTCTCTTAGGAGTGTGTAAGTTTGAGTTGTTTGAGCACCAAGAGAGTCTCTAATAGCCCTAGGATCATTGTTTAATGAATTAATCTTAGCCATTGGTTTAGGGGGTCAATTCTCTATATAAAGAACTTGATATTCAGCACATAGGGAGAGGTGAATTACACTTTATACTTAGAGAGGGAGGGAGCTACGAGTTTGGAGAGCCAGAAGGACATCAAGAGGAGGATCTTCAACCCCAAGCAAGCAAGAAAACAAGAAGTTCGAAGACAAGGAAGATTCTACAAGAGGTAAGCACTCTTCTTGAATGCTGAACATGGGTTTTCTCCTTCTCCTTCTTCTTCTTCTTCTATGATAGTTCTAGTGCATGATGTAACCCCATATATTAGGATAGTTCAATGCTTTTAGATGTACTATGAATGATTTTGAGATGGTTTATAGCTTTATATGCTTGAAAATCCATAGTTTACTAAGGATTGGATAGCCTTATTCTTTTTATCCTCTTAAATCATGCATAGTTCACATGTTTAGGTTGCTGTGATTATTATCATGAATTGATGCTCCTGTTAGTTAATATATATGATATGAATGATATTCATGATGATTTGAGCATGTGTTAGAGTCTTTTCATAGGTTTTTATGCATAGTTGTGAGATTAGGGTTTCGATAACCCTAAAATCACACAGGTTTTATACAGCATGCTTAGCTTAATTCTGTGAGGTGTTTCTCATCATAGTCATTCTATATATGCTGCATGTAGTTGAATCATGCTAGGTTTGCATTCATATAGTAGATTTTATAGGGTTTTTTGAGATATTATCCTTTTTTAAGGATAATTATCCTCTTTGTTAAGTAGGGTTTTGCATGAGAGCTTTCTGTGATGTGTTTAAGCATGAAGTCACTTCTATTGTGTTCTAGTATATATATTTTATGTAGGATATGATAATTGCACCTCCCCATAACGACTTTCTTACGTGAAATTATCTTAGGATAGTTTCGCTCAAGAAAGCTCGCCGTATGAAGGCCTATTTTCATATTTTGCATAAAATATCATCTTTTTTGTTAGGATAGACTTAGTTATCATGTTTATTGATATTATTGGAGTCTCTCATGATTGTTAGCATGTTTCTCATAGGTTCTTGTGTATGTTAGTCAAGTCATTGCATGTAGGATTGAGTTGGGGTCCTTAGTTATTCATTATTCTTGTTGTTGGCATGATAAATGGATAATTTTAGGCCTTGTTATGGTTCTGTCCAGATTAGTATATTGCTCTCTTTGCATGATTTTGTGCACTTGTAAGGGTGTAAACAGGTACAATGCTTGTCCTATTGCAAATAGGGCTGCTATTGCTTGAAATTGCTAATGCTTGAAGCTATAGCGCTCAAGTAAGTGGGTTTGAAGGTGCCCCAATTCATCTTTCATTTTCTTTCTTTTATCTTCTCCCTCCTAGGGTTACTTCTTAATACGAACATATGGTAATTATCAAGGGTTTCCTTTATTAATAAAATTCTGGTTTTCTATCAAAGTTTTCCTCTTATAGAAGTTTTCAATTTTGGATTAATTCAATACTTTCTCAAATAAGGAAACCAAGGGTTTCACCATAGGTTTGTATTAGGCTGTAACCCTGTTCTTTTTCGAACTACGTGGACTTTGATCCATGTATTTCGCTGCATGGTACGTAGGCACTCTTCGTGAGGCTCAAGTCCGTTCTAGGATCTAAGTATCCTAGGCTTTTCTTTTCTTTTCTTTTCTTCTTTTTCTGTTTTGTTTTATTTGTTTGATTGTGCATGGATGATTGGATGGAATATATGTTATGCATGCTACCTTGTGATGATATATGATGATATTTGAGTGAAAAAGATCTTAAGTTAGCCCAATCAAATTAAGAGACCAACTCAGGCGATGTAGGTGCCTATGGGCTTTGCCCAGAACCTTTCCATATTGTAACTTAGCCCCCGAATCTAATTTTCTGGTTTTAAAGACTTTGTTTTTCCTTTAATGGAGTCATGTGGTTTTGAAAATAAAACATTTTTATGGTTTTCCTCTTTTTCCTAAAAAATGAGGTGGCAACTCCTTTTCAGTTTGTTGTCTTTCACCCATCTTTTGCCAAATCCTCATGGGCCACGCTTTTTCGTGGGTTCACAGTTTGGCGACTCCGCTGGGGATATCGAGGGCTAGACTCATTTAATTTAATTGGTCTAAATTAATTAATTTATTGTTTAATAAAATTAATCACTTGCATCCGCTTGATTGTGTGCTTTCATTTATTGCATTGTGTGCGCAATTGTTGCATGATCACTCGATTGTCCCTCGATGTATCCTTGCCAACTGATAGCCTAGTTCGACCTTGGTTTTCCTGATTCCATGTGTTAGGTGAAGCTATCAAACCTCTCTTGCCAAGTACCCTTGGGTATATCAAATGGATCAATCACGTACTGCTGGACCCACGCGACATTCCTAATGTCACATGTGGTTAGGTATAAAGATTAGTACAAGCAAAGTTGAGAACCCTAGCCTACCCTCTTAAAAGAAAGAATTGCATGTAATGGGCCTTCTAGGACACCGTTGGATCACCTATATCCACACACATTGTTGTGATGATATGCTACCGTGTTTGTGATGTGTTGCCATGCTTTGTTGATTGAATGGGTAATTAAAAGAGACTTTACATCTTACATCCTTAATAAATACCCTTCCCCATGACCCCCGCAAGGGTAATTGGTTAAGAGAACTAATTAAGGGTGTACGTTGTAAAAATCTTGAGATAATTATGGAAGCTTAGGATGGACCCTTAGGCTGAAAAATTGAGTGTTTGCCCTATGTTAGAGGGAAAGACGTGCTGGCTTGGATCTGTAATCAACAAGGGCGCCTAGTCAGTACTGATTCTGTCACCAAGTCGGATATGGCCGAGGAAAGAACTAGCAACCGGGGTTTCAACCTTGAGGCCACTTTGAAAGCTATCATGGAAAAGCTTGACCACACTGCCCAGGTATCCGAAACCTCACTCAAGATTGCTCAAGACATTCAACAGAAAAACTCTGAACCTGAATCTAGGGCCCGTGCCACTGACAACAATCAAGGATCCAATGATTCCGAATCTGCCTAGGAACCATTAGGAGAGGAGGGAGAACCACCCAAGACCAAGGAAGGGGAAACCAAAGCCACATCAAGAGAGAGCTTAACCGTCCTGGCAAACAAGGTCGAGGCCTTAGAACGAACTCTGAAGGGAATCCGCAGATCTGATGATATAGTGGACATCTGTACTTTGTCCTTGTTCCCAAAGGCTCGCATTTCGTTACAGTTCAAGATGCCGGAATTGGAAAAATTTGATGGGATAGGTTGTCCTAAGACCCACCTCAAGATGTATGTGCGAGCTATGCACCCTCGAAGGGCGAACGATGAGTTATTGGCTCAAATGTTTCACGAGTCATTAGCGAGTTCCACCTTAAAATGGTTTTTGTCATTGGAGGAGAATAGAACCAAGACCTGGGAGGATGTATGCAATGTATTCACGGACCACTACAAGTATAACACCGAAGTGGATGTCACGCGAAGGGACTTGGAAACCACTAAGCAAGGGGTTAATGAGACTTTCTCCGCCTTTATCACTAGGTGGAGACAAAAGGCTTCCAAAATGACAGACAGACCAAATGAGGAAGACCAGATTCAGTTGGTAGTGAAGAATTTGTTACCTGCATACCACAAGCACCTCTTTGCTCATTACTTTCCGAACTTCAAGGCTCTTGTTGGGGCTGGCACACAGGTTGAAGATGCAATCACCGATAGAACCATCAAAACGGAGGAGGTCTAAAGGAGTCAAAGGACAAACTTTGGAGGAAAACCCAATGCTGAGGTCAATACCATTACCCAACCCGCTCGCCCTTTTTCCCTAAATGACTCCACCTCACCTTACCAATTCACCGAGCTATACATGCCACTCGAAAGAGTTTTTGAAAAGCTGAGAAGCCGTGACCTCTTGAAACCCCTCGACCCAAGGCCTCCACCAAACCCATTGCCCAAGAACTACAATGATAATGAATATTGCAAGTTCCACCAAGCTAAAGGCCATCCAACCAACCGTTGTTATCACCTCCGCCATGAAATCCAAGATTTGCTTGACAAGCAGATCATTTCACCACCCACCACACCAAATCTCCCAAATGTCACTCAAAATCCCCTCCCTACTCACAATGTACCCCCTCCCAACAACATAAATGCCATCGAGCTTGACTCATCCCAATCTCATCAGCCCATAAGGCAATACATACCACTTCCCATGACCTTGACTCGAGTTTTCCACCAATGTTGTGATAAAGGGCTCATATTGCCACACCATCCAAAGCCGAGGCCTTCGACTCCTCACCAATTCTGCTTATACCATCAGGCGCCCGGGCATGATATGGAGGATTGTATTATATTGAAAAAGGTAGTTCAAGACCTTATTGACCAAAAGGTTTTGGTATTGCCAAAGAAGTCCGTTCAGCAACAATTAAGAGAAAGGTTCGAGGCAGGGGATCCTAAAGTGGGTTTACTAGGAGAGTCATCCGGAAAGTTTGATTACTATGTACTCTACCCCGACCCCACCCCTAATGAGCCTATAATCCCCACAGGTTAGGATGAGTTACCAGAGGAAGTTCAAATGGAGGAGATCAACATAATCACATGGGATGATCTCATGGGTGACGTAGGTGAGATTGATGATATGTGGATGAGCGACGATGAGGTAGAGCACATAACTAGAGGGGGTCGCCATTTTAAGCCTCCGCACCTAGAATCTTACAACCCATTGGGAGATTTAGAAGGTAATCGCCACCTCGACTTGCAAGAAGAGGAGGACGAAGTGCTTAGGTAATTGAGAAAGACTAATGCCAACATCACTATATGGGTTTGCTCATGGCCTCTTACAAGTACAGGCAGACAATCTTGAAGTTGCTCAACCAGATACAGGTTCCCGTCGACACATCTCCAGAAAATTTGGTGGACTTGGTGAATCCAACCTCGAAGAACTCAACCATTGTGTTCTCAAAAGCAGACCTACCTAAAAATGGACCTAGCCATTCACAAGCCATGTACATCACTATTGACACCATGGGAAAGAGAGTCCCAATAGTATTAATTGATAATGGTTCCGCTCTTAATGTGTGCCCTCTCAGAACTGCTACCGTCTTGGGATTAGATCCAATGGACTTCATGCCATCTGGGCAAACAGTGAGAGCCTATGATAACACCCACAGAGAGGTGATTGGGGTGGTTACCTTGCCATTGATTATGGGGCCTACAGAGTTCAGAGTGGAGTTCCAAGTGTTGGATGTCCCGTCATGCTTCAATTTCTTGTTAGGGAGGCCTTGGATCCATCCTGCAGGGGCTGTCTCTTCTTCATTGCACCAAAAAGTCAAGTTTCCTTACGAAGGGGCCATCATCACACTCCAAGGTGATTATGACTTGAAGTTGTTGGGGGTACCCATTTGTGAGATCAAGCCCGAGCCTGTTGGAGTACCATTGTCTGGATTCGAGTATGTTCAATGCATAGAGAAAGAGCCAGAACAGAGAGAGTTGATACTTCTCGACTTTTGCCCTCATGGCAACTTACATATGGGGAACATAATGAAGAAAATGAGTTTCTTCCCAGGCATGGGACTAGGACGCCGTCAGCAAGGCATACTGATATCCCTTCAGAGTTGCATGGTCACCTACACCTTCGGATTAGGGTATGAGCCTTCCAAGAAGGACCGTATGGAGATGTTGCAGAGAAGCAGAGAAAAGGTCAAAGCAAAAGCAGAAGGGAGGGTGTCAGATATCTGAATCTCGCCATACCGACCTACCTTGAATGGCTATTTTGTTAAGGAGGGGGAGGACTTTCCATTCTGTGGATTCCCCGAACCATCCATTGACAAAGCAACCAAGGTGAGAGTTCTAGGGTTCAAGATATTCTTCACTGAGTGGTATCCCATCACTGCTACAATGGTTGATGATGAAGCAATCAATGATGACTATTGGGAAGAGAAGAGCGAGGACTGGGCAGAACAGATGGATTCGGAAGCCATGGTTACAATGTTTCAAGATACGGTTCTTGCTTTGGAGGAATCGGACTTTGAGTGTTCTTCAATTCACCATGCAGCCATGCCGCTCCTTAATTGGTATCTTGAAGAGGGTACCATTATAGAAATTCTTGAGGGCGAGAATCTCGATTTACTTGATAGTAGCTTGTAGGTTCCTTTAGTAGTCCTTTTTAGTTTCCTTTTCAAAATAAAGTGTGTCAGCCTAGCCCACCTTGTGGAGTTAGGAGTCGTTCCCTAGTTATGGCACATATGCTTTCTTTTCTTTGTTTTTGTTAGTGCAGTCAATAAAGTGTGTTTCTTTTCATTATTTGCAGTGTTTCCTTTCTCTCTTCTATGGATATCTATGGCATAGCTATAGATCCTAGGAATGACATCCCCCTAGAGCTCGTCGAGCAAAGGAAAAGGGGTATTACCGAACCTAAAATGGATGAATTGGAATCAATCAATCTAGGGATAGATGAATTGCCAAGGATAATTAAAATTGGGATAACTTTCTCGCCTGTTGAAAAAGAAAAATTGATAATACTTCTAAAAGCCAACATAGAGGCCTTCGCATGGTCTTATGAAGATATGCCTAGCATTGATCCAGATATTGTGCAACATTACATCCCCACTAATCCCACTAAAAAGCCTATAAAGCAGAAATTAAGAAGATTAAAACCAGAATGGGCTTTGAAAGTAAAAGAAGAGGTAACCAAACAATTAGATGCCGGGTTTCTCTAAGTTGTGGAGTACCCTGAATGGTTGTCTAACATAGTGTCTGTGCCTAAAAAAGATGGGAAAGTGCGAATATGTGTCGACCTACGAGACCTTAATGCTGCGAGCCCAAAGGACGATTTCCCTCTACCGCATATCGATGTGTTGGTGGACAGTACAGCAGGCCATGCTCTCCTCTCCTTCATGGATGGGTTCTCCGGTTACAACCAGATAAAGATGGCACCTTCAGACATGGAAAAGACGGCTTTTATCACGCAGTGGGGCACGTATTGCTACAAGGTAATGCCTTTTGGCTTGAGAAATGCCGGGGCTACTTACCAAAGAGTTGCTACGACCCTATTGCATGATATGATCCATAAAGAAGTAGAGGTGTATGTGGACGACATGATAGTCAAATCTGTAGATCGGGAAGGACATTTTGCGGCATTGGAGAAGTTCCTAGAACGGGCAAAGAAGTACAACCTCCGATTGAATCCTCAGAAGTGTGCCTTTGGAGTCACCGCAGGGAAGCTGTTGGGTTTCATGATCACTCAGAGGGGAATTGAAGTTGATCCAAGGAAGATAAAAGCTATCACGGAGATGGAGCTACCAAAAACTGAATAGCAGATCCGGGGTTTTTTGGGAAGAGTTCAATACATAAACCGGTTTATCGCTAATCTGACTATGGTGTGCGAGCCGATTTTCAAGCTACTTAAGAAGAGCTTGTCCAAGGAATGGAATGAGGACTGTTAAGAAGCTTTTGAGACCATTAATAGGTATATGAGCAACCCCCCAATCTTAGTTCCCCCACGGCAAAGTGAACCGTTACTGCTATACTTAATGGTTACTGAAACCGCGACGGGAGCCATGTTAGCTCAATACCTTGAAGGGTCGAAAAAGGAAAATGCCATTTACTACTTGAGCAAGAAAATGACAGACTATGAAGTAATGTACAATGCACTAGAAAAGGCTTGCGTAGCGTTAGTGTGGGCCACCCAGAAGCTCCGTCATTACATGATGTCTTTCGAAGTCCTGCTAATAAGTCGATTGGATCCTTTGAAGTATTTGCTAGAAAAACCAGTCCTATCATACAGGACGGCTCGTTGGTCTCTTCTCCTCAATGAATTCGATATAAAGTACCTAGCGCAGAAGTCCATTAAAGGAAGTGTTGTTGTAAACCACTTGGCAAGTTGCCCTATGTCATCATCAACCCAATTCAATGATGAGTTCCCCGGCGAAGACATCCTTGAAATCAAGAAGAAGGTTTGGAGAGTTTACTTCGACAGAGCCGCAAACAGAAGAGGGTATGGAATAGGAGTGCTACTAGTTTCGCCCGAAGAAGCCTTCACACCTCTAGCAGTTAAATTGGGGTTTAAAGCTACCAACAACATTGCGAAATACGAGGCCTGCATCCTAGCATTGGAAGCTGCGTTAGAGTTGGGAATAAAAGAACTTGAGGTGTTCGGGGATTCAGCATTGATCATCTGTCAGATAAAAGGGGAGTGGCAAACTCGCGACGAGAAGCTATTGCCATATCACGCCTATTTGGAAGCATTGACCAAAGAGTTTGCAGAGATCAAGTTCAATTACCTGTCAAGAAACAAGAATCAGTTTACTGATGCCTTAGCAACTTTGGCTTCAATGGTGGAGATACCAGAAGGAGGAAGTGTGAAATCACTCATGATCAAATGCAGAGAGAAACCAGTTTATTGCTGTTCCATTCAAGAAGGAGAGATAATAGATAATCACCCTTGGTTTTATGACATAAGAAGGCTCATCGAAGAAAGAGAATATCCAGAGGGAGCAACTCGTGTGGATAGTCGAACACTGAGGAGATTGGCAAGCCATTATGTGGTATGCGGAGGGAAACTGTATCGAAGGTCTTACGACGGAATTCACTTGTTGTGTGTCACGAAGTAAGAAGCAAGAAAACTCATCGAGGAAATTCATGAAGGAGTGGGGGCTCCGCATATGAATGGATACATACTGGCTAAGAAGATCATGAGACTAGGGTATTACTGGTCTACAATGGAAAGGGATTGCTATGCCCACGTCAAGAAGTGCCATAAGTGTCAGCTCTTCGCCAACGGACAACACTTGCCCTCCATGCCCCTAACAAGCATGTCAACTCCATGGCCGTTTACAGTGTGGGGAATAGATATCATCGGACAGATTAAGCCGAAGGCATCCAACGGACATGAATACATCTTGGTAGCCATCGATTACTTCACCAAGTGGGTGGAAGCAGCTTCCTTCAAGGTTTTGAATGCCAAAAAGTGGCGCAATTCATACAGCTCAACATTATCTACTGATATGGAGTACCGCATGAGGTCATTTCAGATAACGGTCAGCATTTTCAGAAGGAGACTAAAGAACTCTTGCAGAAGTACAAGATCGTTCACCACTTGTCATCCCCGTATCGCCCACAGACTAACGGTGCAGTGGAAGCTACCAACAAGAACATCAAGAAGATACTACAAAAGACGACTAACATGTACACTGATTGGCATGAGAAACTACCATTGGCATTATGGGGATACAGAATGTCAGTCAGATCGTCAACAGGGGCTATGCCGTATGCTTTAGTGTATGGAATGGAGGCCGTTCTACCAATGGAATTAGAAGTTCCTTCATTAAGGGTTGCTGTGGAAAGTCAGCTAGCAGAGGTGGACTGGATCAAAGGTCATTATGATGAGTTGGCATTGCTAGATGAAAGGCGATTAAGGGCTCTCTACCATGTGCAAGGGTACCAGAGAAGAGTCGCAAGGACGTTCAACAAACATATCAAAGACAAAGGCTTGAAGAAAGGGGATTTGGTATTGAAAGAGATCCGAGCTCCAATTTTCGATCCACGAGGAAAGTTCAAACCAAGTTGGGGTGGCCCGTACATCATCAAAGAAGTATTGCCAGCAGGGGCTGTTCGACTTATGGATTTGGATGGGATCGAGTTCGCTCGTCCCACCAATTTGGATCAATTAAAGAAGTATTATGTATAAAGCCTGCTAGGTTGAAAACCTATAAGGGCGGCCTAGGCAAAAGTTAAGGCATTTGAACAACAAGGACCTAATTCCCCAAGAAAAAAAAAAAAAGCAAGAAAAAAGAAAAAAAAAAGCAAGAAAAAAAAAAGAAAAAAAAAAGAAAGAAGAAAATGGGGATACGTAGGCAACCCATAAAGTTACTTTGGGTGCGGTCCGAAAAACACAATCACAAAAAATCTCAAAAGAAAATTATTATTGGCAATTCGTTTGAAACTAATTGTTTGACATAACAATTTATTGGTGTTAAGTAAAGGGCTATTGACATGCCATAGATGTTCTATTCCTTGAGTCTTTAAAGTCTCTTGAGTTTCTTTAGAGTCGTCTTATCTATCTTCTTTCTTTCTCTCTCGAGTCTTCTCTTCTTTCGTAAGTCATGGTCGTGTGCTGCCTTTACTGCCTCAAGAATGTCTTCTCTGCAAAGTCCAAGTCTCGTGTCCTTGATAAGGTCATAAAATCTTTCTCAGCGAGAAGTCTCCCTTTTTCCCAAATCATCCTTCAACCATTGCTTATATTCTTTACTCATCTCGAAAGGTCCTTCAGTGTTGGCAATTCGAGTCAATTTTAGGTCCGTAGGCTAGCGAGTCCTCGTCCACTTGATTATGGTAAGACCGACAGGTTCCATGGAGCAACAAGGTCCTGTCAAGGACGGTATGGTTTGCATGGCGCCCATCTGGCAAAGAATTCTTGGAGTCCAATAGAAGGAAGTCGATCTTAGCCCTATGAGTTTGGCAAAAGCACACCCCGAGGTTCGAAAAAATACTTACTCTTTACATCCCCATATGAAAACGTACCATTTGATGTTCTGCCATGATAGTGTTTGGAAATAACCCAACCAATCTCTTAAAGAGAATGGCCCAGGGAGTTCAACTCGGCGCAAACAGAAGTGCTGGGGCTTGTATGGATTGATGGTGGCGGGAGATAGAAAATTCAAGCGCTCGAACAACCACATTTGCAATAAAAAGGGGCTACTTCCTAAAGGCGCTCTAGGGTTGCCATGAACCTTATCTAAACCATTCAAGGTTTCAGCTAATACCAAGGGAATGATGTTATGTCGCTTGAGAAGAGGGGCAATCAACTCACATATTTGAACAAGGGCTTGAAGAATGCCGGTGGAGACGAGAAAGTGACCGATTAAGCAAAAAGCGAGTGCACGCTGAATTCGAGGGGTGAAAGTCAGAGTACCTTCGCTATCATGAGCCAAGAATGAGGTTGCTAACTTCATTAAGTCTACCATATGGTCCTTTACAAAGATTGTTACATCCCTCTGAGGAATGCCAAGAAAGTCTAAGAAGGAAGCGAGGTAATCTGAGCGAAGTGTAGGAAGGATGAATGGCCCTGCGGGTGAAATTCCAAATAAAGCACAGAATTCTTCCATGGTTGGGCATAGTTCTTCATAATTGAATCGAAAGACATGGATTTGAGAATCCCAGAAGTATGTAGCAGCAGTGAGAAGAGTCGTCTCGAGCTTCATATGCCTTATAGAGAGCAATGGTTCTAAGCCGAAGCGCTTAAACTCAGTTTTGTCTTTGGCAGCCATGAATGCCAAAAACCCTCTTAAGAACCCATCCAAGGCTTTCATAATTATTGTCAATAAGTGAGTTAGAAGGCTCCCCTCATGTGTTTTTATAGGGGAAAAGTCACAAATTCGAGTCCTAGAAGGAGTAGAATCGTCAAAATAGCAAAAAACCCTGAAAAATCGCGAAAAAACGCGTCAAACTTGAGTAACCGTCCGAGACTCGACGGTCAACCATCTAGGCCCAGACGGCTAACCGTCCGGGGCTAGATGGTCACCCAAGGCCTCCGCCTTGTTTCGTCTTATTTCGCTCGGTTTTGCCTATTTTTGCTTTCGGATGGCCTTTTTAGGCCATTTTCACTCCTATGAGCTCATATTGACTCAAATTTTCATAAGAAAGGCACCAAAACATCATCATGATAAATTCAAAGAAGCACCACAAGTATCCATAATAAGGGTTAAGAAAGTTGGTTTAAGGTGGCAATTACAAAACATAGCATGAAATGCAAAAAGATAGCCATTGTCTCATTGTTTCTACAATCCCAACAAAGAAGTAAATGAACTCAGCGAGTCCCAGAGCTTCTTTTGCGGCTCAGACCAGCTCTGTCACGACCCCCACGAGGTGCTCTAGGAGGGCGCATTGTTGGTGGCGGCTGCATAAACAAAGTCCATTACAAAGAAGCTAAGTATGAGAATAGGGTTGGTTGAAAACCTTAAATGAGAACTTTAAAATGGGTTGAACACTTACCATGACGTCCAGACGGGCTTCCACCATGGATTTGGCTAAGCTTATCCTCACAAAGTCACGCCTCAAGCCCTCACTAAGGTCAATGAACTCTTGGGCATATGCCGCAGATACCTAGGATAATTAATAAGATTAAATTGAAGCTAATGTTGAAAGAGAGAAAGAAACACCCATAAAGAGAACTCACATGTTCTCGATTTGGGTCGATCCTAGGGGATTCATCAAATGCGGGATGAGTGATGGCGGTCTTGACAAAGTCCGACCCGCAGCACAAATCAATGGACCAATTAGGCAGAGGCAAGGGCAGTGACCTATCCCCTTCCATCTCATCTTCTTCAGAGCCAGGAATCACTCCTGAGCCCACTATCGAGCTATGCCCTCTTGCTCGTCGACCCTGTAAGTGTTCATCTATCAAATAAAGTCTCTATCAAAAGAAAAGGCTAGGAAAGCGTCAAAGACTTACCCCTTGAGGAGGGAGGTCTGTTACCCTGGGCCTCATCAAATATTGATGACAAAAAGTGTCATACACAATATCAGGAGAAGTGAGCTCCTTCGCATCCCAACCTCTCAAAGCATCCCACAACTCCTCCCCCTCTATCAAGTTAGCATGCCTTATGTTAAGTGGTGGTGGCATTGGAGCCATTGTTGCATTCACATCACCCATGACTTGTCGTAAGACTTGCTCCCCTAAATACCAGTACCTACCCACGGGGCCTTCCAAAAGCACTTTCTTACCAGTTAGCTTAAGTAGTTGAAGAAGACCAATGCCAACATCACTATTTGGGGCTTGCTCATGGCCTCGTATATGCACAGATAGACTGTGTTGAAACTGCTGAATTAGATACAAGTGCCTGTTGATACATCCCCTAAGGGATTGGTACATTTAGTGAATCTAACTCCTAAGAACTTAACTATTATGTTCACCGATGTGGACTTACCAAAAAGTGGGCCAAGCCACTCTCAAGCTCTTTATGTGACCGTTGACACCTTGGGAAAGAGGGTTCCTATCGTCTTATTGATAATGGGTCTGCATTGAATGTATGTCCTCTCAAAACTGCCACTATCTTGGGTTTAGGACCCACCGATTTCACGCTATCCAGGCAAACTGTGAGAGCTTATGACCATACTCACTGAGAAGTGATAGGAGTGGTTACTTTGCTTCTAATCATGGGACCCACTAAATTTAGGTTGGAATTCCAAGTGTTGGATGTGCCGTCATGTTTCAACTTGTTGTTGGGCTGACCGTGGATCCATCTTGCTGGGGCTATGTCGTCTTCACTCCATCAAAAGGTGAAGTTTCCTTATGAAGGAGCCATAGTAACACTTCAAAGGGATTATGATTTGAAACTAGCAAGGGTGCCTATATGTGAGATACAACCTAAATCGGTGGTGGTACCATTATCCGGGTTTGACTATGTCCAATGCATTGAGAAAGAGCTTAAAAAGGGTGAGTTAATACCCTTGGACTTTTACCCCTATAGCAATTTGCATGTTGGTGAGATCATGAGAAGAATGAGTTTCTTTCCTAGCATGGGTCTAAGGCGTCTCCAATAAGGGATCCCTAGGCCTATTCAAAGTCGAGTCACCTCGTACACCTTTGGGCTAGGATATGATCCCTCTAGAAATGACCATATGGAAATACTGAAACGGAATAAGGAGAAAATAAGAGCCAAAGCCGAGGGAAGGGTGCCAGACCTGAGGATATCGCTGTATCGGCCCACTTTGAATGGTTACTTCGTCAAGGAAGGGGATGATTTTCTATATTGTGGGTTTCCAGAACCTACCTTTGACCAAGCTACTAAGACTAGAGTTCTGGGATTTGAAATCTTCTTCGCCGAGTGGTATCCAATCACAGCTGAAATGGTGGATGATGAAACCATTAATGATGAGTTCTAGGAAAAGAAAGAAGAGGACTGAGCCAAGAACCTTTATGCAGGGGCTATGACCGAAATGTTCCAAGACATGTTCCTCACCTTGGAAGACTCGACCATTGAAGAAATTCGGGGTTCGTCCATTAGCTATGCTACCATACCATTCCTTAATTGGTACCTTGTGTCACACCCCATTTTTGTCACCTTAGCTAGGGTTTGTCATTGCATGTGTCTTTTTGTTTCCTTTTTGAGTCTAGTCTTTTGCATTGAGTTTCTAGGGTCCTAAGGCTGGTGTCTATGAATTTTGGTTCGATTTGGAGTTGATCTCGAGGGTTATTTAGAACTTTTGTGACTTGAGGGGCATAATTGTCTTTTTGATCACAAACTTTCCATTTGACCTTGAAATGATCTCCAAGTGGCCAATTGGAGTTCATATGGTTGTATTTGAGGTATTTGTGGGATCAATTCGATGAATTGAAGGTTCGGGATTAGAATGGCTCAGCAAGGCTCAGGTTGGCTAAAAGACCTACTTCGGGTTAGCTCGAATTGGTTCATGATTTTCACTCTATGACTACTCATTTGACCTTGATTGGTCTTAATTTCATCCCCAAATGTGTTTAGGGAGGTTGAATTTCGAATTGGAAAGCATTCGGTGCGACCCTATGTGCATACCTAAGCTAAGCGATGGTGAGGCATAGCGGTTAACCACCTTTGTAGGGCCCAACCATGCAGCCATGGCTAGGGTTTCTTGCCCTCAAGTGACTCAAATTACATTCCCCTTCGAAACACGGTCGTTTTGGCTTTCGTTTCGTCAAAATCGGAGTTGATTTGAGCTCGGAAACACATTTGGAAGTCGAAAGGGTCAAAAATGGGCTGAAGCTGACAGGGCCTCGGGTGACCACCCAGGCCTGGGCGGCTAGCCGCCTGGGCCCAGGCTGCTAGCCGCCCAGCCCCAGGTGGTCACCCGAGCCACTTTCCTTTTTTGAGCCTTGACGCGGCTCCCACCCTATTTTCTCGGATTTGCTCGCCTTTGGCCGCCATTTAACCCTAATTTCAGCCCTTTTTGACCTACTTGAGCCCCAAGGTAACCTCTAAGAGCCCTTGGATCAATCCCTAGGGTTTTAATCCCAACCATTGAGGGTTTCCCCTCAATCCCTATAAATACCCCCTTATACTTCAGCAATAGGGGACACTTGGGAGGCAATTTCTGAAGTGTGAGTGAGACTTGGAGGCTATGGCAGCCATCCTTAGGGTAGTTTAACTTAAACTTTGAGTGAGAGAGTGTGAGAGAAGGCTTGAAGGAGGGCTGGAGCATTGCTTGAAGGCTTGAAGGAGGTTGTTTCCAGCAGCACATAAGAGGAGGAGGACTCTCTACAGCAGCCACCATAGGTAAGCCTCTTCCCCTTTCTCTCTTTCATTCAAACTAGGGTTTTTTGCATAGCTTTGCATTACTTCATGTTAAAAGTTTATTGTTTTATCATGTGTTGATGCTTCTAATGCTTAGAATACATGATTAGGATATTGTTTATGGCTGGTTTTGCATGATATAATGTCATTCTATGTGGTTTTATGAGTCTTTGTGTTTTTAGGGTTTTTTTAGAGTCTTTTCTAGGGTTTTACATGGAATAGTCATTATTTCATGTTAAAGTTTGTGTTTTTATTGTGTTTTGCTGTTAGTATGCATGCTTAGGATCATATTTATGGGCTGTTTAGTATGCTAGGATGTTATTCCATGTGATTTACTGCATGTTTGGGACTTTAGGGTTTCTTAGGTGCTTAAAATGGTTTTCTGCATGAAATAACTCTTTGGCATATTAGAGCTTATGTTTTTATTGTGTTTTGTTGCTTCCATTGGAATGTATGCATGATTAGGATAATATTTGTAGGCTGTTTAGTATGCTAGGATGTTATTCCATGTGATTTGCTGCATGTTTGGGATTCTAGGGTTTCCTTAGTGCTGAAATTGAGTTTGAGTTTAGAATAGCTATATTTCATGTGCAAGCTTGTATTTTTCTCATGTGTGGATGCTTCCATTGATTAATATGCATGATTAGCATGATGTCTATGATGGGCTTTGCATGATTTAAAGTTATTCAATGTGTTTTTTAGCACAATTGTGATTCTAGGGTTTTTATCATCCTTGTGTGAGTTTAGTTGCATATAGCATGATAGCTTAGGGTTCTTTTTTGTGTTTTCTTCATAGTTGACATATATGTGCTGCATATTTGATAGCTATGACATTTTTCTGCATTCATAGTAGTTGATTTTAGGGTTTTTTGCATGTCATTGCATGTAGGGTTGAATTAGGGTTTTAGTTAGCTTATGATTCATGTTGTTGCATGACTTGTGGTTGATTTTAAGCCTTATTTCAATTCTGTCCAGATCTGTTATTTGTCCTTGATATGATATTTTGAGCATGTGTTAGCCCATGTTTGGGCATGATAATGGCTTGATTTGGAATCTAGCTTGCTTGGTTGGTATTTTTGGTATGTTTTGCATGGAAATTGCAGGTGCTTTGACAGGTACAACAGGTGCAACTACCCCACCAATGTGGGGTGGTTATTTTGGCTATTGTGAGATGAAATCTTACAAATAAGGTAATTACCCTATGCAATAGGGTGGTTACTTTGACAGGTTGCTTTCGCTTAAGGTAAGTAGGGTGTGAGGGTGCCCCAATTCACCCTTCTTTCCTTTCCTTGAAACTTTCCCTTTCTCCCCCCCTAGGGTTGTTTCCTAATAGAGGGGTGTGGTAGATTCTATAGTTTCCTTTCAATAAAGAATACCTTTTAAATCAAAGTTTCCATCTTTTATCAAAATTCCATATTTTACTAAAGACCTTTCGAGAATCATTTATTTTGGAAACTTACCATGTTTTACTTGAAAGGAAACTTAGGGTTTACCATAGGCCTTGATTAGGTTATAACCCTATTCCCTTTCAAACTACGTGGACTTTGATCCATGTATTTCCATACATGGTACGTAGGCGCTCTTCGTGATGTTCAAGTCCGCCCTAGGATACTAAGTATCCTAGGTTTTCTCCCCCTCCTTCTTTTTTCTGTTTTTCTTTGATTTACATGATTATATGGATGAATGAATGAATGATATGCATGCTTAAAGACCCTACAATTGATTAATATGCAATATGGGAATCAGCACTGATTATCTGCAGTGATATCTATGGCATGTCAATAGTTCTTTATTGATTAACATCAATTTATGATATGCAAAAGACCTCATCTTTCTGTTTTGCTTGCAGTGTTTCCTTTCTCTCTTCTATGGATATTTATGGCATGGATATAGATCCTAGGAATGACGTCCCCCCGGAGCTCGCCGAGCGAAGGAAAAGGGGTGTCACCGAACCTAACATGGATGAATTGGAATCAATCAATTTAGGGACAAATGAATTGCCAAAGATAATTAAAATTGGGATAACCCTTTCACCACTTGAAAAAGAAAAGCTGATAGCCCTCCTAAAGGCCAACATAACGGCCTTTGCATGGTCTTATGAAGACATGCCCGGCATAGATCCAGACATTGTGCAGCACTTCATCCCCACCGATCCCCTTAAAAAGCCGGTAAAGCAAAAATTGAGAAGATTGAAACCCGAGTGGGCATTGAAAGTAAAGGAGGAAGTAACCAAACAACTCGATGCGGGGTTCCTACAGGTTGTGGAGTATCCCAAGTGGTTATCTAATATAGTTCCCGTGCCTAAAAAGGATGGAAAAGTGAGGATGTGTGTGGATTTTCGAGATCTTAATGCAGCAAGCCCTAAGGATGATTTCCCTTTGCCCCACATTGATGTATTGGTAGATAGCACTGTAGGACATGCACTCCTCTCTTTCATGGATGGGTTTTCCGGATACAATCAGATAAAGATGGCGCCGCAAGATATGGAGAAAACGGCCTTCATCACACAGTGGGGAACGTATTGCTATAAAGTGATGCCATTCGGTTTGAGAAATGCTGGGGCTACTTATCAAAGAGCTGCTACAACATTGCTGCATGACATGATCCACAAGGAGGTGGAAGTATATGTGGACGACATGATCGTGAAGTCCGTGGATCGAGAAGGACACTTCATGGCACTGGAAAGGTTCCTGGAGCGAGCAAAGAAGTACAACTTGCGTTTGAATCCACAGAAATGCGCCTTTGGTGTCACTGCGGGCAAGCTATTAGGATTCATGATTACTCAGAGAGGAATTGAGGTCGATCCGGGAAAAATCAAGGCCATTGTAGAGATGGAGCCGCCTAGCACAGAGAAGCAGATTCGAGGGTTCTTGGGGAGAATTCAGTACATAAGCAGGTTCATTGCTAATTTGACTATGGTGTGTGAGCCGATTTTCAAGTTGCTTAAGAAGGGTGTGCCGAAAGTATGGAATGAAGAATGTCAAGGAGCCTTTGAGACTATCAAAAGGTATTTGAGTAATCCACCAATTCTAGTTCCCCCGCGACAAGGTGAACCGTTATTGTTATACTTGACGGTCACTGAAACCGCGACGGGAGCTATGCTAGCTCAGTACCTTGAGGGGTCGAAAAGGGAGAATGCCATTTACTATCTAAGCAAGAAGATGATAGATTATGAGGTGAAGTACAACGCCATAGAGAAGGCTTGTGTGGCTTTGGTATGGGCAACTCAGAAACTCCGTCACTACATGATGTCGTATGAGGTTTTCTTGATAAGCCGTATGGATCCACTGAAGTATTTGATAGAAAGGCCGGTTTTATCCTACAGAACTGCTCGTTGGTCGATTCTCCTCAATGAATTCGACATAAAGTATGTAACACAGAAGTCAGTAAAAGGAAGTGTCATTGCAGATTACTTGGCTAGCTGCCCTGTGGCGTCATCAGAACAATTCAATGATCGATTCCCCGATGAGGATGTCCTGGAGATTGGAAAGAAGAGTTGGAAAGTATACTTTGATGGAGCTGCAAATAAGAAAGGGTATGGGATAGGAGTCCTACTGGTTTCACCTGAAGAAACATTCACACCCTTGGCGGTTAAGTTAGGGTTTGAAGCAACCAACAACATTGCTGAGTATGAAGCCTGCATCCTTGCATTGGAAGCCGCACTGGAATTGGGGATCAAAGAGTTAGAGGTTTTCGGAGATTCAGCACTGATTATCTGCCAGATAAAGGGAGAGTGGAAGACTCGTGATGAGAAGCTGCTACCATATCATGCCTATTTAGAAGCCTTGACTAAAGAATTTGTGGAAATAGAGTTCAATTATTTGTCAAGAAATAAGAACCAATTTGCTGATGCTTTGGCAACTCTAGCTTCTATGGTGGAAATCCCGGATGGTGGGAATGTAAAACCGTTGGTGATAGAATGTAGAGAAAAACCTGTGTATTGCTGCTCTATTCGAGAAGGAGAAGTGAAAGATGGCCATCCTTGGTACTATGACATCATGAAATTCATTGAGGAAAGGGAGTATCCTGAAGGAGCATCCCGCATTGATAGGAGAACACTGAGGAGGCTAGCGAGTCACTATGTTTTGTGTGGAGGAAAGCTATACCGAAGGTCATACGATGGGGTCCATCTGTTGTGTGTCACTGAGGAAGAAGCCGAACGTCTTGTTAGTGAAATCCATGAAGGAGTTGGAGCACCGCACATGAATGGTCATATGCTAGCTAAGAAGATCATGAGGTTGGGTTACTATTGGTCTACAATGGAGAGAGATTGCCATGCACATGTTAAGAAGTGTCACAAATGTCAAGTCTTTGCTAATGGACAACACTTGCCTTCCATGCCTTTGACAAGCATGTCATCACCTTGGCCGTTTGCAGTGTGGGGAATAGATATAATTGGGCAGATTAAGCCGAAAGCCTCCAATGGGCATGAGTACATATTGGTAGCTATCAATTACTTCACTAAGTGGGTAGAGGCAGCATCCTTCAAGACCCTGAATGCCAAGAAGGTAGCGCAGTTCATACAGCTCAACATCATCTACAGGTATGGGGTACCCCATGAGATTATTTCAGACAATGGTCAGCACTTTCAGAAAGAAACCAAGGAGCTTTTGCAGAAATACAACATAGTGCACCATTTATCCTCTCCTTATCGCCCGCAGACTAATGGGGCAGTGGAGGCCGCCAACAAGAATGTTAAGAAGATACTACAGAAAACAGCTGACACCTACACTGATTGGCATGAGAAGTTGCCATTAGCCTTGTGGGGCTATAGAACATCTGTGAGATCGTCAACAGGGGCTACCCCTTATTCCTTGGTGTATGGGATGGAGGCTGTTTTGCCTATTGAGTTGGAGGTACCGTCATTACGGGTTGCTATGGAGAGTCAGATAGCAGAAGCAGATTGGGTTAAGAACCGTTATGATGAGCTGGCATTGCTCGATGAAAGGCGATTGAGGGCCTTGTATCATGTGCAGGGATATCAGCGAAGGGTTGCAAGAGCATTCAACAAGCATGTCAAAGACCGAGGTTTGAAGACAGGGGATTTGGTGTTGAAAGAAATCAGAGCTCCAATTTTTGATCCACGAGGGAAGTTCAAGCCAAGTTGGGGTGGCCCGTATGTTATCAGGGAGATATTACCAGCAGGGGCTGTTCGCCTCATGGATTTGGATGGAATTGAGTTCGCTCGCCCTACCAATTTGGATCAATTAAAGAAGTATTATGTGTAAGGCCTGCTAGGTTGAAAACCCATAAGGGCGGCCTAGGCAAAAGTTAAGGCATTTGAACTACGAGGGCCTGATTCCCCATTCCTAAAAAAAAAAATGAAAAAAAGAGAAAAATGAAAAAAAAAAAAAAAATTGAAAAAGGGATGGGGATACGTAGGCAGCCCATAAAGTTACCTTGGGTGCGGTCCAAACAACACCACAACAACAAATCTCAAAATTGAATTATTATTGGCAATTCATTTAGAACTAATTGATTGACATAGCAATTTATTGATGTTAGATAAAGAACTATTGACATGCCATAGATAACCTATTTCTAAAAGTCTTCAAGTCTTTTTGTTTTTCTTCAGAGTCTCTTGGTTTGCTTTCTGCTCCTTTCTTTCAAGTCTTCGCTTCTTTCGTAAGTCATGAGCATGTGTTGCTTCCACTGCTTCCAGAATGTCTTCCCTGCAAAACCCAAGTCTTGTGTCCTTGATAAGGTCATAAATCCTTTCCCTGCGTATGGTTTCTCTCTCACCCAAGCTAGTCTTCAACCATGTCTTGTATTCAGGGCTCATGACATAAGGCCCATCAGTGTTCTCAACTCGAGTCAGTTTCAGTTGGTCAGTCCATCTAGTCTTAGCCCACTTAACCATCGTGGGGCCCACAGGTTCGACAGAATGATCAAATACCACAGAAGTAGGTATGGTTTGCATGGCACCCATTTGACGAAGGATTCTTGAAGTCCAATAGAATGAAGTTGACCTCAACCCTATGAGTTTGACCATAGCACACCCAGAAGTTCGGAGAAGAATTTGTTCCTTGCATCCCCATATGGAGACAAACCACTTGATGTTTCGCCATGAGAGAGTTTGGAAGTAGCCCAACCATTCCCTCAAAGAAAATTGACCAGGAAGTTCAACTCGACGGCAACAATAATGTTGGGGTTTGTATGGGTTAATGGTGGTAAGAGACAAGAAGTTAAGCCTTTCAAAAAGCCACATCTGCAGTAGAATGGGGCTCCCTCCTAATGGGGCTTGTGGGTTATCATGAACTTTGTCTAAACTGTTGAGGGTTTCAGCTAGCACCATGGGAATCAGGTTGTGATGCTCGAGAAGAAAGGGAATCAGTTCGCATATTTGAATAGGGACATAGAGAGTCCCCGTGGAGATAAAGAAGCGGCCAACCAAGCAGAAAGCAAGAGTGTGTTGAGTAATAAGGTTGCAATTCAGGGTACCTTTGCTATCATGAGCCAAGAAGGAAGTTGCTATTTCCATGAGATTCACCTCATGATCCTTCACAAATATGGAGGCCTCTTGTTGAGAAATCCCAAGGAAGTTGGAGAAGGAAATCATGTAACTTGAACGTGGAGTAGGGAGGATGAAAGGTCTTACAGGTGAAACTCCATACAGAGCGCAGAACTCTTCCATTGTTGGGCATAGTTCTTCATAGTTGAAGCGGAATACATGAAGTTGGGGATCCCAAAAATAAGTAGCAGCAGTAAGAAGAATGGTTTCAAGCTTCACATGCATCAAAGAGAACAACGGATCCAAGCAGTAGCGCTTGAACTCCTTCCTTGCCTCCGCACTCATAACTTTCAGAAAATCACTCAAGAGTTTGTCTAGGGCTTCCATAGCTTGCTCTCAATGAATGTTAATAGGGTTTGAGACCCCTTGGATGTGCTTTTATAGGAAAAAATTCGGAAATCCGTGTTTTGGAAGGTGGAATCCCGTCAAAATAGGAAGTTTCCTAAAATCAGGCGAAACACCGCTTCGGGCTCGGGTGACCACCCAGGCCTGGGCGGCTAGCCGCCTGGGCCCAGGCGGCTAGCCGCCCAGCCCCAGGTGGTCACCCGAGGCCGCCGTCTTGTTTCGCCCATTTTTGCCTTGTTATGCCTTCGTTTGGCCCTTTTGTGATGTTTTGACTTTTTTGTGCTTGATTTAAGCCCATTTTTCACTCAATACAAGATCATATCATTGCAATCAAGTTCAACATAGATTCATCAAGTATCCATAATAAAGGTTCAAGGTTGGGAATTGAAATTCCTAATTAATACATAACAAGATAGATAGAAAGATTCCAAACATTTCTAACAAGAGGTGAGTGAAACTCAATGATTTCCCGTGGGCCTTCTCTTTCGACTTGGCCCGGCTCCATCATGCCCTGAACGAGGTGCTCTAGAAGGGGGCATATCCTGTGGTGGATTAGACGATGATGCCTGTTGCAAACAAAGATAATGAGTTAGGAGGGTAATGGTGCCAATCCTAGTTGAAAGCTAATAAGATGATCACTTACTTGGGGATTTAAGCGTGCTTCCAGAACTGAGTTCTCTAAACTCATTCGCACAAGATCCCTCCTCAATCCTTCATTGAGTTCAATACATTCCTGGGCATACTCCCGTGGAACCTAGGAAAGTATAAACATGGTTAACAATAATGAAAGAATCCAATTCCTAGAAGATAAGAGTTTAGAACTCACATTCTCATAATATGGATCGATCTTGGGATATTCATCGAATGGTGGATGGGTAATATCAGTCTTCACAAATTTTGTCCCACTGCACAAGTTCACATACCAATTTAGTTGTGGGAGGGGTGGAGGTTGATTTCCTTCAAGGTCCTCATCCTCGTCATTGTAAGTCATCCCAGCGGCAGATCCAACTGTGGAGCTGTGTCCCCTTGCCCGTCGGCCCTGAAATTCAAATTTTTGTCAAATGGAGTCTTTCTTATAATCTTAAAAAAGAGTTTAACAGTGTGGGGAGCTCACCCCTTGAGGTGGGAGACCAGTGACCCTAGGATTCATCAGATATTGTCGACAAAAGGCAGTGTATTCTATGCGAGGGGAGGTGAATCCCTCAGCATCCCAACCCCTCAGAGCTTCTTCTAGTTCATCACCCGCTAGGTGGCTAGTGTGCCTCATGTTCTCTGGTGGCATGGAAGGTGTCACAGCTGCATTCATGTTTCCATGGACTTGTCTCAGGACTCGTTCCCCAAGATACCAGCTTCTACCTGTGGGGCCTTCAAAAAGGACCCTTTTGCTTGTCAACTCCAAACAAGAAGAGTACTTCTCGGGAAGCCTATGCTCCCACAGCCTCCATGGATCCCATTCCACCTGTTGAGTTTGAAATGAGAAATGAAAGAAAAAAGATAAAAAAGATAAAGAGAAAGAAAGATTCTACCATATCAACAGTCAAGCTGGCAAGATATGCCCTTGCATGGGCATAATCGTGTCGATTAGAGGCTCTTGTAGCCAAGCAAGATGGAGCATAATTCTGAAGGATGGGCCATGACATGGCATCACTAGCAAGAGTTGGGCGACACATGTTCAGGTACTCGTAGTACCATATCTGTGGAAAACCAAAGAAATAGAAGAAATCATGTGTGTGTTAAGTTTCGGGAAATAATAGAGAATTGAATGTTCTTTGTTACCTCCCAAACGAAAGGAAGTCCCCCAAAGTTCTTTGCAACTCCTCGGGACATGTCAGTCATGGAGCGATACATGTTTGCGAAAGCAGCTCCACCCCAGTTGTATCTCCCAATTTTGTTCACATCTTCCATGCTAGCTAGCAATTCAAGTCGAGCCATGTCATTGGTGCCCGCAAAAAAGGTACATGAAATCATGTAGAGCAAGAAAGCTCTCACAATGTATTGGGGATCCGTCCCCTCACTCTCTTCTTCAGTGGCAAAGGTGTTGTAGAGCCAAGTACGGCGCACACCTTTTGGGCTTAATTCCGCTTCAACCCCAAGTAGAGCTACTATGTAGTTTTGATCCATGTTGGCATGTTCATAGTAGTCCAAGCGCTTGCCTTTCAAGCTCAACCCAGTTATCATGGTGAAATCCTTAGGGGTCATGGTCATCTCCCCGAAGCTAAAATGGAAAGTGTTGGTGGTGTCCCACCATAGCTCTGTCAAGGCAAATAATGCTTGCCTATCCCATTGCTCGTTCCATAGAGCATCTAGGAAGGGCTCAAAACCCGCCTTCTTTATTATCTTGCGAGCACGTGGTTGGGCATGATTCATATGTCTCCACCAAGAGATGAGTCCCTTTATTGATGTCCTTGTACGGAGACTTTGGAAGTCGGGCTATGTCAAAAGATTGTGTATTGAGTTAGCATAGAGATATTGGGCATACATTGGTAATTGATTTCAAGTGGTTTTTCAAAAGTTTTAAAATATGGGTTTTGATTCATGAAATGAATTAGGAATGAATGCCCATGACCTTGTGTATTCAAATTCATTGATTTTGTAAGGATTGAACATGGTTTTGCCTTTCGGGCATTTTATCGAACACTTGGTGTGTAACTTGTTTTCAAGCATTGAAATGAAAGATTTTTGTATACCAAATCCTTGCCAAGACCATATGACTTGGTTCTACAATGCAAACCAATTGATTTTTCAAGAATTGAACATGTTTTTGTCTCTTTGGCATTTCATCAAACACTTGGTGGGCATCTTTTCTCAAGCATTGGGAAACAAGCTTTGTACACATTCAATCCTTGCCAAATCAATGAACTTGGCTTAACAATGATAGAAACAATCAAAAGAAGATCATGGGAATGCATTTTATCCAATAGAAATCAAGATTTCAAGATAAACATGTTAAGTTGGGAAGAACTAACCTCATGTTGGGAATGGAGGTATGAGAGATGCTTCTTAGGTTCAAGCAACACCTTGTCTTGGGATGCATCATAGATTGGTGCCTTGTATGTATTCTTGATCACATAATATGGATACTTGATGTTGGAATCATTGCTAGAAGCCATTGTTGGTGGTTGAGCTTGTATGTGAGAAAAATGGGTTTGATAAGGAAGATGATGAATTTGATCTTGCAACTTGATGATTGATGCTTGTTTTTGTTGTTGAATGACTTGTTCTTGATGCTATTTCATGCACACAACTTGAATTGAAAGTGAAACTTTGAATGAGGATGTGTGTGTGAGTGTTTGGAGAAGATGGAATGGGTTTCTAGAGAGAGAAACTCTCAATTTTCGAAATTGGGTGAGTGTGAGCACAAATGGGGGGTCAAGGGTTTAAAAACCCAGAATTTTGAGGACCCTAGCCTCGGGTAACCGCCCAGCATGGGGCGGCAAGCCGCCTGGGCTTGGGCGGCAAGCCACCAGCAGCCAGGTGGTCAGCCTCCCTTGCTCGCTCCGTTGCGCTCGTTTGGCCTTTGCTCGCCTATTCGCGCTTTTGAACCTTCTTTGAGATGAAATCTCAAGCTTGTTTTGAGTTGAAAAATGAATAAATACCTTGACTTTGCTTGACATGAAATGATTTGAATGAGATTGCATTGGTGGCCCTTGTGTGGGCATGGCATGCTAGTAGGGTGAACAACCCTCTCTATGCATATGATTTTTGATCACTAGGGATGAATTCCCTCCTATGTCACTATGATTTGTTGTCATTTGGGATAAAGATACCTTCCCTATTTGCATGTGAGTGATTGCTTTCATGAGATAATTGTGTCTCCTATATGAGTTGGTGTTCGAGTTGAGGCATGAATAGCCTCCATGTGAGATGACTTGGTTAGTGAGTAGAAGCTTACCTTTGTCTTGATGACTTAGTGAGAGAAAGATGAAATCTTTCTCATGATTACATGCTTACCTTGATGACTTGAAAGATGCAATCTTTCCCATGATTTATGTTGACCTTGATGGTTTGATTATGAGAAGGACGCGATCTTTCTCATGCTATGTGTTCACCTTGAGAGTTTGATATGAGAAGGATGCAATCTTTCTCATGATTACATGCTTACCTTGATGACTTGAAAGATGCGATCTTTCCCAATGGTATGTGTTTACCCTGATTGAAGGTTGTGACCTTCCTCGTACTATGTGACTACCTTAACAATTGAATGATAACCTTGATGGTTTGAATATGAGAAGGATGTATCTTTCTCATGTTTTGAGATGGCCTTGATGGCTTCCTGTGGTATGTGTTTACCTTGATTGATTTGAGCAAGAGAAGGACGTGATCTTTCTCGTGTTATGTGATTTACCTTGATATTTGAATGATAACCTTGATGGTTTGAATATGAGAAGGATGTATCTTTCTCATGTTTTGAGATAGCCTGGATGGCTTCCTGTGGTATGTGTTTACCTTGATTGATTTGAGCAAGAGAAGGATGTGATCTTTCTCGTGTTATGTGATTTACTTTGATATTTCAATGATAACCTTGATGGTTTGAATATGAGAAGGATGTATCTTTCTCATATTTTGAGATAGCCTTGATGGCATGGTGTTACCTTGTACTATTCACCAGTTGTCACTGGTACAGTATGGGAAGACCTTTCATCGAACGAAGTTCGATGTAAGCTATGGATACCTTGCACTATTCACCAGTTGTCACTGGTACAGTATGGGAAGACCTTTCATCGAACGAAGTTCGATGTAAGTTATGGATACCTCGTACTATTCGCCAGTTGTCACTGGCATAGTACGGGAAGACCTTTCATCGAACGAAGTTCGATGTAAGCTATGGATACCTCGTATTATTCACCAGTTGTCACTGGTGCAGTATGGGATTACCTTGATAATTGAGTAATAACCTTGACGGTTTGAATATGAGAAGGATGTATCTTTCTCATATTTTGGGATGGCCTTGATGGCATAATGTTACCTCGTACCATTCGCCAGTTGTCACTGGCATAGAATTGGAAGACCTTTCATCGGACGAAGTTCGATGTAAGCTGTGGATACCTCATCTTGTCCCCCAGTGAAACTGGTATACAGTATGAGAAGAGTTCTGTAGAACTTATGAAGAGTACCTTTGTACTTGTGTATGATGAATTCGAAGAATTCAATGATATGATCACCCTCTTTTCCCCAGTGGATCTTGACGAAGTCAATTCCCTGGGCAAAAATGGGTTGTTCTTTTGGTCATCGGCTCGCAAGTGAAACTTGCTCACCAATGAGGGGCTTCTGTCACACCCCCATTTTTGCCACCTTAGCTAGGGTTCATCATTGCATGTGTCTTTTTGTTTCCTTTTTGAGTCTAGTCTTTTGCATTGAGTTTCTAGGGTCCTAAGGATGGTGTGTATGAATTTTGGTTCGATTTGGAGTTGATCTTGAGGGTTAATAAGAACTTTTGTGACTTGAGGGGCATAATCGTCTTTTTGATCACAAACTTTCCATTTGACCTTGAAATGATCTCCAAGTTGCCAATTGGAGTTCATATGGTTGTATTTGAGGTATTTGTGGGTTCAATTCGATGAATTGAAGGTTCGGGATTAGAATGGCTCAGCAAGGCTCAAGTTGGCTAAAAGACCTACTTCGGGTTAGCTCGAATTGGCTCATGATTTTCACTCTATGACTACTCATTTGACCTTGATTGGTCCTAATTTCATCCCCAAATGTGTTTAGGGAGGTTGAATTTCGAATTGGAAAGCATTCGGTGCGACCCTATGTGCATACCTGAGCTAAGCAATGGTGAGGCATAGCGGTTAACCACCTTTGTAGGACCCAACCATGCAGCCATGGCTAGGGTTTCTTGCCCTCAAGTGACTCAAATTACATTCCCCTTCGAAACACGGTCGTTTTGGCTTTCGTTTCGTCAAAATCGGAGTTGATTTGAGCTCGGAAACACATTTGGAAGTCGAAAGGGTCAAAAATGGGCTGAAGCTGACAGGGCCTCGGGTGACCACCCAGGCCTGGGCGGCTAGCCGCCTGGGCCCAGGCTGCTAGCCGCCCAGCCCCAGGTGGTCACCCGAGCCACTTTCCTTTTTTGAGCCTTGACGCGGCTCCCACCCTATTTTCTCGGATTTGCTCGCCTTTGGCCGCCATTTAACCCTAATTTCAGCCCTTTTTGACCTACTTGAGCCCCAAGGTAACCTCTAAGAGCCCTTGGATCAATCCCTAGGGTTTTAATCCCAACCATTGAGGGTTTCCCCTCAATCCCTATAAATACCCCCTTATACTTCAGCAATAGGGGACACTTGGGAGGCAATTTCTGAAGTGTGAGTGAGACTTGGAGGCTATGGCAGCCATCCTTAGGGTAGTTTAACTTAAACTTTGAGTGAGAGAGTGTGAGAGAAGGCTTGAAGGAGGGCTGGAGCATTGCTTGAAGGCTTGAAGGAGGTTGTTTCCAGCAGCACATAAGAGGAGGAGGACTCTCTACAGCAGCCACCATAGGTAAGCCTCTTCCCCTTTCTCTCTTTCATTCAAACTAGGGTTTTTTGCATAGCTTTGCATTACTTCATGTTAAAAGTTTATTGTTTTATCATGTGTTGATGCTTCTAATGCTTAGAATACATGATTAGGATATTGTTTATGGCTGGTTTTGCATGATATAATGTCATTCTATGTGGTTTTATGAGTCTTTGTGTTTTTAGGGTTTTTTTAGAGTCTTTTCTAGGGTTTTACATGGAATAGTCATTATTTCATGTTAAAGTTTGTGTTTTTATTGTGTTTTGCTGTTAGTATGCATGCTTAGGATCATATTTATGGGCTGTTTAGTATGCTAGGATGTTATTCCATGTGATTTACTGCATGTTTGGGACTTTAGGGTTTCTTAGGTGCTTAAAATGGTTTTCTGCATGAAATAACTCTTTGGTATATTAGAGCTTGTGTTTTTATCATGTCTTGTTGCTTCCAAGCATGTTTAGGATCATATTTGTGGGCTGTTTAGTATGCTAGGATGATGTTCCATGTGATTTGCTGCATGTTTGGGATTCTAGGGTTTCCTTAGTGCTGAAATGGAGTTTATGTTTAGAATAGCTATATTTCATGTGCAAGCTTGTATTTTTCTCATGTGTGGATGCTTCTATTGATTAATATGCATGATTAGCATGATGTCTATGATGGGCTTTGCATGATTTAGAGTTATTTTATGTGATTTTGAGCACAATTGTGATTCTAGGGTTTCATTCATCCTTGTATTAGGAAAGTAGCATATAGCATGATAGCTTAGGGTTTTTTCTTGTGTTTTCTTCATAGTTGATATATATGTGCTGCATATTTGATAACTATGATATTTCTAGTTGCTTTTAGGGTTTTTTGCATGTCATTGCATGTAGGGTTGAATTAGGGTTTTAGTTAGCTTATGATTCATGTTGTTGCATGACTTATGGTTGATTTTAAGCCTTATTTCAATTCTGTCCAGATCTGTTATTTGTCCTTGATATGATATTTTGAGCATGTGTTAGCCCATGTTTGGGCATGATAATGGCTTGATTTGGAATCTAGCTTGCTTGGTTGGTATTTTTGGTATGTTTTGCATGGAAATTGCAGGTGCTTTGACAGGTACAACAGGTGCAACTACCCCACCAATGTGGGGTGGTTATTTTGGCTATTGTGAGATGAAATCTTACAAATAAGGTAATTACCCTATGCAATAGGGTGGTTACTTTGACAGGTTGCTTTCGCTTAAGGTAAGTAGGGTGTGAGGGTGCCCCAATTCACCCTTCTTTCCTTTCCTTGAAACTTTCCCTTTCTCCCCCCCTAGGGTTGTTTCCTAATAGAGGGGTGTGGTAGATTCTATAGTTTCCTTTCAATAAAGAATACCTTTTAAATCAAAGTTTCCATCTTTTATCAAAATTCCATATTTTACTAAAGACCTTTCGAGAATCATTTATTTTGGAAACTTACCATGTTTTACTTGAAAGGAAACTTAGGGTTTACCATAGGCCTTGATTAGGTTATAACCCTATTCCCTTTCGAACTACGTGGACTTTGATCCATGTATGTCCATACATGGTACGTAGGCGCTCCTTGTGAGGTTCAAGTCCGCCCTAGGATACTAAGTATCCTAGGTTTCCTCCCCCTCCTTCTTTTTTCTGTTTTTTCTTTGATTTACATGATTATATGGATGAATGAATGAATGATATGCATGCTGTCTTGTGATGATAACTGTTGATTTATGTGTGATTAAGACTTTGATTTAGCCCAATTAAATTAAGAGACCGTTTAGGGCGATATGGGTGCCTATAGGCTTTGCCTAGAACCTTCCCATATCGTAACTTAGCCTCCGAATCCCCGATTTCTCTGGTTTCCAAAAGATCATTTGCCTTTCCATTTTTAAATATGGAGTCAATCTTTTGTTTTCCTAAAACAAAACCGTTTTTAGGGTTTTCCTTGTTTCCTTTAAAAAATAAGGTGGCGACTCCTTTCTTTTTCCAAACCCATTCGTGGGCCCTCTTTTCCTGGGTCCACAGATTGGCGACTTTTAAACCCTCCTGTGGGCCTTAACAATTTCTGGGGTTCACAGAACTGGCGACTCCACTGGGTGGTCACCCGAGCCCGAAGCGGTGTTTCGCCTGATTTTAGGAAACTTCCTATTTTGACGGGATTCCACCTTCCAAAACACGGATTTCCGAATTTTTTCCTATAAAAGCACATCCAAGGGGTCTCAAACCCTACTAACATTCATTGAGAGCAAGTTATGGAAGCCCTAGACAAACTCTTGAGTGATTTTCTGAATGTTATGAGTGCGGAGGCAAAGAAGGAGTTCAAGCGCTACTGCTTGGATCCGTTGTTTTCTTTGATGCATGTGAAGCTTGAAACCACTCTTCTCACTGCTGCTACATACTTTTGGGATCCCCAACTTCATGTATTCCGCTTCAACTACGAAGAGCTATGCCCAACAATGGAAGAGTTCTGCGCTTTGTATGGAGTTTCACCTGTAGGACCTTTCATCCTCCCTACTCCACGCTCAAGTTACTTGATTTCCTTCTCCAACTTCCTTGGGATTTCTCAACAAGAGGCCTCCATATTTGTGAAGGATCATAAGGTGAATCTCATGGAAATAGCAACTTCCTTCTTGGCTCATGATAGCAAAGGTACCTTGAATTTCAACCTTCCTACTCAACATGCTCTTGCTTTCTGCTTGGTTGGTCGCTTCCTTATCTCCACGGGGACTCTCTATGTCCCTATTCAAATTTGTGAACTGATTCCTTTTCTTCTTGAGCACAACAACCTGATTCCCATAGTGCTAGCTGAAACTCTCAACAGTTTAGACAAAGTTCATGATAACCCACAAGCCCCATTAGGAGGGAGCCCCATTCTACTGCAGATGTGGCTTCTTGAAAGGCTTGTCAATAGTTCATCTTTGGCAATTGTAGGTTCCCTTGAGTCTTTGTGTTTTTAGGGTTTTTTTAGAGTCTTTTCTAGGGTTTTACATGGAATAGTCATTATTTCATGTTAAAGTTTGTGTTTTTATTGTGTTTTGCTGTTAGTATGCATGCTTAGGATCATATTTATGGGCTGTTTAGTATGCTAGGATGTTATTCCATGTGATTTACTGCATGTTTGGGACTTTAGGGTTTCTTAGGTGCTTAAAATGGTTTTCTGCATGAAATAACTCTTTGGCATATTAGAGCTTATGTTTTTATTGTGTTTTGTTGCTTCCATTGGAATGTATACATGATTAGGATAATATTTGTAGGCTGTTTAGTATGCTAGGATGTTATTCCATGTGATTTGCTGCATGTTTGGGATTCTAGGGTTTCCTTAGTGCTGAAATTGAGTTTGAGTTTAGAATAGCTATATTTCATGTGCAAGCTTGTATTTTTCTCATGTGTGGATGCTTCCATTGATTAATATGCATGATTAGCATGATGTCTATGATGGGCTTTGCATGATTTAAAGTTATTCAATGTGTTTTTTAGCACAATTGTGATTCTAGGGTTTTTATCATCCTTGTGTGAGTTTAGTTGCATATAGCATGATAGCTTAGGGTTCTTTTTTGTGTTTTCTTCATAGTTGACATATATGTGCTGCATATTTGATAGCTATGACATTTTTCTGCATTCATAGTAGTTGATTTTAGGGTTTTTTGCATGTCATTGCATGTAGGGTTGAATTAGGGTTTTAGTTAGCTTATGATTCATGTTGTTGCATGACTTGTGGTTGATTTTAAGCCTTATTTCAATTCTGTCCAGATCTGTTATTTGTCCTTGATATGATATTTTGAGCATGTGTTAGCCCATGTTTGGGCATGATAATGGCTTGATTTGGAATCTAGCTTGCTTGGTTGGTATTTTTGGTATGTTTTGCATGGAAATTGCAGGTGCTTTGACAGGTACAACAGGTGCAACTACCCCACCAATGTGGGGTGGTTATTTTGGCTATTGTGAGATGAAATCTTACAAATAAGGTAATTACCCTATGCAATAGGGTGGTTACTTTGACAGGTTGCTTTCGCTTAAGGTAAGTAGGGTGTGAGGGTGCCCCAATTCACCCTTCTTTCCTTTCCTTGAAACTTTCCCTTTCTCCCCCCCTAGGGTTGTTTCCTAATAGAGGGGTGTGGTAGATTCTATAGTTTCCTTTCAATAAAGAATACCTTTTAAATCAAAGTTTCCATCTTTTATCAAAATTCCATATTTTACTAAAGACCTTTCGGGAATCATTTATTTTGGAAACTTACCATGTTTTACTTGAAAGGAAACTTAGGGTTTACCATAGGCCTTGATTAGGTTATAACCCTATTCCCTTTCGAACTACGTGGACTTTGATCCATGTATTTCCATACATGGTACGTAGGCGCTCTTCGTGATGTTCAAGTCCGCCCTAGGATACTAAGTATCCTAGGTTTTCTCCCCCTCCTTCTTTTTTCTGTTTTTTTTTTCTTTGATTTACATGATTATATGGATGAATGAATGAATGATATGCATGCTGTCTTGTGATGATAACTGTAGATTTATGTGTGATTAAGACTTTGATTTAGCCCAATTAAATTAAGAGACCGTTTAGGGCGATATGGGTGCCTATAGGCTTTGCCTAGAACCTTCCCATATCGTAACTTAGCCTCCGAATCCCCGATTTCTCTGGTTTCCAAAAGATCATTTGCCTTTCCATTTTTAAATATGGAGTCAATCTTTTGTTTTCCTAAAACAAAACCGTTTTTAGGGTTTTCCTTGTTTCCTTTAAAAAATAAGGTGGCGACTCCTTTCTTTTTCCAAACCCATTCGTGGGCCCTCTTTTCCTGGGTCCACAGATTGGCGACTTTTAAACCCTCCTGTGGGCCTTAACAATTTCTGGGGTCCACAGACTTGGCGACTCCGCTGGGGATTTGTGGGCTAGACTCTATACAATTTGATTGGGCTAAGTTAATTTCTTTTGTTTAATTAAAATCAATCACATTGCATTCGCTTGATTGTGTGCTTTCATTTATTGCATTGTGTGCGCAAACTCTTGCATGTTAGGATCGATGTCCCTTGCCACTGACGGGCCTAGCCTCAACCTTGGTTTTCCTGATTCCATGAGTTGGGGCGAAAGCTCTCAACCTCTCTTGCCAAGTACCCTTGGGCTTGCCCTTGGGTATATTAAATGAGTTAATCACGTACTGCTGGACCCACGCGGCGTTCCTGATGCCACATGTGGTTAGGTATAAAGATTGCTCAAGCAAGTGAAGGACCCCAGCCTACCCTTATCATTAGTCCATATAGACAGACTTGCAGGACACTATGGTTTCACCCTTATGCACCCACATTGTTTGTAATGATATCATGACCGTGTTTGTGATGTGCTTAATGGAAAAATTAATAGAGAACCTTTACACCCTATATCCTTAATACGTACCTTCCACCCATGACCCTTGCAAAGGCGATTGAATCAGAAGGGACTAATTGAGTATATATGGCGTGAAGTCATTGAGACAAATATGGAAGCCTAGGACATACCCTTAGGATGAGAGACTGATTGTTCCCTTTCTTAGAGGAGTGAGAAGACGTACTGGCTTGGATCCGCGACCAGCAAGGGCGCTTAGTGAAGATTGATTCTACCAACCAGTCAGACATGGCCGATGAAGCAACTAGTGAAGGGGGTTTCGATGTTGAGACTTGTTTGAAGGCTATCATGACCAAACTTGATTACACCACTGATGTATCCGAGAGAGCATTGAAAATGGCCCAAGATATCCAACATAAGATGTCCGAACCCGAACAGAATAATGGCCGTACCCCAGGGGATAACATCGAAAATGGGACCCAGTCTGGAGAAGGCACTAAGACCAATGATGGGGGAAGCACTCAGCCCAAGGGGAATGAATCACCTGAAGTTTTTAACCTAGAAGGGGGAAGTAAGGGGAAGACCTCTGATACAGACTCTGTGTTGGCTAGTAAGGTAGAAGCCTTGGAGAGAACTATAAAGGGAATCCGTAGGACAGATGACATGGTGGATGTACGTACCCTATCTTTGTTTCCTCAAGCTTGTATTCCACTACAATTCAAGATGCCCGAATTAGAAAAGTTTGATGGAACGGGTTGCCCCAAGACCCATTTGAAAATGTATGTACGAGCTATGCACCCTCGAGGAGCGA
Organism: Liquidambar formosana; assembly: GCA_039720395.1. Lineage (NCBI taxonomy): Eukaryota > Viridiplantae > Streptophyta > Magnoliopsida > Saxifragales > Altingiaceae > Liquidambar > Liquidambar formosana. Next base: position 10,965,914 of record CM077831.1, on the reverse strand, counting down.
CAGATGAACTCTTGGCCCAAATGTTCCATGAAACCCTAGCCACTTCTGCTTTAAAGTGGTTCCTAGCCTTGGATGAGAATAGAACCCGAACTTGGGAAGACATATGTAATGAGTTTTCAGAGCACTACAAGTACAACACTGAGGTGGATGTCACAAGAAGGGACCTAGAGACCACAAAACAAGGGGCTAATGAGACCTTTTCCGCTTTCATTACAAGGTGGAGGCAAAAGGCCTCGAAAATGGCGGATAGACCGAATGAGGAAGATCAGATTCAATTGGTGGTTAAGAACCTATTGCCGGTGTATCACAAGCACCTCTTTGTTCACTACTTCCCTAATTTCAAGGCTCTTATCGGAGCAGGTACACAAGTTGAGGATGCCATTGCCGATGGGTCAATCAAGACAGAAGAAGTCCAAAAGAACCGCAGGCCGAACTTTGCTGGGAAAAACAATGCCGAGGTCAATGCCATAGCCCAACCCATTCAACCTATCTCCCTAAATGACACCAACCCACCTCGCCAATTCACCGAGCTGCATATGCCACTTGAGAAAGTACTTGAAAAGCTAAAAAGCCGAGGCCTGTTGAAACCTCTCGACCCAAGACCACCACCAAATCCATTGCCCAAGAGCTACAATGAGAATGAATACTGCAAATTCCACCAAGCCAAAGGCCACTCAACCAACCGTTGCTATCGCCTTAGGCATGAGATCCAAGACTTACTTGACAAGCAAATCATCTCACCACCAACTCCACCAAATCGCCCAAATGTCACCCAAAATCCACTTCCCTCTCATAATTCATCCAACTCCATAAATGCCATTGAAGCCGACCCATCTCGACCTTGCCTACCCATAAGACAATACACTCCATTACCCATGTCCTTGACCCAAGCCTTTCACCAATGCTGCGACCAAGGCCTTATCATACCTCACCCTCCAAAGCCAAGACCCCAAACACCCCATCAATATTGCCAATACCATGGTATACCCGGCCATGACACTGAGGACTGTGCTATGTTGAGAAAGGTCGTTCAAGACCTCATTGATCAAAAGACCCTACAATTGCCAAAGAAGTCCATCCAACAGCAGTTGAAAGAAAGGTATGAAGCAGGAGACCCTCGAGTGGGGTTATTGGGAGAACCTTCGGGGAAGTTTGATTACTATGTGCTTTATCCTGATCCATTGCCAAGTGAGCCCATAATTCCTACGGGCTGGGATGATATACCCGAAGAGGTGCAGATGGAGGACATTGACATGATTGAATGGGATGACCTGATGGGTGACACAAATGAAATTGATGAAATATGGGCTAGTGATGAAGAAGTAGACCACATGACAAGAGGGGGCCGCCATTTCAAGCCTCCGCACTTGGAATCTGATAATCCACTGGGTGAGTTAGATAAGCGCCTTGATGTGCAAGAAGAAGAGGACGAAGTACTCCGACAATTGAAGAAGACCAATGCCAATATCACCATCTGGGGCTTGCTTATGGCCTCTCACAAACACAGACAGACAGTGCTGAAGTTGTTAAACCAGATACAGGTTCCGGTTGATTTGTCTCCTGAGGGATTGGTGAATCTAGTAAACCCTGCTCCGAAGAATTCCACTATAGTGTTCACAGAGACTGACTTACCTAAGAGTGGGCCAAGCCACTCCCAAGCCTTGCATATAACTGTTGATACCATGGGGAAGAGAGTTCCTACGGTCTTGATTGATAATGGTTCCGCGTTGAATGTATGTCCCTTGAGAACTGCAACTGTTTTGGGCTTGGGGCCCACTGATTTCACTCCATCTGGGCAGACAGTGAGGGCGTATGATAATACCCGTAGAGAAGTAATTGGGATGGTCATTCTACCTTTAATCATGGGACCCACGGAGTTCAGAGTGGAGTTTCAAGTCTTGGATGTGCCGTTATGTTTCAATCTGCTATTGGGAAGGCCTTGGATTCATCCTGCTGGGGCTGTACCATCGTCATTACATCAAAAGGTAAAGTTCCCACATGAGGGAGCCATTGTTACACTTCAAGGGGACTATGATTTGAAAATGGCGGGTGTACCCATATGTGAAATAAAACCAGAATCAATTGAGATACCTTTGTCGGGGTTTGAGTATGTGCAATGTATAGAAAAGGAGTTGGAAAAGGAAGAGCCATCACACTATTGCACTTTTTACCCAAGTTCTAATCCAGCATTGGCAGATAAAGACTTTTGTGACAAGTACTTTACAGATGGGCCGAATCCTCAGAGCTTGACAAGTTGGTACAATTCTGTGGGAAAGAAGAAAGAAGACTGGGTGGAGCACATGGATTCTGAAACCATGGTCACCATGTTCCAAGATATGGTTCTTACTTTGGGGGAGTCAGCAACAGAAGATTGCCAAGATTCGTCAATTCACCATGCAACCATGCCACTTCACAATTGGTACCTAGAAGATGGAGCCATTGCAGAGATCCTTGAAGAAGAAGATCACGACCTGCCTGATAGTAGCTTGTAGGTTCCTTAGTTAGAGTCTTTCCTGCTTTCAATAAAGTGTGTCCGCCTATCCCACTTTGTGGAGTTAGGAGTCGTTTCATAGTTGTGGCACCAAATTTTGTTTCCTTTTCAAGTTTGTGTCTTTTTGTTTGTTCCTTTAATGAAGTGTGTTTCTTTTATACATTGTTTGCTTGCAGTGTTTCTTTTCTCTCTTCTATGGATATTTATGGCATGGATATAGATCATAGGAATGACGTCCCCCCGGAGCTCGTCGAGCGAAGGAAAAGGGGTGTCACTGAACCTAACATGGATGAATTGGAATCAATCTAGGGACAAATGAATTGCCAAAGATAATTAAAATTGGGATAACCCTTTCACCACTTGAAAGAGAAAAGCTGATAGCCCTCCTAAAGGCCAACATAACGGCCTTTGCATGGTCTTATGAAGACATGCCCGGCATAGATCCAGACATTGTGCAGCACTTCATCCCCACCAATCCCTTTAAAAAGCCGGTAAAGCAAAAATTGAGAAGATTGAAACCCGAGTGGGCATTGAAGGTAAAGGAGGAAGTAACTAAGCAACTTGATGCGGGGTTCCTACAGGTTGTGGAGTATCCCAAGTGGTTATCTAATATAGTTCCCGTGCCTAAAAAGGATGGAAAAGTGAGGATGTGTGTGGATTTTCGAGATCTTAATGCAGCAAGCCCTAAGGATGATTTCCCTTTGCCCCACATTGATGTATTGGTAGATAGTACTGTAGGACATGCGCTCCTCTCTTTCATGGATGGGTTTTCCGGATACAATCAGATAAAGATGGCGCCGCAAGATATGGAGAAAACGGCCTTTATCACACAGTGGGGAACATATTGTTACAAAGTGATGCCGTTCGGTTTGAGAAATGCCGGGGCTACCTATCAGAGAGCTGCTACAACATTGCTGCATGACATGATCCACAAGGAGGTGGAAGTATATGTGGACGACATGATCGTGAAGTCCGTGGATCGAGAAGGACACTTCATGGCACTGGAAAGGTTCCTGGAGCGAGCAAAGAAGTACAACTTGCGTTTGAATCCACAGAAATGCGCCTTTGGTGTCACTGCGGGCAGGCTATTAGGATTCATGATTACTCAGAGAGGAATTGAGGTCGATCCAGGAAAAATCAAAGCCATTGTGGAGATGGAGCCGCCTAGCACAGAAAAGCAGATTCGAGGGTTCTTGGGGAGAATTCAGTACATAAGCAGGTTCATTGCTAATTTGACTATGGTGTGTGAGCCGATTTTCAAGTTGCTTAAGAAGGGTGTGCCGAAGGTATGGAATGAAGAATGTCAAGGAGCCTTTGAGACTATCAAAAGGTATTTGAGTAATCCACCAATTCTAGTTCCCCCGCGACAAGGTGAACCGTTATTGTTATACTTGACGGTCACTGAAACCGCTACGGGAGCTATGCTAGCTCAGTACCTTGAGGGGTCAAAAAAGGAGAATGCCATTTACTATCTAAGCAAGAAGATGATAGATTATGAGGTGAAGTACAACGCCATAGAGAAGGCTTGTGCGGCTTTGGTATGGGCAACTCAGAAACTCCGTCACTACATGATGTCGTATGAGGTTTTCTTGATAAGCCGTATGGATCCACTGAAGTATTTGATAGAAAGGCCGGTTTTATCCTACAGAACTGCTCGTTGGTCGATTCTCCTCAATGAATTCGACATAAAGTATGTAACACAGAAGTCAGTAAAAGGAAGTGTCATTGCAGATTACTTGGCTAGCTGCCCTGTGGCGTCATCAGAACAATTCAATGATCGATTCCCCGATGAGGATGTCCTGGAGATTGGAAAGAAGAGTTGGAAAGTATACTTTGATGGAGCTGCAAATAAGAAAGGGTATGGGATAGGAGTCCTACTGGTTTCACCTGAAGAAACATTCACACCCTTGGCGGTTAAGTTAGGGTTTGAAGCAACCAACAACATTGCTGAGTATGAAGCCTGCATCCTTGCATTGGAAGCCGCACTGGAATTGGGGATCAAAGAGTTAGAGGTTTTCGGAGATTCAGCACTGATTATCTGCCAGATAAAGGGAGAGTGGAAGACTCGTGATGAGAAGCTGCTACCATATCATGCCTATTTAGAAGCCTTGACTAAAGAATTTGTGGAAATAGAGTTCAATTATTTGTCAAGAAATAAGAACCAATTTGCTGATGCTTTGGCAACTCTAGCTTCTATGGTGGAAATCCCGGATGGTGGGAATGTAAAACCGTTGGTGATAGAATGTAGAGAAAAACCTGTGTATTGCTGCTCTATTCGAGAAGGAGAAGTGAAAGATGGCCATCCTTGGTACTATGACATCATGAAATTCATTGAGGAAAGGGAGTATCCTGAAGGAGCATCCCGCATTGATAGGAGAACACTGAGGAGGCTAGCGAGTCACTATGTTTTGTGTGGAGGAAAGCTATACCGAAGGTCATACGATGGGGTCCATCTGTTGTGTGTCACTGAGGAAGAAGCCGAACGTCTTGTTAGTGAAATCCATGAAGGAGTTGGAGCACCGCACATGAATGGTCATATGCTAGCTAAGAAGATCATGAGGTTGGGTTACTATTGGTCTACAATGGAGAGAGATTGCCATGCACATGTTAAGAAGTGTCACAAATGTCAAGTCTTTGCTAATGGACAACACTTGCCTTCCATGCCTTTGACAAGCATGTCGTCGCCTTGGCCGTTTGCAGTGTGGGGAATAGATATAATTGGGCAGATTAAGCCGAAAGCCTCCAATGGGCATGAATACATCTTGGTAGCTATCGATTACTTCACTAAGTGGGTAGAGGCAGCATCTTTCAAGACCCTGAATGCCAAGAAGGTAGCACAGTTCATACAGCTCAATATCATCTACAGGTATGGGGTACCCCATGAGATTATTTCAGACAATGGTCAACACTTTCAGAAAGAAACCAAGGAGCTTTTGCAGAAATACAATATAGTGCACCATCTCTCCTCCCCTTATCGCCCGCAGACTAATGGAGCAGTGGAGGCCGCCAACAAGAATGTTAAGAAGATATTACAGAAAACAGCTGACACCTACACTGATTGGCATGAGAAGTTGCCATTAGCCTTGTGGGGCTATAGAACATCTGTGAGATCATCAACAGGGGCTACCCCTTATTCCTTGGTGTATGGGATGGAGGCTGTTTTGCCTATTGAGTTGGAGGTACCGTCATTACGGGTTGCTATGGAGAGTCAGATAGCAGAAGCAGATTGGGTTAAGAACCGTTATGATGAGCTGGCATTGCTCGATGAAAGGCGATTGAGGGCCTTGTATCATGTGCAAGGATATCAGCGAAGGGTTGCAAGAGCATTTAACAAGCATGTCAAAGACCGAGGTTTGAAGACAGGGGATTTGGTGTTGAAAGAAATCAGAGCTCCAATTTTTGATCCACGAGGGAAGTTCAAGCCAAGTTGGGGTGGCCCGTATGTTATCAAGGAGATATTGCCAGCAGGAGCTGTTCGCCTCATGGATTTAGATGGAATTGAGTTCGCTCGTCCTACCAATTTGGATCAATTGAAGAAGTATTATGTGTAAGGCCTGCTAGGTTGAAAACCCATAAGGGCGGCCTAGGCAAAAGTTAAGGCATTTGAACTACGAGGGCCTGATTCCCCATTCCTAAAAAAAAAAAAAATGAAAAAAGAGAAAAAAGAGAAAAGAAAAAAAAGAAGAAAAAAGAGAAGAAAAAGAAAAGAAAAAATGAAAAAAAAATTGAAAAAAGGATGGGGATACGTAGGCAGCCCATAAAGTTACTTTGGGTGCGGTCCAAACAACACCACAACAACAAATCTCAAAATTAAATTATTATTGGCAATTCATTTAGAACTAATTGATTGACGTAGCAATTTATTGGTGTTAGATAAAGAACTATTGACATGCCATAGATATCCTATTTCTAAAGTCTTCAAGTCCTTTTGATTTTCTTCAGAATTTCTTGGTTTGCTTTTTTCTCTTTTCTTTCAAGTCTTCGCTTCTTTCGCAAGTCATGAGCATGTGCTGCTTCCACTGCTTCCAGAATGTCTTCCCTACAAAATCCAAGTCCTGTGTCCTTGATAAGGTCATAAATCCTTTTCCTGCGAATGGTTTCTCTTTCACCCAAGCTAGTCTTCAACCATGTCTTGTATTCAGGGCTCATGACATAAGGCCCATCAGTGTTTTCAACTCGAGTCAGTTTCAGTTGGTCAGTCCATCTAGTCTTGGCCCACTTAACCATTGTGGGGCCCACAGGTTCGACAGAATGATCAAATACCACAGAAGTAGGTATGGTTTGCATGGCGCCCATTTGACGAAGGATTCTTGAAGTCCAATAGAATGAAGTTGACCTCAACCCTATGAGCTTGACCATAGCACACCCAGAAGTTCGGAGAAGAATTTGTTCCTTGCATCCCCATGTGGAGACAAACCACCTGATGTTTCGCCATGAGAGTGTGTGAAAGTAGCCCAACCATTCCCTCAAAGAAAATTGACCAGGGAGTTCAACTCGACGGCAACAATAATGTTGGGGTTTGTATGGATTAATGGTGGCAGGAGATAAGAAATTAAGCCTTTCAAGAAGCCACATCTGCAGTAGAATGGGGCTCCCTCCTAATGGGGCTTGTGGGTTATCATGAACTTTGTCTAAACTGTTGAGGGTTTCAGCTAGCACCATGGGAATCAGGTTGTTGTGTTCAAGAAGAAAAGGGATCAGTTCGCATATTTGAATAGGGACATAGAGAGTCCCCGTGGAGATAAGGAAGCGACTAATCAAGCAGAAAGCAAGAGCATGTTGAGTGGGAAGGTTGAAATTCAAGGTACCTTTGCTGTCATGGGCCAAGAAGGAAGTTGCTATTTCCATAAGGTTCACCATGTGATCCTTCACAAATATGGAGGCCTCTTGTTGAGAAATCCCAAGGAAGTTGGAGAAGGAAATCGAGTAACTTGAGCGTGGAGTAGGGAGGATGAAAGGTCCTACAGGTGAAACTCCATACAAAGCGCAGAACTCTTCCATTGTTGGGCATAGTTCTTCATAGTTGAAGCGGAATACATGAAGTTGGGGATCCCAAAAATATGTAGCAGCAGTAAGAAGAGTGGTTTCAAGCTTCACATGCATCAAAGAAAACAACGGATCCAAGCAGTAGCGCTTGAACTCCTTCCTTGCCTCCGCACTCATAACCTTCAGAAAATCACTCAAGAGTTTGTCTAGGGCTTCCATAACTTGCTCTCAATGAATGTTAGTAGGGTTTGAGACCCCTTGGATGTGCTTTTATAGGAAAAAATTCGGAAATCCGTGTTTTGGAAGGTGGAATCTCGTCAAATCAGGAAGTTTCCTAAAAACAGGCGAAACACCGCTTCGGGCTCGGGTGACCACCCAGGCCTGGGCGGCTAGCCGCCTGGGCCCAGGCGGCTAGCCGCCCAGCCCCAGGTGGTCACCCAAGGCCGCCGTCTTGTTTCGCCCATTTTTGCCTTGTTATGCCTTCGTTTGGCCCTTTTGTGATGTTTTGACTTTTTTGTGCTTGATTTAAGCCCATTTTTCACTCAATACAAGATCATATCATTGCAATAAAGTTCGAACATAGATTCATCAAGTATCCATAATAAAGGTTCAAGGTTGGGAATTGAAATTCCTAATTAATACATAACAAGATAGATAGAAAGATTCCAAACATTCCTAACAAGAGGTGAGTGAAACTCAATAATTTCCCGTGGGCCTTCTCTTTCGACTTGGCCCAGCTCTATCATGTCCTGAACGAGGTGCTCTAGAAGGGGGCATATCCTGGGGTGGATGAGATGATGATGCCTGTTGCAAACAAAGATAATGAGTTAGGAGGGTAATGGTGCCAATCCTAGTTGAAGGCTAATAAGATGATCACTTACTTGGGGATTCAGGCGCGCTTCTAGAACTGAGTTCTCTAAACTCATTCGCACAAGATCCCTCCTCAATCCTTCATTGAGTTCAATGCATTCCTGGGCATACTCCCGTGGAACCTAGGAGAGTATAAACATGGTTAACAATAATGAAAGAATCCAATTTCAAGAAGATAAGAGTTTAGAACTCACATTCTCATAATATGGATCGATCTTGGGATATTCATCGAATGGTGGATGGGTAATATCAGTCTTCACAAATTTTGTCCCACTGCACAAGTTCACATACCAATTTAGTTGTGGGAGGGGTGGAGGTTGATTTCCTTCAAGGTCCTCATCCTCGTCATTGTAAGTCATCCCAGTGGCAGATCCAACTGTGGAGCTGTGTCCCCTTGCCCGTCGGCCCTGAAATTCAAATTTTTGTCAAATGGAGTCTTTCTTATAATCTTAAAAAAGAGTTTAACAGTGTGGGGAGCTCACCCCTTGAGGTGGGAGACCAGTGACCCTAGGATTCATCAGATATTGTCGACAAAAGGCAGTGTATTCTATGCGAGGGGAGGTGAATCCCTCAGCATCCCAACCCCTCAGAGCTTCTTCTAGTTCATCACCCGCTAGGTGGCTAGTGTGCCTCATGTTCTCTGGTGGCATGGAAGGTGTCACAGCTGCATTCATGTTTCCATGGACTTGTCTCAGGACTCGTTCCCCAAGATACCAGCTTCTACCTGTGGGGCCTTCAAAAAGGACCCTTTTGCTTGTCAACTCCAAACAAGAAGAGTACTTCTCGGGAAGCCTATGCTCCCACAGCCTCCATGGATCCCATTCCACCTGTTGAGTTTGAAATGAGAAATGAAAGAAAAAAGATAAAAAAGATAAAGAGAAAGAAAGATTCTACCATATCAACAGTCAAGCTGGCAAGATATGCCCTTGCATGGGCATAATCGTGTCGATTAGAGGCTCTTGTAGCCAAGCAAGATGGAGCATAATTCTGAAGGATGGGCCATGACATGGCATCACTAGCAAGAGTTGGGCGACACATGTTCAGGTACTCGTAGTACCATATCTGTGGAAAATCAAAAATATAGAGGAAATCATGTATGTGTTAAGTTTCGGGAAATAATAGAGAATTGAATGTTCTTTGTTACCTCCCAAACGAAAGGAAGTCCCCCAAAGTTCTTTGCAACTCCTCGGGACATGTCAGTCATGGAGCGATACATGTTTGCGAAAGCAGCTCCACCCCAATTGTATCTCCCAATTTTGTTCACATCTTCCATGCTAGCTAGCAACTCAAGTCGAGCCATGTCATTGGTGCCCGCAAAGAAGGTGCATGAAATCATGTAGAGCAAGAAAGCTCTCACAATGTATTGGGGATCCGTCCCCTCACTCTCTTCTTCAGTAGCGAAGGTGTTGTAGAGCCAAGTACGGCGCACACCTTTTGGGCTTAGTTCCGCTTCAACCCCGAGTAGAGCTACTATGTAGTTCTGGTCCATGTTGGCTTGTTCATAGTATTCTAAGCGTTTGCCTTTCAAGCTCAACCCAGTTATCATGGTGAAATCCTTAGGGGGTCATGGTCATCTCCCCGAAGCTAAAATGGAAAGTGTTGGTGGTGTCCCACCATAACTCTGTCAAGGCAAATAATGCCTGCCTATCCCATTGCTCGTTCCATAGAGCATCTAGGAAGGGCTCAAAACCCGCCTTCTTTATTATCTTGCGAGCACGTGGTTGGGCATGATTCATATGTCTCCACCAAGAGATGAGTCCCTTTATTGATGTCCTTGTACGGAGACTTTGGAAGTCGGGCTATGTCAAAAGATTGTGCATTGAATTAGCATTGAAAACATAGAGATATTGGGCATGCATTGGTAATTGATTTCAAATGGTTTTCCAAAAGTTTTAAAATATGGGTTTTGATTCATGAAATGAATTAGAAATGAATGCCCATGACTTTGTGTATTCAAATTCATTGATTTTGTAAGGATTGAACATGTTTTTGCCTTTCGGGCATTTTATCGAACACTTGGTGTGTGACTTGTTTTCAAGCATTGAAATGAAAGATTTTTGTGTACCAAATCCTTGCCAAGACCATTTGACTTTACACTACAATGCAAACCAATTGATTTTTCAAGAATTGAACATGTTTTTGCCTCTTTGGCATTTTATCAAACACTTGGTGGACATCTTTTCTCAAGCATTGGGAAACAAGCTTTTTGCACATTCAATCCTTGCCAAATCAATGAACTTGGCTTAACAATAATAGAAACAATCAAAAGAAGATCATGGGAATGCATTTTATCCAATAGAAATCAAAATTTCAAGATAAACATGTTAAGTTGGGAAGAACTAACCTCATGTTGGGAATGGAGGTATGAGAGATGCTTCTTAGGTTCAAGCAATACCTTGTCTTGGGATGCATCATAGATTGGTGCCTTGTATGTATTCTTGATCACATAATATGGATACTTGATGTTGGAATCATTGCTAGAAGCCATTGTTGATGGTTGAGCTTGTATGTGAGAAAAATGGGTTTGATAAGGAAGATGATGAATTTGATCTTGCAACTTGATGATTGATGCTTGTTTTTGTTGTTGAATGACTTGTTCTTGATGCTATTTCATGCACACAACTTGAATTGCAAGTGAAACTTTGATTGAGAATATGTATGTGAGAATTTGGAGAAGGATGGAATGAGTTTCTAGAGAGAGAAACTCTCTATTTTCGAATTGGGTGTGTGTGTGCATCAAATGGGGGTCAAGGGTTTAAAAACCCAGATTTTGGAGGACCCTAGCCTCGGGTAACCGCCCAGCATGGGGCGGCAAGCCGCCTGGGCTTGGGCGGCAAGCCACCAGCAGCCAGGTGGTCAGCCTCCCTTGCTCGCTCCGTTGCGCTCGTTTGGCCTTTGCTCGCCTATTCGCGCTTTTGAACCCTCTTTGAGATGAAATCTCAAGCTTGTTTTGAGTTGACAAATGAATAAATATCTTGACTTTGTTTGACATGAAATGATTTGAAAAGGATTGCATTGATAGCCCTTGTGTGGGCATGGCATGCTAGTAGGGTTGAACAACCCTCTCTATGCATATGATTTTTGATCATTGGGGATGAATTCCCTCCTATGTCACTATGATTTGTTGTCATTTGGGATAAAGATACCTTCCCTATATGCATGTGAATGATTGCTTTCATGAGATAATTGTGTCTCCTATATGAGTTGGTGTTTGAGTTGAGGCATGAATAGCCTCCATGTGAGATGATTTGGTGAACTTGTTGTGTGTTGGTAAGTAGAAGCTTACCTTTGTCTTGATGACTTAGTGAGAGAAAGATGTAATCTTTCTCATGATTACATGCTTACCTTGATGATTTGAAAGATGCAATCTTTCCCCATGACTTGTGTTTACCTTGATGGTTTGATTATGAGAAGGACGCGATCTTTCTCATGCTATGTGTTCACCTTGAGAGTTTGATATGAGAAGGATGCAATCTTTCTCATGTCACATGTTTACCTTGATAACTTGAAAGATGCGATCTTTCCCAATGGTATGTGTTTACCCTGATTGAAGGTTGTGACCTTCCTTACACTATGTGACTACCTTAACAATTGAATGATAACCTTGATGGTTTGAATATGAGAAGGATGTATCTTTCTCATGCTTTGAGATAGCCTTGATGGCTTCCTGTGGTATGTGTTTACCTTGATCGATTTGAGCAAGAGAAGGACGTGATCTTTCTCGTGTTATTTACCTTGATATTTGAATGATAACCTTGATGGTTTGAATATGAGAAGGATGTATCTTTCTCATATTTTGGGATAGCCTTGATGGCATGGTGTTACCTCGTACTATTCGCCAGTTGTCACTGGCAAAGTATGGGAAGACCTTTCATCGAACGAAGTTCGATGTAAGCTATGGATACCTTGTACTGTTCACCAGTTGTCACTGGTACAGTATGGGAAGACCTTTCATCGAACGAAGTTCGATGTAAGCTATGGATACCTTGTACTATTCACCAGTTGTCACTGGTACAGTATGGGAAGACCTTTCATCGAACGAAGTTCGATGTAAGTTATGGATACCTCGTACTATTCGCCAGTTGTCACTGGCATAGTATGGGAAGACCTTTCATCGAACGAAGTTCGATGTAAGCTATGGATACCTCGTATTATTCACCAGTTGTCACTGGTGCAGTATGGGATGTGATTACCTTGATAATTGAGTAATGACCTTGACGGTTTGAATGTGAGAAGGATGTATCTTTCTCATATTTTGGGATGGCCTTGATGGCATAATGTTACCTCGTACCATTCGCCAGTTGTCACTGGCATAGAATTGGAAGACCTTTCATCGAACGAAGTTCGATGTAAGCTGTGGATACCTCATCTTGTTCCCCAGTGAAACTGGTATACAGCATGAGAGGAGTTCTGTAGAACTTATGAAGAGTACCTTTGTGCTTGTGTATGATGAATTCGAAGAATTCAATGATATGTTCACCCTCTTTTCCCCAGTGGGTCTTGATTAAATCAATTCCCCGGGCAAAAATGGGTTGTTCTTTTGGTCATTGGCTTGCAAGTGAAACTTGCTCACCAATGAGGGGCTTCTGTCACACCCCATTTTTGTCACCTTAGCTAGGGTTTGTCATTGCATGTGTCTTTTTGTTTCCTTTTTGAGTCTAGTCTTTTGCATTGAGTTTCTAGGGTCCTAAGGCTGGTGTCTATGAATTTTGGTTCGATTTGGAGTTGATCTCGAGGGTTATTTAGAACTTTTGTGACTTGAGGGGCATAATTGTCTTTTTGATCACAAACTTTCCATTTGACCTTGAAATGATCTCCAAGTGGCCAATTGGAGTTCATATGGTTGTATTTGAGGTATTTGTGGGATCAATTCGATGAATTGAAGGTTCGGGATTAGAATGGCTCAGCAAGGCTCAGGTTGGCTAAAAGACCTACTTCGGGTTAGCTCGAATTGGTTCATGATTTTCACTCTATGACTACTCATTTGACCTTGATTGGTCTTAATTTCATCCCCAAATGTGTTTAGGGAGGTTGAATTTCGAATTGGAAAGCATTCGGTGCGACCCTATGTGCATACCTAAGCTAAGCGATGGTGAGGCATAGCGGTTAACCACCTTTGTAGGGCCCAACCATGCAGCCATGGCTAGGGTTTCTTTCCCTCAAGTGACTCAAATTACATTCCCCTTCGAAACACGGTCGTTTTGGCTTTCGTTTCGTCAAAATCGGAGTTGATTTGGGCCCTGAAACACATTTGGAAGCTGAAAGGGTCAAAAATGGGCTGAAGCTGACATGGCCTCGGGTGACCACCCAGGCCTGGGCGGCTAGCCGCCTGGGCCCAGGCTGCTAGCCGCCCAGCCCCAGGTGGTCACCCGAGCCACTTTCCTTTTTTGAGCTTTGACGCGGCTCCTTCCCTATTTTCTCGGATTTGCTCGCCTTTGGCCGCCATTTAACCCTAATTTCAGCCCTTTTTGACCTACTTGAGCCCCAAGGTAACCTCTAAGAGCCCTTGGATCAATCCCTAGGGTTTTAATCCCAACCATTGAGGGTTTCCCCTCAATCCCTATAAATACCCCCTTATACTTCAGCAATAGGGGACACTTGGGAGGCAATTTCTGAAGTGTGAGTGAGACTTGGAGGCTATGGCAGCCATCCTTAGGGTAGTTTAACTTAAACTTTGAGTGAGAGAGTGTGAGAGAAGGCTTGAAGGAGGGCTGGAGCATTGCTTGAAGGCTTGAAGGAGGTTGTTTCCAGCAGCACATAAGAGGAGGAGGACTCTCTACAGCAGCCACCATAGGTAAGCCTCTTCCCCTTTCTCTCTTTCATTCAAACTAGGGTTTTTTGCATAGCTTTGCATTACTTCATGTTAAAAGTTTATTGTTTTATCATGTGTTGATGCTTCTAATGCTTAGAATACATGATTAGGATATTGTTTATGGCTGGTTTTGCATGATATAATGTCATTCTATGTGGTTTTATGAGTCTTTGTGTTTTTAGGGTTTTTTTAGAGTCTTTTCTAGGGTTTTACATGGAATAGTCATTATTTCATGTTAAAGTTTGTGTTTTTATTGTGTTTTGCTGTTAGTATGCATGCTTAGGATCATATTTATGGGCTGTTTAGTATGCTAGGATGTTATTCCATGTGATTTACTGCATGTTTGGGACTTTAGGGTTTCTTAGGTGCTTAAAATGGTTTTCTGCATGAAATAACTCTTTGGCATATTAGAGCTTATGTTTTTATTGTGTTTTGTTGCTTCCATTGGAATGTATGCATGATTAGGATAATATTTGTAGGCTGTTTAGTATGCTAGGATGTTATTCCATGTGATTTGCTGCATGTTTGGGATTCTAGGGTTTCCTTAGTGCTGAAATTGAGTTTGAGTTTAGAATAGCTATATTTCATGTGCAAGCTTGTATTTTTCTCATGTGTGGATGCTTCCATTGATTAATATGCATGATTAGCATGATGTCTATGATGGGCTTTGCATGATTTAAAGTTATTCAATGTGTTTTTTAGCACAATTGTGATTCTAGGGTTTTTATCATCCTTGTGTGAGTTTAGTTGCATATAGCATGATAGCTTAGGGTTCTTTTTTGTGTTTTCTTCATAGTTGACATATATGTGCTGCATATTTGATAGCTATGACATTTTTCTGCATTCATAGTAGTTGATTTTAGGGTTTTTTGCATGTCATTGCATGTAGGGTTGAATTAGGGTTTTAGTTAGCTTATGATTCATGTTGTTGCATGACTTGTGGTTGATTTTAAGCCTTATTTCAATTCTGTCCAGATCTGTTATTTGTCCTTGATATGATATTTTGAGCATGTGTTAGCCCATGTTTGGGCATGATAATGGCTTGATTTGGAATCTAGCTTGCTTGGTTGGTATTTTTGGTATGTTTTGCATGGAAATTGCAGGTGCTTTGACAGGTACAACAGGTGCAACTACCCCACCAATGTGGGGTGGTTATTTTGGCTATTGTGAGATGAAATCTTACAAATAAGGTAATTACCCTATGCAATAGGGTGGTTACTTTGACAGGTTGCTTTCGCTTAAGGTAAGTAGGGTGTGAGGGTGCCCCAATTCACCCTTCTTTCCTTTCCTTGAAACTTTCCCTTTCTCCCCCCCTAGGGTTGTTTCCTAATAGAGGGGTGTGGTAGATTCTATAGTTTCCTTTCAATAAAGAATACCTTTTAAATCAAAGTTTCCATCTTTTATCAAAATTCCATATTTTACTAAAGACCTTTCGAGAATCATTTATTTTGGAAACTTACCATGTTTTACTTGAAAGGAAACTTAGGGTTTACCATAGGCCTTGATTAGGTTATAACCCTATTCCCTTTTGAACTACGTGGACTTTGATCCATGTATTTCCATACATGGTACGTAGGCGCTCTTCGTGATGTTCAAGTCCGCCCTAGGATACTAAGTATCCTAGGTTTTCTCCCCCTCCTTCTTTTTTCTGTTTTTTTTTTCTTTGATTTACATGATTATATGGATGAATGAATGAATGATATGCATGCTGTCTTGTGATGATAACTGTAGATTTATGTGTGATTAAGACTTTGATTTAGCCCAATTAAATTAAGAGACCGTTTAGGGCGATATGGGTGCCTATAGGCTTTGCCTAGAACCTTCCCATATCGTAACTTAGCCTCCGAATCCCCGATTTCTCTGGTTTCCAAAAGATCATTTGCCTTTCCATTTTTAAATATGGAGTCAATCTTTTGTTTTCCTAAAACAAAACCGTTTTTAGGGTTTTCCTTGTTTCCTTTAAAAAATAAGGTGGCGACTCCTTTCTTTTTCCAAACCCATTCGTGGGCCCTCTTTTCCTGGGTCCACAGATTGGCGACTTTTAAACCCTCCTGTGGGCCTTAACAATTTCTGGGGTCCACACCTTGCAAGTGGTGTCATTGCGGAGATCCATAAAGTAGAAGACCTTGGTTTACCTGATAGCAGCTTGTAGGTGTCCTAGTTTAGTAATATTTCCCTAATTTAATAAGATGCATCTGCTCAACTCACTTTGTGGAGTTATAGTGGTCATACAGATTGTTTGTTTTTTCTTTCTTTGTGTGATGTTCCTACTATTCCTAGTTAATGAAGTATGCTTTCTTTCTCTATATATGCAGTGTCTGTTTTCTCTCTTCTATGGATATCTATGGCATGAATATAGATTTTAGGAACGATGTCTCACCGGAGCTTGTTAAGCAAAGGAAAAGGGGCATCACCGAGCCTAATATGGATGAATTGGAATCAATCAACTTAGGGACGAATGAATTGCCAAGAATAATTAAAATTAGGAAAACCCCCTCCCCCGTTAAAAAAGAAAAAATGATCTCCCTCTTAAAAGCCAACGTTATGGCTTTTACATAGTCTTATAAAAACATGCCTGGCATTGACCTTGATATTGTGCAACACTATATCCCCACTAATTCCCTAAATAAGCCGATAAAGCAGAAACTCAGAAGATTAAAACCCGAATGGGCTCTAAAAGTAAAAGAAGAGGTAACTAAACAACTAGACGTGGGGTTCCTCCAAGTTGTGGAGTATCCCGAGTGGTTGTCAAATATAGTAATTATGCCTAAAAAAGACGGGAAAGTAAGGATGTGTGTCGATTTTCGAGATCTCAACACCGCGAACCCTAAGGATGACTTTCCTTTACCCCATATCGACGTGTTGGTGGACAGTACAGTGGGACATGCACTCCTCTCTTTCATAGACGGATTCTCCAGGTATAATCAGATAAAAATGGCCCCTCAAGACATGGAGAAAACAACTTTTATCACACAATGGGGAACGTACTGTTACAAGGTAATGCCTTTTGGCTTAAGAAACACCGAGGCTACTTAACAAAGAGCAACTACGACCTTATTGCATGATATGATCCATAAAGAAGTCGAGGTTTACATCGACGATATAATTGTAAAGTTCGTGGATAGGGAAAGGCATTTCAAGGCGCTAGAGAAATTCCTGGAGCGGGCAAGGAAGTACAATCTCCATCTAAACCCTCAAAAGTGTGTTTTTGGTGTCACCGCTGTGGACCTCGGAAAACGGTTAAAGGAAAGGGCCCACAGGAGGTTTGAAAAAAGGAAAGGAGTCGCCACCTTATTTTTTAAAGGAAACAAGGAAAACCCTAAAAAATAGTTTTGTTTTACGAAAACAAAAGAATGACTCCATGTTTAAAAATGGTAAGGCAAAAGATCTTTTGGAAACCAAAGATGGTGGATTCGGAGGCTAAGTTATGATATGGGAAGGTTCTAGGCAAAGCCTATAGGCACCCATATCGCCCTAAACGGTCTCTTAATTTAATTGGGCTAAATCAAAGTCTTAAACACTCAAGAATTAATAATTATCATCACAAGGCAGCATGCATATCATCCATTCATTCATCCATATAAGTGAATAAATCAAAGAAAAACAGAAAAGAGAAAGAGGAGAAAGAAAACCTAGGATACTTAGTATCCTAGGGCGGACTTGAACCTCACGAAGAGCGCCTACGTACCATGTATGGAAATACATGGATCAAAGTCCACGTAGTTCGAAAGGGAATAGGGTTATAACCTAATAGAGGCCTATGGTAAACCCTAAGTTTCCTTTCACAAGAAACATGGTAAGTTTCCAAAAATAAATGATTCTCAAAAGCTCTTTAGTAAATATGGAATTTCAAGTAAAGATAGAAACTTTGATTTAAAAGGCATTTTTTATGAATGGAAACTATAGGAATTGCCAAACCCCTCTATTAGGAAACAACCCTAGGGGGGGAGAAAGGGAAAGTTTCAAGGAAAAGAAAGAAAGGTGAATTAGGGCACCTTCATACCCAACTTACCTTTAAGCAAAAGCAACTTGTCAAAATAAACACCCTATTGCATAGGGTAATTACTTTATTTGCAAGATTTCATCTCGCAATAGCCAAAATAACCACCCCACATTGGTGGGGTAGTTGCACCTGTTGTACCTGTCAAGCACCTGCAATTTCCATGCAAAACATACCAAAAACACCAACCAACCAAACTAGTTCCTAATCAAGCAATTATCATGCTTAAACATAGGCTAACACATGCTCAAAATAAGGCAATAAGAACAATGGACAAATCTGGACAGAATTGAAATAAGGCTTAAAATCAACCGTAAATCATGCAAACAACATAAATCATAAGCTAACTAAACCCTAATTCAGCCCTATATGCAATGACATGCCAAAAAACCCTAAAACCAACTACCATGGATGCAAACATATCATATTTATCTAATATGCAACACATATGCAGCAACTATGAAGAAAAACTAGAGAATAACCCTAAGCTATCATGCTATATGCAACTTTCCTAAAACAAGGATGAATGAAACCCTAGAATCACACTAGTGCATAAAATCCCATGAAATCACTCTAAACCATGCAAAACAGAATATTAACAGCGTTTAATCCATGCATATTAACTAATAGAATAATCCTCACATGATAAAAACATAGGCTTTCACATGAAATAATGCCATTCTAAGCATAACCTCAATTTCAGCACAAGAGAAATCCTAGAATCTCAAATATGCAGTAAATCACATGAAATAACACTCTAGCATACTAAACAGCCCATAAATATCATCCTAAACATGCATACTAGCTAATAGGAGCAGCAAAACATGATAAAGGCATATGCTTTGACATGAAATCATGCTATTCTATGCAAAACCCTAACTTTAAAACAGAGAAGAGGAGAAAAGAGGGTATACCTATGGTTGCTGCTGTAGAGAGTCCTCCTTCTCTTATGCACTACTAGGAATTCCTTCCTTCAAGTCTTCAAGCCAAACTCCAGCCCTCCTTCAAGCTCTCTCTCTCACTCTCTCACTTAAAGCTTAGGTTAAACTACCCTAAGGATGGCTGTTATAGCCTCCAAGTCTCACACATGCCTCTCCCTTCAGAAATTGCCTCCTAGTGCCTCCTCTATTGCTGAAATATAAGGGGGTATTTATAGGGTTTGAGGGAAAACCCTCAATGGTTGGGATTAAAACCCTAGGTATTGATCCAAGGGCTCTTAGAGGTTCCCTTGGGGCTCAAGTAGGTCAAATAGGGTTGAAAATAGGGTTAAATGGCGGCTGGAGGTGGACAAATCCGAGGAAATAGGAAAAGATCTGCTTCAGCACTCAAAAAAGGAAAGTGGCTTGGGTGACCACCTGGGGCTGGGCGACTAGCCTCTTGAGCCCAGGCGGCTAGCCACCCAGGCCTGGGTGGTCACCTGAGGCCTCGTCAGCTTTTGCCCTATTTTGACCCTTTCAGCTTCCAAATGTGTTTCAGGGCTCAAATCAACTCCGATTTTGACGAAACAAAAGCCAAAACGATCGTGTTTCGAAGGGGAATGTAATTTAAGTCACTTAAGGGCAAGAAACCCTAGCCATGGCTGCATGGTTGGGTCCTACAAAGGCGGTTAACCGCTATGCACCACCGTCACTTAGCTTATGTATGCACATAGGGTTGCACCAAATGCTTTCCAATTCAAAATTCAACCTCCCTAAACACATTTGGGGATGAAATTAAGACTAATCAAAGTCAAAGGAGTAGTCATAGAGTGAAAGTCATGAGCCAATTCGAGCTAACCTGAAATAAGTCCCTTAACCAACCTAAGTCGTATTGAGCCATTCTAATCCCGAACCATCAATTCATCGAATTAAACCCACAAATACCTCAAATGCATCCATATGAACTCCAATTGGCAACTTGGAGATCATTTCAAGGTCAAATGGAAAGTTTGTGATCAAAAAGACGATTATGCCCCTCAAGTCACAAAAGTTTTTATTAACCCTCAAGATCAACTCCAAATTGAACCAAAATTCATACACATCATCCTTAGGACCCTAGAAACTCAATGCAAAAGACTAGACATAAAAAGGAAACAAAAAGACACATGAAATGACAAACCCTAGCTAAGGTGGCAAAAATGGGGTGCGACAACCGCAGACAAGCTATTAGGGTTCGTGATCACTTAGAGAGGCATCAAAGTGGACCCAAGGAAGATAAAAGCCATTGTGGAGATGGAGCTGCCTAGCACCGAGAAGTAGATTCGGGATTTCCTAGGAAGATTTTAGTACATAAACCGTTTCATTGCCAACTTGACCAGTGAACCAATCTTCAAATTGCTTAAAAAAGGGTGTACCAAAAGTGTGGATCGAAGAATGTCAAGAGGCCTTTGAGATCATTAAGAGATATTTGAGCAATCCTCCAATCTTAGTCCCCCCACGGCAAGGTGCAACACTGTTGTTATACTTAACGGTCACCGAAACCGCGACGGGAGCTATGCTAGCTCAATATCTTGAAGGGTCAACAAAGGAGAATGCCATTTACTACTTAAGTAAGAAAAAGACGGACTATAAAGTGAAGTACAATGCAATTAAAAAGGCTTGTGTAACACTAGTATAGGCGACACAGAAACTCCGACACTACATGATATCCTTTGAAGTGTTCTTGATAAGTCATGTGGATCCGTTGAAGTACTTGATAGAGAGGATAGTATTGTCATATAAAACTGCTCAATGGTCAATTCTCCTTAATGAATTTGAGATCAAGTATGTAACTCAGAAGTCTATTAAGGGGAGCGTCATTGCAGATTACCTAGTTAGTTGCCCTGTGTCATCATCCACTCTATTTAGTGATCAGTTCCCAGATGAGGACATGCTAGAAATTGGCAAGAAGACTTGGAAAGTATACTTTGATTGGGCAGCCAATTAGAAGGGTTATGGCATAGGAGTCCTGTTGGTTTCATCTGAAGAGGCATTTACACCATTGGCAGTAAAGTTAAGGTTTGAAGCTACCAATAACATTGTCGAGTATGAAGTCTACATCCTTGCATTAGAAGCGGCATTGGAATTGGGGATCAAAGAATTGGAAGTGTTCAAGGATTCGGCGCTAATCATTTGTCAGATAAAAGGAGAATGGAAAACTCGGGATGAGAAGCTATTGCTATACCATGCCTATCTAGAAACTCTAACCAAGGAGTTCTCAGAGATGGAGTTTAACTACCTGTCAAGAAACAAGAACTAGTTCGCCGATGCCTTGGTAACTCAAGCATCTATAGTGGAGATACTTGAAGGAAGGAACGTGAAGCCGTTGGTGATAGAATGCTGAAACAAGCCTGTGTGCTATTGTGCAATTCGAGAAGGGGAAGTGAATGATGGCAATCCATGGTTTCATGATATATAGAAGTTCATTGAAGAAAGAGAATACCCAGAAGGAGCATCTCGTGTTGACATAAAG
Organism: Liquidambar formosana; assembly: GCA_039720395.1. NCBI lineage: Eukaryota > Viridiplantae > Streptophyta > Magnoliopsida > Saxifragales > Altingiaceae > Liquidambar > Liquidambar formosana. The sequence continues at coordinate 10,944,326 of CM077831.1, read as the reverse complement.
ACCTTAAAGCGATTGGCCAATCACTATGTACTTTGTAGAGGAAAGCTATATCGGAGATCATATGATGGGATCTACCTGCTGTGTGTCACCAAAGAAGAAGCTGACCACCTGATTAAAGAAATCTATGAAAGGATAGGGGCTCTGCACATGAATGGCTATATGTTAGCTAAGAAAATAATAGGGCCAGGCTATGTTAGAGTTACGCCCTAGAGCTAATCATAGAAATGATTGTTTAAGGATAAAGGAACAATCATTTGATTTCATTTATGTATGTCACATTTATTATTGATTTAATAAAAGGGCTTATTCTATTATGTTTGTATGCATCATTTATATTTACATAATATGTCCAAGGAGTTAGAGTTGAGAATATTGAATTACAAAGAGTCGTAATTATGAGATTGTAAATATATCTCTATACTAAACTCCTAAATCATTCCTAGTTGAAAGTTCACTATGATGGACAGTAATGAACCATAGGACTAGCACTTATTAGGTTGACTCTATAGGAGGATAGCTGGTCTTAACCTATTTGTGTGGAGACACTACAACCAAAAGGTGGGTGCCTATTAATAGAATAGGTACACTGAATGTGACCAAAGATTTGAGATAAACTAAATGGAGTTTTAACCTACCTGTCAATCAGTTTCTCAATGTTATAATGGTATAAGTAATCCTTAGACCTGAGACACCATAGTTACTTTATGCATGTAGCTTTAGAAGTTTGATAACACTAAGTGCAGACCCTATTCAAAGGTCTGTAAGGGTGTTCATTGGCCCTATTGCTATGTGTATGAAGACATGTGAGTGATCAACAAAGAATCCATTACTCTTAGGAAAAAGAGAGAGAATGTCTCATATAGCATTCATAATATAACTCATTTAGTCCATGGCCATGGCAGTGTGAATATGGAAAAAAGTTTCCATAAGTTCATTATTGAGTTGATATTGATGAATGAGTATAAAGTAATTAAACTAGGGACTTGACAGACTTCCATATCCTATTGGTTCAATTGGAGACATTGTGTAAATGGAAGGGTGTAATTGTAACTTATAAACTATAACAGAAGGGTTCTTTGATAGATATTTATTCACCTCATTAAGGACAACACCATGAACCATATGCTGTTAGGATTATGCCCTAGAGCCAATCGTAGAGATGATTGTTTAGGGATTAGGAACAATCATTTGATTTCATTTATGTATGTCACATTTATTATTGATTTAATAAAAGGGCTTATTCTATTATGTTTATATGCATCATTTATATTTACATAATATGTCCATGGAGTTAGAGTTGAGAATATGGAATTACAAAGAGTTGTAATTTTGAGACTATAGATATATCTCTGTACTAAACTCCTAAAGCATTCCTAGTTGAAGGTTCACTATGATGGACAATAATGAACCATAGGACTAGCACTTGTTAGGTTGACTCTATAGGAGGATAGCTAGTCTCAAGCTATTTGTGTGGAGACACTACAACCAACAAGTGGGTGCCTATTACTAGAATAGGTACACTGAATGTGACCAAAGATATGAGATCAACTGAATGGAGTTTTATCCTGCCTGTCAATCAGTTTCTCATTGTTATAGTGGTACAAGTAATCCTTAGACCTGAGACACCATAGTTGTCTTATGCATATAGCTTTAGAAGTTTGATAACACTAAGTGCAAATCCTATTCAGGGGTTTGCAAAGGTGTTCATTGGCCCTACTGCTATGTGTATGAAGGCATGTGAGTGATCAACAAGGGATCCATCACTCTCAGGAAAAAGAGAGAGAATGTCTCATATAGCATTCATAATATAACTCATTAAATCCATGGCCATGGTAGGATGAATATGAAAAGAGTTTCATGAGTTCATCAATGAGTTGATATCTATGAATGAGTATAAAGTAATTGAACTAGGGACTTGACAGACTTCCATGTCCTATTAGTTCAATTGGAGACATTGTGTTGAAGGAAGGATGCAATTGTAACCTATAAACTATAACAGAAGGGTTCTTTGTAAATGACTATTCACCTCATTAAGGACCACACCATGAGCCATATGCTAGGTGTTACTCATGGTTAGTAGAAGCCCTAATTGATATAAGTGAGTTATAATCAATTAGGGAATTGGAAGGAGTTCCAATTAGACCCTAAATGGAAAGAGTTCCATTGTGCACACCTTGTGCTATTCCTACTACTTAATGATGTGAACCCAATGGGTCACACACTGATCATGCAAGAAGGGCTTTAAAGTCTATGAGAGAAAGGGTTTTAGTGAATAAAGAATAGTTCTTTATGGGCCTATTTGTATTTGATACAAATAATAGGGGTTAATGTGCAATTAAGAGTAATTACACATAATCCTATTAGGGTTTCTTCCCCATGGCCAGCCCCCTTTAGTGGGCTGCCTATATAAGTCACACTTATGTGTGACATGGCATAAGAGGCTTGCACAATAAACCCTAGCCGTCCAGCCCCTTGGAGGCTCTCTTCTCTCTCTCTCTCTTCTCCACCTCTAGCAACAACAAGGAAGAAGAAAGAAAGGACTTGAAGCTCTAGCTAGGTGTGGATACCGTTGGAGGAAGCACACTTGGGCTGCTCATTCACCGCTGTCCGGAATCAAAGCTTGGAGCAAAAAGGAGAAGACAAAAATTCTGTAAGTGTTCTAACCCCCTTTGTAGTTAGGGTTTGATTTTGTGTTATGCATAGTTAGATTCATGGGATTGGGAATCGTAGGAAAAATTTTTTATATTCCGCACTTCTATTTTTCCCTCTTGTTCGATTCCCAACAGTGGTATCAAAGCCATGATTATGCATAATACAAAATACATATGGGCTGGTAATTATGGTGTAGTTGAATGATTTAAAAAATCTGGAAAATTTCTTCTGCATAATTGGTTTTCCTCCATGGCTGAACCTAGGGTTTGGAACCCTAGGTTAATTCTCTTCTACTCCTCTTCTAATTGATGGTGAAGTGTATCCATGGATGCAATAGGTTGCATAGGGTTTGAGTTTGGAGAAGAAGAATAAGGAAACTAAGGTTTTATAAAACTGTTATGAACAGTTTTCATGGTTGCCATGAAAAACCGTCATCTTGTTTTGCATGCCGATTTCAGAGTTCTTCTCCAAAATTTTCGAGCCATATATGGTTAGAAAGCTCTTTGAATAAGCTTTCCAACCCAACAAACGGTGCGTCAATCCGAGTTCTGTAGTGAAAGTTATGAATTTTTTACTACAGGCTGTCTGGAAAGACAGTTTTGCTCGGGAATGATGCAATAGCCACAACTTTGAGTTATTGATGGAGATCAAAGGCATGGAAATGGTTGCCACCACTTGGGTTATGTTCTATACATGGTAGGGAAAGGTTCCCAAGCATTTAGATGCATCATAATTGGATTAAGATGCTAGAACAGAAGGAAGAAGGAGAAGAACACCATGGAGGCTGAATCTGGGTTTTAGAACCCTAAGGTTCTTGCAATTAATTCTAATTAAAGCTGCTGTATTTATGATGGAAGATCATTGTAGGATCATTATATATCATGTGTATATGATTTTCTTTAAGTTTCAAAAAGGTTTTGATGGAAAAAGATTCAAAAAGTTTGAAAATTTTTCATGAACAGCATAGCAGATTTTCTCTGCAGAAAAGTCATCGATGGAGTTTTGATTAGAACTTGAGTTAGTGAACTCCAAATTGCATGAAACCAATTGCATTAGTTTCCTAAGACATGTAGGATACTGGGAAAATTCGTTTGGTAGCCTAATTCATTCATCTTGCTGGGTTTTAAATCAATTTCTGATCATGGACAGTGTGCTGTCAAATTCTGGGCAGCCTACTGTTGTTTTAATTGTTTAGAACAATTGGTGATGATTTGATCATCCAAACCTCTTCTATTAGATTAGTATTTCATGTAGGGACATGATACAAAAGCTGGTTTCAATGGAGGAGTCGAATTGATAAGGATTTAGAAGCTATTGTGACCGTCAAGGTCTGCAACAATGGCTCCAGCAATGGGTTTTGGAAACCCTGATTGTTCTTGATGATGGCAGCCACTTCCACCACTTCTCACGTGTCCAGAGGCTTGTCCCACACCCCTAGGATGTTCTCCCATGACTGGCCATGGCCTCCCACAGTCGTTGGTGGCCATGGCAGCCTAGCCAAGCTCAGGCAGCTCCCTCGTAGTGACGGCTGCATAGAGTTAAGGATGAAACCCTAATTTCATTATGGCATTAATTAAAACCCTAATTGGAATATTAATTACCTTAATTAAGAGTTAATGATTGGTCATTAAATGACCAATCATGGTTATTGATTGTTAGGGCATAATTAATACCATTAATGATGTCTAGGGTTAGGGTTTTGGAAACCCTAATTAGTGTAATTAATTAAGGGTAATTAATACCCTATTTGGCATTAATTAAACCCTAATCCCTTTTATTAAATACCATATGAACCTAGGGTTTTAATGATTGGACATTAAATGACCAATCATAAGGCATTTAATGATTAGGGCTTGCATTTAGGGTTTAGGGTTATGCATTTAGGGTTTAGGGTTTTAGGAAACCCTAATACACTAATATATTCATCATTTTAATGATTTTATTTAATTCCTATATTAATTATTTAATTAATATTGATTAATTTTATAATGTTTTAAATGGTTTAAAACACAATTAGGGATTAAATTAAAATCTGGAAATTCTTAATTAAATGAAATTGTTTTGTTTAATTAAGGAAACCCTAATATTGGATATTAGAGTTATTTTAGGAAACTTTACATGTTTTAAATTAATTTGATTAATTGAAACTGTAATGTCTTAAATGTTAAGACTTTATTTAATTCTGGATATTTTTGTTAAAACCTAATAAGATTAGGATGCATTAATGAGATTAATGTAAATCATTCAAGAGAATTACCATAATGCCCATATGTTTTAATGCTTACAGTTTTTCTTTACATTATGCAATGAGATTGTATGTATGTGCTTGGATGATGATTATGGACTATACCCTTTAAACCAATTGTGATTGGCCGTCTTATGAATGGGATGTTATTATTTACAAGAGTTGTAATTTTATTAAGGTGATGTAATTTATTTGGGGCTTGCATGCCACCTTCCCTCTCCCCCTCTCTCTATCATTCTCTTATGTACCCCACATTCCCCTTATGTATCCCTTTCTTTAAATTATGTAAATGTTATGTAATCGAGAGCGCACTAAGGAGCATGGTGGACCCAAAGGAGAATGATAGAGCCCAACAAGCCAATGGTGGAGACCATCAAGCCAAGGGAGCAGATTGAAGGACTTGAAAGCTTAGAGAAGGTTTTCAAGAAAGCATGCATGTTACGAATGGTTTATTTTACGATCACCTACACCCACCTTAGACCTTGGATTCAATCTATTGGCTTGGATTGAATCCTCTCAAAGTCCATAATCATCATAGTGGGAGCTTTAATTTATGAGATAATTGTATTAGCTCCAATACTATAGTTTGGTATATGTTAGCTATTCACTTAGGGACTAATATCAAAATATGGTACTTTATATATGTTGATATATAATAGCATGCGATGTATGATTTATAATAGCATGAGATGTACGATTATAAATAGCATAATTTATATATTTAAATTTTGATACATAGGATGCATGTTAATTTGATGAGACCCCTTAAAACCCCTCTTATTTAATATTAAGTTGAAAATGGAGAAGTCATTGGGGAATGAATTCTTCATTGCCTTCCATCATTATAGGATCATCTAACGTCCCTTAATGTGGGTACCTGGCTGCAGACATGTAGGAGCTATCTATGTTAAAGACATTACTTGAAACTATCACATATGAGATATCATGGGGTGCCTAAACTGGTATATACCAAGAAACTAACATGTGAGGTATATATTTGGCGAAACATACCTGTGTGAATGATGGGTTTAACTTAACTAGGGAAGTATTCCAAGAAACTAACATGTGAGGTGTATGTTCCCTAGAGGCAAAACGATTGGAACTTGCTTATGAAGCAATAGACAAAGAGTTGTCTTCTTATTGTAGGTTAGAAGTCAAGAAACTAACATGTGAGGCTTCTAGGTCACAGTGGGACCCCAATCCCCATTAGGAATGAGATTCTCGAATTCCATTAGAGGGTGTATGGAATTTGATAAAATAGTGGGAGGTACCATATGATTAAAGACCCAATCATTATGGATAAAAATGAAATCTAATTCTCTGTTTATGTAGATTACCTAATTACTCACCTCAAAACCCCTATTTCCAAATATATAGGATATTGATAGTTTGACTAAACCCGATTTCTTTGATTGACTTAGGAAATTGAGAATTGTTCTCAATTTCAAAAGATTGTTCATATGCTATTAGGCCTTTTCTTAAAGGCCCTCCATAAAACATCCTAAGAAGAAAAAGACACTATGCATAATTGGCATCTTGTTGCCATGCTATATGATAGTATTGATGACTAATGAACTTCAGAAGCAAAATTAGTCAATGCAAATGCCTTTGATGTCCTACATCACATACAAAGGTTGTATGGTGAGTAAAATAATACTATAAAGTATAGTACTTATAGAGGACTTCTTCTGGACTAGGATGTAATAAAAGTTGTTTATTAATAATCATTCTTTTGAAAAATGATTAATCACATAGAATAGCTTGAGAAGCTAGATGTGATTTAAAATGGAAGCATAGAGGAAAGCAAGTCTTGAAAAGTTAAAGACAAAGAAATATAATTATTTTGTAGTAAACATAAGGTATTGTAAAGGGAAATTGATAAAGTATCAGTCTTCCTAGAAGAATCAAACTTTTGAAGTTTTGGTTCATGCTCTAGACTAAATTGTTGGTTAGTTCTGCTTCTTGGTTTTTGGATTATAGTGTAATCTAAATGGACGCAGAAAGTTAAGTAGATAATAAGTTACCTTTAAAAATTTTAATAGAGCAAGAGTTGCTAGATTAATTTTGGGAACTTATTTCTTAACTAGGTCATTTAAGACATTCTAGAAATTTGATTTCCGAATTTAAATGACTAATTAGAGCGAATGCAACGTATTTCGAGAATACAAGAGATGTAGAGACTCTCATTTAAATGTAACGACTATGATTTGGTTATGAGATGACCAAGCCCATCTTTTACTTGGTGAAGTAAAAGAGTTACATTTATAATTTGACTAATACATTGTGATGTATATAGTCATGTAGAGCATGCATTCAATTACAGTAGACTCATCTTAGAATACCATAGCTCAATGGTGAATCTAAGAGAACAAATTGAACCCTATTAAGATATGGTTTGATCCATGATGAGTTTTACTAATGTATCCATCTAGGATATACCTTAAAATTGCTACATATTGATAATTTAGGGTTCACTCTAGTTTTGTCCCAATTATATCAGATATGATATGGGAAGAAACCCAACTTAAAGAAGTTAAGGCTTGGGCTTATGCTACGTATGTCTGGAAACATAATGTAGACAATCTGGAAATACGGTCAAGTAAGTGTTGAATTGTGGTATATCCCAAAAGTGGTTGGGATAGTATTTCTATTACCCTAATGAACAAAAGTTGTCCATTAGGATGTTTGCTGGATTTTCTTGAGAAAGAGTTCATTCAAGAAAGATGCAAAAGTAGATAGAATTTACAGAATTGTTTGTAAAGCCACAAACCAACAAAGATCCAACCCTTGCCCCTATTGAGGCAAAACCTTTAATTACACCACATTCTTTTCATAGATCAAATTGGATATTTCTTTAACATAAGAGAGATATTGTATCTCCATTAGAATGTGAAAGAATTGTTCTTTGGTGATAAAGATCACCAAGATAATCCTATTGATTATGATTAGGCGATGTTTGACATCAACTTGAGAAATGACTAAGAGTCATTAAATCCAATATGGACAGGTAGAGACCTAAAAAGCTTGGCTATTTAAGAATGTTTTCAACATAGGCAAAAAGTTGTCTATAAAGAAACTTGTTTGATAATAGTTATGCTGAAATCCATTTGGATCTTGTTATCTATAAACACACATTTTGAATATGAGATATGTCAAAAAGGATATAAAGATGTTATATCAAATGGTGAAAAACCATAAAAGTGTGTAAGTTATAGAAGTCTATTAATAGACTACAAGGTTCTCATAATTAGAACATCTATAAAGTTGAAGTAATCAAATTGTTTGATTTCTCTCATTGTATAGATGGACCATGAGTGTATAAAAGGTTAGTGGGAGTGCGATCGTTTTTCTTTATCCTAAGTATGGATGACATCATAATCATTATGAATGATATATGAATGTTATCTAATGTAAAGTTTTAGTTTTTGGAGAAAAACTAATTCATGAAAGATTTGGCAAAAGCATCCAATAAGATCTATAGAGATAGATCATATAGTTTGCTAAGTATCTCCAAATCATCAAACATAGTTGAAATGTTGAAGGAGTTCAACATGGAGAATTCTAAGGGAGGTCTGATTTACTTCAGATAAGAATTCATTATTCAAGGGCATGTGCCCTAGGATAACACAAGTAAGATTCTTAAAGTGTTAAGAAGCCTTATTTTACACTATGTATTGAACCTGATATCTATTATGTTGTAATTGTTACAAATAGTTATCAATCAATTCAAATTTGGAATATTGGATTGTATATGGAAATTGTAAACTCATAGTAGATGGGTATATGGATTTGGATATAATCCATATGGGGTATATTTTATATTCACTTTAGTTGGTGAAATACTTAATGGAAGAACTGTATGAAAGATACAGTGGATTCCATTATTGAGGGTGAATTAATTGTCGCATTGTCTAGGAGACTGTTTGGATCTATAAGTTCATTTAGAACTTAGAGTTGTTCCTTCCATTGAGTTGCCCACACCTTGTTTTGTGACAACAATGGGTCCATAGCTCAAGTATAGGAATCACGGTCTCATCAAAAGTCCAAACACATAAAGTGACAATTCCAAGTGATTAGAGGAATCATTGGAAGAGGTAATAGATACATTACAGAAGATATTATCTACATAAGTTTTTGTAGACCTACTGACTAAAGCTTTAAAACATAATTGGTTATGTCTAAGACCAACATCTTGAGAAGATAGGTATGCGATACATGGTCGATTGGCTTTAGTGCAAGTGGGAGATTGTTAGGATTATGCCCTAGAGCCAATCATAGAGATGATTGTTTAGGGATTAGGAACAATCATTTGATTTCATTTATGTATGTCACATTTATTATTGATTTAATAAAAGGGCTTATTCTATTATGTTTATATGCATCATTTATATTTACATAATATGTCCATGGAGTTAGAGTTGAGAATATGGAATTACAAAGAGTTGTAATTTTGAGACTATAGATATATCTCTGTACTAAACTCCTAAAGCATTCCTAGTTGAAGGTTCACTATGATGGACAATAATGAACCATAGGACTAGCACTTGTTAGGTTGACTCTATAGGAGGATAGCTAGTCTCAAGCTATTTGTGTGGAGACACTACAACCAACAAGTGGGTGCCTATTACTAGAATAGGTACACTGAATGTGACCAAAGATATGAGATCAACTGAATGGAGTTTTATCCTGCCTGTCAATCAGTTTCTCATTGTTATAGTGGTACAAGTAATCCTTAGACCTGAGACACCATAGTTGTCTTATGCATGTAGCTTTAGAAGTTTGATAACACTAAGTGCAAATCCTATTCAGGGGTTTGCAAAGGTGTTCATTGGCCCTACTGCTATGTGTATGAAGGCATGTGAGTGATCAACAAGGGATCCATCACTCTCAGGAAAAAGAGAGAGAATGTCTCATATAGCATTCATAATATAACTCATTAAATCCATGGCCATGGTAGGATGAATATGAAAAGAGTTTCATGAGTTCATCAATGAGTTGATATCTATGAATGAGTATAAAGTAATTGAACTAGGGACTTGATAGACTTCCATGTCCTATTAGTTCAATTGGAGACATTGTGTTGAAGGAAGGATGCAATTGTAACCTATAAACTATAACAGAAGGGTTCTTTGTAAATGACTATTCACCTCATTAAGGACCACACCATGAGCCATATGCTAGGTGTTACTCATGGTTAGTAGAAGCCCTAATTGATATAAGTGAGTTATAATCAATTAGGGAATTGGAAGGAGTTCCAATTAGACCCTAAATGGAAAGAGTTCCATTGTGCACACCTTGTGCTATTCCTACTACTTAATGATGTGAACCCAATGGGTCACACACTGATCATGCAAGAAGGGCTTTAAAGTCTATGAGAGAAAGGGTTTTAGTGAATAAAGAATAGTTCTTTATGGGCCTATTTGTATTTGATACAAATAATAGGGGTTAATGTGCAATTAAGAGTAATTACACATAATCCTATTAGGGTTTCTTCCCCATGGCCAGCCCCCTTTAGTGGGCTGCCTATATAAGTCACACTTATGTGTGACATGGCATAAGAGGCTTGCACAATAAACCCTAGCCGTCCAGCCCCTTGGAGGCTCTCTTCTCTCTCTCTCTCTTCTCCACCTCTAGCAACAACAAGGAAGAAGAAAGAAAGGACTTGAAGCTCTAGCTAGGTGTGGATACCGTTGGAGGCAGCACACTTGGGCTGCTCATTCACCGCTGTCCGGAATCAAAGCTTGGAGCAAAAAGGAGAAGACAAAAATTCTGTAAGTGTTCTAACCCTCTTTGTAGTTAGGGTTTGATTTTGTGTTATGCATAGTTAGATTCATGGGATTGGGAATCGTAGGAAAAATTTTTTATATTCCGCACTTCTATTTTTCCCTCTTGTTCGATTCCCAACATATGCTAGGTGTTATTTATGGTTAGTAGAAACCCTAATTGATATAAGTGAGTTATAATGAATTAGGGAATTGAAAGGAGTTCCAATTAGACCCTAAATGGAAAGAGTTCCATTGTGCACACCTCATGCTATTCGTACTACTTGATGATGTGAACCCAATGGGTCACACACTGATCATGCAAGATGAGCTTCAAAGTCTATAAGAGAAAGGGTATGAGTGAATAAAGAATGGTTCTTTAAGGCCTTATTTGCATTTGATATAAACAATAGGGGTTATTGTGCAATTTAGGGAAATTGCACAAAACCCTAAAAGGGTTCTCCCCTAGGGCTAGCTTCTTTAGTGTGGCATATATAAGTCACACTTATGTGTGACATGGCATAAGTTTTGCCCACTCAAACCCTAGCCGTCTAGCCCCTTGGAGGCTTTTTTTTCTCTCTCTCTCTCTCTCCACCTCTAACTATGCATAACACAAAATCAAATCCTAACTACGAAGAGGGTTAGAATACTTATAGTTTGAATGGTCTTCTCCTTTTACTCCAAACTTCAACTCCAGACAATGGTGAATGAGTAGCCCAAGTGTGCTGCCTCCAACGGTATCCACACCTAGCTAAAAGACCGAAAGGATGACATGGGTGCCTATAGGCCTTGCCTAGAACCTTCCCAGGTTATAACTTAGCCTCCGAATACCCGATTTCTTTGGTTTCCAAAAGAGTAGTTTTTGCCTTTTCAAAATATGGAGTCATTCAAATTGTTTTCTTAAAACAAAGTATTTTTAAGGTTTTCCTTGTTTCCTTTAAAAAATAAGGTGGCGACTCCTTTTCTTTTTCAAACAATATTCTTTTTAATCCTTGTGGGCCAATTTTCGGGGCTCACACAACCATTTCACTATGCTATAATTTCCTTAAGAAATTAAATAGAAATCCAAACAATCTAAGCAAAAACCATAAGCTTTATTTTTAACACCTTTGTTAAAAATTAAGCAAAAGCAACCACTTCAATTATGCTATAATTTCCTCAAGAAATTAATAGCAATTCCAAGCAATCCATGTATGTGACCACAAGGGTCATTTAAACATACTTTCACAATCAATTCCATCCGAACATTCATAAGCTTCATTTTAACAACTTTGTTAAAATTAAGCAAAACAAATATTCTAATTGTGCTATAATTTCCTCAAGAAATTAATAGCAATTCCAAACAATCTATTGTTGGGAATCATACAAGAAGGAAGAATAGAAGTGCGGAATATAAAAATTTTTCCCTTTGATTCCACAGCCCATGAATCTAACTATGCATATACAAAATCAAACCCTAACTATGAAGAAGGTTAGAACACTTACAGAATTTTTGTCTTCTCCTTTTTGCTCCAAGCTTTGATTCCGGACAGTGGTGAATGAGCAGCCCAAGTGTGCTGCCTCCAACGGTATCCACACCTAGCTAGAGTTTCAAAACCTTTCCACCTTTTCCTTGTTGTTGCTAGTGTAGGAGAAGAGAGGAGAGAGAGAGAGGGAGGCTGGAAATTCTGGCCAGCCCTTTGGGGTTTCTTCTTGTGATGATGTCATCACTTCAAAGTGTGACTTATATAGTCCACACTCAAGGGGGCCGGCCCTAGGGGGAAACCCTATTAGGGTGTTATGCAATTTCTCTAAATTGCACAATAACCCCTATAAATTATATCAAATATAAATAGGCCTCAAAGAACTATTCTTTATGCATTCATACCCTTTCTCTCATAGACTTTAAAGCTCATCTTGCATGATCAGTGTGTGACCCAATGGGTTCACATCATCAAGTAGTAGGAATAGCACGAGGTGTGCACAATGGAACTCTTTCCATTTAGGGTCTGATTGGAACTCCTTCCAATCCCCTAATTGATTATAACTCACTTATATCAATTAGGGCTTCTACTAACCATGAATAACACCTAGCATATGGTTCATGGTGTTGTCCTTAATGAAGTGAATAAGATCCAACATAGAACCCTTCTGTTATAGTTTGTAGGTTACAATTGCATCCTTCCATTTACACAATGTCTCCAATTGAACTAATAGGACATAGAAGTCTGTTAAGTCCCTAGTTCAATTACTTTATACTCATTCATAAATATCAACTCAATGATGAACTTATGGAAACTCCTTTCCATATTCACACTGCCATGGCCATGGACTGAATGAGTTATATTATGAATGCTATATGAGACATTCTCTCTCTTTTTCCTGAGAGTAATGGATTCCTTGTTGATCACTCACATGCCTTCATACACAGCAATAGGGCCAATGAACACCTTTACAGACCCTTGAATAGGATCTGCACTTAGTGTTATCAAACTTCTAAAGCTACATGCATAAGGTAACTATGGTGTCTCAGGTCTAAGGATTACTTGTACCACTATAACATTGAGAAACTGATTGACAGGCAGGTTAAAACTCCATTCAGTTTATCTCAAATCTTTGGTCACATTCAGTGTACCTATTCTATTAACAGGCACCCACCTGTTGGTTGTAGTGTCTCCACACAAACAGCTTGAGACCAGCTATCCTCCTATAGAGTCAACCTAACAAGTGCTAGTCCTATGGTTCATTACTGTCCATCATAGTGAACCTTCAAATAGGAATGATTTAGGAGTTTAGTACAGAGATATATTTACAGTCTCATAATTACAACTCTTTGTAATTCAATATTCTCAACTCTAACTCCTTGGACATATTATGTAAATATAAATGATGCATACAAACATAATAGAATAAGCCCTTTCATTAAATCAATAATAAATGTGACATACATAAATGAAATCAAATGATTATTCCTTTATCCTTAAACAATCATCTCTATGATTGGCTCTAGGGCATAACTCTAACAATCTCCCACTTGCACTATAGCCAATCCACAATGTATCCAATTCCCATTTCCTGTCTGTGGTGATCCAACTGCACTTGGGTCATAGCTTTAGTGAAGGGATCTGCTACATTCTCTGTTGTATCAATCTTCTGTATGCTAATATCACCTCTTCCAATGATCTCTCTAATCACATGGAATCGACGCTCAATGTGTTTGGACTTTTGATGAGACCGTGGTTCCTTAGCTTGAGCAATAGCCCCGTTGTTGTCACAAAACAATGGCAAGGGCTTCTCAATGGCAGGAACTACTCCCAGTTCAGTAATGAACTTCTTTATCCAAACAGCTTCCTTTGCAGCCTCTGATGCAGCAATGTACTCAGCCTCTGTAGTGGAGTCCGCTGTAACATCCTGTTTACAGCTCCTCCAACTTACAGCTCCACCATTCAAGGTGAAAACATACCCCGATGTTGATTTCCTATCATCATCGTCAGATTGAAAATCTGAATCTGTATAACCAACCATTTCTAAATTTCTTCCTCTATAGACAAGGAAAAGTTCCTTAGTTCTTCTTAAGTACTTAAGGACAGCCTTGACTGCTTCCCAGTGTTTCACACTTGGGTCTGCCTGATATCTGCTTGTAACACTTACACCAAAAGCAATATCTGGTCTTGTACATAATATGGCATACATTAGACTCCCTACTGCAGAAGCATAGGGAATCGTCCTCATGTACGCAATCTCCTTTGGAGTTTTAGGTGCCATGTTTTTTGACAACTTGATTCCATGTCTAACAGGAATTAGACCTCTTTTGGAATCTTCTAAATTGAACCTTTTCAATATTTTGTCTATGTACAATGATTGGGAGAGACCTAGCATCCTTTTAGATCTATCTCTATAGACCTTTATTCCCAGAATATAGGATGCTTCTCCCAAATCTTTCATGGAGAAATTCTGTGAAAGCCACTCTTCCACTTTTGATAACGTTTCTACTTTATTCCCGATAAGTAGAATGTCATCAACATATAGGACCAGGAAGGTAATCGCACTCCCACTAACTTTCTTGTACACACATGGTTCATCCATATTCTGTAGGAAACCAAACGATTTGATTGCCTCATCGAATCGGATGTTCCAGCTTCTAGAAGCTTGTTTAAGTCCATAAATGGACCGCTGTAGCTTGCACACTTTGTGGTCCTCACCACTGGATGTAAAACCCTCAGGTTGCTACATATAAAGGTCTTCCTCAATGTTTCCATTAAGGAAAGCGGTCTTTACATCCATTTGCCATATCTCATAATCGTAGTGCGCAGCTATAGCTAACAAGATCCTAATGGACTTAAGCATAGCCACTGGCGAGAAGGTTTCTTCATAGTCAATACCATGTCTTTGTCGGTAACCTTTTGCCACTAGCCTAGCCTTGTAGGTCTCTACCTTTCCATCTGAGCCTATCTTCCTTTTAAAGATCCATTTGCAGCCAATAGGTACTATACCTTCTGGTGGATCAACTAAAGTCCAGACTTTGTTGGAATACATCGAGTCCATTTCAGATTTCATAGCTTCCAGCCATTTGTTCGAATCAATATCCAAAATCGCCTGTCCATAAGTAGTAGGGTCATCTGGGTGTTCTCTATCACCAAGGAACAATTCCTCTGCATTATGGTTGAGAAATCCATATCTCTCAGGTGCAACAGATACCCTACTCGATCTACGGAGAGGTTGTGGTACATTAGTGGGTTCTGTCTCATCAGGGACAGTGGTGGGATCACTGTCAGTTTGTGTCTCATCAGACAATTCTTTGAGTTCTATTTTCCTGTTATTGCCTCCTTCTTGAATAAACTCTTTTTCAAGAAAGACTGCAAACTTACTAACAAACACCTTTTGTTCATCAGGATAATAGAAATAATATCCTAAACTCTCTTTAGGATATCCCACAAACCTACATTTAATTGATCTTGATTCTAACTTGGTTGCATCATGTGTCTTTACATATGCAGTGCAACTCCATACCTTAATATGTTTAAGGCTTGGTGTTCTCCCTTTCCATATCTCATACGGTGTCTTAGGGACAGATTTGGTTGGGACTCTGTTCAACAAGTACGCGGCAGTTTCTAGGGCATGTCCCCAGAAGGACAATGGTAAATCAGTGTAACTCATTATGGACCTAACCATATCCAATAAGGTTCTATTCCTCCTTTCTGACACACCATTAAGCTGTGGTGTTCCAGGAGGTGTCCATTGAGATAGAATGCCCGCTTGAACAAGATGATCTAAAAACTCACCAGTTAAATATTCTCCTCCTCGATCCGATCAAAGAGCTTTAATACTTTTACCAGTTTGTTTCTCTACTTCATATCTGAATTCTTTGAACTTTTCAAATGCTTCAGATTTGTACTTCATTAAGTACACATACCCATACCTAGAATGATCATCGGTAAAGGTTATAAAGTGAGAGAAACTCCACGAGCATGTATGCTCATAGGACCACATACATCACTATGTATTAATCCTAATATGTCTGCCGCTCTCTCACCGTGACCGGTGAAAGGTGACTTGGTCATTTTACCTAGTAAACAAGATTCACAAGTTGGAAAGGGCATAGAAACCAATGGACCCAATTGTCCATCCTTACACATCTTGTTAATCCTATTCTCACTGATATGACCTAGTCTCAAGTGCCAGTCATATGCGGAGTTTTCTTCATTTCTTGTTCTCTTGGGTTCGTTTGCATTCAATTTAGAACTATCATGCTCTATGCAATTAACATTTGCAATAAAGTTTAGAAAATAAAGGCCATTCACATAAACTCCAGAAGTAATGAACTCTTCATTTTTAAATAAAGAACATTTATTCTCCTCAAAAACAAACCTAAATCCTTGTTTAGATAATACTGAAATAGAAATAATGTTTCTTATAACTTCTGGAATATAAAGACAGCCTGATAATTCTAAACTACTCCCACTAGGCAAAGTCAAGCAGCAAGTCCCCACGGCTAATGCAGCAACGTTTGCTCCATTTCCCACTCGTAGGGTTACTTCTCCTTTACTCAGCCTTCTGCTTCCCACTAGGTCCTGCATGGAATTACAAATATGAGAACTCGCATCAGAATCTAGTACCCAAGTGGAAGCAGAGCTAACACTCATGTTAGTCTCAAGTATAAGAGCATAATCCATACCTTCCGAAGGTTGGTTCTTCAGAGTATCCAGATACTCTTGGCAGTTACGTTTCCAATGCCCATCTTTGCCGCAGTAAAAATAGATCCCTTTACCTTTCCTCTTCCTTTGGGTACTCTTACCCTTTCTTATTCCCTTGCCTTTAGGCTTGAGCATAGAATTGGAAGCAGGAACTTCAACCCATTCATCACATTCAAGCAAGAACTCTTTGCCATACAACTCTTGTATGTGGATAAATATCTCAGGTGCACTTCCCATGGACTCGTATTGCTTCTTAAGCTCAGGACTTAGAGACACCATCATATAGCATCTCGTCATAAGATCATCATCCATGCGCTTCTGATAAGCGTCTTTCTCTTGCCGAGTTGCAGCCTCAGTAAGAGCATTGGGAAGTGGACTTTGAAGTGCATAGGTAATATTTTTAGAATTCAAAACGATTTTTAAATTCCTTAACCAATCAAGATAATTAGGTCCAGTTACACGGTTGGTTTCCAAAATGTTGGATAACGGGTTGCGGTGAGCCATTACGGTGATCTACATACAGAAAATTAAACAGAAAATCAGATTTCATTTTTAATCCATAATGATCGGGTCTTTAATCATATGGTACCTCCCACTATTTTATCAAATTCCATACACCCTCTAATGGAATTTGGGAATCTCATCCCTAATGGGAATTGGGGTCCCACTGTGACCTAGAAGCCTCACATGTTAGTTTCTTGACTTCTAACCCACAGTAAGAAGACAACTCTTTGTCTATTGCTTCATAAGCAAATTCCAATCGTTTTGCCTCTAGGGTACATACTCCTCATATGTTAGTTTCTTGGAATACTTCCCCAGTTAAGTTTCTTGATATATACCAGCTTAGGCACCCCATGATATCTATATATGTGATAGTTTCAAGTAATGTCTTTAATATGGGTAGCTCCTACATGTCTGCAGCTAGGTACCCACATTAAGGGATATTAGATGATCCTATAATGATGGAAGGCAATGAAGAATGCATTCCCTAATGTATTCTCCATTTCAACTTAATATTAAAAGAGAGGGGTTTTAAGGGTCTCATCAAATTAACTAATTTAACATACATCTCATGCATCTAAATTAAAAAAAAAAAAAAATTGAATAGCATAATAATAATAATCCACTTATCGATATTAGTCCCTAGAAGGAGACATATAACGATCTATGGATTTGGAGCTATCACTATTAATCTCATTAAAAGCTCCCACTATGATGATTATGGACTTTGAGAGGATTCAATCCAAGCCAATAGATTGAATCCAAGGTCTAAGGTGGGTGTAGGTGATCATAAAATAACACATTCGAAACATGCATGCTGTCTTGAAACACTTCTCTAAGCTTTCAAGTCCTTCAATCTGCTCCCTTGGCTTGATGGTCTCCATCATGATCCTTTGGGTCCACCATGCTCCTTAGTGCGCTCTCGATTACATAACATTTACATAATTTAAAGAAAGGGATACATAAGGGGAATGTGGGGTACATAAGAGAATGATAGAGAGAGAGGGAGAGGGAAGGTGGCATGCAAGCCCCAAATAAATTCCATCACCTTAATAAAATTACAACTCCTGTAAATAATAACATCCCATTCATAAGACGGCCAATCACAATTGGTTTAAAGGGTATAGTCCATAATCATCATCCAAACACATACATACAATCTCATTGCATAATGTAAAGAAAAACTGTAAGCATTAAAACATATGGGCATTATGGTAATTCTCTTGAATGATTTACATTAATCTCATTAATGCATCCTAATCTTATTAGGTATTAACAAAAATATCCAGAATTAAATAAAGTCTTAACATTTAAGACATTTTAGTTTCAATTAATCAAATTAATTTAAACATATAAAGTTTCCTAAAATAACTCTAATATCCAATATTAGGGTTTCCTTAATTATACACATCAATTTCATTTAATTAAGAGTTTCCAGATTTTAATTTAATCCCTAATTGTATTTTAAACCATTTAAAACATTATAAAATTAATCAATATTAATCAAATAATTAACATGGGAATTAAATAAAATCATTTAAATGATGAATTAGTGTATTAGGGTTTCCTAAAACCCTAAACCCTAAACGCATAACCCTAAACCCTAAATGCAAGCCCTAATCATTAAATTCCTTATGATTGGTCATTTAATGTCCAATCATTAAAACCCTAGGTTCATATGGTATTTAATAAAAGGGATTAGGGTTTAATTAATGCCAAATAGGGTATTAATTACCCTTAATTAATTACACTAATTAGGGTTTCCAAAACCCTAACCCTAGACATCATTTATGGTATTAATTATGCCCTAACAATTAATAACCATGATTGGTCATTTAATGACCAATCGTTAACTCTTAATAAAGGTAATTAATATTCCAATTAGGGTTTTAATTAATGCCATAATGAAATTAGGGTTTCATCATTAACTCAAAATTAGGGTTTCATCCTTAACTCTATGCAGCCGTCACTACCAAGGGGCTGCCTGAGCTTGGTGGGGCTGCCTGAGCCACCAACGACTGTGGGAGGGCATGGCCAGTCATGGTAGAACATCCTAGGGGTGTGTGCCAAGCCTCTGGACACGTGGGAAGTGGTCCAAGTGGCTGTCTTCATCAAAATCTATTAGGGTTTCCAAAACCCATTGCTGGCGCCATTGTTACAGACCTTTAAGGTCACAATTGCTTCTAAAACCTTATCAATTCGACTCCTCCATTGAAACCAGCTTTTGTATCATGTCCCTACATGAAATACTAAGCTAATGGAAGAGGTTTGGATGATCAAATCATCACCAATTGTTCTAAACAATTAAAACTACAGTAGGCTGCCCAGAATTTGACAGTACACTGTCCATGGTCAGAAATTGTTTCAAAACCCAGTAAGATGAATGACTTAGGCTATCAAACGAATTTTCCCATTATCCTACATGTCTTAAGAAACTAATGCAATTGGTTTCATGCAATTTGGAGTTCACTAACTCAAGTTCTAATCAAAACTCCATTGATGACTTTTCTGCAGAGAAAATCTGCTATGCTGTTCATGAAAAATTTTCAAACTTTTTGAATCTTTTTCCATCAAAACCTTTTTGAAACTTAAAGAAAATCATATACACATGATATATAATGATCCTACAATGGATTTGCATCAAAAATACAGAAGCTTTGATTGATTTTAATTGCAAGAACCCCTGGGTTCTAAAAACCCAGATTCGACCCTTTGAAGAAAAACCCATTTTTCTATTTCCTTTTCTCCCAATTCAAACCCTATGCAACCTTTGCATCAATGGTTACTCTTAACCATGATTTAGAAGAGGAGAAGAAGAAGAATAGACCTAGGGTTCCAAACCCTAGGTTCGGCCAAAGAGAAGAACAATTATGTAGTAAAAATTTTCCAGATTTTTGAATCATTCAATTACACCATAATTCCAGCCCATATGTATTTTGTATCATGCATAATCATGGCTCTGATACCACTGTTGGGAATCATACAAGAGGGAAGAATAGAAGTGCGGAATATAAAAATTTTTCCCTTTGATTCCACAGCCCATGAATCTAACTATGCATATACAAAATCAAACCCTAACTATGAAGAAGGTTAGGACACTTACAGAATTTTTGTCTTCTCCTTTTTGCTCCAACCTTTGATTCCGGACAGCGATGAATGAGCAGCCCAAGTGTGCTGCCTCCAACGGTATCCACACCTAGCTAGAGCTTCAAGTTATTTCCACCTTTTCCTTGTTGTTGCTAGTGTAGGAGAAGAGAGGAGAGAGAGAGAGGGAGGCTGGAAATTCTGGCCAGCCCTCAGGGGTTTCTTCTTGTGATGATGTCATCACTTCAAAGTATGACTTATATAGTCCACACTCAAGGGGGCCGGCCCTAGGGGGAAACCCTATTAGGGTGTTATGCAATTTCTCTAAATTGCACAATAACCCCTATAAATTATATCAAATATAAATAGGCCTCAAAGAACTATTCTTTATGCATTCATACCCTTTCTCTCATAGACTTTAAAGCTCATCTTGCATGATCAGTGTGTGACCCATTGGGTTCACATCATCAAGTAGTAGGAATAGCACGAGGTGTGCACAATGGAACTCTTTCCATTTAGGGTCTGATTGGAACTCCTTCCAATCCCCTAATTGATTATAACTCACTTATATCAATTAGGGCTTCTACTAACCATGAATAACACCTAGCATATGGTTCATGGTGTTGTCCTTAATGAAGTGAATAAGATCTAACATAGAACCCTTCTGTTATAGTTTGTAGGTTACAATTGCATCCTTCCATTTACACAATGTCTCCAATTGAACTAATAGGACATGGAAGTCTGTCAAGTCCCTAGTTCAATTACTTTATACTCATTCATAAATATCAACTCAATGATGAACTTATGGAAACTCCTTTCCATATTCACACTGCCATGGACATGGACTGAATGAGTTATATTATGAATGCTATATGAGACATTCTCTCTCTTTTTCTTGAGAGTAATGGATTCCTTGTTGATCACTCACATACCTTCATACACATAGCAATAGGGCCAATGAAAACCTTTACAGACCCTTGAATAGGATCTGCACTTAGTGTTATCAAACTTCTAAAGCTACATGCATAAGGTAACTATGGTGTCTCAGGTCTAAGGATTACTTGTACCACTATAACATTGAGAAACTGATTGACAGGCAGGTTAAAACTCTATTCAGTTTATCTCAAATCTTTGGTCACATTCAGTGTACCTATTCTATTAACAGGCACCCACCTGTTGGTTGTAGTGTCTCCACACAAACAGCTTGAGACTAGCTATCCTCCTATAGAGTCAACCTAACAAGTGCTAGTCCTATGGTTCATTACTGTCCATCATAGTGAACCTTCAACTAGGAATGATTTAGGAGTTTAGTACAGAGATATATTTACAGTCTCATGATTACAACTCTTTGTAATTCAATATTCTCAACTCTAACTCCTTGGACATATTATGTAAATATAAATGATGCATACAAACATAATAGAATAAGCCCTTTTATTAAATCAATAATAAATGTGACATACATAAATGAAATCAAATGATTGTTCCTTTATCCCTAAACAATCATCTCTATGATTGGCTCTAGGGCATAACTCTAACATCTATGTATGTGACCACAAGGGTCATTTAAACATACTTTTTCAATCAATTTCATCCAAGCATTCATAAACTTTATTTTAACAACTCTGTTAAAATTAAGCAAACCAAATAGTCTAATTGTGCTATAATTTGCTCAAGAAATTAATAGCAATTCCAAACAATCCATGTATGTGACTACAAGGGTCATTTAAACATACTTTCAATATCATACAAAGAGAAGAGAAAATCCTTCTTTGCCAAACAATTCAAAATCAACTTTCCATATAGTTCAAAATCGAAAGATTATGCTATATGGTTCATAGAAAATGGATATGACAAACAATTCGGAATAAACAAGATTTCGTTGTATGTTTCAAAATCAATTTGCCACATAGTTCAAAATCAAAAGATTATGCCATATAATTCAAAGAATATGAATTTTGACATACAATTCGGAATTGACAAGATTTCATTATATGATTCAAAAAGCAAGTTGCTACATAGTTCAAAATCAAAAAATTATGCCATGTGATTCAAAGAAAGTGAGGCTCGTCATATGATTTGGAATCAACAAGATTTCACCATATGATTCACAAGCAATTCGCCATATAGTTCAAAATCAACACGATTAAGCTATATGGTTCAAAAGAGATGTTTGTTGTATGATTCGGAATCTACATGATTTCGTCATATGATTCACAAGAAATTTTTTATATAGTTCAAAATCAAAAGACTATGCTATATGACTCAAGGAACAGACTTAGCCATAGGGTTCGAAATTAAGAGATTACGCCATATAATCCTAAAATCAGAATATATATTACTCATATCAATCATTATCAAAACACATCAAAATCATCACTAATCATACTCAAACATTCCAATCACACATTAAGATTCTTGTTACACAGTTTGGAACCAACAAGATTTCACTGTATGATTCAAAATCGACTTGCCATATAGTTCAAAATCAAAAGATGATGCTATATGATTCAAAAATTGTGGTATTGTCATATGGTTTGGAATCAACAAGATTTTGCCATATGATTCATAAGCAATTTGCTATATAGTTCAAAATCAACAAGATTATACTATATAGTGCAAAGAACATGGGTACAACCAAAGCTATATCCATGAATTAAAATAAAAAACCACTATCAAATCATTATCAAGCATTATTCAATCCTAGGATTAAAGATGAAACATAACACAAAATCATCATTCAATTGGTAAATTGAAGATGAATAGCAAACATAATGCGATTAACTTCTCGAGGTTAAAAGCATAATCAAACAAATCAAATAATCAAAGAACATCAAGCACTTTGATTATCACCAACTCATACAAATCAACATCATACTCCCAAGATAGTTCAGACTTATCAATTAATCATTTCCAAACATGTTTGTGATCTTCACATATGTTCATAGCAAATGTTTAGAAACTAGACTTACTGTTTCATTTCCTTACTTTCAACCCAATTCTAATTTTCAGGAGGTCTCCAAAGAATGGTAGACAAATCCCAAAGGCCAAAGCCTACTTTAGGCAAATGAGCCTCAATTGTTTCTCAAGTGCTATTATGGCTAAGTCAATGAGAAAAACAATTCAAATAGGAAAACATGTGGATCCACAAGTGGTTCCAAAAATATTACCATCATTTTTCATTTCTTGTCCTTCTAAACATACAATCATAGGTCACCTACTTAAATTCAATGTAGTCATAAAGCCTTTTCAAACCATTCATTTAAAAAACACTTTTTGATCCATAAGAGGGACATGCTTTATTAGAAAACAGTGCATCTCAAGAAGTCTAGATTAAACCTTAAACTCTTTCTTCAAGGTGTGAGGATAAAGTGAAACCCTTTATTTTCTTTCCATTCTTCTCTTCTTTTCTTTTTTTTTTTTCTTTTTTCTTTTCAAAAAAATTAAAAAAAAAACCCCTAACTTTTGCCTAGGTTGCCTTTTCAGGTTTTCAACCTAACGGGTTGCCCTAATTTTTGCCCAGATTGCCCTTTCGGGTTTTCAACCTAGCGGGCTTCATTTTTTCTTCATTTTTCTTTTTCTTTTTCTTTTATACTTCTTGAATTTTTCAAATTACCCCAATGGAAATGAGTTTGAATGGCAAAGTCCCATGCCCCTTTTGTTCATGAAAACAAATCTACCCCCAAGTTCATGAAGTGCCATGTCTATTCTTCTTCAATCATCACATTCAACTTATTCTTCAACCAATCAAGACAAATAAACCATTCCCCAAGGTTATGGAGTCTCATGCCCATTTCTTCTTAGATCTTGCAAGCTACCCCAATCATAGCGAATTTAACCCACTGAATCTCATGGCCCATTTCTTCACTATAAAAATCAGATAATTCCATAGTGACTACTACTTGCCCTTTTCCATCATTAAATCTATGATAAGAGCCTAGGTACAAAATATAGTAGGACCAAATACAATGAACCCCGGGAATAAATTAATGACCAACAAGAATTCTCAAAGGCGCGGTCAATAACCACTGAAGACACAAAGTAAAGGGGAAAAACAAGAACAAACAAAGGAAAATAGGGAGAACAAAACAAAACAAGAACAAGAACAAATTGGGAAGATGAAGAGAAAGAATAATCATATTAACTCTCTTAGTGGCATGTAGTATTTTAAGCTCATTAGTTCAATGAACAAAACTGCTTCTTCTTAACTCAGTCACAAAGAATTGCTTTCAATGATTGGTTATGTGCAAAACCTCTTTCTTTTTCTCTTTCTTCCTTTTCTTTTTTCTTTTGATTAGACCACTCCCAAGGTGACTTTATGGGCTACCTACGTATCTCCACTTAATCTCATGATAGCACAAAACAGTGTGAACAAACAATATTTTCTTTTAGTGGAGAATCAAGTCTTTGTAGTTCAAAACACTAATGATTCTTTTCCAATGCCCTAACTTTTGCCTAGGCCGCCTTTTCAGGTTTTTAACCTAGCGGTCTTAAGCTTTACAAATAACTACATAGGGATCACCCCAACTTAGCTTGGACTCTTCTTTACATTCATTGAATAGATAGTCTTCTCAATCACAAGGTATTCTTTGAATAGCTCTTGATCTTCTTTGGTTTTCTTGAATGTATGTTGATCTATCCACTATCTTTTTTCTTCAATTTTTTTTTCTTTTTTTTTTTTCAATTCAATTTCTTTTTTTTTTTAATTTTTATTTAATAGAGAGAGAAGTAAATCATCTCTAGAAATTGCGCTTTGCATTCAAGTTCTTCTTCATTTTTCAAAATTTATACTTGCAAGACTTCAAAACTTCCTTCAATGGCTTCATGTGGTGGAGCGGGAGAGTGGTCCCCATGTTTATCATATTAAGCTTTTCATTGTTTTCAAGTTAATTAGTTATAGTTCATTCATTACTCGTTGTGCATGCCCCTTGCTCATTGAGCATAGAAGGAGCTTATTGAGAAATATTTACATGCCACTTTAATTGTTAATTGATTGATAGGAAGGATGAGATAGAAAAGCAACACTTTATTGAATGAAGAACTGAATCGAAAGCCAAACTAACAATGATAAGAGATAACAGACTCAAAGAACCCACTAACTCATGAAACTCAAAAGACAAAAGCAACTAGAGAGCAAAAAAGGACAAATCCCAAATCCATACCACACCTAAACTCTTAAGCGCAGATGGTCATGATGGAGCCAGTCTAATAGCAAACATTGAATAGAACCATAAGAATTGTCTCCTTCCCTTAGTTGAAGCCTTTATTGGGAGCTTTAGGCTTGGCAATAATCCCTTTATTAATAAGGTTTTGAATGGCGTGCCTCAACCTCATACAGCTGTCAGTTCGACACCCTTTGCTTTGGTGGAATTCACAAAATTGATACTCATTCTACCAACGAGGTAAAGGATTGGGTGGTGGCTCTAGAGCGAGAGGCTTTAAGACACCATTGGCTCTCAAGTTGTCGAAGGCTTGGTCTAAGGGCATATAAAGATTGTCTAGTTAGCGATGCACCTTAGCAAACCGCAGAGGTTGTTCGGGACTCATATCAACTATAGCCCTCTTAATAGTAAACTCATGGTTGTCATCAACTTCTATAGTGGGGTTTTGGAAAGTGGTTTAGGCTTGAGAGAATGGGTTTATGGTGGCCAAAAAAGGGTTCAAGGGAGGCCTTTGAAGAACACTTGGATTATTGATTGGTTTGGGAAAGTAATCACCCCACGGTCAATAAGGTCCTAAATTTCATGCTTCAACCTTGGGCATCGATCGGTGCTATGCCCCTTGCCTTGGTAAAAGTCACAATACTCATTCTCTTTAAAACGACAAGGTAATGGATTCGATAATGGTGTTGGGTCAAGAGGTAACAATAGGCCCAAGGCCTCTACTCTTCGAAAAGCATGGCTCAAAGGCATGTTGAGTTCAGTGAATTAGCAAGGCTTCTTCTTGATAGTTCGGGCTTTCAAATTCGCTTGGCATCTCTTGAACTTGGGAACCCTTGAATCAAGGTCATGATGATTCGCAACCTCAGATTAGGCTTGATGAATAACTTGGATAGTCACATATGGCATCCCCTTAATGTCTTCCAATGTTATGTTGCTAATTCTAGCCATGGTGGTGACAATGGGTTCCGCTCTAAACTTAACTTTTTAAAAAGATACCACAGGTTTAACCATTCTTCCTCCAATAGCAAAATTTTTTAATTAGGCATAGTCCAAAAAAATTTTATTCTATGACTGCATTAAATTTGACAGAATTTGACTTTAAAAAAATGCCCTTAGTTCAAATATATATATACTTTTTTAGCCAAAAGGGTTCAAAATTGCTATGCCCCTAGTTAGACAATTCAACCTTAAATGGACTTTTGGGTCCAAGGGTAAAATGACATACTAAAGGTATAGGGAATTAACACTTGACTTTAGCCACTAAGCACATTCAAAACAATTAAGCACTCACATTTCCCAAGACTATGACAACATGGTTATGCAACCACTAATGGTGGACAAAAGAATTAGGCTCAAACTTAACATGCCCCTAATTGGACACTTCATCCTTAAGGGTGCCCCTTGGGGCAAGGAATAAAGTGACATACTAAAGGTATTTAAGCCTATTATTTTTAGAGTCATGTTACCCATTATAATTAACCACCCACATAACATTCATTCATATCTCCAATCGCATTCAAGAGCAAGAATCCGGATCACTATATTGAAGGCATCGTTTCATCTTTTCCAAGAATCATAACATGAATTGCATTACCATTCATTCCATTCACATTCATTTCCACAACGCACAGTCATGTGACATATACATTCATTCCACACATACATACATACATACATACATGCCACACATACATTCTCTTTATACATGCATTCATTCCATAAGCATGGTGACTTTAAGCTAGGCGAGTCCATGTGTCCTAAAAAGTGTCCACTATATGCACTAAAAGGGTAGGATAGTGTCCCCTACTTGCTTAAACCAACCATATACCTATCACATGTGGCATGAGGGATGCCGCATGAGTCAAGTGGTACGTGTTAATCCATTTAATATACCCATGGGTGAACCCAAGGATATGTGGCAAGAGGAGTTGATGGCTTTGCAAACATGACACCTGAGAATGAAGGGAACCGGGGTCAAGGCTAGGCCAATCAAAAAGGCAAGGACACATCGACCTATCATTCAAATGCAATTGCACACACAATGCAATAAGGTAAGCACACATTCAAGCATATGCAAGTGATTGATTTTAATTTAAGTAATTAAATTAGCCTATATAAATTACTTGAGTCTAATCCACTAATCCCCAGTGGAGTCGCCAGACTATAAACCACGGGTTTTGATCAAGAAAACCCTTCTTTTAAAAAGACTTGTAGATATTTAAATGAATAAAAATCTGTTTTTTAAAGGTTCACAAAAACATAACAAATAAGGAGTCGCCACCTTATTTTTTAAGGAAAAAAGGAAAACCATGAAAATAGTTTTAAAATGAAACCTTTAAAAACCAAATACATGACTCTGATCAAGAAAAGTAGGTCTTAACAAAACAAGAGAGGATTCGGAGACTAAATTACGATGTGGGAAGGTTCTAGGAAACATCCTATAGGCACTCACATCGCCCCAAAATGGGTCTCTAAATTTATATGGGCTATTTCAATCATTTCCTAATTAGTCATCATGCATATGTAAAGAATCATCCATAAACCATTCATATCCATTCATGAACATCCATAAAGCATCATAATCATCCATAAAGCATGTAAACATCCATGAGCAAATAAGAAGAAATATGGAAAGCAATATAGAGAGATAAAGAATAAAGGAACAAATCCATCCTACTCTTCTATCAATCATATGTGATGGATAAATTCATCCAAATCCATTAGCAATCACAAGAGATAGATAATGAATAAGCATGAATCCATCCTACTCCACTAACAATATATGTGATGGACAAAAGAATGAAAGAAAAAGAAAAACCTAGGATACTTAGTATCCTACAGCGGACTTGAACATCAAATGAGTACCTACATACCTTACATACAAAGATGTAAGGATCAAAGTCCACGTAGTTCGATTGAGAAGGGGTTACTCCCTTTACAATGAACTATAAACCCTAAGTTTCTAACTTAAGAAAGATTTTAAAAACTTAGGAGTTTCCAAAAATAGTTTGAGAAAAAGTAGGTATTTGAGAAAGAATAGAATTCTAACTCAAATAGACTTCCAAAATGATTTGAATTCAAAAGAGGATAGAATTCTAAATAAAATAGAATTTTATAAAAGTTGGAAACTTAAGACTTCTAATCCAAAGTAAAGACAATAACCCGAGGTAGGAGAAGATAATAATTCATACAAAACTTACCATGAACCACTTACCATATGCCAAATATCCCAAAACATCAAGAAAACACCAATTAATCACCCCATGTATGCTATAGGGCAATTATCATACTCAAACCATCTAAAATTATATCCAAATAATCATTAGAAGACCTAAATCAAATCTGGACAGAACACTAAACATGCATATAATGGCCTTGTTGGGAATCGAACAAGAAGGAAAAATACAAAGGCGGAATATAAAACTTTTTCCTACGATTCCCAATCCCATGAATCTAACTATGCATTGTTAGGATTATGCCCTAGAGCCAATCATGGAGATGATTGTTTAGGGATTAGGAACAATCAATTGATTTCATTTATATATGTCACAATTATTATTGATTTAATAAAAGGGCTTATTCTATTATGTTTATATGCATCATTTATATTTACATAATATGTCCATGGAGTTAGAGTTGAGAATATGAAATTACAAAGGGTTGTAATTTTGAGACTGTAAATATATCTCTGTACTAAACTCCTAAATCATTCCTAGTTGAAGGTTCACTATGATGGACAGTAATGAACCATAGGACTAGCACTTGTTAGGTTGACTCTATAGGAGGATAGCTAGTCTCAAGCTATTTTTGTGGAGACACTACAACCAACAAGTGGGTGCCTATTATAAGAATAGGTACACTGAATGTGACCACAGATATGAGATAAACTGAATGGAGTTTTAACCTGCCTGTCAATCAGTTTCTCATTGTTATAGTGGTACAAGTAATCCTTAGACCTGAGACACTATGGTTGGCTTATACATATAGCTTTAGAAGTTTGATAACACTAAGTGCAGATCCTATTCAGGGGTCTGTAAGGGTGTTCATTGGCCCTACTGCTATGTGTGTGAAGGCATGTGAGTGATCAACAAGGAATCCATCACTCTCAGGAAAAAGAGAGTGAATGTCTCATACAGCATTCATTGAATATAACTCATTAAATCCATGGGCCCATGGTAGAATGAATATGGAAAGGAGTTTCCATAAGTTCATCATTGAGTTGATATTAATGAATGAGTATAAAGTAATTGAACTAGGGACTTGACAGACTTCCATGTCCTATTAGTTCAATTGGAGACATTGTGTTGATGGAAGGATGGAATTGTAACCTGTAAACTATAACAGAAGGGTTCTTTGTAAATGACTATTCACCTCATTAAGGACCACACCATGAGCCATATGCTAGGTGTTACTCATGGTTAGTAGAAGCCCTAATTGATATAAATGAGTTATAATCAATTAGGGAATTGAAAGGAGTTTCAATTAGACCCTTAATGGAAAGTGTTCCATTGTGCACAACTTGTGCTGTTCCTACTACTTGATGATGTGAACCCAATGGGTCACACACTAATCATGCTAAGAGAGCTTGATTGTCTATGAGAGAAAGGGTATAAGTGATTAAAGAAAAGTTCTTTAAGGGGCTAATTTGTATTTGATGCAAACTAGTGGGCTAATTGTGTAATTAAGAGTAATTACACAAATTAGATTAGGGTTTGGAATCCCCCCTTGGCCGGCCCTATTAGTGGGCTATATAATGCCCACTATAAGGTGATGACATCATCACAATCACTCCTCCCCAAGTGCTGGCCGAATTCTCCCTTGGAGGCTCTCTCTCTCTCTCTCTCTCTTCTTCACCTCTAGCAACCCTAAGGAAGAAAAAGAAAAGGACAACTTGCTCAAGCTAGGTGTGGATACTGTTGGAGGCAACGCACTTGGACTGCTCAATCAGAAGACAAAGCTTGGAGCATAAAGGAGAAGACTTGTTCAACTGTAAGTACCCTAACTCTCTTGGTAGTTAGGTTTATGGTTTTTGTATTAAGCATAATTAAGATTCATGGGTTTGGGAATCATAGGAAAAATTTTAAATTCCGCCTTTGTATTTTTCCTCTCTAGTTTGATTCCCAACATGCATAGTATAAAATCAAACCCTAACTACGAAGAAGGTTAGAACACTTACGGTTTGAATATCTTCTCCTTTTTGCTCCAAGCATTGAATCCGGACAGCGGTGAATGAGCAGCCCAAGTGTGCTGCCTCCAATGATATCCACACCTAGCTAGAGCTTCAAGCCTTTTCTTTCTTCTTCCTTGTTGTTGCTAGAGGTGGAGAAGAGAGAGAGAGAGAAGAGAGGCTCCAACCCTTTGGACAGCTAGGGTTGGGAGTGTGCAAGCATTATCCCATGTCACACACAAGTGTGACTTATATAGGCAGCCCACTAAAGGGGGCTGGCCATAGAAAAGAAACCCTAATAGGGTTATGTGTAATTACACTTAATTACATATTAACCCCTATTATTTGTATCAAATACAAATAGGCCTATAAAGAACTATTCTTTATTTACTAAAACCCTTTCTCTCATAGACTTTAAAGCCCTTCTTGCATGATCAGTGCTTGACCCATTGGGTTCACATCATCAAGTAGTAGGAATAGCACGAGGTGTGCACAATAGAACTCTTTCCATTTAGGGTCTAATTGGAACTCCTTCCAATTCCCTAATTGATTATAACTCACTTATATCAATTAGGGCTTCTACTAACCATGAATAACACCTAGCATATGGTTCATGGTGTTGTCCTTAATGAGGTGAATAAGTATCTAACAAAGAACCCTTCTGTTATAGTTTATAGGTTACAATTACATCCTTCCATCTACACAATGTCTCCAATTGAACCAATAGGACATGGAAGTCTGTTAAGTCTCTAATTCAATTACTTCATACTCATTCATAGATATCAACTCATTGATGAACTCATGAAACTCTTTTCATATTCATCCTACCATGGCCATGGATTTAATGAGTTATATTATGAATGCTATATGAGACATTCTCTCTCTTTTTCCTGAGAGTGATGTATTCCTTGTTGATCACTCACATGCCTTCATACATATAGCAGTAGGGCCAATGAACACCCTTGTAGACCCCTATAAGGATTTGCACTTAGTGTTATCAAACTTCTAAAGCTACATGCATAAGACAACTATGGTGTCTCAGGTCTAAGGATTACTTGTACCACTATAACAATGAGAAACTGATTGACAGGCAGGTTAAAACTCCATTCAATTTATTTCATATCTTTGGTCACATTCAGTGTACCTATTCTATTATTAGGCACCCACCTGTTGGTTGTAGTGTCTCCACACAAATAGCTTGAGACCAGCTATCCTCCTATAGAGTCAACCTAACAAGTGCTAGTCCTATGGTTCATTATTGTCCATCATAGTGAACCTTCAACTAGGAATGCTTTAAGAATTTAGTACAGAGATATATCTATAGTCTCAAAATTACAACTCTTTGTAATTCCATATTCTCAACTCTAACTCCATGGACATATTATGTAAATATAAATGATGCATATAAACATAATAGAATAAGCCCTTTTATTAAATCAATAATAAATGTGACATACATAAATGAAATCAAATGATTGTTCCTAATCCCTAAAAAATCATCTCTATGATTGGCTCTAGGGCATAATCCTAACAGGCTTAATATTCATGCAAAGAACAAAAAACAAAAGAGAAACAAGACCCTAATATGCTCCTATATGCCCTAAACACCCTAACATGCATAAAACTATCAAAAACATGCCAAATATGAATTATCATGATGAAAATATCATATAACAATCCAAAACATGAAAAGAAAACAATAATTAAAGCCTTAGATAAACACTTTATGTAAGCATGTGAATTAATCATTCTTACGGCGAGCTTTCTTAAGAACTATCCTAAGATAATTCTACGTAGAAATCATTTCATATGAATGATTTCTTCACATATCCTACGTAAAATATATATTTAAGAATGCAAAAGAAACTCATGGCGCACTTAAACACATTACACAAAGCACCTATGCACAGCCTCACCTTCTAAGGATGATAATTATCCTCTAAAAGAATAATCATCCAACACCTATGAAGATGAAGCTTACATAGCAAGTCTCCTATAGAAAAGATGCTTAAAATCATGCATATAATTGAACCATGAAGAGAAAATGGCCTAAACACATCAAAAAAATTTCTAGGTAAAATGTACCGTTATTCTAGAGAGAAAAACTATCCTACCAGCAAACAATTCACAATCCTACTCCACTAGCATGCTTTTCACATCATATGAATCATATATACTCTAAAATATAGAGCATATATGATTCCTAATTCAATACTAAGCCATAATCATGCAGAGAATAGAGTAGAAGAAGAAAGAACCATATAGGATGCAAGGAAACTTACAACAAAGCAAAATTCTTTGCTGCGTTGTTCCTTCTTGTTGGACTTGCTTACCTTCTAGTTCCTCTTCAAAACTGCAGTAAAAAGCCTCCTCCAAGTGATATGGGTGTGTGCAAATTCGTTCTCCCTAGCCCTTTTATGAATATGATTTGTCAAAAGTCTCTTATGCTGATGAATGAGCCTCTATTTATAGCCAACCAACCATATGAACCAATAGTGGAGATTAATTCACCATAAAACTAATCTAAAGCTATTATTAAATCCCCTAGATGTTGGACAACTTGAAATCACATCCCAATAGGTTTAGAACACTTTTGGAATGAAGAAATTCAGAGTAAAAGAGTCCAAAACGTGTCAAACTACAAAACAGGACAAACAGACACGGAGCTCTCAAGTGACCGGTTGGGCCAACCGGTCACCTGAGCCAAAACTCAGGTTTCCAAGTTTTGAGGATTTCTAGCTCATTTCGGACTCCTAACTTCAAATGGACATAAATTCTTCAAATTAACTCCGATTTAAGTAATTCAAAAGCCAAAATTTCAAGGATTCAATGTAGAATAAGTCTAGAATATTCTTGAACCAAAAATCCCTCACCACGGTTAAGTGGTTGGGTTTTCAAGAGGTGGTTAACTAAAAAATGGTCAATTAGCTATAGGATTATATGGTGAATTAATCCAAAACCTATTCAATAATTAAATTGGCACTTCAATTAGACTCATTTCATCATTTTAAGATCAATGTAACAATCTGGAATGCGTTTTGGGGTCAATTGGAAAATATACGAAGTAAAAGACGAAATTACCCTACAAGTCGCAAAAGTTCTAATTACCTATCCAAACCTATCCGGAATTGAACCAAATTTGACACACATATTCAAAATGATCCTAGAAACTAAATGCAAGTGATGGGACTCAACAATGAAACAAAAATATGCACGCAATAATGAACTACTCTCCTAAGGCTTAAAAGGGCAAAAGTGTCCTTTAAGGCTTAGGGACTCCTAAATGCTTCTAAACCTAACCAAATGCTATCATGAACTTATGGGGGTAGAAATGGGGTGTCTACAGTAGGTGGGAAGGCCGAACCTTGTTAAATTTTGTGTTTGCATTTTCTTACTCATTCTCTTTATTGCTTATTATTGATATTTCTCATTGTTGTAATAATCTGAATTTTAGATTGTAATCATAATTTTTAATTCGATAAAAACCCTATTCACCCCCCTCTAGGGTTGTATTCTTAGGATAACAGCTATGCTCTTTTAGGTTAAAATATTCTTGCTCCAGGGCGAGCTTCTTGCGTTATACCTCCTTACGACGCCCCTGGAACATCACGACTACGGCGATAACCGCCTTCGGGTTGGAGTGGTAAGCCATTGCCCATTTGTACGTGGCTTGGACATCTTGCATTTGGGTTTGAACTGCAGGCCTACTAACTTCCCTGATGAAGACAGCGCTCGTTAGGGGATGCTCGGTTGGTGGTGGTGGAATGACTATGCTTGCGTCGTTTTTAGTTCTGGCCCAATGTACGTAGCTTCGTATCTGGTTCACCCTGCTATTTTTAAGAGAAACAAAGATGAGTTTGGATGATGGCTTCTCGTTTCAATTCCCACAGACGGCGCTAAACTGTATGGACAAAAATCTTGACAGTTAGTAGACCGCGTTACTTACGGTGGTCTGATGAGTCGGAGCATTGAATAACGACAGCTTGAGAAAGCTACAGTGGCAAGAAGGGAAGTGAACAGTCGTATTCCATTCTTTGATGAATAGTGATGCTTGATTCTATAGTGAACAGTGATGCTTGGTTCTCTAGTGAATCATGGTGCTTGGTTCTCCGGTGAATAGCAACCGAAAACCTAAAAATAAAGAGGAATGTTAGAGGAGGCTGGGGGTTGTCCGTCCTAAAACCCTCTAACGCTCAAGTCAGATCTCAGGGCTTTTCTAGAGAAAAGAGAGCAAGAAAGAGAGAATTTCTAGGGTTTTGTGTTGGCGGCGCACCTTTCTTGTTTTAAGCGAATGGTGTTCCTTTTATAGAAAGGAACTAGGTTTTTGGACTAGTCTAACCTGACCATGTTTAATTAAGGGTTTCAAGCCTAACTATCTGTTAGTGGTATGCCCTACAACCAATCATAGAGATGATGCTTTAGAGATAAAGAACAATCATAAGATTTCATTTATTGAATGTCACATTTATTATTAATTTAATAAAAGGGTTTTTCTACCATGTTTATTCTATTCTTTATATTTACATGATAGATCCATAGAGTTAGAGTTGAGAATATGAAATCTAGTACACAACACAACAGGGAGGTAGAGAGAGAATAGAGAGGACTGTCCACTGTGCGAAAATGTTTCCAGAGAGAGAAGCTCTTGGTTTTGTACTTCGTCATCATGCTATCTTCTCTTGTTCATCGTTTGTTTGATTCCTTCTACTCTCAGATCTAGTACGTCTTATTTATAATTATTAGTTATGGGTTTCAAAAGTTCGGCTAAGAAGAAGAAAAAGAAGATCTCTCCTAGCCATGGATGTGCCTTTCCGGAGCTTTTCCATGATTTCAAACTCAACCCAACCTCTGGTTTTAAGGATGGAAGTGATTTTCTTTTGGAGGATTGCGGGAGTTCTGATGAAGATCAACTTGGATCTGATGTGGATATGCAAGGCAATGAGTTTTCCACAAAAGGTTCTACTGTTA
Source organism: Liquidambar formosana (assembly GCA_039720395.1). Lineage (NCBI taxonomy): Eukaryota > Viridiplantae > Streptophyta > Magnoliopsida > Saxifragales > Altingiaceae > Liquidambar > Liquidambar formosana. Next base: position 10,908,612 of record CM077831.1, on the reverse strand, counting down.
TTGCGGGTTTGGATGGTGAAGTAGGAGGTAGCTGCTCTCCCATGGATGACGTGATATTAGTTAACCATGGATTGAAGAAGGGTGAGATCCACGCTCCTTGTGTAAGTGGGTCTTGCTCTTATGACACCACCTCTGATAAAGCATGTGAAAAAGCTTTGAATATAACTAAAGGTGATATTAAAGCTGCTGGGGAAGTTTTTTATAATGATAAAGTAATCTCTCCTAGTCAAAGCATAGCTGGCCCCACTCCAGTTGCTACCAATTTGACATTGGACTCCCATGTGCGCCCCAGTCACTCCTTTACTGACCCCTACATCCCAACACCAGCAGTTACCAAGGCCACGTTTGGCTCCAATGATTCAAGGAAGTCTACATCTTTCCTGGGTAGAGCTACCGTGGGTAATTCTTTTCCCCCACTCATCTCTAATTCCTCCACGGTTTTACCTAATAGTAGCCATTCTATAGCTCATAATTCATCTGCTTGATGCTCTCTCTTTAAATCAACTTCCAAGAGTAAAGAATGTCTCAAGTTTTATCAACTGAGTACCATTAATGGTAAAATCATTGTTACCCCTCTTGCTGATGTGATTAAGAAAGGAAATGAGTTATGGAACGATTGTCTTGTCGGACATTTCCTTGATAGGAAGTTGCCATTTTCTCTAGCAAAAAGTTGGGCTGAAAAGCTATGGAGCAAGGAAGGGCTGTTGGATGTTATGTCAACCAACAATGGTTTTTATCTTTTCAAGTCTAGTAGTGATGCTAATTCCCTTAGAGTGCTCGATTCTGGCCCCTGGTATTTTGCAGGTAAACTTATTATTCTCCAAAAATGGCATGAAGGAATTCAGTTTTCCAAGGTTAAACTATCTAAAGTCCCAGTTTGGGTAAAGCTCTACAATGTCCCTTTAAATCTTTGGACCATTGAGGGCCTTAGCTATGCTGCAAGTGCTGTTGGCACTCCTTTGTACCTTGATGATGCTACTGAATCAAGAAGCAGAATTAATTATGCTCGAGTTTGTACTGAAATTTCTGCAGAAAATGATATACCCGAGAACTTTGATCTTGATGTAGGCAAAGGTAGGATTTATTCCATTGATGTTCAAGTGCCTTGGAAACCCCCTTCTTGTGCAATTTGTAAAGAATTTGGGCATTCTATAAACAACTGCAATAAAGTTTTAAGGAAAGTTTGGGTTCCTAAAGATACCAAAATGTTCCTATTGCCTCCCCAGTGTGTAAGCCTACTACTCAACAAGTTGAAGCTGTCCCCATTTCTCCCTTAATCACCCGTTCCTCTTTTTATGAGACTAGTTCTGATTGGGTTGTTTCTCCAGTGTCCACTCCTATGGAGAAGGTTCAAAATGCTAGTTCTTTAGATAGTAATGGTGTTAAAGAGGATAGTTCAAATTGGGTGACTGTTACCAAGAAAGGTAAAGGCAAATCTGGAGTATCTTCTAGTTCCAAAAATAATGCAACTTATGCTATTCACTCGGATTCAAATCTCCCAGTGATGGATGAGTTTTTGTGTGTTCTCAATGGAAAGGATTCCCATGGGCTTCCTATTTTAGGCAAAAACATGGGTACTGATTCTCTTTGTTCCCCTTCTAAAGAAGATCTTGGATGTTCTAAAGATATGGGGAGTTTTGTCACTTCTGACAGTCACTACCATGATATAGATGCTACCATTGCTTGCTAAGCCCGTCTTGCGAAGCTCAAGGAAAGACTTGATCAAGCCACGGAGAAAATTGACATGCCACTAAAATCATGTCTTAACAAGATCCCTAGTTCAATTCATCATCGAGCTTCCCCAAATTCCAAAGGGCACAATGTATCATTTGTAGGGATTGATGGCACTTAGCCTTTTGAGAGGGAGTTTTTTGGTTTGCCTTGCTGGCTGTTTTTGGCTTTCTCTCAGGCTGTGAGAGTTTTCTTATCTTTTGTTGCTCCTTTTAGGGAGTCTTTGCCCGTTGAGGGCTTGTTCTGCTCTTCATGTATAATTTGGTTTTTTGGTATACATACTCACTTATCCAAAAAAAAAAAAAAAAAAAAGAGAATATGAAATCACAAGGTGTTGTGATTATGAGACTATACTTAACTCTTAAATCATTCCTAGTTGAAGGTTCACTATGATGGACAATAATGAACCATAGGACTAGCACATCTTAGGTTTGCTCTATAGGAGGATAGCTAGTCTCAAGCTATTTGTGTAGAAGACACTAAAACCAATATGTGGGTGCTGTTTAATATAAACAGGTACATTGAATATGACCAAAGTATTTTGAGATAAACTGAATGGAGTGTTATTTGCTTGTCAATCAATTTCTCATAGTTGCAGTGGTACAAGTAATCCTTAGACCTGAGACACCATGGTTGTCTTATGCATAGAGCCTTAGAAGTTTAACAGCACTGACTGTATATTCCAAAGGGGTCTATAAGGGTGTTCATTGGCCCTATTGCTTTATGTATGAAGGCATATGAATGATCAATAAGGAATCTATCACTTCTAGTAAAAGGGAGAGAATGTCTCACATAGCATTTACTAATATAACTCATGAAAGTTTGTGGCCATGGTAGGATGACTATGGAAAGGAGTTTTCATAGTGCATTAATGAGTTGATATTTGTAAATGATTATAAAAGAATTGAACTAGGGAATTGACAAACTTTCATGCCATATTAGTTCAATCAAAGACATTGTGTATGATGGAAGGATGTAATTGTAACCTTAACTGTAACTGAAGGGTTCTTTGCATGATTTTATTTCACCTCATTTAGGACCACACCATGAGCCTATAGGGAATCAAACTAGAAGGAAAACAAAGTGCGGAATGAATTGAATAACAAACTTTTCCTAGTCAATTCTACAGCCCATGAATCTAACTATGCTTCAATACAAACAAAAACCCTAACTAGAAGAGGGTAGAATTACTTACAGTATAAAAGTCTTCTCCTTTATGCTCCAAGCTTCGATTCCAGACAACAATAAAGTAGCAATCCATATGTATTGCCTCCAATGGTATCCACACCTAGCTTGAGCTTTAAATCCTTTCTTCCTTCTTCTTTGTTGTTGCTAGAAGTGGAGAAGAGAAGAAAGAGAGAAGTGGCAACCACCAAGGGTTAGATGGCTAGGGTTTAGTATGCAAGGTTATGTATGTAAGCTACACATATGTGTGACTTATATACAGCCACTAAGGGGGCTGGCCAAGGGGAGAAACCCTATCAGGGTTATGTGCAATTTCCCTAAATTGCATAATAACCCCTCTTGTTTATATTATATACAAACTAGGCCCTTAAAGAACTATTCTTTATACACTAAAAGTCTTTCTCTCATAGACTTTAAACCTCTTTCAGCATGATTAGTGTATAACCCATTGGGTTCACATCATCAAGTAGTAGGAATAGCACAAGGTGTGCACAATGGAACTCTTTCCATTAAAGGTCTGATTAGAACTCCTTCTAATTCCCTAATTGGTTATAACTCACTTATATCAATTAGGGCTTCTACTAACCATGAGTAACACCTAGCATATGGCTCATGGTGTGGTCCTTAATGAGGTGAATTAGTATCTAACATAGAACCCTTCTATTATAGTTTATAGGTTACAATTACATCTTTCCATCTGCACAATGTCTTCAATTGAACCAATAGGGCATGAAAGTCTATTAAATCCCTAGTTCAATTACTTTATACTCAATCATGAATATCAACTCAAAGATGAACTTATAGAAACTCCTTTCCATATTCATCCTACCATGGACCTACGGATTTAATGAGTTATATCAATGAATGTTATATGAGACATTCTCTCTCTTTTTCCTAAGAGTTATGGATTCCTTGTTAATCACTCACATGCCTTCATACACATAGCAATAGGGCCAATGAATACCCTTTCAAACCCCTATAAGGATTTACACTTAGTGTTATCAAACTTTTAAAGCTACATGCATAAGACAACTATGGTATCTCAGGTCTAAGGATTACTTGTACCACTATAACAATGAGAAATTGATTGATAGGCAGGTTAAAACTCCATTCAGTCTATCTCATATCTATAGTCACATTCAGTGTACCTATTCTTGTAATAGGCACCCACTTGTTGGTTGTAGTATCTCCACACAAATAGCTTGAGACTAGCTATCTTCCTAAAGAGTCAACCTAATAAGTGCTAGTCCTATGGTTCATTACTGTCCATCATAGTGAACCTTCAACTAAGAATGTTTTAGGAGTTTAGTACAAAGATATATTTACAGTCTCAAAATTACAACACTTTGTAATTTCATATTCTCAACTCTAACTCTATGGACATATCATGCAAATATAATAATGTAAATAGACATGAAAGAATAAGCGCTTTTATTAAATCAATAATAAATGTGACATACATAAATGAAATCAAATGATTGTTCCTAATCCCTAAATAATCATCTTTATGATTGGCTCTAGGGCATAATCCTAACAGAGCCATGCTAGGGGTTACTCGTAGGTTAGTAGAAGCCCTAATTGATATAAGTGAGTTATAATTAATTAGGGGATTGGAAGGTGATCCAATTAGACCTTTAATGGAAAGTGTTCCATTGGGCACTCTTTGTGCCATTTCCTACTACAAAATGTTGTGAGCTCAATAGGTCACACACCAATAAGTGAAGAGGACTTTAAGTTATGAGAGAAAGGGCATAAGTGCATTGAGAAAAGTTCGAAAGGGCCATACTTGCATTTGATGTAAAAAGGAGGGGTTAAAATGCAATTTAGGAAAATTGCAAATCCCACTTAGAGTGGGATTCCCCTAGGACCGGCCCTTGTTGTGTGGCTATATATAGCACACGAGCAAGTACTTTGTTATGCAATAATTCACTTCACTCTCTCTTTAGCCCAAGTTTGAGAAAGCCGCTCTCTCTCTTCTTCTGCTTCTCCATTCTAGCAAACCCTAAGGAGAACTAGAAGACAACTTGAAGACTTTTGCTTGGTGTGGATACCGTGGAGGCAAGACATTTATGCTACTGGATTTTTTTTTTCATTTGAAGATCAATCAATCATCTTAAGGACCTACTATAAGTTCTAAACCCTTTCTTTATAATTAGGGTTTTATTGTTTTGTATTATATCATAATCAAATTCATGGTTTCAAGGAATTGAATGAAAATTTTTGTTATTTACTTTCGTCTACATTTTTGTTTTCTCTGATTCAATTCCTTACACTATCAACAACTGTTCTATCCTAACTCAGTTATTAGGAGCGTGCTTTGATGGCTGCCAAATTCCATTTGTTGGATCTGAACAGTGGACAATTCCGAATCATGTGAGAAACATGGTGGGGTCTAAAACACTTTCTGGACCGAATACTAACATGGCCGAGGACCAAAGGCTAACATGGCCGAGGGCTGAACAGAGGTTGGGCCGAGGGCCACGCGCCCATTGGACCGAAGAGCTTTACCATAGAAGGTGTAACCCGAGAATGGGGAACTAGCACTTGAGACTGTGCCTAGTCTTCAGACCTTTAGACGAAGGGTGCAACACATGTCAGTGTCTTATTCGAAGCACTAAATATCCCACACACTTATCTAAACCATTGATTTTTGATAATCAACGATCATGTTTTTTTTCTCATTTTTTTAATATTTATAAATAACTAAAATTAGGGCATAAAATGGTGAATTGATAAAGTAAAAGATAAGGTTCATCCTTCACTATCGCATGTTTAATGTAATTTGAATCACCAATGAGACACTCCCATATGTATAATCTAATCAAGTATGGAAACATATGCGGGTAGGTAGGTTAGAGTCAGTTTTTCTCTTTCAAAACCACTAACCACCCATGAAACTGCAAAAAAATAAAATCCTAAACCACAACCTGCCCATCCTATTGGTTGAATCTACCCATATTCCTTCGGGTAGGGTAGGATTGGGCGGTTATAGCAGGTTCAAGTGGGTCAATGAGCACTCCTACTTACAAATATTGTTAAAGTGTGACTTGGGTGGGTTAGGTGGGTTAGGAGGTCATCTCAAGCTCAACCCTAAGTATAAAACCCTCAACCCGACCCATTCTTTAGGTTGAAGTTCCTAACTTATGCTCAACTCGTGCTTGGGTTGGGCAGATTCGGGCTAGGGCACGAGTTGAACGGGTTTAGGCCAAGTTAAGTAGGTTGGCTTGTTTATTTTCTTTTAGAAAAAAAAAATTCTTCTTAAAAAAAATAAAAATAGAGAAACCATCTGAATAAAAATGCATTATTGCATATGCACACAAATCTCAATTATCCCAATTCTATTGAGTAACCTAGAATTCATGGCAATTTGAAAAATAATATTTTCACCCAAAAAAATTTGATGATGAAAGCATCAAAAAAATTTAAAGAATTCAAAACATTAACATATATATAATTGAGTACATAAGCAACCATGTTAAAAGACATTATTCAATATATTTTAAAAATTATATATTATATAGCTTGGGTTCAGGTTGGATTTGGGTTGCCCTACCCCTCTTCCTAAGCCCAACCCAAATTGAAATCGAGTTGGGATTTTCTAACACAATCCCAACCCAATGTATGGAAGACTATTGCCCAAGCTTGTCCTTTAATTGGGTTGGGTTCGGGTTGGGCGGGTTCAACCCACCCAAGTTGCAACTCTAAGAAAAACTGAAGGGTTGATTGTCTGAATAGTATAAAGTAGGGTTTTCTAAAATGTGAGGGGTCAAAGTTTTTGAAAACAAACTAGAGGATAAAAAAGGTTTTTGAGTGAAAGTTGAGGGTGAAATTATAATTTTTCCTCATCCCTTTTGTAAAGTTGAAACTATCATAGTTAGAAGCCACTTTTCTAGTCTCTGTGAAAATATTATATGTGGTGTAATTGTGTTTATCAATATTAGTAGGGTTGCAAGTTGGTTTGATTCAAATTGAGATGAATTAAATTAGTTAGTTTGGATTGCTTTGGTTTGGTATTGAACCAAGTTCGATTCAGTTTTAATTTAAATATTTTCAAAACAACCAAATTGATTCGATTCATGTTTAGGGTGCACTTCATTATTACAATATGTTATAAATAATAAAATATTGTAATAATTATTTCTATTCAGTTTTAATTTCCTTTTGACAATCTATAGTATTTCAGTTGACTAAAATTATTTTCAATCGATTGATTTAATTTTCAATTGACTAATATGTGAAATCGGTTAACTCATTTAGACAATGGGGTCTAGTCTGGTTTATGTTGTATTTAGTCAACTGATTTGTAAAATGAGTCAACTGATTTTGTGTTTTTTAACATATACCCCAACTACAATTCATCATTTCAAATCTCATTTTTTAAATGACGGTTTCCTTTCTCTCTCTCTACACCTCCAAACCCTAAATATCATGGCTCCACACTCCAAAATGTTCCCAAATGCAAGGAGAGCCCCTACCAAGGGATCCTTGTGTGGACACAATACACCCTTCTTGACTTCTTTGAAGAAAAATTTCTCAGGGTATACACTTGTTCAAGCTTTTGTGTAGGTAGTGGCATAGCCTACACCGGGGGGGGGGGGGGTCCTTTAGGGGCATATGCCCTCATTGGCTCAACAAATTTTTTTTTGGGATACATTACTATTTGATAACCATTTCCTAACATAATACCAAAAAGAGGAAGTAGTAGTCATTAGGAAGCCAATATATAGTCAATTTGTAATAAGTTGACAAATAGTATCCTTTTGTTGGAATTACATTGGAAAAGAAAGAGGCTCTCTAGAGCTTTCAATTCCCATTTCACAAAATTATAGCACAGCGCCCCAATTGGAAATAACTCCTAGGTCCGCTGTGTGTAGGGATACCTTCATTTTCATACAAAAACCTATGTATACCATATCTTGTACGAGTTTTCTATACCAATATTTCTTACATTGATCATTAGTCCGAAGGGGGTGGAGTCACCAACTCCATGGACCGAGACCTCTTTTCACATGTTCTTGGCCTCCCTAGGGGAGAGTTCTATGATCTTGAGACCAATGATTAGACCAATCATCAGGGTTTGATCCTTTAGTAACCCTAAACCAAATTTGTGGCCAAAATGACATAATCCAATGTTTCAAAGCCAAGGCCTCTCAACTTACACTTGATGCATGCCTCATTCACCACATTATCACTTAAAATATTCTTCATCGGGGTGGAGGACGTGACCATGTCTCTTATTTTGATATTTTCCTTGTTTGGTGTATTTTGAACACTATCCCAGTTGATCTTCCCTTCATTATCCCCAACCATATATGATGTAGAATAGTTTGTTGAAGAATTCCTAGTCCAGATGGACCTCTAAAAGCGAAACACAAAAAGGTACTAGTAGGGAAAGAAAGCCTAAACATCAGAATCACGTGAAATTCGATGGGTCAACTGGAATCGATGTGCTGATTAATACTTCTAGCCTATTGCTAGGACCTACGCCGCTTTTTGGGTGAATTCCTTCATCTTGGCCCTCAAAAGCACGTTTTTGCTATTTTTGGTAATACTGTGCTGCTTAATTCTGGGAGCTACGATTGCTGTTTGGGGCTTCTGTTTGGGGCTTCCATTTTCCAACTTGCTGCTTAAGTTTAGAACTTTTGATTTATGCTTTTAGTTGGAATTTTCCTATTTTTAAAATTTTTAGTATTTTCCTTAATTTCGTTATTTATTTCCTTACGTTTATTGTTTTAGTAGAACTAGGGAGTGCAGCTTATATGTAGGTTGCCTCTTTTCATTGTAAGGTTAAATTTTGATTAATAAAGAATTTATTCTCTGAGAATTATTTCTCTTTACTCATAGATTCGAGTATGTTACTCTTTAGCTCGTGGATTCGAGTAATTTCCAAGAAGCAGGCGGTGCCCTTCTTCTTGATTAAGTCTTCTACTATGTCAATATATATGATTTTCAGAAAAAGAAAATTGCAAGTCTTCCTTATGGTTTTCACTTGACTTGTGTTTTTTAGCATTTCCATCTCTCCTTTGTTGACAAGCCTATTGTTAAGGTAACCCACCAAAATACATATGCCCTAAATCTTAAGCAAATTCACTACAAAAAGTCCATATGTGGATGGGTTCCTAAAGTTGCTCTAGATGTTGAAGTAGATGACGAGAAAGATGTCTATGATTAGATTCCTCCCGTTGGGGAAGTTGGGTAGAAGTATCAAGTTGAGCTGGAGCAGCAGGACACTAGTATTTCTCATGATGAGCCACCATTGCTTGAGCAACATGAGGTATTTCGACCCCACTTGCATCAATTTACTTTGGTGTTTTTTTATGATATTCTAGTTTATAGCTGCAGATAGGAGGAACACATGGCTCACTTAGCCACTACATTAGAGATCTTTCAACCAAACCAGCTCTATGTTAAGAAATCTAAGTGCAGTTTTGGGAAGCAACAACTTGAATACTTGGGCCACGTAATCTCTGATCAAGGAGTCTCAGCTAATCCAGAAAAAATTTCAAGCATGACTTATTGCTGGATTGATATAGGGGAGGGATTGATAAGTATGCTTGTAGGATTAAGGAATCATGCTTGAAATTAGGTGCTGTGAAAAGTGAGTGATAAGAGGGTTGGCATTAATTGGAAGTTTCCTTTAACAGTTTGCGTTTGTTTTGGAGTCAACGAATTATTAGCTTGATTGTAGGGGCACAATTGGGGGAATTGGTGTCTTCATTCCATATGAAGGGGAGGACGTCTTCTACTTAATCTAAATTTGTAATAGGAGTAGGCATCGAATTGTTCTGTTATCTTTTAGTCCTATTTCAATAATAAGAGAAAGTTTCCCCCTTGAAGAGGGAATTGCTTCTTGTTATCTTATTGTCTTCTTCCTAGGGCCTTATCAGTCGTCGAAAAAATGCTTGAGCTGCCAACTTTAATCTTAAGCGGGAGAGGTGAAGTTCGACAACAATGGCAACAGTTGTCGTCAGTGCTTGCCACCAACAATAGAAAATAAGAATTTTCCAGTGAGATAGAGAGAGAACGTGCCCGAGAGAGATTCTAATTAAATCCATTTTTGGAATTTTGTTCAAAAATTTTAAACCCAAAATTTGAATTCCCGCTAAATCGAAATCTAAATTAAGTTCAGTCACCACAAATCGAAGTGGCCGTTAGTGGCATAAATGGTGTCTTGGAAGCAGCTCTTGAAAACCTAACATCGTAACACCATCTGACAAGAGCACTTTCTCTCTAATATTATTGGCTGGTCTCATAATGACGTGGTCAGGCGGTTCCATGGAAGTTTTTCTCTTCACAAAGAACTCTAAATTTGTATAAAAGAAGTAAACACATTTGTGCACCAACTAGTGCATATAATGGCAGCTGTATGTGAGATTTTTGGACCAGTTGCAGGGCTTGATTACAGGAATATTACTGTACTGTACAAGATCTTGAGTTCCAATTTAAATATTCGTCAAAAGCCTTGATTGACTCCCTTGATTATTCCCTTTGGTGAGGATGATGAGTTGGGTGGAAGATGCAAATCCTTCACCAAATCCATATCTTTGGCACATCTCACTAAACTCATGATTGCGTTATTACTAGTTTATTGCAGATCTCTTTCGTGAACTTATCAGAGAATGGATTGTATCATTTCACCTTTATTTCTTATATACATCTTAAACTCATACTTCATGGATATTACGTAGGCTGGTTATGATTGGTATTATGTTCTATTATATATATTTTGTTCTTTAAGTAAGTAGTAGAATTTGAGTTGTATTTTGAATTCCATATATTTGCAACCTTTGTATCGCAGTTAATCCCTGAAGTGGTTTGTTGTATATCAAAGGTGAGTTAATCCAATCGATTAATTTGTGACGGCACCAGAAATATATTAGTAGAATTTGAAAGGATAAATGCAAAAGCAATTACTCCGTAACATATTAATTACGTTATACAATTTACGAGTTTTTTTTCCCTAATTTCTGTAAAGATGACTTCATTTTTCATTTTTGGTAACCCACATTTACAACTAAATTTCAACAACCAATGGAAAACCCACCTACCAATCTGCACAAACATGCAACTTAGTCAAACCTATAAGAAAGAAGCTCAACAAAAAAAAAAAAAAAAAAAAAAAAAAAAAAAAGTATATTTTATTGACGTAATCATATATATCTAAAAGTAGACAGCTTTCCTAGAAGAAACCCCGTCCCACTCAAACCATATCCATAAGCTGCAGAAGATTCAATAAACCTTCAAACAGGAGGAATATAAAAATTAAGTAAACGAACAGAAGAATTTCATGGAGCGTGGCTTGGCGAATTGTCGTCACTAGAGGCCATAGATGAGTACCTGAAATCAGCAGCTATTAGCTATTATATGATGGAAAGTCAATTATTTTGCACTCGGAAAAAAAAAAATATAAATATAAATATATAGTCAACTATTTTGCACCCATAACACAACCATAACGCCATGACCACGTACCTATATATCTTCGATGGTCTCAGGATGACCTTAAAATTAAAGGTTTCCATGGACACGTGTCAAGCCACCATGGGGCTTTCCTGAACAATTTTTAGAACAACCATGTGACAGTAAACATTTCTCTTGAAATATTAGCAAAAAAACACACGGGAAATTTTAAGGAATCTTGATAAGAGAGCCAGCGAAGTTTATGAAACTTCTGTGGATCGAGATATGTTGTACCTAAGGCAGATTGGTCACCCTCGAAATTTTATTTGTTTGGCCATCTTTTTCTGACCTGATTTGAGCTCCACATGGATGACATATTCCTTGATTTGATAAAATATTAATTTGAAGCATATATAAAGGATGATTAGTGATTAATTAAGATGACAATTGCTTACTCATTTTTACAATCACATCTCTCTTAATCAATTGGATCTATATATATATATATATATTCATTGACTAAAAAGCATTAATAAAAAAAAAAAAAAACTGGTTTTTGATTTCTAATATTATCACATTATCCTCTTGACCCCAATCCCTCGAGGTGCTTGTGGCAGATCGACCCTTCCAATTAGGGCAGAGAATATTGATGGCCTTGTTTTAATTTAAGGTAAATCGTAAATAACCTCCCAAAGTATGGCATGGTCAGCAAAAAACTCTACTGATGCTCAAAATCAAGCAATATCCCCCCACCCCTCAAAGCTATTAAACATTGTTTGATTTTGAACATTTAAGAGGACATTTTTTCAGTTTGAACATCAGTGGAGTTTTCTACTTACCCCCACACTTCGTGGAGTTATCTGCAATTTACCCTTTAATTTATTTAACATGAGAATAAGGCTTGGGTTTTCCATGTACATGCATTAAGCATATTGAATAACTAGGCTATATTGTTAGATCATTTTACATTTCCATCAATTATATGGTTATTAATTGTAATTGCTAATCGCTAAATACCATGATCACCCAGCTCTGATTTTTCCACTAATCAGATTCGTTCTCACGTACTGGGGGAGAGAGAGAGAGAGAGAGAGAGAGAGAGAGATAGCTCAACAGCCCCCAGCTGACAATTACTAGATAAAATAGAACATGTAAAACCTCGCACTTCTCGCCGGTGTTATGTATGGTTTGAATATATATGACTAGGGAGATCGGCATTGAATTTATATATATATATATATATATATATATATATAAATAGATATAGATATGTTTATATATATGTTTGAAAAACCATATATAAAGTAGAAATAGAACTTTGAAAATTACATGCATATATGCCTTGCGTAACTTCAGATCTGTCTGCCTCTTTGCGGTAGTGCTCCTACTTTATTAAAAGTCAACCCCAGGCCAAACGGTCCGCTAGCTCAATTGTTTTTGTTTTTGTTTGTTTTTAAATTTTATTTTTGTCCTTCCATTTAAGTGTATACCTATACAGCCCCCTCTACTACTACACTTTCATTTATCAACACTGAATAAATATAACATTCCGTTAAAAAAAAAAAAAAAAAAAAGATATTTCAAGCTAAAATTCGAATTAGTAGTATTGGACCATGCATACCAAAATCGATCTGACCCCTAGCCTCCAATCTATTCTTCATGCCCCACTATGTGGCGGGTTTTGATTCAAGTAAATCAATATAAAATGTTGGGGGAAAAATGAAAAGTCTCATTAACATAAGGGTCAAGAAAAAACATATATGGCTAACTGGAGGCGAGATTGTAATTTCAATGTGAACATGAACAATTAGAATAAAGAAACGAATAGCTATATATATATATATATATATATATATAGATATATATATATTTTTTGGGTAAACGGGTTATATGTCTAAAATAGTTTGGCATCTTGCGAAAGCATCTATTGTGTGTTGACTTTGAATTTTTCTTTCTTTAGACTTAATTCCTCACGCTCTCTATCTTCGATATAAATTAAGGTCGATGTTTCCCCTACCCCACTCTCTTCTGCCGCAACTAATGGAGATAGAGAAGAAACCTGATCCAACCATGGATTTTCCTCCAGATTTCAGATGCCCCATTTCCATGGAACTCATGAAGGACCCCGTCACGATCTCCACAGGCGTCACCTACGAACGAAAAAGTATTGAAAAATGGCTCTTCACGTACAAGAAGAAAACATGCCCTGCTACCATGCAATGCATCGAAAATTTCAATATCACCCCAAACCACACCCTGAAAAGGCTCATCCTTGCATGGCAAAATGGTAAATCTCAATATGGTCCACGGCCACCACTTCCGATCAAGCACGATGAGTTGGTGTCCCTCCTCAACACCATTGAATCGACACCATTCAAGGTGAGTTCACTAAAGAAACTTCGATCTATTGTCGATATAGGCAATGATGTAAAAGCCGATTTTGTACGATCGGGAGGAGTTGAAGTGCTTTTTGGAATAATAGTCCAAGTTCTCATGGAGAGCTCGGATTTTGTTACTTTTAGAGCTTGCGAGGAGGCTCTAGGTGTTTTGCACCAACTCCCACTATCCGAAGAGGAACAAACAATTCAATTGTTGTCCAAGCCAGAATCCATGAAGTCCATGGCAATCATACTTCAAAGAGGAAGCGCCGAGGCCAGATTGTACACCGTCACCATATTTCAATCGATGGCAAAAATAACTGACTATAATTGGAACTTTGTTATGCAAGATCAAGGCATTGATTTCTTCAAATCCTTGTTGGAGCTGGTATCAGATGAAATCTGCACCAAGGCAAGTTCACGCGCCTTGGAAGTTCTTATAGAAATATTGAGTGCATCCAAGAAAAGCCGATTAAAAGCGATTGAAGCTGGTGCAGTTTGTGTCCTCATCGAACTTTTACCAGACTTGAACCGATCAAAATGTGAGAAAATGCTGCTACTGATCAAATTACTCTGTGAATGCGCAGAGGGAAGGCTGGCCTTGGTGGAGCACGGATTGGGGATTGCTGTGGTCTCAAAGAAAATGCTACACGTGTCCGACACGGCAACTAAGATTGGGGTAAAGATCTTATGGTTGATATGTAGTTTTCATCCAACTGAAAAGGTCCTAAAGGATATGCTCATTTTTGGATCTGTGAAGAAGCTTTTGGCCTTGTTACATATTGGCGGCCGATCATCAACAAAGGATAAGGTCGTGAAAATCTGCAAGTTGCATGGGACTTCATGGAGGCGTTACCCTTGTTTTCCTTGTGAGTTGAAGGATTATTTGGGATTAGCTAGTGAATGATTCTTTCTAAAGGGGGAATGCCAGAAAATAAAAAGGAAAAACATATTAATTATCAGATATAGTACCAATCAATTTTCTGGAGAAAAATAGAATCAGTGAACAGTTGCTGTTGTTTTCCTTTTCATATTGGTTATTTGGGGTTCAAATTACTTCTTCATTATTATTACCTTTTGTTCTTGCATTTTCTATCTTCTAATCGCAAATTTCCAAATTAGAGTGCTTAATTTTTGTAAGAAATAATGTCCTAAGTTACACATATCTAATCAATTCAAATTCCCCCTTTTTTTTTTTTTTTTTTTTTTTTTTTTTTTTTTTTTTTTTGCTTCTTCAGGAAAATGGAAACATTTTCTCCTCATTCCATTCAAGTTATGTAGCTATAATCTGAGGACAGCTAGGAAGAACAATATATAGTCCACCATTACTATGAGGATTGGCAACCAAATCTAAGCAGTACGTAGTAGTTAATGGGGCTAGCCCAAATGGCTCGTCTCTGTGGCCATAAACAGTTTGACCACAGTTTTGATCCATGGCTATAGGCGGTGTGGCTAGATTGCTTACCCATAGTTTAGATATTTTCAGCCAAAGATGAAATTTGGTACAAAATCAGTTACTAAAAAATCATAGCCACAAATATATTTGTGGCAAATATTAAAGCCGGGAGTTAATTTAGTACTCTTAGCCACGAATATATCCGTGACTATGTGTAGTTTTCAAATATAATTTTTTAAAATAGACATGGAAGGTCATCTCTAAGGTCTTAGATAGTCCTTATTTCTTTTGAACATCGAGTTACTCCTAAACATGGTCTGTGTATGTGAACACCGGGAAATAGAGTTGGAATCAAGTTTTGTTCTACTCCAATAGAGTTTCAAAAAGAAAGGGAGTCGCCTCCACATTTTTAGGGTATGAGGAAACCACTAAAAGATTTTTTTTATAAGAACAAGTTTGACTTCATATTTGGAAAATAGGCAGGTCTTGAACACAAAATAAAGGGTTTAGGGGCTAGGTTATGAAATAGGAAGGTTCTGAACCACGGCCCGTAAGCACCTATTTCACCTGATAAATCAGTCTCATTTATTAATTGGGCTTAGTTAATTTCAACCATGCAATATAACTAGAAATTATGAAAAATAAAAGATAAAATTTAATCTAAGTTTAACTTGGGCTCAAGTGAGCAGCCAATGTACTTTTTACAAAGATCAAAGTCTACGTAATTCGAACAAATAAGTTGGTTGAAAGAGTTTCACCCTTCGTGGGATTCTATTAGAATCCAATCTATAATCAAACACTTGCTTTGAAAATAATTTGCATTGATAAAAACAACTTTGATTTGATAAACTAGTTTGATTTTGGATAAAAAACTAATAATATCCTACGATTGACAGAACTCAGGGGAGCATACAATATCACATTAGCATTTATATCATAGCATAAGCTTAAACTTAAAATTAAGAGATAAGTTAAGAGTTATACCTGACAGAACCGAGGCAAGGTTCTGTTTGAGAGCCTCAAGTTGAGAGTCGGGATTCAGGCAGAACTCTGGCACCTCTAAGCCTTCTAGGTTGCTAGTTAAAGAGTGCTAATAAGGAAGTTTCCCCTCTACTATTGAGTCTAAGCTCTTCTTAGAATGAGTCGTAAGTGAGGAGGTATTAATAAGGAAGTTTCGCCCTCACTATTGAGTCTAAGCTCTTCTTAGAATGAGTCATAAGTGAGAAGGTATTAATAAGGAAGTTTTGCCCTCACTATTGAGTTCAAGCTCTTCAGTTGCTTAGGAATACTTTACTGAGACTTAGTATAGAATGGGAGAGGAGACAATCCCTATTTTTATCTGTAGGTGGGTGGAATAGATGGTTAGGATTTAATCTAGTTAAAGATGATCTAATGGCCCAAAATCATCCTTAGGAGATGACATTTATCTCAAATCTAAATGATAATTATCAAACATTATAAAAATTTTTGGAAAAATCCAGATTAAATGAAGAGATAAAGCTAAAGCAAAATGATAAGGACAAAACAACCTAGAAAGCCAAGTGGGCACCTTGGGTGGCCGTTTGGCCTCCTAGGGTGGTTGGCCAGCCACTAGTAGCTTCATTTGGCTACTTTGCCTTGCTTTATTGCTTCCTTGATCATCAAGTTCATGTATCGGGTCCATTTTAAGTCTAAATTCATTGATTCCGGACTTAAAACGACCATGGTTCAATTGTCTACATAAAATGAGTATAAAACACTTCAAACTAAGCCACATTTAGTCAATTATTTATGGGTTAAGCCAAGGTGGCTCACTGAGGTCAATCGGGCTAGTAAAGGTAACATTAGGGTTTGAATCCCAATTGAGTCATGGTTGCAACCAAACTCTTCTAAAAATGATTGTAAACAATAAAACAAATTAATTAAGATTTAATTGACATTAATGAAGCATTAATTTGAACCAATGAGATCAAATTAGGAAACAATTTTAAGAAAGACTGATGAACGTTGCCAAACTGGGCTTACTTTGGATCATCCCTAATTAAATCAATTCCAAACCTTACCAAACTTTAAACCAAGCCTATAAATAACATCCTAAGGACTTTAGGACCATTTCAGGACAAATTTGGTAGGAATTAGAAATCGAACAACTGTTATACAAGTGAAATGATGAAAATGCCCTCCAAGTCGCAAAAACTCTTGTTTACTATCAAAACGCAACCTGTCGCTACCCCAAAAAATCCCTTAGAGGTGCGTGTGGCTCAAAAGGTTCTAATGGAACGACCCTGATTCACATTGGTGTGGAGTGTAAGGGTTGTGAGAATTGGAAGGGTTCATTTCGAGGGAGCCTTGACTAATCTAAACATGCGAGCATATTTAATATAGTCAAGGCTATGGAGTTGCTATCAATCATGGATTTGAGGACGTGATTGGTCATCCTAAAGTCTATAAAAAAATGGGTTCACTTGTGTTCCCAAAATAAGTCCATTTGAGGCTTATTAAAAATTGGTCCATTTGAGGATCATTGAAAAATTGAGTAACTCTTAGAAAGGTCTGTGAGACTAGAGATTAGAGGTAAGGGGGTTTGGTTACAAGTGGGGAAGGTGTTAGGCACCCCACATCGCCCGTTGGAATCCAATGATTCTTGATTTCGGCAATGTTTCTGTTTGAATCCCCTATTGACATTGTTGATTTCCTACATAAACAATTTGACATAAAGCATCATTTTTTAAGGACGGTGAATTTAATAGTGATTTTGAAAGATATGCTTTTAAAAAAAAAAAAAAAAAGGATTCTTAAAAGGCATTGAATAAAAAAAATGTTCAAAAATATGCCTTAAATCTTTCTGTGCATGGCTTTGAACTTGTGCTGATGAATCTATGTGAATCAATTTTACTTGAGTTGATTGATTAGTTGATATGCATGCATTAGTGACATGTAGTGCTCATTATGTTTCAAGGTCTATTTTCTCATGACCATATTTGCCTAAGTTTTCGCCATTGGGTTACACCCAAGTAGCCGTGTGAGTGATATTTTTTCTTCATGTGGTGTTGGCTTTGTGCTCATGCCAAGCTTGTCTTATGAGTAGTGACTCGTACTTAACTAATGTTTTGTTAAGCTCCCCTATGAGTGTTTATCTATACTCTTTTTTCTTAAGCATTGACCTTTGCTCGTTTGCAATAATGACTATTACTTATCCTGAGTGTTGACCTTCACTCATTTAGAGTATTCACCCATACTCCCTTCTCGAGCATTGACCTTTGTTCGTTCTATAATATTGACTCTTATCCATCATAGGTATTGATTCCAAACCCCTTTGGCATGTCTCCTCTATACATATGTTATTGTTTTAGGTATTGACTTCTACCTATGCGATCTCTCTGCATTCTTTGAGTATTGATCCCTACTCATCACCAACAGTGACTTTTGCTCATATAATTTTCTTTGTGAGTATTGACTCCTATTCATTTTAAGCGTTGACCTTTTATTATATACATTTATCTTGAGCATTGACCCTTGCTCGTGTGATTTTCTCTGTGAGTATTGAATCCTACTCATTTCAAGCATTGACCCTTGCTCATAAGCTTTTCTTTTTTAGTATTGATCTTTACTCATAGCAAGCATTGACCCTTGCTTATGTGTTTTTCTCTATAAGTATTGACTTCTATTCATAAGATTTCTTTTTAGATTTTTAGTATGGATATTCACTTCTATCCGTCATTGGTTCTTGTTTGAGTAATGACCCTTACCCATACGATGTCTTTTTAGCTCTCCTGAGTATTGACCTATACTCATTCCGAGTACTGATACATACTCATTTTAAGTATTGACCCATACTTACCCTGAGTATTGTCACATATTTATCTTGAGTATTAACCCATACTCGTCCCTGAGTATTGACCCATACTCATTCTAAGTGAAAGCATATTTGTCTTAGGTATTGACTGGTACTCACCCCGAGTGTTGACATTCACTCTAAATACTACTCCCTATTCCTTTCGAGTATTGACTGGTACTCACTCTGAGTGTTGACCTCCACTCGTATTTATCCCTACTCCTTTCAAGTATTGACTGTTACTCATCCTAAGTGTTGACCTTCACTCCTAATACTGATCTTTATTCTCTTTGAGTATTGACTTTTGCTCATCCTGGGTGTTGACCTTCACTTAGAGTTACCTCTACTCATCTTGGGTATTGACCTTTACCCAGACATTGACTTCTACTTATTTAAGATATGTGATGAATTCTATAGGATGATGGAGTTCTCCATTTAAACTTAATGCAATTACTTTCTCAAGAAAAAATGGGATGGTCTTTTATCATTGGTTCGCAAGTGAAACTTGCTACACCAATGAGGGCTTTTGTCACACCCCATTTTTGCACCACCTTACTAGGGTTTGTCACCTCATGTAGGTTTTTGTTTTATTTTTGAGTCTAGTAATTTGTATTAGGTTTTTAGAGTCCTAAGGATAATAGGTATGAATTTTGGTTCAATTAGGAGTCGATCTTGAGGGTTACTAAGAACTTTTGTGATTCGAGGGGCATAATCGTCTTTTAGATCACAAACTTTTCATTTGACTTTGAAATGATCTCCAAATTGTCAATTAGAGTTCATATTGATGCATATGAGGTGTTTCTAGGTTCAATTTGATGAATCAATGGCTTAGGGTTAAAATGGTTCAATATGGTTCAAGTTGGTTAAAAGACTCATTTCGGTTTAGCTCAATTCGACTCACAATTACTCATCAATTCTTTTCAAATTGACTTCAATTAGTCTTTATTTTATCCCTAAAAGTGTTTTGGAAAGTTTAATTTTGGGTTGGAAAACATTTGGTTCAATCTTATGTGCATACCTATGCTTTGCAATGGTAGTGCATAATCGTTAACCGCCTTTGCAAAACCTAACCATGCACTCATGGTTAGTGGTTTTTGTCCTAAAATGTTTAAAAATTATTTCTCATCAAAACACGGTCGTTTTGGCTTTTATTTCATCAAAATCGGAGTTAATTTGACCCCTAAAACACTCCTAGAAAGAAAGGAATTCAAAAAAAAGGGAAAAGCTGAAGCAGGCTCGGGTGACCCCCCAGCCTTGAGAGGCTAGCTGCCTAGCCCTAGGTGGCTACCTGCCCAAGGCTAGGTGGTCACCCGAGGCCACTTTCC
This sequence comes from Liquidambar formosana, assembly GCA_039720395.1. Lineage (NCBI taxonomy): Eukaryota > Viridiplantae > Streptophyta > Magnoliopsida > Saxifragales > Altingiaceae > Liquidambar > Liquidambar formosana. Next base: position 10,888,383 of record CM077831.1, on the reverse strand, counting down.
TATTTTTGTGGTGAAGCGGGATTTTTTCCAATTTTGACGAACCTGAACTCTTTTAGACGACTTTCCTTCTAATTTTGGGTAACTTTTGAGTTTCTTATGCACCAAGGGAGTCTTTAATAACCCTTGAATTAATTTTTAGGGTTTTAATCTTAACCATTGATTTATCCCAATTAAAGTCTATAAATACCCCACTATGTTTCAGCATTAGGGGAACCACTTTTATGCATTAAACCTGAGTTATAAGAGAGACTAAGAGAGAGACTTTTAAAGGAGAGCTAGGGTTCTTGCTGTAGCCTTGAAGAAGCTTGTTTCAAATCATTCACAAGTGAAGGAGAGAGTCTCTACAGCAGCAAAAGAAGCTTTCCTAAGGTAATTCTCTTCTCTATTAGTGCTTAAACTAGGGTTTCTCATAGAATAGGTTCATTGCATGCTGAAGTTAACATTTTTATCGTGTATTAATGATCTAGTTAGTTAATATACATGAAATAAATGCTGTTCATGATGAGTATAGCATGATTTAGGGTTATTCTATAGGATTTAATGCATAATTGTGAGTTTAGGGTTTCTATTATCTTTGTTTTAGGTTAGTTGCATATAGCATGCTAGGTTAGGATTTTTGTTTGGTTTTTCTTTGTGGTTGTTATATATGTCCAGTATATAGAATAACTATGATAATTATTGCATTCATATTAGTGGATTTCTAGGTTTTTATGCATATTAGGTAGGTTATTGCATGTAGGGGTTGTATTAGGGTTTGTGTTATGTTCTTGTTCTTGTTATTTACATGATTAATAGATGATTTTAGGCTTTAATACTATTCTGTCTAGATTTACATATCACTGTTTTTGCATGGTTTTGAGCACGTGTAAGGGTGTAAATAGGTGTAATAATTGCCTTATTGCAAAAAAGGCTGTTATTGCTTAAATTTGCTAATGCTTGGAGTAAATTGCACAAGATAAGTAGGGTATGAAAATGCCCTAACTCTCTTCTTTATTCTTTCTCTTCTCCCTTATTAGGGTTATCTCTTAATATGGATTTAGGGTAATTACCAAAGGTTTCCTTGTTAAATAAAATACCTTTTTATTAATGTTTCCATCCTATGGAAGTTTTCAGACTTGGTTTACTCAAAAAATTTTCTACTTTTCAAAGTAAGGGAACTTAGGGTTTTTTCCATAGGTTCATATTAGGTTATAACCTTATTCCTTTCGAACTACATGGACTTTGATCCATGTATTTCTAATACATAGGTACTTAGGCACTCGCTTTGAGGTTCAAGTCCACCATTGGATCTAAGTATCTTAATTTTCTTCTTTTTTCTTCTTTTTATTTTATTTGTTTATGGTGAACGGATGAATGGATGGATAAATGCATGCTGTTTTGTGATGATATTTGCTGATTTTTGTGTGGAAAAGACTTTAATTTAGCCTAAATAAACTAAGAGACCGAAAGGGTGACATGGGTGCCTATAGGCTTTGCCTAGAACCTTCCTATGTCATAACTTAGCCTCTGAATCCCTAGTCTATTTAGTTTCCAAAAAGACTATTTTTGCTTTTCTTTTTTAAACATGGAGTCATTCAATTGTTTTCTTTAAAACAAAGTGTTTTTAGGGTTTTATTTGTTTCCTTTAAAAAATAAGGTGGCGACTCCTTTTCTTTTTCAAACAATCTTTTTCAATTGTGTGGGCCACTTTTTAGAACTCATAGTTTGGCGACTCCATTGGGGATTTGTGGGCTAGACTCTATAAAGTTTAAGTGGGCTAAATTAATTTCTTATATTTAATTAAAATCAATCACATGCATCTGCTTGATTGTGTGCTTTCATTTATTGCATCGTATGCGCAACTTTTGCATAATAGGCTTGATTGTCCCTCGATGTATCCTTGCATTGAGATGGGCCTAATTTTAACTTTAGTTTTCCTGATTCCAAGTGTTGGGATGAAAGCTATCAACCTCTCTTACCTAGTACCTTTAGGCTTGCCCTTTTTTATATTAAATGAATCAATCACGTATTGCTGGACCGATGCAGCGTTCCTGATGCCACATGTGGTTAGGTATATAGATTGATTCAAGCAAGTGAGGGACCCTAGCCTACAATCTCTTAGTGCATGTAGTGCGCCTTATAGGACACTATTGATTCACCCTTAGGCACTCACATTTGATTGTAAAGATATCATGAAGTGCTTGTGTTGTATTGCCATGCTCATAAGTTGTGTTGTATGCTTTGGTTTACTTTAACTATGGGTAATAATCAACACTTGATATATGGTCTCACCTACATACCCTTAATAAGTACCTCCACTCTTCACCCAAGAGGCCCTAAAGGAGGGAGTGACTAATTAAGGTGTGTGGGTTAAGACCATTTAATCATGGGCTTTAGAGTTAAGAAGTAGGGGCTTATTTATCTTTGTCCTTTGTATGTCACTTCACCTTCCATCTTAAGGAACACTTTTAAGGATGAGGTGTCTAACTAATGAGATATCCTGTTTAGATCTAGCCCATAGTTTGCCTATACTTGGGGAAAAGTGACTCTTGATAGTTTTATGATGATTAATGGCTAGAACTTAAGACTAAGTGACTCACCTTCATGTCGTTAGTATATCACCTCACACTTCAAGGTACTCTTAGAGATGAGATGTCTAACTAAGGGAATGCTTTATAAGATCACACTTATCAATTTAGTACAGTCATGGAAATATTGTTAAAATGTTTTTGTCATAGCCTAAAAAGGGGATTTTGTTTTTGAAGGAGGGGCTAGATTAAACCCATGACAACTTATTAAAGTTGGACTCAAATTTTGAACCTAAGATGGTTGACGAAGGGACTAGTGAAAGGAACTTTAACCTTGAGGCTTATTTGAAAGCCATTATGACAAAGTTGGACTATACCTCAAAGACCTCTGAAACAACATTGAAACTGGCTCAAGATAATCAACAGAAGATGGCAGATCTAGAAAAAAACAACGGTTCTAAGACCCATTCCTTGGGTGCACCTCATGGGTCTAGCACTGAAGATGGATTTCAATCCAATGAGAACACTAAGACAAAAGGAGAAAGTAGTTCGAAACCTGAGATCACTAACCTAGAAAAGAGAAGCCAAGGGGAAGGCTACTAGTAGTGATTCTGTGTTGGCTAGGCAAAGTAGAGGCTTTAGAGAGAACTATAAAGGGGATTTATAGAACTGATGATATGGTGGATGTGCACACACTGTCCTTGTTCCCACAAGCTCACATTCCACTACAATTTAAAATGCTAGAGTTAGAAAAATTTGATGGAACGGGCTACCCCAAGATCCACTTGAGGATATATGTGCGTGCTATGCACACTCGAGGAGCAAGCGATGAGCTATTAGCTTAAATGTTCCATGAGACACTGGCGACCTCTGCATTGAAATGGTTCTTAGCATTGGATGAGAATAGAACTCGGACTTGGGAAGATATATGTAATGAGTTCACCTTTCAATACAAGTATAACACTGCAGTGGATGTTACTCATAGGGACTTGGAAACAATAAAGCAAGAGGCGAATGAAACTTTCTCCGAATTCATTACAAGGTGGAGACAAAAGGCTTCTCATATAGCAAACTGACCTAATGAAGAAGAGCAAATTCAAATGGTAGTTAAGAACCTCCTCCCTATTTACCATAAACATCTATTTGCAAGCTATTTCCCAAACTTTAAGGCTTTGATTGGGGGTGGAATTCAAGTAGAAGATGCCATTGGTGATGGTACAATTAATAAAGAGGAGCAATTAAGGAACTGTTGGGAATCGAATAGGGAGGAAAACATACAAAGGCGGAATTAAAATTTTCCTACGATTCCCAAACCCATGAATCCAATTATGCATAATACAAAACAGAAACCCTAACTACAAAGAGAGTTAGGATACTTACAGTTGAACAAAGTCTTCTCCTTTATGCTCCAAGCTTTGTCTTCTCCTTTTTGCTCCAAGCTTGAACTCTGGGCAGCAATGAATAAGCAGTTCAAGTGTACTGCCTCCAACGGTATCCACACCTAACTTGAACTTGAAGTCCTTTCCTTCTTTTCCTTGTTGATGCTAGAGTAGAAGAAGAGAGGAGAGAGAGAGAGGGAGATTTGAAATTTTTGGCCAGCACTTGGGAGCCTCCAAGAGTGCTTCAAGTGATGATGTCATCACATTATAAAAAGCTTTAAATAGCCTCCAACTAGGGCCAGCCAAGGGGGGTCTTTAAACCCTAGAGGGTTTTGTGTAATTACTCTTAATTGCACAATAACCCCTCTAATTTGTATCTTATACAACCTTGCCCCTTAAGAACAATTCTTTTATTCCCTTATGCCCTTTCTCTCAAAGATATTCAAGCTCTCTTAGCATGATTAGTGTGTGACCCATTGGGTTCACATCATCAAGTAGTAGGGATAGCACGAGGTGTGCACAATGGAACTCTTAACATTAGAGGGTCTAATTAAAACTCCTTTCAATTCCCTAATTGATTATAACTCATTTATATCAATTAGGGCTTCTACTAACCATGAGTAACACCTAACATATGGCTCATGGTGTGGTCCTTAATGAGGTGAATAGTCATTTACAAAGAACTCTTCTGTTATAGTTTACAGGTTACAATTCCATCCTTCCATCAACACAATGTCTCCTAATTGAACTAATAGGACATGGAAGTCTGTCAAGTCCCTAGTTCAATTACTTTATACTTATTCATTAATATCAACTCAATGATGAACTTATTTATAGAAACTCCTTTCCATATTCATACTACCATGGGCCCATAGATTTAATGAGTTATATTCAATGAATGCTATATGAGACATTCACTCTCTTTTTCTTAAGAGTGATGGATTCCTTGTTGATCACTCACATGCCTTCACACACATAGCCGTAGGGCCAATGAACACCCTTACAGACCCCTAAATAGGATCTGCACTTAGTGTTATCAAATTTCTAAAGCTACATGCATAAGATAACTATGATGTCTCAAGTCTAAGGATTACTTATACCACTATAACAATGAGAAACTGATTGACAGGCAGGTTAAAACTCCATTCAGTTTATCTCATATCTTTAGTCACATTCAGTGTACCTATTCTTATAATAGGCACCCACTTCTTGATTGTAGTGTCTCCACACAAATAGCTTGAGACTAGCTATCCTCCTATAGAGTCAACCTAACAAGTGCTAGTCGTATGGTTGATTACTATCCATCATAGTGAACCTTCAACTAGGAATGTTTTAGGAGTTTAGTACAGAGATATATTTACAGTCTCAAAATTACAACACTTTGTAATTTTATTTTCTCAACTCTAACTCCATGGACATATTATGTAAATATAAATGATGCATATAAACATAATAGAATAAGCCCTTTTATTAAATCAATAATAAATGTGACATGCATAAATGAAATCGATTGATTGTTCCTAATCCCTAAACAATCATCTCTATGATTGGTTCTAGGGCATAATCCTAACCATCTCCCATTTGTTAAGATACAAACTAGAGGGGTTATTGTGTAATTATGAGTAATTACACAAAACCTATTAAGGTTTGAAGTCCCCCCTTTGGCCAACCCTAGTGGAGGCTTTATAAAGCCTCCTATGATGTGATGACATCATCACTTGATCACTTTTTGGAGGCTCCCCAAGGCTGGCCGAAAATCATAAGGGGCTCTCTCTCTCTCTTCTCTATTCTCCTACTCTGGCAACAACATGGGAAAGAAGGAAAGGACTTGAAGCTCTAGCTAGGTGTGGATACCATTGGAAGAAGTACACTTGGACTGCTCGTACGCTACTGTGAAGCCCGGAAATTGGGCCCACAAGGGTTGATGAAAAAAGAAAGAATTGGGTTTTGAAAACAAAAAGGAGTCGCCACCTTATTTTTTAAAGGAAACAAGGAAAACCCTAAAAATAGTTTTATTTTAAGAAAACAATTTGAATGACTCCATGTTTAAAAAGGAAAGGCAAAAATAGTCTTTTGGAAACCAAAGAAATCGGGGATTCGGAGGCTAAGTTATGACATGGGAAGGTTCTAGGCAAAGCCTATAGGCACCCATGTCACCCTTTCGGTCTCTCGGTTTATTTGGGCTAAATTAAGATCTTTTCCATACAAAAATCAGCAAGTATATCATCACAAGAATTGCATGCATATCATATATTTCATTCATCCATCCATGTATAATAAGCAAATAAAACAGAAAAGAAAGAAAAGAAAAGAAAGAAAGAAAGAAATCTAGGATACTTGGATCCTAGAATGGACTTGAGCCTCACGAAGAGCGCCTACGTACCATACAACGAAATACATGGATCAAAGTCCACGTAGTTCGATTAGAAATAGGGTTAAATCTTAATATAAACCTATGGTAAAAACCCTAGGTTTCCTTATTTGAAAGAGAATTGAATAAACAAGTTTGAATTTGGAAAGAATTCCACAAGGTGGAAACTTTGATAAAAACCAGAATTTTATTTAACAAGGAAACCTCTAATTAAAACCATAGATTCATATTAAAAAATAACCCTAAAGAGGGAGAAGAGAAAGAGTTAAGGAAGAGAGGTGAATTGGGGCACCTTCACACCCGCTTACCTAAGCGTGATAGCTCCAAACATTAGCAATTTCAAGCAATGTCAGCCCTATTTGTCATAGGACAATTACCACACCTATTTGCACCCTTACACGTGCTCAAAACCATGCAAACACAATGATATATAAATCTGGACAAAATAGTATCAAGGCCTAAAATCATCCACTAAACATGCTAACAGCAAAAACAACGAATAAATATAAGCTCTAACATAATCCTAGAACCATATCATGCATAAAAAACCCTAGAAATCAACTAACGTGCATGCAAAAATATCATAGTTACTCTACATGCAAAAAATATACAGCAACTATGAAGAAAAATCAATAAAAAGACCTACTTTAACATGCTGTATGAAACTAACCTAAAACAAGGACACTAAAACCCTAAACTCACAATTATGCTTAAAAATTACACAAAACAAACTCTAAACATGCTAAAAACAAACCAAACAGAACCTAAATCATGCATATTAACTAACTAAAGCCATATAACATGACAAAAAACCCTAATTAACTCTAGCATGCAATGACCCTATTCTAAAACAAGGACAACAGAAGCACAAGAATCACAACTATGCATTAAGACCTATGAACTAACTCTAAAGCATGCAAAACTCATCATGAACATCATTATTATCATCACATGTATTAACTAATAGAAACCTCAATCCATGGTACAAATCATAAGCATTGCATGCAATAAAGCTATTCTACATGATACCCTAGTTTAAGCTTGAATAGAAAAGAAGAATACCTTAAGAAAGCCTTCCTTGTTGCTGTATAGACTCTCTCTTGTTCTTGTGGATGTCTTCAATCAATGTTCTTCAAGGCTACAGCAAGAACTCCAGCTCTCCTTCAAGTCTCTCTCTCTTATTCTCTCTCAAACACTTAAGTTCTAATGCATAAAGTGGCTCCCTTGTGCTGAAGCATAGGGGGGTATTTATAGAGTTCACTTAGGATTAACCAATGGCTGGAATTAAAACCCTAAGAATTAATCCAAGGTTTATTAGAGACCCCCTTGGGGCTTAAGTAACTCAGAAGTTACCAAAAATTATAAGGAAACTCGTCCAAAAGAGTCCTTGTTCGTTAAAATAGGAAGAAATCCGCTTCAGCAAGGAAACATAGAGCAAATAGGAAAGTACTCTCGGGTGACCACCAGGGCCTGGGTGGCTAGCCACCTGGGTCCAGGCGGCTAGCCGCCCAGGGCTGGGTGGTCACTCGAGCCCACTCTGGATTTTTGCCTATTTTTTACTCCCAATGCTTCTAGAAGTGTTTCAGGGGACAAATTAACTCCGATTTTGATGAAACAAAAGCCAAAACGACCGTGTTTCGATGAGGAATACATTTTTGAACATTTTAGGGTGAAAACCACTAACCATGGGGGCATGGTTAGGTTTGACAAAGGCGGTTAACCGCTATGTTCTATCTTTGCTAAGCATAGGTGTGCACATAGGATCAAACCAAATGCTTTCCATATCAAAATTGAACTTCATAAAACACTTTTGGGGGTAAAATGATGACTAATGAAAGTCAATTTGAAAAGATTTGGTTGGTAATTGTGAGTCAATTGAAGCTAACCCAAAGAAAGTCAATTAACCAACTTGAACTACGTCGAGCCATTTTAATCCCGAGCCATTGATTCATCAAATTGAACCTAGAAATACCTCATATGCATCCATATGAACTTCAATTGACAATTTGGAGATCATTCCAAGGTCAAATGAAAAGTTTGGGACTTAAAAGACAATTATGCCCCTCAAGTCACAAAAGCTCTTATTATCCCTCAAGATCAACTCCGAATCGAACCAAAATTCATATCCATTGTACTTGTGACTCTAAAAAACTAATGCAAGTGACTAGACTCAAAAACAAAACAAAAACATACATGAAATGATGAGCCCTAGTAAGGTGGTGCAAAAATGGGGTGTGACAGCTATTGTCTGGATTCGAAGCTTGGAGCAAAATGGAGAAGACATAATCAACTGTAAGTTCTAAACCCTCTCTTTGTAATTAGGGTCTTATTGTTTTGTATGAACCACAATCAGATTCATAGGCTGCATGGAATTGATAGGAAATTTTTGTTATTCAAGTTATTCCGCATTCTATTTCCTTCTAGTTCAATTCCTTACACCACTTGCACTATAGCCAATCCACCATGTATCTCATACCCATTTCCTGTCAGTGGTGATCCAACTGAACTTGGATCAGAGCTTTAGTAAGGGGTCTTCTACATTCTCCATTGTATTAATCTTCTATATGTATATGTCAACCTTTCCAATGATTTCTCTAATCACTTGGAATCACCGCTTAAAGCTTGGACTTTAGATGAGACCGTGGATCCTAGTCTTGAGCAATAGCACCATTGTTGTCACAAAAACAATAGTAAGGACTTCTCAATATCAGGAACCACTCCTAGTTCAGTAATGAACTTCTTCATCCAAACATGCAACAATGCACTCTAATTTACAGCTCTACCATTTAAGGTGAGAACATACCTCAATGTTGATCTCCTATCATCATCACCAGATTGAAAATCTGAATTCATTCTACCAACCTTTTCTAAGTTTCTTTCTCTATAGACAAGGCATAGGTCCTTTAGTTCTTCTTAAGTACTTAAGGATAGCCTTGACTGCTTCCCAGTGTTCCTTATCTGGGTCTGCCTGATATCTACTCGTAACATTTACAGCAAAACTGATATCTGGTCATGTAGATAGCATGGCATATGCTTTTAGACAACTTGATTTCATGTCTGACAGGAATTAGACCTCTTTTGAAATCATGCATTTTGAACCCTTTCAAAATCTTGTCTATGTACATTGATTGGGAGAGACCTAGCATCCTTTAAGATCTATCTCTATAGTCCTTTATTCCTAGAATATAGGATGCTTCTCCAAAATCTTTCATGGAGAAATTCTTTGAAAGTCAATCTTTCACTTATGACAACATCTCTACATTATTCCTGATAAGTAGAATGTTATCCACTTATAGGACCATAAATGCGATCGCACTCCCACTAACCCTTTGTACAATCATGGTACAATAATGGGTTCTGTCTCAACATGAGCAGGGGTTGAATCACTGTCAGTTTGTGTCTCATTAGACAACTCTTTGAGTTCTATTTTCCTGTTATTGCCTCTTTCTTGAGTAAACTCTTTTTCAAGAAAAATTGTAAACTTACAAACAAAACACCTTTTGTTCATCAAGATAATAGACTTAGTATCCTAAACTCTCTTTAAGATAATCCACAAACCTACATTTAAATTATCTTGATTTCCAATTTGGTTGCATTATATGTCTCTACATATCATTGTGCAACCCCATACCTTAACATTCTTAAGGCTTAGTGCTTCCCTTTACATATCTCATACGGGTTCTAAAGGACAGCCTTAGTTTGAACTCTGTTTCACAAGTATGTGGCAGTTTCTAGGGCATATCCTTAAAAGGATATTATTAAGTTGGTGTAACTTATCATGGATCAGACCATACCCAATAAGGTCCTCTTCCTCCTTTCTGACACACCATTAAGTTATGGTATTCTAAGAGGTGTCCATTGTAATAGAATGCCTGTTTGAAGAAGTTGATCTGAAAAACCACCGGTTAAATATTTGCCTCCTCGATCCAATCGATGAGGTTTAATACTTTTACCAGTTTGTTTCTCTACTTCATATCTGAATTCTTTGAACCTTTCAAATATTTCAGACTTGTACTTATTTAAGTACATGTACCCATACCTTGAATGAACATTGGTAAAGGTTATAAAGTAAGAGAAACCTCTTCTCTTGTTCTCTTGGGTTTATCAACATTCAATTTTAGAACTATCATGCTTCATTGCAATTCATATTTGCAATAAAGTTTAGAAAATAAAGGCCATCCACATAAACTCTAGAAGTAATGAACTCTTCATTTAATAAAATAGAAAACATTTATTAAATCAAACTAAAACCTTGTTTAGATAAAACTGAAAGAAAATTAATGTTTCTAATAACTTCTGGAATGTAAAGATAGCCAACTATTATTTCTAAGCTACTCCATTAGGTAGAGTCAAGTAGCAAGCCCCACAGCTAATACAGCAACGTTTGCTCCATTCCCCACTTGTAGAGTTGATCTGCCTTTACTCTACCTTCTGGTTCCCACTAGATTCTGCATGGAATCAAAATTCGCATCAGAATTAAGTACCCAAGTCGAAGCAGAACTAACATTTAGTTTAGAGCATGATCCATACCTTCCAAAGGTTGGTTCTTTAGAGTATCTAGATACTCCCGGCAGTTACGTTTCCAGTGCCCATCCTTGCCGCAATGAAAACAAGTTCCTTTGGCTTTGTTGTTACCTTTCTTCTTCCTTCGAGTACTCTTACCCTCGCCTATGCCCATGCCCTTGGGCTTGAGCTTAGACTTGGAAGTAGTAGTTTCATTAAATTCAAGTAAGAATTCTTTCTCATACAACTCTTGTATGTTGAGAAAAATCTCGTAAGCACTTCCTATGGACTCATGTTGCTTCTTAAGCTTAGGGCTCATGGATGCCATCATATAGCATCTTGCCTTCAAATCGTCGTCCATGCGCTTCTAATAAGCATCTTTCTCCTACTGAGTTGCAGCCTCAACCAAAGCCTCAGGAAGTGTGCCATCAAGTGTGTAGGTAATCTTTTCGGAAGTTAAAACAATTTTTAAGTTCCTCAGCCAATCAAGATAGTTTGGTCCAGTCAAACGGTTGATGTCCAATATTTTGGATAGTGGGTTGAGGTGAGCCATTTCTATGAACTACATATAAAAATTAAAATAAAGAATTAGATTTCATTTTTAATCCATAATGATCAGGTCTTTAATCATATGGTACCTCCCACTATTTTATCAAATTCCATACACCCTCTAATGGAATTCGAGAATCTCATTCCTAATGGGGATTAGGTCCCACTGTGACCTAGAAGCCTCACATTATAGTTTCTTGACTTCTAACCCACAATAAGAAGACAACTCCTTATCTATTGCTTTATAAGCAAGTTCCAATCATTTTGCCTCTAGGGTGCATACTCCTCACATTATAGTTTCTTGGAATACTTCCCTAGTTAAGTTAAACCCATCATTCACACAGGTATGTTTCGCTAAATATATACCTCACATTATAGTTTCTTGGTATATACCAGTTTAGGCACCCTGTGATATCTTATATGTGATAGTTTCAAGTAATGTCTTTAACATGGGTAGCTCCTACATGTCTACAGCCAGGTACCCACATTAAGGGACGTTAGATGATCCTATAATGATAGAAGGCAATGAAGAATCCATTCCCTAATGTATTCTCTATTTCCTAGGGGTGTTAATGGTTCAGTTTGGTTCGGTTTTAGGGGAGATTTCAAACCAAACCATTATACTTCGGTTTTGTTCCTCCCAAACCAAAACCAAATCATACTATAAAAAAACCAAACCAAACCAAACCATTATATTTCAGTTTGGTTCGGTTCAGTTTCGGTTTTAACCTATCAAGTAACAACAATTAATTAAAAATAAAAAAAATGACATGCCAAACTCCAAATAAAAACATTTTTAATAAAAGCATTACATTAGCAACTACAAAAAACAAACATTGTTTCAAAATAGAAACATATTGACATATATCAATATGTCAATATCACACACAATATTAATACATACAACATTAATAGATAGTTTAATACATGCCAATCTAAAAAATGGAAAACAATAAGAAACTTAAAATCAACAAAAACAATACCATTACTTATTTTACCCTTATTAGAATTGGGAATTTACAAACTTTAAGTTTATATATATATATATTTCGGTTTTTTCGGTTTGGTTTGGTTTTTTAAAATTGAAAACCAAAACCAAACCAATTAAGTTCGATGTTCTAAAATTAAAACCATAACCAAACCTAATCACCAAAAAACCAAACAAAACTGCCCAGTTCGGTTTGGTTCGGTTTGGTTCTCGGTTTTAACCAAAACCATTAACACCCCTACTATTTCCAACTTAATATTAGAATAGAGTGGTTTTAAGGGTCTCATCAAATTAACTAATTTAACATACATCTCATGCATATAAATAAAATATAACAACATTATATCTAAAATCCACTTATCGATATTAGTCCCTCTAAGGTGACATATAATGATCTTTGGATTTGGAGCTATCACTATTAATCTCATTAAAAGCTCCCACTATGATGATTATGGACTTTAAGAAGATTCAATCCAAGCCAATGGATTGAATCCAAGGTCTAAGGTGGTTGTAGCTGATCGTAAAACATTCATTCAGAACATAGCATGCTTTCTTGAAAATCTTCTTCAAGCTTTCAAGTCCTTCAATCTCCTCCATAGGCTTGATGGTCTTCACCATTGGCTTGTAAGGCTCCACCATGCTCCTTTAGGTCCACCATGCTCCTTAGTGCACTCTCGATTACATAACATTTACATAATTTAAAGAAAGGGATACATAAAGGGAATGTGGGGTACATAAGAGAATGATAGAGAGAGAGAAGAAAGTGGCATGCAAGCCCCAAAATAAATAATTACACCACCATAATTAAATTACAACTCTTGAAAATAATACAACCCATTCATAAGACAGCCAATCACAATTGGTTTAAAGGGTATAGTCCATAATCATCATCCATTCTTAAACATACAATCACATTGCATAATAAAAGAAATAACTATAAGCAATAAAACATATGGGCATTATGGTAGTTCTATTGATTGGTATTTCATTAATCTTATTAATGTGTCCTAATCTCATGGATATGCATAATTTCCAGAATTAATTAAGTCTTAACATTTAAGGCTTTTAGTTTCAATCAATCAAATCAATTGCAACATCTAAAGTCCCCTAATTAAACTCTAATATCAAATATTAGGGTCTTTTTAATTAAACAAAACAATTTCATTTAATTAAAATTTCCAGATTTTAATTTAATCCTAAATTGTGCTTTAAACCATTTAAAACATTATAAAATTAATCAACATTAATTAAATAATCAATTTCGGAATTAGATAAAATCATTTTATTAATTAATTAGTGCATTAGGGTTTCCTAAAACCCTAAACCCTAAGTGCATTAACTCTAAACCCTAAATGTAACCCTAATGCATTAAATGCTTAATGATTGGTCAATAAATAACAAATCATTTAAACCCTAGGTTTGTATGGTATTAATGATTAGGATTAAGATTTAATTAATGCCACATAGCATATTAATTACACTAAATTAATATGCACTAATTAGGGTTTCTAAAACCCTAAACCTTAAACCTATTAAATGCCAATGATTAATTACTAAACCATTAATGATCATGACTGGTCATTAATGACCAATCATTTAACCTTAGGTTAGACACATTAATGACTATGTTTAGTTATTAATTAATGCATTAATAGAATTAGGGTTTAATTAATACGAATTAGGGTTTCCTAAACCCTAAACCCTAGAATCATAAATGCAATTAATTTTGCCCAAATAATTAATAACCATGATTGGTCATTTAATGACCAATCATTAAACACTTTAATTAAGGTAATTAATAGCCTAATTAGGGTTTCAATTAATGCAATTAATGAATTAGGGTTTTTTTCATTAATGGGAATTAGGGTTTCCTAAGAAACCCTAAGGCGGCCACCACTTTAGTGGGCTGCCATGGCTTGGCCAGGGGGTTGCCACAGTTTGGCCACAGCTAGGCCAAGGGGCTGCCAAGGCAAAGCAAAGCTGCCATGGCCACCAACGAGTGTGGGGAGCCAAGGACAACCAAGGGGACACTTGCTAGGGTCGTGGTCTAGCCCTAGGACACGTGTGGAGTGGCCAAGAAGGCTGCCAACATCAACAATTGGCTAGGGTTTCAAGAACCCTTGCTGGCACCAGCATGGGAGGACATCCAAGGTCACAATTGTTTCTAAAACTCAATCAATTCGACTCCACCAAAAAAATCAACTTTTGTATCATGTCCCTACATGAATTACTAAGCTAATTGAAGTGGTTTGGATGATCAAATCATCCCCAATTGTTCTAAACAATTCAAGAACAGTGGGCTGTCCAGAATTCGACAGCATACTGTCCATGGTCACAAATTGATTTAAAACCCAGCAAGATGATTAATTCAGGCTACCAAATTATTTTTCCTAGTATCCTACATGTCTTAGGAAACTAATGCAAGTGGTTTCATACAATTTTGAGTTCCCTAACTCAAGTTATGAACGAAACTCCATTGATGACTTTCTGCAGAAAAACAGCCTGCTGTGTTCTTCCAAGAAATCAAACTTTTTTATTCTTTATGCATCAAGACTCTTTTGAAACTTAAAGAATATGATCTATACATCATATATCCTCGTCCTATAATGATTATTCATCAATTTTACAGAAGTTTCTAATCATAACAGTAGCAAGAACTCTAGGGTTCTAAAACCCAGATTCGAACATGGTGGTCTTCTCCTTCTTCCTTCTGATCTAGAATCATAATCCAATTATGATGCATCCGAATGCTTGGGAACCCTTCCCTACCATATCTAGAGCATAACCCAAGTGGTGGCAAGCATTGCCAAGCCTTTGATCTCCATAAAAAACTCACAGTTGTGGCTGTTGCATCATTCCCAAGCAAAACTGTCTTCCCTGACAGCCTGTAGTAAACAATTCATAACTTTCACTACAAAACTCAGATCGATGAACCGTTTGGTGGTTTGGAAAGCTGATTCAAAGAGCTTTCTAACCATATATGGCTCAAAAATTTTGGAGAAGAACTCTGATTTTGGCATGCAAAACAAGATGACGGTTTTTCATGGCTACCATGAAAACTATTCTTCTTCTCCAAACTCAATCCCTATTCAACTCTTGAATAACCAGCAGCTCTAAAACTTATTTTAGAAGAGGAGTAGAAGAGAAAACAACCTAGGGTTCATAAACCCTAGGTTTGGCCATGAGAGAGAACAAGCTTTAATGCATGAACATAAATTCCAAATTTATTAACCAATCAATTTACCATAAATTCCAACCCATATGCAGTTTGTATTAGGCATAATCATGGCTCTAATACCACTGTTGGGAATCGAATAGGAAGGAAAACATACAAAGGCAGAATTAAAATTTTCCTACGATTCCCAAACCCATGAATCCAATTATGCATAATACAAAGAGAGTTAAGATACTTACAGTTGAACAAAGTCTTCTCCTTTATGCTCCAAGCTTTGTCTTCTCCTTTTTGCTCCAAGCTTGAACTCTGAGCAGCAATGAATAAGCAGTCCAAGTCTACTGCCTCCAACGGTATCCACACCTAGTTTGAACTTGAAGTCCTTTCCTTCTTTTCCTTATTGATGCTAGAGTAAGAGAAGAGAGGAGAAAGAGAGAGGGAGAGCTGAAATTTTATGCCGCACTTGGGAGCCTCCAAGAGTGTTTCAAGTGATGATGTCATCATATCATAAAAGGCTTTAAATAGCCTCCAACTAGGGCTGGCCAAGGGAGGTCTTCAAATCCTAGAGGGTTTTGTGTAATTACTCTTAATTGCACAATAACCCCTCTAATTTGTATCTTATACAACCTTGCCCCTTGAGAACAATTCTTTTATTCACTTATGCCTTTTCTCTCATAGACATTCAAGCTCTCTTAGCATGATCAGTGTGTGACCCATTAGGTTCACATCATCAAGTAGTAGGGATAGCACGAGGTGTGCACAATGGAACTCTTTCCATTAAGGGTCCAATTGGAACTCCTTCCAATTCCCTAATTGATTATAACTCATTTATATCAATTAGGGCTTTTACTAACCATGAGTAACACCTAGCATATGGCTCATGGTGTGGTCCTTAATGAGCTGAATAGTCATTTACAAAGAACCCTTTTGTTATAGTTTACAGGTTACAATTACATCCTTCCATCAACACAATGTCTCCTAATTGAACTAATAGGACATGGAAGTCTGTCAAGTCCCTAGTTCAATTACTTTATACTCATTCATTAATATCAACTCAATGATGAACTTATGGAAACTCCTTTCTATAATCATACTACCATGGGCCCATGGATTTAATGAGTTATATTCAATGAATGCTATATGAGACATTCATTCTCCTTTTCCTGAGAGTGATGGATTCCTTGTTGATCACTCACATGCCTTCACACACATAGTAGTAGGGCCAATGAACACCCTTACAGACCCCTGAATAGGATGTGCACTTAGTGTTATCAAACTTCTAAAGCTATATGCATAAGACAACCATGGTGTCTTAGGTCTAAAGATTACTTGTACCACTATAACAATGAGAAATTGATTGATAGGTAGGTTAAAACTCCATTCAGTTTATCTCATATCTTTGGTCACATTCAGTGTACCTATTCTTGTAATAGGCACCCACTTGTTGGTTGTAGTGTCTCCACATAAATAGCTTGAGACTAGCTATCCTCCTGTAGAGTCAATCTAACAAGTGCTAGTCCTATGGTTCATTACTGTCCATCATAGTGAACCTTCAACTAGGAATGTTTTAGGAGTTTAGTACAGAGATATATTTACAGTCTCAAAATTACAATACTTTGTAATTTCATATTCTCAACTCTAACTCCATGGACATATTATGTAAATATAAATAATGCATATAAACATAATAGAATAAGCCATTTTATTAAATCAATAATAAATGTGACATGCATAGATGAAATCGATCGATTGTTCCTAATCCCTAAACAATCATCTCTATGATTGGCTCTAGGGCATAATCCTAATAGGAACTCCTAATATGGAAACAATGAAAAGATGCATAGACATGTCAATACCATGTCACCCCAGTAGTCCCGCCAATTCACCGAACTCTACATGCCATTGAGTGATGTTTTTAAGAAGTCGAAGGTGAAAGGCTTGCTTTAACCCCTTGACCCAGCACCATTGCCTAACCCATTACCTCATCGCTTCAAAAAGAATGAGTATTGTGACTTCCACCAAGGCAAGGGGCATAGCACTGATCGATGCCCAAGGTTGAAACATGAAATCCAAGACCTTTTTGACAAGGGAATTGTCTCTCCACCTAAGGCACCCAATGATTCACTCTAAAGGCAATCTAATTAGTGCTTACTATTTCACCAATTTTTTCATGACTATTTGTGATAAAAAGTTTAGGTTTTATGTTTGTTTTCTAGTTAGTTAATTGTTTTTTATCTTCAAGTCAAATATCCTTTGAAGTTATGAGTCTTTTGAGTCCTAATAATTGCTCAAGTCAAGATTTTCAATGTCTTCTTCTTCATTCCTTTAATAAAATGTCTGATTTCAAAAATTCCATTGTCTTTCTATTTCTCTTCTCATTGGTCAATTGACAATTAAAGTGGCATGAAAATATTTGCTAAGAATCTCAAAAACTCCTTCCACGAAAGTAGCAAACACAAAGAATGATGAATAAACTGTGAGTAATTGACTAGAAAATTTGAAAAAGTCCCAAAATGGTAAATATAAGGGACCACCTGTCACACCCCATTTTGTCACCTTAGCTAGAGTTCATCATTTCATGTAGGTTTTTGTGTTCTTTTCGAGTCTAGTCTTTTGCATTGAGTTTCTATGGTATTGAATGTCATGTGTATGAATTTTGAAGTGATTTGGAGTTCATTTCAATAGTCAATAAGAACTTTTGCAACTTTGAGGGCATAATCATCTTTTAAGTTGTATATTTTCTATTTGACTTCGAAATGAGTCTTAGTTGTTCCTTTGAGTTCATATGGATATATAAAGTCTATATATAGGTTCAATTTGATGAATTAATGGTTTAAGATCAATTTGGCTCATAACGGTTCAGGTTGGCTAAAAGACCATTTCTTGGTTTGCTCAAATTGACTCATGTGACCCACTCAATTTTCTCTTATTTAACTTCAATTGGGCTTTATTTACATCCTAAATATGTTTAAAAATGTTGAATTTTGATTTGGAAAGCATATGGCTCAACCTTGTGTGTAAACCCTAGCTTTGTGATGGTAGTGCACCATGGTTAGCCGCCTTTGTAAAGCCTAACCATGCACCCATGGTTAAGGATTTTTATCCTAAAATGTCTAAAAATGTGTTCTTCTTCAAACCACGGTCGTTTTGGCTTTTATTTCGTTAAAATCGGACTTAATTTGACCCCTGAAAGACTCCCAAAAGGATTAGAAGTCAAAACCGAGGCAAACTGGCAGGATGCCTCGGGTAACCGTCTGGAGCTGGACGGTCAGCTATCAAGGCCCAAACGGCTAATCATCCAGGCCTGGTTGGTCACCCAAGCGACTCCGTATTCGCTTAGGATTCTGACTCCTGACCCCTCTTTTGACGAATTCCTCCGCCCTTGCAAGTTGTTTCCTCTTGGGATTTAGTAATTTTGAGTTGTTTGAGCACCAAGAGAGTCTCTAATAACTCTAGGATCATTATTTAATGAATAATCTTAGCTATTGGTTTATTAGGTCAGTCTTCTATATAAAGAACATGATATTCAGCATATAGAGAGGCCAGAAGTGCACTTTACACTTAGAGAGTGGAGGGAGCTACGAGATTGGAAGCTAAAAAACATTAAAGAGAGCTTCCTTAACCCTAAGCGAGCAAGAGAAGAGTTATTTCAAAGCCAAGAGAAGTTCTACAAGAGGTAGACCATGCTTTCAAATTCTGAAATTAGGGTTTCTCTTTCTTCTTCTCTTTCTTTCTTCTATGATAGTTCTCAGGCATGTAGTAGCTTCACATGTTAGTTCAATTCAATGCTTTTGTAATGTGATATGAATGATTTTAGGATGGGTCATGGTTTTATTTGCTTGATAACCTTTAGTTTACTAAGGTTTTGAAAGCATTATTCTTTTTATCCTTTGAAATCATATATGTGTCATGTAGTTTATTTATTGTGATAATTGTCATGAACTAATGCTTCTGTTAGCTAATATACATGATATTGGTCATATTCATGATAGTTTGAGCATATTTTAGAGTTGTTTCATGGGTTATAATGCATAGTTGTGAAATTAGGGTTTTCGTAACCCTGATTTCATGCAAGTTTCATACAGAATGTTTAGCTTAGTTTTTTGAGTTGTTGCTCATCATAGTCATTCTATATATGCTGCATATAGTTGAATCATGCTAGGTTTGCATTCATACAGTGGATTTTCTAGGGTTTTTGGAGAGATTATCCTTTTTATTTAGGTAAGGTTTTGCATGAGAGCTTTCTGTGATGTGTTTAAGCATGAAATCACTTCCATTGTGTTCTAGGATATATATTTTATGTAGAATATGATGATTGCACCTCCCCATAATGACTTTTTTACGTGAAATTATCTTAGGATAGTTTTGCTTAAGAAAGCTCGCCGTAGGAAGGTCCTTTTTTCATACTTTACATAAAATATTACCGTTTTGTCTAGAATAGACTTTGTTATTATGTTTGTTGATATTATTGGATGTTCTCATGATTTTTGGTAGATTTTTATGCATGTTAGTTAGGTCATTGCATATAGGTTTGTATTACGTTTTTTATTTATTCATTATTCTTGTTGTTTACATGATTAATGGATGATTTTAGGCCTTAATATGATTTTGTCCAGATTAGTATTTTGTTCTTTTTACATGGTTTTGAGCACGTGTAAGGGTGCAAATAGGTGTAATAATTGCCTTATTGCAAATAAGGCTGTTATCGATAAAGCTTGCCATTGCTCAGAGAAAATTGCATAAGGTAAGTAGGGTATGAAGTGCCCTAATTCACTTTTCCTAACCTTTCTTTCTCCTCTCCCCTTTTAGGGTTATTTCTTAATATGGATACATCGTCGTTACTAGAGGTTTCCTTATAAAATAATTTACCTATTTTTCTCAAAGTTTTCCATCCTGTGAAAATTACTTGGTTTCAAACTTGGTTTTCTTATATTTTATCTTTCAAATGAGGAAACTAAGGGTTTTACCATAAATCCGTATTAGGATTTAACCCTATTCTTTTCGAACTACGTGGACTTTGATCCATGTATTTCCATACGTGGTACGTAGGCGCTCAATTGATGTTCAAGTCCGTCCTATGATACTAAGTATCCTAAGTTTTCCTTTTTTTATTCATTTGTCCATCACATATGATTGCTAGTGGAGTAGGGTGCATTCATGCTTGTGATTGCTAGTGGATTAGGATGAATTTGTCCATCACATATGATTGCTAAAAGAGTAGGATGGATTTGTAATTGATATGCATGCTGTATTTTGTTAATTGATATTGATTTGCATGTGATTAAGTCATTAAATTAGCCCAATCAAATTAAAAGACCAACTCGGGCGATGTGGGTGCCTATGGGTTTTGCCCAGAACCTTCCCACATCGTAACTTAGCCCCAGAATCCAATTTTCTAGTTTTAAAGACTTTGCCTTTCCTTTTAAAATGGAGTCATGAGGTTTTGGAAATAAAACATTTTTATGGCTCTCTTCTTTTCCTTAAAAAATGAGGTGGCGACTCCTTTTGTTGTCTTTCACTTTGCATTTGCCAAATTCCCGTGGGCCATTTTCCTGGGTTCACACCACCTACCCAATACACTATGTGAAGAAATAGGCCAAGCAACTTGAGAAGATCTTGAAACCCTTGTAAGAAACAATTCAAAGATCAAAAGAAGAAATCAACTACCATGCTGTGAGCTTTTGGAGATGTTTATTTACCTCTCCCTTAAAAGAAAAAGAAAAAAAGTCAAAAGAAAAAATTGTGAAAAAAAAAAGTACAAAAAGAAAGGGAAGGGATTAATATCCAAAAGCATCAAGAAGAAAGATCAACAACAATCAAAAGAAGGTCCTGTGATCAAGGAAGACTACAATCTATGTACGTGACTCACGGGAGAAGTTTAAGCCAAGTGAGGGTGGTCCCTTTATGGTTATATGTTGAGCCTAGGCGCGCTAGGTTGAAAACTTGAAAAGGCGACCTAGGTAAAAGTTAAGGCATTTAAAAAATGATGAAAAAAAGTGAATCTTTTGAACTATGAGGACCTGATTCTCCACCCAAAAAAAAAAAAAAAAAAATGTTAGCTTGTTCAATCAATGTGAAGATCAAAGTGGAGATATGTAGGCAGCCCATAAAGTCACTTTGGGTGTAATCCAATTCATTAAAAAAAATAAAAAATAAAAAAATAAAAAAGAAAGAAAGGGGTTTTGTATGTAACCAACCATGGAAGGCAATTCTTTGTGAATAAGTTAAGAAGAAGTAGTTTCATTTATTGAATTAGTGATATTAAAATACTACATGCCACTAATAGAGTTAATTTGATTATTCTTCTTTTTCAATTTGTTCTTGTTTGACTTTCTCAATTCCTTCATTTGTCCCTCTACTTTCATCCTTTGTTTCTCTTGAGTCCTGTGTGTCTCTAATGATCATAGACCTTATTATCCCTCAGAAATTCTTATTCATCATGATTCATTTGTAAAGTCCATTAGATCCTATCTTATCATACCTTTCGACCTAAGCTCTTGTTATAGATTCAATGATGGGAAAGGGGTAGCAGTAATTGTCACACCCCATTTTTGCACCACCTTACTAGGGTTTGTTATTTCATGTAGGTTTTTGCTTTGTTTTTTAGTCGAGTCACTTGCATTAGGTTTTTAGGGTCATAAGGATAATGGGTATGAATTTTGGTTCAATTTAGAGTTGATCTTGAGGGGTTAATAAGAACTTTTGTGACTTGAGGGGCATAATCGTCTTTTAGGTCACAAACTTTTCATTTGACCTTGAAATGATCTCCAAATTGTTAATTAGAGTTCATATTGATGCATATGAGGTATTTTTAGGTTCAATTTAATGAATCAATGGCTTAGGGATAAAATGACTCAATATGGTTCAAGTTGGTTAATTAACCCCTTTCGGGTTAGCTCAATTCGACTCACAATTACCACCCAATTCTTTTCAAATTGACTTTAATTAGTCATTATTTTATCCCTAAAAGTGTTTTGAAAAGTTTAATTTTAGTTTGGAAAGCATTTGGTTCAATCCTATATGCATACCTATACTTTGCAATGGTGGTGTGATGAGAATGCAAAATGTTATATTTTTCTCCCTTAATATTTAGTCTTTTATACTTATTTAGT